>OY763909.1:10990000-11590000 GCA_963667235.1 Nomada lathburiana
TTGGGTACATGAAGTCATGCATAGGTTTCGTAGCTCGCTCCCGTGTTTTGATCATGAGACAATAGTTTTTCGTCAAGTTTAAAAAATTGGTTTATTTGCATATTCATCGATAAAATCAATAGATCCTATAGCTGATCTTGAGAATCATATAGGTACATTTTTGTTATTCTTCGTAGCAATAAATTATCTAACACTGCAGCTTGGGAAATAAATTGCTCCCCTGCATTCACTTTCGCTCCCATGCATCCCTCTTCGCTCAACTGTAGTACCTCCCTTTCGTAGGCGACCATAGAGTTCCCCGTAATTATTATTTAAATTGTTTTCTTTCTTATTTTATTCCCCCTCATTTCGCACATCATAGATTAAAAAACCACCAGGAGCCGAGATATTAAATTTATAACTAACTTCGCCGTATACACTGACGAGATAATCTCGTCTGTGGCAATACATACTTATCGAAAGAACTGTGGTGGCAGTGATCTGCCTGGCCGATAAATTTTTTGGAAATCAAAGCACTGCTGCACTCGGAGCCATCGAGAGTGGTCGGAAATTGCGAATACCACCGAGCGCAGCCGACGCGCCGGCGCATCGCGGAGTGGGGCGGCTCGCGAGTGGGATCGTTCGTCGCGCGGCGCGCGCCCCGTCAGTCATGATTGAAGCGACCCAGCGTGAGGTCGTCTATATAGTTGAAGGCTAGTGACATACCTCACTCTACAACACAATAGCACCTCGGGCTTTACTTTACCATCGTGTACGCTTGATTATTAGCTTCTATTAATTAATACGCGTTTAACTAACAATCGTTCTACTATCGCAACAGTACATTAAACTTTAATGATTAAAATCTTATGTCACTTACACATCCCCTTTTGCAACTTCGAATTCGATTTTGATTTTAGGACAGCTCTATCACGTTGCTCTTCTTTTTGTTGCAGATATAATGGATGATTGACTGGTAAAGAATAATATATTGAGGCTGCAGGAATGGAGTATTGAGATACAATTACTACGATGCATGACAATCAGTCCGATGACCTATGATGAAGGATTGGTAACATTTAACTTATTATCCCAACGGTTTATGTATATCTCTTGTTATCTGGCGATTGGATTTCGGTTGAAAGTTATTGAACAATTTCATTATTGTAAACAGATTTCAAAACTTACGTCTCTCTATTCGTATATCCATGTTCAGTAAATAATGAAAACATTTCAAATAGAACTTACAATATACCATTCGCGATTGAAACTAGAATCAGTAAATTTCATTAAATCTAAACGAAAAATTGAAATACGTTCATGTTTCGCTGCATATCGGTCGCGATTTCTATTATAGCTTCACTAGTGTTCTTGTTGACACTTTTATTATCTCTGTGACTTAGTCCCAAGTACGGTCAAATTGTATTTTCGAGGCAGGATTGCCCGCGTAGTTACGTACTTGTTGCCATGCCCTTGAAGCATGATAAATAGTTTCGAGTCTTGATTTCTGCAAGCAGCTACGAGAACTTATAAATGTTCGCGATATTGTTTACTTACTAGCATCATGATCACCTTTAAACTCTGACAGAGTACGCTTTTGATAAATCGATATTAATATATAATAATATATCTTGTATAGACAATTAGTAGTAACTTTATTAAAAACAAGAGCAGTATTTCCTCAACAGACATTCCACAGGATGAAGGAATAATAAAGAGACAAATAAAATCAAATATATATTGTTTAAATTTGTACCTCCTCATCCCATTTACTAACTTGTTCAGATTTTCTTTCAGAAAATTTTGATGACCGCGCGCAATGCGGTCGGTAGAGTCAGTGCTTGTTTCGTCAAAGTTCTTTTTATTGTTTTTAGAGCGCAACCGCTCTTGATAATTACAATTAAATATAAATAATAGTAAAGAGACGCGAAAGTAGAGTCAGTGTTTGCTTCGAAATATTGCTCTCGCGAAAGTAGAGTCAGTGTTTGCTTCGAAATATTGCTCTCGCGAAATTAGAGGCACTTTGTTCGTCGATCACAATTAATAAACGCGCGCGATAGAAGTCTTTTATTTTTTTATTCTTTTTCCTCAATACGTATTCCGGTATTAGAGTCAGCACCTATGCAGTTCGGCGAGTTCAGGCTTTCATCCATCAACTCGAAGAGTAAGTATCTCTGTATTTCTTTAATCTTATTTTGCAAGGAAAATGCAAGGATTTCAATGTTGTCTGCTCCTTTGAATGTTTCAGAAGGCGCCTTGGGCTCGATGGTAACATCATAACGATATTGTTGGCCGCGCGCAATGCGGTCGGTAGAATCAGTGCTTGTTCCGTCAAAGTTCTTTTTATTATTTTTTGAGCGCAACTGCTCTTAATAATAATTAAACGCAAATATCAGTAAAGAGACGCGAAAGTAGAGTCAGTGTTTGCTCCGAAATAATACTCTCGCGAAATTAGAATCACTTTGTTTGCCAATCATAAGTGTTCCATTAAAGTCAGTGTCCTGTTCGGCGAGTTCGGGCTTTCATCCATCAACCTGACGAGTAAGTATCTCTTTATTTCTTTAATCTTGTAGTGCAATAATCTTTAGATAATTAACACATTCTAAAAGTACTGAAAGAATAAAGGTTTTAATGTTGTCTGCTCTTTTTGAATGTTTCAGCAGCTTCCACGGCTTCGATGGCGACGAGCTTGACCGCACCCCTGGTGAGTCTGCAACCGGTGAGTGGCATGCTTTAAAGTTCCTCTGGTCACTCAATCATGTCGCAGGACGAATGGTCCGAACCGACACGAGTGATTGGTTGTAATTACGTAGATTTTTCTTGCAAGCACTGTGACCATGGGTATATGAAAATATACTCATGAGTAGTAACTTCTTTACTGTTTTATATTATATGAGGATAGGTCTTCTTGTACCCCGCGTTTCAAATTAGTTTGAGAATTTTAAGAGATAAGTTTAGTATAAAATATATCACTATGCATCTTTTTATAATAGAGTATTTAATTAGTTATTAATTATTAAATGAATATAAAGTATCGTCCAGTATCATACGTGCATTAGTTTGTAGTGGAGAAGTCGAATACCCTTCGACTTCGTTTATTTGTCAATTGCAATTTGTGCACAGTTATAGTAAAATGCATAATGATTGCTGTTAGTAAGAACGTAGTATTCTACTTATATACCTTGTCGATTTGTTTGAACTATCGAATAATTTTATTATTCGATATCCATATTAGTCTTTAGCCTATAAAGATTTCAATAAATTCACTTCTTCCGTACAAGATATTAATTAAACCTGAATGTACAAGAAGACAATACGCGAACGGGTAGATCTCGAAATCAAGGCAATCACCTTTAGACCCATTCTTGCGTTTTAGAAGCAATGCTTTTATTTGGGAACGCCCGAGGATGTTTCAATTTAATTCAAAGTATATTAAAGTAGAGTCATTGAATAATTTTTCTAATAAAGTAGAGTCATTGCATAATTTTTCTAATAAAATAGAGTCATTGCATAATTTTTCTAATAAAGTAGAGTCATTGCATAATTTTTCTAATAAAGTAGAGTCATTGAATATTCTCTTCAATAAAATAGAATCATATATTGATCTGGTACATATACAATGTATATTTAGCCCGTTAGAAAATCAGTATGTCTTTATCATCTTTTTAGACGAGGATTTCCAGGTTTAACCCTTTCCGTGTTCACTGCCCGGATCCCACTCACGTGCCCCTGTGCTACTTGGGTGGGAAAACGGTGGTAGAGCACGATGATATTTCTTTAGTTGATAAGCTATTGAATGATTTATTGTTGGCGACTGACAGTGCGTTTGGTGTATCGTGCACGACGTAATATCCGCATTGTGTGTGTGGTTAGGCTGTGGATTTGCGTCGATCCGTACTAAAACGTATTTACTCTGACCAAGGTAAGATGTCCATTAATTTAAAACAGAGTATACTTATCAATATACGTATCAATTGCTATCAAGTACCTCTTGCATCGGTGCTATTTAATTATTTGATCAAATATCTATTAAATATCTCCACCACGACGTTGCTTTTTCCACGTGAACGCAAAGATCCCAGCCACTGTCAGTCGATTTCAGGCAAATGGTACGTACCTTAGAGTGTGCAAGTTGTGTGACAACACTTGGGTGTCGGGGGTGTCCCGGGACGCCTCCCTAGTGTAGGCTTTCGCGCCCAAGTGTGTGACTGAGAACCGTGGAGTGTCGTGTGTTGGTGTGCCTGTTTGCCTCTTTTTAAATATAGGTCTAGGTAGGATAGGTAGCATACTTTCTGGTGTGATTGATAGACATAAGTAGGTAGGGCCGGGCAGGTTGACACAGTCTCTGTTCGGGTAGGCACTATTTCGCGTGTTCAACCTGTTTCAGGAAATCTGATTTAAAAGTCGACGGTGAAGCTGTGGCGCGAACGAAAATGCGTTCGCCTCTGGCTTTGCCTATCGATTTTTCGAATCCTTCGCGGTCGTGGTCGCGATTTAGGCTCTGAAACGAAACGCCTTACGTTATGCTCGAGGCTGCACGCGTGAACGAAGAACGATTACAATTTTAATCGTAATCTTTGCGATTTTCCGTAATCACAATTTTTACGATTTTATTTGGTCGTGATTCGGTCGCGTGCGTTCCATTTAGCTCCGCGATCTAAACTCTTTATTTCACCTTTATAAGTTTTTTCCTGATTTCCGAGTAGAGCCTCGAGCCTAGTTTAAGTTTCAGCTGGCCCTCGGGTCCAACGAAAAGAAGAGGCTATATGCCGAAGAGGCCCGACAAACTGTCGCTCAAGAGGGCAACTACTAATGGCTCGCCATTCTTTTTAAGAATGGGGAATCATTCTTTGTTACTACTTTGTCACTGTGCTTGCATTTTCATTCGTAGAATTTTTATTTGTTCTTGGCCGACGCACATTCCGGCCCAACGATACAGCCCTCCCAAAAATATCGCGTTGCTTTAGAGTTGCGTTAAATGTCACGCGGTTTTTAATTAGAGTTGCGAGCAAATGAAAATCGCAATTGATTTAGCGTTGCGCAACAATGTTGCGATTGTTCTTGCAGTTTTGCCGTTCTTATTGTTAGTTGAATTGTAGTATTTTATAATATATTTTACGGATGACAAAGTTTATAGTGTTGCGGAAATTATTTTCGCGTCTTGAGCCTTCAGCTAACTTTTCAGGGGATCTTCAATTACCTTGTTTTTTGATATTACAAATAATTTAATGCTTGCTTTCTATCGGTCTTAATAAATAGTGTTGCGAAATGATTGCATCGCGAGTTCCAGTTAGCGTTGCGTTGATTAATGATCGCGTTTTTAATTAGAGTTGCGAATACCAGTCCCTAATTGCTTCCAATTGGAAGTCTATTCTTGAGCCACCCTGGAGGGTGGCACATCATCGTCAGCCAAAGTTCATGGCTGACCAATTCTTTGGCAATTGTGGTTCTATATGGTGTATTTTTTCTTTACAGCGCTTTCTTCTTAATGGAATGTCTGTTGATGGAAATACTGCTTAAAATTTGCATACATAATATTAAATTACTGTGTGAACGAAATGAAAAGAAATAGAAAAAAAAGAAAAGAAAACAGAAGAAAAGAAAAAAAAGAACAGAAAAGAAAAGAAAGAAAAGAAAGGGAAAAAAGAAAAGAAAAAAAGAAATAATTCTAGATAGTAGATTTCAATTAGAGTCAGTACTAGTGACTGTTCATTATTGGAGTTTAACTTCAAAATATTTTCTCGTAATCGTTGCAATTTTATTTTCACCTTTTTTTTAGTAGATGCAATTTTTATAACTTTTCGAGCTTGCTTTGTAGAAATTGAAATTCACTCGCGATATCCGTAAATGTTTAAACGAAAGTCCTTGCACGAAAAATGTTCTTGGCTGTACTTGGTCCTCGGCATGGTGATAGTGGAAGTTTGATATTTTGCTTCCGAATAATCGTTTGTCGCTTCTTTGTAGAAGCAAAATAGAATCAAGTGTAGTGAAATGTGACTACTTCAATTTGGAGTTTTTAATGAAATTGATACTACCATTCAGTTTGATCTGGAAAGTAGAAAAGAATATATCACCTTAGCCGAAATCCAATTACCTATAGTTATTAAAAAAATAACTGCATTTTTCATATCAATTGTGATATATTATCTTCGGTAAAATTCAGTTATTACGAATTAAAAGCAGCTTCAATTCAATGTAAAATGGTGGGACTTGGGGATGTCACTAATCCAATGCATGAGATTGTTACAGATTCACAGATGAACCCAAATATGATATATTAAACAAATGGAAGTACAGACTTACTTAAAAGTGGAATATATACAATACAGATTTAGAAATATTATCAAGAACACGATTGACAACTTAAAAATTAAAGAACCAGCCTCGTCGATCCCATTTGTGAGTTTAAGGTTTATATAATGCTTTACTAATTACTTCCAGTTTGTCTTTGTTTCAGAAGCATGAGAAAAGAATCAGCTAGAGAAGAGGATTGCTTAAAATATGTATAATATGACCACACTCTCACCCTGCCCCTGCCCCAGCCCCTGCCCCTGCCCCAATCCCTACCCCAGCACCTGCCCCTACCCCTGCCCCTGCCGCTGCCCTTTTAACTAATTACAGGTGTTAGACAAATAATTAGGCAGGCCCAATTATAAATCGAACAATACTTTTAGCTCTTTATGTAGGTAGGTTTTGTTTGAACACACAATCTTAGATCCTTATACAGGCAGGTTTTACACGAATTGAAATTATTAGACTTTTACTCAGGCAGGGTTTATGAAACTAAAAATTGATTCAGTCTGTTCTAGGACACCATGGGCCACGAAATTAATTCCTCCATTAATTACTCCATATTAAGTATATGCATACTTATATCTATATGAGTATGGGAAAGTATCTATTACAGTCCTATGTAGGTAGGATATTATTGAAATTGTTCTTTTAATTGAACTCTTAAATGTTATACTAGGTAGGGTCATACTAGTTTTAAGTTAGATCTTTAGTCAGGCAGGGCGCATTTGAATCTAATCTAGTATTTAAGAAGGGAGGATTTATTTTCAAGCTGTGTCTTAGTTTTTAAGAAAGCAGTGTTCACCACTGCAATAATATTTCGTTGTCTAGTTTTTAAGATCATAGGATATATTTTTAAGAAAGTTTTATTTCAGGAAATTGAATCCTCTTGCAGATTTTCTTTCAGGTTTCCTTCTGATATTCAATTTAGTTCGCGGTCGCGATTCTTCTAAGTACTCCTGTTATTGTCGTATTTGTGCTACGATCAATTGATGAACGTTCTACAAAGTGACGATAATAGGAGAGTTTTCTTTCTAACAAATGATACTAAAATTAGTTTTCCCGTAATTGGAGGGTGGAAGGGCCGTGGCTAGGGTGGGTCTCCAGGCGCAGTAACCTCCACGGGGTGAGACCTGGGCAATCAATTATTTACTGTATAATTATTAAACGTTTAAGAGACGTTTGATAATTATGTGGAAAATAATTCGAGCGAATTGACTGCGCATTGCACTTTCCCCTCTCATTCCCTTTTTTGCTTCATTCCCTTTTATGCTTCGTTCCCTTTTCTGCTCTCGGCTCGGAGTAGCGCTCGATGGGCGCTTTTAGCATGATACGGGTCTCAGTATAGTAGCTTCTCTTCCCTTTCATTTGAGACGTCGTTGATTAGAATCGGCCCAGTAGAACGCGAGATAATTGAATTTGTTTAAAGAAATTATAAACAAATGCGATTACTGCCACTTCCTGGCGAGATACAGCAATGACCAGAGGACATAAATTAAAGCTAGGAGTATCAGCTAACATCTCCAATAGGTGTGAACATTATTCCAATTGTGGTTCATTTGTTATAAGCAATTAAACAATTAAAATTGTTATTACGGCCAACTGCATATAGTTACAGCAACGGGGTATATTGTATCGGGTAGCTTATTCGTTTCCCTTTCATTTGAGATGTCGTTGATTAAAATCGGCCCAGTAGAACGCGAGATAATGGAATTTGTTTAAATAAATGATAAACAAATGCCATTATTTCGACTTCCAGTCGAGCTACATCAATGATCATAGGACATAAATTAAAGCTAGCGGTAGAAGCTGCCATCACCTCTGAACATTGATGTAGCTCGCCTGCAAGTCGAGAAAATGGTATTTGTTAATAATTTCTTTAAACAAATTCAATTATCTCGCGTTCTACCTGGCCGATTTTAACCAACGGCATCTTAAATTGAAGGTCTCGGTTCGAGGATCGATCTGTTCATCTGTTGCTATTTTATAACAACCATCCACCCTTCATTCCACTGCTTTTCAAATAAACCTCTATTTCGGGTATGCTTCTTGTTTGGCCCTCCTTTATTTTTATTTCCTCTATATATCCCTTTACAATCTTTCTCCCTTCTGTTACATACTTTCTAACATATTTTTTGTGTGTGCAGGTACCGCATACAAAGAGTAAAGAGTATTGGCCAGCACTTCTCATCATGCATAAGCGCGATGAGCGCTTTTAATTCATTCGTTAATTATTATTATCTGTAAAGATGTGCTTGAAACTACGCGGGTATCTGCCATATCTACAGTGCCTGCTATGATCTCGCCATCTATACAGGACTCCTTGAAACTACTCGTGCCTCTTACTTACCGTAAGTGTAGATATTGCAGAGGCTCGGGTAGTTTCACTCACGTCTGTATAGATGGCGATACTAATAACCACTTTGCGTGTAGGTAAGACAGGGATACGTGTGGTACGTAAATTCAAGCATTTCTTTATAAATAGTGGTATGAATCGTTTCGTATTCTCATTTACATATTAATAAAGTGTTAGCAAACACAGTGTTACAATCTACACATTGATATTAATATGTACGGTAACATTTTAAGTTCCACTGTTCATTTTATTCTACACAACAATCAAGCTCTTTAGCAAGGTAAATGTATAAGGTAAATACATTTGTGAATATTTTTCCCTTTAGAGACATTTTCCACCATGTAATAAATACATACTAATAGTAGTCTTATTCTTTATTTCGGTCTCGTAACAATGAAAGTTGGGTTTAGCGAACATATAACCTATCTTTACAATACTATCTTAACTCTTGCACTCTCATCTCCTGTTCCGCTCTTTCTGTTTATACCTTCTCTATCTTGTGCTCTTTGTTGTCTCTTTATCGCACATCTATTATACATCTTTTCTTTCTTTCTTTCTTTTACGCTTCTGGTTTGGTCTTCCCTTCTTTCTTTTTCCTTTAAATATCGCTTAACAATCTTTATCTCTCCTGCAACATATACTTACTAATATATTTTTTGTGTGTGCAGGTCTCGCACCTAACCCAAATCCACATTACCCAGTTGCTAAATCTACCTTCTTCTGACCCTCCGTCTACACTGTGCAATTCCACTCGTTCATGCAGGCCATTGCTATTCGTCTGCAGACCAGCCGTGTCGTAGGTGAATAGTATTAATCTTTATTTTGGTCTCGCAGCACTGAAAGTTGGGCTTAGCGTACATATAACCTATCTTCACAATAATATCTTAACTGTTGCACTCTCATCTCCTGTTCCGCTCTTTCTTTTCATACCGTCTCTACCTTGTGCATCACACTCTTTGTTGTCTCTTTATCGCACATCTATTATACATCTTTTCTTTCTTTCACGCTTCTGGTTTGGCCTTCCCTTCTTTCTTCTTCCTTTAAATATCGCTTAATAATCTTTATCTGTCCTGCTACATATACTTACTAATATATTTTTTGTATGTGCAGGTCTCGCACCTAACCCAAATCCACATTACCCGGTTGCTAAATCTAACTTCTTCTGACCCTCCGTCTACACTGTGCAATTCCACTCGTTCATGCAGGCCATTGCTATTCGTCTGCAGACCAGCCGTGTCGTAGGTGAATAATATTAATCTTTATTTCGGTCTCGCACCACTGAAAGTTGGGCTTAGCGTACATATAACCTATCTTCACAATAATATCTTAACTGTTGCACTCTCATCTCCTGTTCCGCTCTTTCTTTTCATACCGTCTCTACCTTGTGCATCACACTCTTTGTTGTCTCTTTATCGCACATCTATTATACATCTTTTCTTTCTTTCACGCTTCTGGTTTGGCCTTTCCTTCTTTCTTTTTCCTTTAAATATCGCTTAATAATCTTTATCTGTCCTGCTACATATACTCACTAATATATTTTTTCTATGTGCAGGTCTCGCACCTAACCCAAATCCACATTACCCGGTTGCTAAATCTACCTTCTTCTGACCCTCCGTCTACACTGTGCAATTCCACTCGTTCACGCAGGCCATTGCTATTTGTCTGCAGACCAGCCGTGTCGTAGGTGAATAGTATTAATCTTTATTTCGGTCTCGCAGCTCTGAAAGTTGGGCTTAGCGTACATATAACCTATCTTCACAATATAATCTTAACTGTTGCACTCTCATCTCCTGTTCTGCTCTTTCTTTTCATACCGTCTCTACCTTGTGCATCACACTCTTTGTTGTCTCTTTATCGCACATCTATTATACATCTTTTCTTTCTTTCACGCTTCTGGTTTGGCCTTCCCTTCTTTCTTTTTCCTTTAAATATTGCTTAATAATCTTTATCTCTCCTGCTACATATACTTACTAATATATTTTTTGTATGTGCAGGTCTCGCAGACAAAGAGTAAGGAGCTTGACCGACATTTCTCATTGGGCATAAAGCAAGAAAGAAGAAAGAAGAAAGAATAACCCTTGCCACATACTTTAGTTATAGTAAATTGGTTTCTAAGAATAGTTTGTAACTATTAGCGCATAAGATTAATTTAGAACAATTGTGTAATGAACTGTTATGTATACCTAGTATATATTCTATTTTATATTCAGTTTATTCGGTAGATCTTGTATAGACTTTAATAGTACTTTTACTACAAGTTCTACTGAATCTGCTAAATATAAAATGAAAGATATAATAAATAATTTACATATGCACATATTACACAATTGCTGTAATTTAAATTTATGGGCTTCTGTAAAATATATTGTAAATTAACTTCAAAGAATAGTTTATAAGTATTAGATTATTTCTGTTTATAGTATTTTTGTATTATATATATGTTAGTTTAGAATTGATGCAACATTTGGTTGTACGTTGTATTGTAAATAGATATTATAGAATAGTTAATAAGGATTAGCTTGTAAAATTGAATTACAACATTTTTGTAACTTATATCTTCATTGATTAGTTTAAATAAATGTTTAATGAAAAGAATTGCGCTGCCCTTTTTATTTTCATACCTTACCAATCCTTGAAAGAACCTAAGTCCAATTCCTTATACAAGAAGTACCGTGGACGAACTTTAAATGCAAAGTCCTGAAGCGAGAAACTTGTAAAAATTGCCCTATACGTTATTAAACTTGGCAATCATTTTCATCACTATCAAAGTCTTCATTTCTTGCAAATCGAGTTTTAAGGAAATTCAACAAAGTTGCAAATCGAGCTCTAAGAAAATGCAACAAAGTTGCAAATCGAGCTTTAAGAAAATGCAACAAAGTTGCAAATCGAACTCTAAGAAAATGCAACAAAGTTGCAAACAACGCCTCGCGAAAACGCAACAAAGTTGCAAACGGTGCCTCGCGAAAACGTAACAAAGTTGCAAAAATTCTCGAGAAAAATTTGCAACAATGTTGCGCCAAAAATTTTGCAACAAAGTTGCAAACGGCGTCTCGCGAAAACGCAACAAAGTTGCAAAAATTCTGGAGAAAATTTTGCAACAATGTTGCAAAATTTTTGGCGCAACATTGTTGCAAATTTTTCTCCAGAATTTTTGCAACATTGTTGCAAATTTTCTCCAGAATTTTTGCAACTTTGTTGCAAAATTTTTGGCGCAACATTGTTGCAAATTTTTCTCGAGAATTTTTGCAACTTTGTTGCGTTTTCGCGAGGCGCCGTTTGCAACTTTGTTGCAAAATTTTTGGCGCAACATTGTTGCAAATTTTTCTCAAGAATTTTTGCAACTTTGTTGCGTTTTCGCGAGGCGTTGTTTGCAACTTTGTATCGTTTTCGCGAGGCCTTGTTTGCAACTTTGTTGCGTTTTCGCGAGGCGTTGTTTGCAACTGAATTGCATTTTTATGAGGAGTTGTTTGCAACTTTGTTGCATTTTTATGAGGAGTTGTTTGCAACTTTGTTGCATTTTTGTGAGGAGTTGTTTGCAACTTTGTTGCATTTTTTAGGCGTTATTTGCAGCTATCTTATACTTTCCCGAGGCGCTGGTTACAACTTTGTTGCGTTTTCGCGAGGTGTCATTTGCAACCGTATTTCATTTTCGGTAAGCATTTCTTTGCAACCTGGTGGAATTTTGGTGAGGCGCTTGGTTGCAATATGTTTAGTAATGTTGAGGTCTATTTTTACAAGTTCTCCGCTTGTCAACTTTGCATTTAAAGTTCCTGCACGGTAGTACTTGTTTAAGGAATTGGAATTAGGTCTTTTCAAGGATAGTTAAGGTGTTAAAATAAAGAGAGGCGTAGAATTCTGTTCATTTAAGATTTATTCAAATTAATTAATTAAGATACAAGTTAAAAAAATGCGGTAATTCAAAATTACTTCAGTAGAACTTGTAGTAACAGTAATATTAAAGTTTATACAAGATCTACTGAATAAAGAGAATATAAAATAAAATATATACTAGGTATACATAACAGTTAATTACACAATTATTCTAAATTAATCTTATGCGCTAATAGTTACAAACTATTCTTAGAAACCAATTTACTATAACTAAAGTATGTGGCAAGGGTTGTTCTTTCTTCTTTCTTGCTTTATGCCCAATGAGAAATGTCGGGCAAGCTCCTTACTTTTTGCCTGTGAGACCTGCACACACAAAAAATATATTAGTAAGTATATGTAGCAGGAGAGATAAAGATTGTTAAGCGATATTTAAAGGACAAAGAGAGAAGGGAAGACCAAACGAGAAACGTAAAAGTAACGAGTCTCATAAGAATGAATTTGATGAGAGCAGAAGTAAAGGAATTGACGGAGAGCCTTAAAAGAAGAGACTATGAAATGCAACAGCTGGAATGAGACAGAAAAATATAAGCTAAATATAATGAAACGTTTAAATATATGAGAACAGCAACATTACTAAAGTACTTAAGTAAGAATGAAAAATGGCACAATAAGCAATTAATAGTACAGGTGACAGATGCGAAAGCATTAAAAGATGAAGAAATATTACGAGAAGAAGGAGAATAAAAGACGTGACCTGTGCAGACAAAAATTTGAAACGCTAGAACACCTGTTAACAGAATGTATGGAAATAATGATAATAGGATATAAAAATTACTTAAGAACTTGAAATGAAACAGAGAGGAAATAAAAAGATGTATAATAGATGTGAGATAAAGAGACAAGAAAGAGTGTGATGCATAAGGTAGAGAAGCCATGAAAAGAAAGAGCGGAACAGAAGATGAGAGTGCAAGAGTTAAGATAGTATTGTAAAGATAGGTTATATGATCGCTAAGCCCAACTTTCTTTTTTGCTACGAGACCGAAATAAAGAATAAGACTACTATTAGTATGTATTTATTACATGGTGGAAGATGTCTCTAAAGGGAAAAATATTCACAAATGTATTTACCTTTGATAAAGAGCTCGATTGTTGTAGAATAAAATGAACAGTGGAACTTACAATGTTACCGTACATATTAATATTAACATATAGATTGCAACACTGTGTTTGCTAACACTTTATTAATATGTAAATGGTACAAAACGATTCATACCACTACTTATAAAGAAGTGCTTGAATTTACGTACCACTCGTATCCCTGTATTATCTACACGCAAAGTGGTCATTAGTATCGCCATCTATACAGACGTGAATCAAACCACCCGAGCCTCTGCTACATCTACACTTAAGGTAAGTAAGAGGCACGAGTAGTTTCAAGGAGTCCTCTAGAGATGGCGAGACCATAGCACGCACTGTAGATATGGCAGAGACCCGCGTAGTTTCAACCACATCTTTACAGATATTAATTAATTAATGAATTCAAATATTTACATTTCTCGCGATTATGCATGATGAGAAGTGCCGGCAAATACTCTTTACACTTTGCATGCGGGACCTGCACACACAAAAAATATATTAGAAAGCATGTAACAGGAGAGGGAAAAACTGTTAAGGGATGTTTAGAGGAAAAAGAAATAAGGGAGGGCCACACTAGAAGCATAAGAGAAAGACAGAATTAAAAAGGAATGAAATGAGTATCGTAAGAGTGAATTTGATGGGAGCAGAAATAAAGGAGTTGACAGAGAACCTTAAAAGAAGGGACTATGAAATGCAACAACAGAAACGAGACAGAAAAATAGAAGAGGCGAAATGTAATGAAAGGTTTAAATATATTATAAAAGAAGGACTACTAAAGCACCTAAGTAAAAACGGAAGACGGCAAAATCAGCACTTAATAGTGCAGGTGACAGATGCGAAAGCATTAAAGGATGAAGAAATATTAGGAGAAGGAGAAGAATAAAAGACGTGACCTACGCAGACAAAAAATTTGAAACGTTAGAACACCTGTTAACAGAATGTACTCAAATAAAGATGATAGCAGATAGAAACATGAAGGAATAGGAAAGATGTATAATAGATGTGTAATGCGTAAGATACAGAAGGTATGAAAAGGGAGAGGGAAACAAAAGATGAGAGTGCAAGCGTTAAGATAGTATTGTGAAGGTAGGTTATATGTACACTAAGTCCAACTTTCATTGCAGCGAGACGAAAATAAAGATTAATACTATTCACCTGGGACACGGCTAGTCTGCAGACGAATAGCAATGGCCTGCATGAACGAGTGGAATTACACAGTGTAGGAATTACACGGAGGATCAGACGAAGGTAGATTTAGCAACAGGGTAATGTGGATTGGGAAGTGAAGCAACATAGTGTAGAACAGCGTAGAACAGTGTAGGCTTGTGTAGAATAAATTAAGACATATACGTTTAGTTTAAAGTTGTATTCCTTGTTATATCAAATACAAATATTTTATATTATACTTACATTAGCCTTCATTGCATAAATCTTCCAATCCCACAAAACCAACTTACTATAACTGAAGTATAATGGTAAGAGTCGTTCTTTCTTCTTCCTTCTTTTTCTGCAAAATGAGAACTGATGGTCAATGCTCCTTATCGTTATCCTTGGCCTGTAAAACCTGTACACCCAACAAATATGTATGTTAGAAAAATGTAACAGGAGAGAGGAAGATTGTTAAAGGATATTTAGTGAAAAAAGAAAGAAGGTAGGGCTAAACTAGAAGCATAAGAGAAAGAGGGGATTCTTTTAAAAAGAATGGAACGAGTCTGACAATATTGAATTTGGTGAGAATGGAAGGAAAGGAATTAACGGAGAGCCTTAAAAGAAAAATAAAAGAAGCAAAATATAATGAAAGGTTTAAATATATTGAAACGGAAACAATACCACAGTACCAAAGTAAAGAGGAAACAGGAAAGAGTCAGCAATTAATAGCACAAAAATGACTTAAGAACTTGAAATGAAACAGAGAGGAAATGAAAAGATGTATAATAAATGTGAGATAAAGAGACAAGGAAGAGTGTGATGCATAAGGTAGAGAAGGTATGAAAAGAAAGAGCGGAACAGAAGATGAGAGTGCAAGAGTTAAGATAGTATTCTAAAGATAGGTTATATGTACACTAACCCAACTTTTATTGCTGCGAGACCGAAATAAGGAATAGGACCGTTATTAGTATGTAATTATTGCATACTGGAAAATTTGTTGAAAGGAAAAAACATTCACAAATGTATTTACCTTTGCTAAAGAGCTTGATTGTTGTAGAATAAAATGAACAGTGGAATAGACAATGTTACTACACATATTAACTTTAATGTAGATTGTAATACCGTGTTTGCTAACACCTTACTAATATGTAAATGACAGTATGAAACGATTTGCGAGCATTATTAACTTAACGAAACGTTGCCCGAGAAATAGCTTTCCTGATCCCCCCCAAAGCATTTACATTTATTCACACAATCGCATGAATCCTGTCCCCAACACTTCTTCAGTAAATAATAGTTCTTCAAGTGATTACTGTTCGTGTGCAGAGGACGCTCGAATCAGCGTGGTTTTTCTGAGTCGGTATGTCAGTCACGTTGGCCCACGAAAGTCCATAAGATGTCTTGTCGATTCCTATATCTCGTCAGTGGTCATGCATCTCGTCTGTGGTATAGACGAGAAGGCTGAAGGTAAGGCAGTGACACGAGTAGTTTCACGCAATTCTATGTAGATGGTGCTATTGAAGACATGAGAAAATTGGCTACCCGGTTTTTTATTTATAAAATCAAGTTAATAAAGCGTGAACACCATTTAACCATGTTGTTTTTATTATTCTTTATATATTAAGTTATGTAAAACTTGAAGACTAAGTTTCTTCTGTGAAGTGTGGGGCTTTACTTTCACTGGATATCCTAGTGCTAGGTCTTGTTGGTGGTGAAGATGTCGAAGGTGCGTTTCGGCCTAAGTCCGTATTCGCGGGTACTTACACATTCGTAGCGGACTCTCTTAATTAATTATCCTCAAGAATGTCAAAAGCGAAGATATCTGCAGAATGGAGGAAACGCGTAAAATCCGAATACATGCGTTTACGCCAAATGAAACGCTACAAGCGGGCAGACGAGGTGAAAGTAGCGTGGAATCAGAATCGTAAGGTTATGTCTGGTTAGTATCCGCTGTACCTTTAATTCTAAATAGTTTTAACATAGCTTCAATAGTGTGAATCTGCTCGACACCTAGAACTCCTAATGATAGAGCAAAAACGATGGGCAGATGGCAAGGCAATGTGGCTCGCAATGCAAGATGTTCCACCTCATGTATCTTGCATGAAAAAAGCAGAAATATCCAGCTCTGATGGTGATATACAGACCTGTCCTGTTAAGATCATTAACGCCGTCACTCCTATACCGACCATGTATACTTGGGCTCCAATACAGCAAAATTTCATGGTTGAAGATGAAACTGTATTACACAATATACCATATATGGGGGATGAAATCTTAGATCAGGATGGCACATTTATTGAGGAATTAATCAAGAATTATGATGGGAAAGTACGTTAAGCTATAGAAATTAAATTCAGATTCATTATGTGCACGCAGTAGTTTATATAATATTACATTTGATTGAATCAATCATAGGTACACGGCGACAGGGAATCAGGTTTCATGGATGATTCAATATTTGTTGAGCTGGTAAAAGCTCTAATTCAATATGAAAAAGAAGATAAGGAAAGAGAACAGACAAAGAAAGGAAAAGAGAAGGAAGAGGATAAAGATAAAGAGAGGAAGGACAACAGCAGCATAAAGGCAGAAGGAAAAATAGATAAGATATTTGAAGAAGTTAAAGCTGATAAAAATCCATTTCCATCGATGCATATATTTAATGCAAGTGACTTGCATAAACAATACATATCTATGCTTTTAATTGTCCTTACTATTTCGTAACAGTTATTTAATATTTTTAAACCCTATGTGTAGGCGATATCCAGCATGTTCCCAGACAAAGGTAGACCAGAGGAATTGAAGGAAAAGTATATAGAATTAACCGAACGATCTGATCCAAACGTTTTGCCTCCAGAATGCACACCAAATATCGATGGTGTGAATGCAAAAAGCGTGCCTCGGGAACAAACTATGCATTCCTTTCACACTCTGTTCTGTAGAAGATGCTTCAAATACGACTGCTTTCTTCATCGTGAGTGTAATAATTATGCCCTTATGTTTAATACTTCCCAAATTTGTTAGATTCAAATTGGATGTAAAGATTTGAAATACATCTAAATGGCAATACACAAAATTCTGTATTCTGGTGTAATACGAATTATCTGTTAATTGCGATCATTTATGATTCCTCGTTTATTATAGCAGCCAGGGGAACGTCGCCGCCAGGTAAAGAACAACACTGCATACAAACGATCATATTTGAACGTACGCTTCTTTCGTTTTTTTTGTTTAGCATGGAGACGAATACATCAAGGATACATCTGCAAAATAATATTTTGTTCGCCGTCGTTCAACGCTGCGCATTCTAAATTCTTCCCTATCCACGATACTTTCACATAGGAATAGCATCGTACTGAAATTTTATCATTATTTATAGGTCTTCAAGTCTGCCATCCAGGACCGAATTTGCAGAAACGAAAGGGGCCAGATCTAAAACCATTTCCCGAGCCATGCGGAACAGAATGTTACATGCACCTGGTAAATGTGAAAATAGCGAAACACTATTGTTTCGAAACATAAAAAACAGGTGCGATAGACTCGTAACGCTTCTTCGTTTGCAGGAAGGAATGAGGGAGAAACTTGCAGCACAAGCGGCTGATATAAAGGACGAAGAATGCGACGAGAAACGCGGGGGGCCGAGAAAAGTACGCAAACAAGCAAGCGTAGATTCTGGGAACGAAGCGAGTAGCGAAGACAGCAACGACAGTAATAAGTATAGCCAAGGAGGAGGTTGTCAAGGTAAGGATCAATCGTTTGTTAATTCTGTAACGAGTTACCATGTAACGCCCAAACGTGTTCTCTTGTTACAATAGCTACTTCATGATTCATATGCTAACAGATTTTAAACAAAACGTCAACAAAGAAACAAAATCGGAAGAATCAATGGAAGATCAAGCTCAACCAGAAAACCAGACACCATTTACACTTTTGGGTCTCGATAAACGAGTAAAAACAGAAAGCGAGCTTTCATGGACCGGCTCGGAGCAAAGTTTATTTCGCGCCCTTCACAAAGCTTTTCCTGGTAATCCATGCGCGTTGGCTCAGATAATGCTGACCAAAACATGTCAGGAAGTGTATCAATTCGCGCAGAAGGAAGCTTCGGATATCCCAGCGGTTGAAAATTTCAAGGACTTTACTCCACCGCGAAAGAAGAAGAAAAAGCATCGTCTTTGGTCAATGCACTGTAGAAAAATACAGCTCAAAAAGGATTCTGGTATAAATACACACACCCATAAACGTTCACGCGTGTCCTTTGCTATTACAGTACTTTAAATCGACATTGTTATCTACTTATTTTTATTACTTTCAAGGTGCCAATCATGTTCATAATTTTGCGCCATGTGACCATCCAGGAAGACAGTGCGATAACTCGTGCCCGTGTATACAAGCTCAAAATTTCTGCGAGAAGTTTTGTCAGTGCAGTAGCGAATGTCAAAACCGCTTCCCAGGGTGCAGGTGCAAAGCTCAATGCAATACAAAACAATGCCCATGTTATCTAGCCGTAAGAGAATGCGATCCAGATTTGTGCCAAACGTGCGGTGCCGATCAATTCCATATTACTAAAATATCTTGCAAAAATGTTAGCGTCCAACGTGGCCTCCGTACGTGATGATACATATTTTTCTATAATAATAATCTCCCGACTCGTGCTGCTAAATTTATACACTGCTAAATTCCTCTTTAGACAAACATCTATTAATGGCGCCATCAGATGTGGCTGGATGGGGAATATTTCTCAAGGAGTCCGCGGCCAAAAACGAATTCATATCGGAATATTGTGGTGAAATTATAAGTCAAGATGAAGCTGACAGACGGGGCAAAGTATACGACAAATATATGTGCAGTTTCCTGTTTAATCTGAACAATGGTAAGAAAAATTGAAAAATTTGTGATATTTTACCATTCAGATTTATACCATTTAAATTTCAGATTTTGTCGTGGACGCTACTCGCAAAGGGAATAAAATAAGATTCGCCAATCATTCAATAAATCCTAATTGTTATGCAAAAGTTATGATGGTAAACGGGGACCATAGAATAGGTATTTTTGCAAAGAGAGCTATTCAACCAGGCGAAGAATTATTCTTTGACTACAGGTACAAAAGTTTAACGTTACTATTCGTAGTATTGTTCGACTCGTATTTACCCTTCTCCCCTTTACAGATACGGGCCTACGGAGCAGTTAAAATTCGTGGGTATTGAACGTGAAATGGAGTTTTTATAAGATGAAATTAGAATTCATTACGTATACATTGTACATAAGAAAGAATGAAGAGAAAAAAGGAAAACTATATGCAGAAAGAATTGTGTGTGTGTGAGAGAGAGAGAGAGAGAGATATATCAAGGTATGACAAAGAAGGAATAGAGGGGAAAAAATTACATAAGCTGATTACTTCCCATGTCGGGTACCTGACATCAACTTGTTGAATTAATGCTAATCTTTGAGTTAATGAGAGTTCAAACCAATGTGCTAGTTAAATTATCAAGGCTCTAGCACATATGTATTTATCAATTATTAATGCTAATTAATAAAATATTTTTTAAAAATTATATTGATCTCTTTTATTCATTGTGCCCTCTACCTGCGTTCTTTCACGCGTCAAGGGAAAATCGTATCAAGATGTGAGGATACATTTAATATTGAAATTAATATCTACAAATATTGCCTAAAAGAACAAATATTAAAACAAAAATAAAAAGGCTATAATCTCTTCACAAAAATACTTCAATGCAAGGAAATAAGTTAGAGAGCAACGAGGACGGGAAATTCTCGTACATCGATGGCTCGGTTAAGAATAAGTCTTATTGTTAGCTTGCAATGAAGTTATTCTAAACGAATCATAGGAATGCTTTACGACAAACCAGGCTCATAATCGAACCACTAGTTGCAATTCTCGCATCCACAGGACTAGTTCGCATAGTCATCCGTGCACATTTGTTTAAAATAATCATAGTCATTAAACAGATCGATTAGAAATGTTATGATATTCTAAAGCGAAAAATTCACATCTTCAAAAAGCAACGCGTATAATTCAAAATTAAAACCACACATTAATACATGTATATATTTTGTCCCGCGTGATCCGTTTAAAAAATTTTACGTTTTACCATCGCAAGTGAAAACGAATCGTGAACAGTCGCTTCATCAATTTATTGCAGGTATAAACGAAACGTGGAACATCGAATTATCAATGGAATAAAAAAAAAATCGTGTACTCGAAACGCAAGAGCGGAACAGGAACATTTGTTAAACATTATGCAAGAGGAAGGTAATTTTATGTCAATGGAAATGTTACATTAAATTCCTTTTCAACCATTACCTTTTTTTTTCTTTCCTGAATGTTTAATTAAAATGAAAATGGTTGAGTGAATTTAATTAAAATTTCATAAAATCAATATGTAACAGACATTATTAGGAATGGTGCTCGGGAATGCTCTGGAACACGTCACTACTTACTTATTTACTTACATATTCGTACCAATTAATAGTCGCCTGTTCGTAAATTGAATTATTCGTTGCAAGATTGCTTAGGGCGGAATAATTAAACAATGAAAAATAATATTCATGCTTTACACGAAATAAACGATACGTTTGAAGATGATTTCAATGAACGAATAAATTTCTGTGCAGATAGAACGGAAATAGTTCATATTGGCAATTGGCCAAGTTTCTTGCTGAAGTTAAAAACACGCAGCGAAGAACCGTAAATTGGTTGCCTACTTCCAATTTCCTTAATTTTCGAATAATTGTTCGATGTACTTTTGAATAAAGAACACTTTTCATTAAACGTGATTAATATTTAATTGCTTGTCACAACCTGACAGGGCAATCACGAGGACTTGCCGCAAAAGAAGCTGGCGTATCAGACTTGGAAGAGTTGCGAGACAAATACGAAGGAAAATTAACAACATCCCTCTATGTCGGAACCTTAATTGTCGCAGTAATTGCGTTAGTTTTCGCGTTAGCGATTCTCTACATTAGCAACTATCAGGTAAATGTGCAAGATGCATTACAGAAAAATGTATCAGATTATTTGTAATTTCTTCTAGATATTTATCTTGCAGGATTTAGCCAAAGTAACGATCCCTGCGTCGATTTTATCGGTACTACTGGTGTCGTCTTCAAGTTTATTGCTTCTGGCGCAATTAACGTCGACCTTAACATCCGTAAAAATTAAATTTCTGCTAGGTTTCTTTGGCTCTACTATCTTAGGGGTCGGGATTGTAATTGTTCGTGCCTCGGTATCCCTATTTATTACGATCCTCGCAATGATTGCTATACTACCAAGAGACACAGGGCAGAAACCGGCGATTCTTGCAGTTGTCTTGATCATTGCTCACATAGGTGGACGGTTCGCGTTTCTCGATCATTCAAGCTACCCCCAAATAGCCGAGGTATATACAAATACTTAATGACCGATACCTGGTTTCGCACGTGTTCCTTCCTACGATCTGTCTCCTTCATTCATCGCACTGTTCCAGCACTCGGGGCTATTTACTCTCCTTTCTTTTTGTCGTTTGATTTAGACATGTAGCGAGATCATTTTTCTATTCTCGGCAGTTCTTGCGGGTTCATATTATAGCGTTTTAACCGCAAAAGCGCACAATAGAACATTCACGAGAACAAAAACCGTGATCGAATCCAGAATCAAATTAGAATGCGAAAGAGAACAACAAGAACAATTATTGTTGAGCGTTATTCCAGCTTACATCGCCGCCGAGGTATATTTAAATTTTTTGCCTAGTTCGTCTTATACACGTACACGTGCATATGTATCATTGTAAGAAAAAAAGGTTTGATGCAGGTAAAGAGAAGCATTATGCTGAAAATGGCTGACGCGTGTCAAGAAGATAGCAAACATAAGCAAACTAGATTTCATGAGATGTACGTGCAGAGGCACAACAATGTTAGGTAAGTTAAGGATTCGTTAAGGGTGCTGGGCGAATCAAGAAAAGGGTAAAGCAGTAATAATATTTTCTTTGAATTCATATGCGAATTAGCATCTTGTATGCGGATATTGTCAACTTTACGCCGCTTTCGGAACAATTGTCAGCGTCAGATCTAGTAAAAACGTTGAACGAACTGTTTGGAAGATTCGATCAAATTGCTCAGGTAATAGGAAAACCGGTGCTTCCTGCACTTTAATTGAGATCCACATACATTCGTGTTACATGAAAGCAATATTGCCGGTCGATTTTAGGATAATCAATGCATGAGAATCAAGATCCTGGGGGACTGTTATTATTGTGTCTCAGGTTTGCCGATCTCTAGACCAAATCATGCGTACAATTGTGTGAATATGGGACTGCAGATGATAGATGCAATCAGGTAAAAGAAGAGCATGCCTGCACTTGCCTCAAAAATATATACAGAAGTGCAAGTGGAAATAATTTTATTATTATTATGAGGTTCGTTCGCGAAGCAACGGGATTCAATGTGGATATGCGAATAGGAATACACACCGGGAACGTCTTATGCGGTGTACTTGGTTTAAGAAAATGGCAATTCGATGTTTGGAGCGACGACGTTACACTTGCGAATCATATGGAAAGCGGCGGTTTACCGGGGTATGTTGCAACACAGTATAGGTCCCTAATGGATTTGGTCTACCTCAGTGGTGAGCAACATTTGGCTCGCAGTGGGCCAACATTTGAAATCTACTACTTTACGCGGGCCGCAATATTAACCCCTTCGCATCGGAGGACGAGATATCTCGTCGCGTGATTTCGTTCATGCGATGCTATGTACGAAATATCTCGCGACGTAAAATTGTTCATGCGACGCTGTGTACGGAATATCTCGTATGCCATTTCATTACAACGCGATATATCTCGTCCTCCTCCGATGCGAAGGGGTTAATTGCAGTACATGGTAAGCGTGGTTATATCACAGACGAGATGTAAGGACAGACTAACCATGCAAAATGTATTTTTTTCTTTCCCCGAATTCATGGGACCCCGATGACCCCATGACAAGCTCCGTCTTTTGGGGTTCCTGTTAATTAACGTTGTGTCACATGTTCTGGCGGGCCGCAGGTCTGTGCCGGAGGGCCAAATGTGGCCCGCGGGCAGCAGTTTGCTTATCACTGGTCTACTTGGTCTATTTCTTGATGTAGGAGAGTACACATAACAAAAGCAACACTACTTCAACTTGGAGACCGTTTCAAAGTGGAGCCCGGCAATGGTGGTTCCCGTGAGAGCTACCTTGCACAGCACAGTGTTGAGACTTTTTTGATAGTGCCGCCAGAGGTAAGAAATAGGATAGAATAAACTTTCGGTGCAGATATTACGCAGAGTCAATGTTGAAATATTGTGCGCTTAAAAGGTGGAGTAATGTGCGATAGCGTACAATGCGTGTTACGAAGAATTTTCTTCAGCTACCCTAACAGCCATCTGCCTGCAGATTGACAGCAGATTGGCAACAGAACTAACAGATTCTGTCTACAGATCCGTAGCCATCTGCGTTCGCATTTGGCTTGGGTTCTGCAAACAGAACCTGCTAAACAGAATCTTAAGGCAGAACCGAATCCATTCAAATGGATTTAGATGGCCATTTAAATGGGTCAAGTTGCAGGATGTGCTCAGTTTCTGCTGCCAATCTCCCATCAGATTCTGTTCAGCAGGTATTGCATCAAATCTGCAGCCATTCTGTTTACAAAACCTGCTAACAGAATCTGGGTAGAATCTGCTATTGCAGGTTTGGCTGCCTGTATACAGTCAAATTTTCGTTTTGAATTCAATTGACTAGAGTGCACTGCTACAAGAGTATTGCGCATGTGTTAGGAATTCGCAAGAAAAATATAATGCGCAATGATTTTTCTCGTGTTGTGTTAGAAAAGCAGCCGAGAGAATGGAACGGATGATAATGGTGAACGTGCACGAAACCCTGCCTCCATACCGTCAAGGTGAACATAGAGCTTCGTCTTTTATGTATTGCTACTCATTAATCTTTGTGCATTAGCTTTAAATGCTGGTCCTAATTTTTTTATATAGTAGTTATACAGTAGAACTCCGTAGCAAGTATTTAACTAGGGCGAATAGGGCGGCAGAACTATGAATATTAAGCTTTTAAATGTGCATTAACGTTGGCATAGTTCATATCACTATCCCAAATGCAATTGTAAGTTAACTTATTGATGGAGAACAAAAAATTTCGCTCCTCATATACATATAGATCCAGGCTAAGCAGTAAGATGACCAAATATGTAGAATGCTGGGGCGCTGACAAGCCTTTCGCAAATATCGCAGAGGCAACGCTAGCTAAAAATATTGGCTTAAGGGTAAGATGGTTACAATGTTATAAAATTTATTTGCTTTTCCTATGTTTTTGTGTACATTTAATTCTCAGTGTATTGCGTATGATGATGTGGATTCGATACTTATTTATTTAACGTCCTGCATTTCTTTCAGAGTATCGCGATGATTGAATCAAATCTTTTGGCAAACAGTAATTCTAATTGCTTCGTCGATGTAAAGTGAGTTCTGCATCGTATCTCCTTATTGTTTGAACTATCCGATAATATTACTTGTCCCATTTAAATAGACGATGGTACCGAGGAAGCGAGGGCATGACACCCCTCACCTATCGATTCAGTGACCATGATCAAGAACTACGATACCGTGAGCAGATCGACGAACAATATCCTTGGTATCTTTTTGCTTCAACTACCATTTACATTATGATCTTTAGTATTCAAGTTACTTATTTGCCGAGGTACGCATTCTAAAGTTGAATGCCGGAGTGAGAATATCTCAAGCTTTAATAACTCGAAGAGTGTAGTAAATATTATTTACAAATATGAATTTTCGTTACAGGAGTGTCACAGTTTATAGCTGCTTTATACCCGGCATAACGTTTTTATTAATATTTTCTGTACTATCTTGGTTGTGCGTGAATGCTAATGTCGATGGTAGCAATGAGCGAAATTGGTTAACATTGACCAGGGAAGTCAGACTAACGGTGTATTTAATTACGATTCTCCTGACAACTATTTCGTCCATTCTTAGTTTAATCGATGCTGAACAGTCAGACACTGCACCAGTATGTATGAGTAGTAGTAATAGTAATAATAATAATAATAAGAGTAAACAGACAGATGTCTAAATGAAAAGGAAACTACTATTCTTTCAGCTGTATATATACTCCGCGGTGATGTGTCAGACTGTCGGTTGGACGCATTTACGAATAGATTATTTACTAAAATTTTTCGGAATGCTACTTTCAACGGTAACTATCGTTGTTGCGATTTCGCAAACACATATCGCACGATTGTATTACGCGACTGGAGGTGTAGAGTAAGTATAGTGTCGTCTGGAAACGTACGAATAGTTGAAACTGAAATCGTTTGTGAATAACATTTTACTTTCCAGACATTATCATATACATTATCTCGTCCAAATTGCCAGTTTACTTGTACTTGTTTGCTTTGTGCTTCACGTACTAGACAAGCAAATTGAATACACTTCGAGGACAGACTTTCTATGGGAAAATAAACTAAAAATAGAGCAGGACGAAGTAGAGACTATGAGAGGTATTAATAAGATCCTTCTGGAGAACATATTGCCAGCTCACGTTGCGGAGCATTATTTAACAAACACCAGGGCAATACAGGTGAACTTTAGCGTTGTATTGCTTCTATTCGCATAACGCAACAATACTATTTAAACACTGTTCAACGATTCATAGGATCTCTATCACGAAAGGTACAGCACTATCGCTGTCATGTTTGCATCCATCCCAAATTACAAAGAATTTTACGATGAAACGGATATAAATAAGCAAGGATTGGAATGTCTGAGGCTTCTAAACGAGATCATCTGCGATTTTGACAAACTATTACTCAAACCAAAGTTCTCCGGAATCGAAAAGATTAAAACCATCGGCAGTACTTACATGCTCGCTTCGGGCCTAAGCCCGGGGAAAGAAAACACTGACGACATAAGGGTAATATGATACGAAATTAATGGATCTGGATTTACTCGGAAAATTATCGCAAAAAATTAAGAAACTCTTTATCTATAATATTTGGAACTTTTAGGATCATTTGAATCAAGAAGAACATAATATAATTATTCTCGTTGAATATGCTCTCGCCTTAATGACGATTCTAGACCAAATCAATAAAGAGTCGTTTCAGAGATTTAAACTGAGAATAGGTAAGTATTGCTAAGCAATAAATGCGCATATGAAAATATAACAAAAGTAGAATAACTCAGATAAATGATATTTGCCGAATAAGCCCAGTGTCACATTTCTTCCGATAAGGTTTAAATCACGGACCTGTGATAGCGGGTGTAGTTGGAGCACAGAAACCACAATACGACATTTGGGGTAACACCGTAAACGTGGCGTCGAGAATGGATAGTTGTGGAGAAATGGGAAAACTTCAAGTTACCGAAGACACGGCAAAAATTTTGATCGCTGCTGGTTATGAATTAACTTGTCGGGGACCTACTTACGTCAAAGGAAAAGGAAGTTTGATAACTTATTACGTGAAGACACCGTTTGACGACAAAGAGGAGACTTGTTAACGCGAGGATCTCGAAATTATGCAGCAGATTTACAAAAACAATTAAGAGTGAGATTCGCATTACGCATTAGTAGATGAACATCTACTCTACGAAGAGTGAGTTTCGTTCATACTCCGTTCTACCCCGACGATTTTCAACCTTTATTTATCTTATAGCGCACGTAAACTAATTTAATTGCATTAAAATTTAAAATATTTGATATTCTTTTCCTCGATTTAACAAAAAATTGTTGACTGATTTACAATCACAGCATGGCAGATTTTTAAAAGCTTTCTAATATTAAAAATTCGTGAACTTCTCGTGGCACACCGGTTGAAAATCTAGTCTATCAATACCTTTTTTTTATTCATGTTATATACTATTATTGATAATGTTTCCGTTAATGCTGTAGAATATTTTAAAATCGTTCAGAATAATAGATGAAAATTTGATAGTTACCCGAAGGCGAATTATGCATAACAATGGCCTTGATTTTGCAAACACCACTCAGGTTGCAAGCTATCGGCAGCAATTCCCCTCTTTACCAATCGCTCTCTATGCCTAAGCATTCTATGCTCCGCATGAATCCAAGTTGAATTTGGCTCTGCCCATAATCTTTCCCCTAATGCTGCAGACCTGGGCCAAATTTTCAAGTCCACTGAGGCACTATCGGCTTGTTCGGTCCAAAGTGCAGCTTCACCTCCTATTACAAAGACCCGCGTTATATATAACAACCATCATCGAATGCTAAAAAAAAGGGATTCGGGAAGGACAATCACCTAATATAAGATTCTTCTTATCCTCGAGGTGTTGTGATCTAATTATTTTCAAAGGCGAATTGTCATACACGGTTTGCCATCCTTTGTAAGGAGCACACCAGTTGTTACCTTCGCCTACCCAAGCTGCGAAACTAAAACAAAGAAATGAAAGGGCGAACGAAAGGGATGAAAAACGAAATAATATAGTATACTATAGATATATGTATGTACCCGCAGTCCAAATAAAGAGCGTCGTAATTCGAAAAAATTACTGAAAAGTTATTCCGCAACAATCTACGGATTGTCGGATCATCCTTGCTTGTCCATATCTGAATTATATATTGCGAAGGATTCAAATGTTTAATGTTTTCTTCGTTGGTTAAACCACTAGTCCATAAAATAACAGGTATCTGCTTCCCATCGTTCGCAATTGTCAGCTTTTCCAATGCCTTTGTTTGGAAGTGATCCCAGAGCATATAAAAACTTGATTCCGACAAGTTCCACCCTCTAACATGTTGCATCCAGTTTGTGATAGCGATCGACGACTTCCAACAATTTATATTCACTTCGTCCCCACCCATATGAAACAGGTCTGGCTGAAAATCCTGAATCATGTCTTTATATATTCCCTCGAGTACCTCGTATACTTTTTCGTTCGTTGGATTCAATTGACCACAAGGTGGTTCAACGCAATAACTTTTCCATGGTTCCGCTTTGAAGCAAACAATCGCCTCGTCCCCCACCTGAAAAGGAAAATTGTAATATCAATATGAAGTTGTTCGTCACGATTTTCGCTAACACTGTTCCTTGCCCATGCCATACTTCTTGATGATATCATTCGTGCAGCATCCAATACACGCGACTCATGTGAATATGTGAGAGAAATAAGAGCAAATTACCCACTGCCAGCCCTCTCCCACATGAGCGGGTGCATCGAATTCCGGCAATATTCTGACACCGTGTACAAGGCCGTATTCAACAATTTCTTTCACACTCTCCTGATCGTAAATTTTATGGGTCCCATAGGAACCCATGCTTGAAAATTTTGGCCATGTTCTGCTAACATACGGGAAGCTATGTGAATCAACAATATGCCAATGCAAAGTATTCAACTTCGATATTCCCATTCCATCGATTATCCGTAATATTGTTGCCTTGTCGACAAAATTTCGACTTGTATCTAGTAGTATACCGCGATAAGGATATACTGGTCCATCCGTGATTGAGATTTCTCTGGGGATCTGAATCTGATTCCGTAAATCGTCAAAAACAATCATTTGACCCAGAGTTTCCAGAGCATGTCGTGCACCAAAGTATGTCTTCGCCTCAATCATTACCTCCAGCTGCAAAATATTAGAAAATAGAATGTTATAAATAAGAAGCACTGACATTGTACAAATAAAAATCAGGTTTGCATAAGTATTATAATTGAAATAAGTATAAATCTTAACAGGATTTGCCTCCTCCTACCATCCTACAGTTTTCTAAAATGACTAATATGCTCACCGTTTCATCCACCTGTGTCACAATCAACTTGTAACTTTCGTCTGTATTCAAAGTCAATTTAATGTTATCCGTTTCACGAATACCCATACATCGTACAATCATTTCTGCCCCGCTACTTTCCGCCAGTTTGCCAACAGAATGTTTCGCATTGTTTTGCAGCAATAATATATTCTTTTGAAGTAGATATGCAAGTTTTGTCTCAGATTGTATATTGTCGGCTAATGAAATTTTGTCTGGATCAAGGTGGACCATGTTTCTGCTTAAAGACAAATGACCAGTTGATTTTGGCCATAGCGAACTGGAAGAATCGCAAAACAATTCGCACACTTCCAACGGAATCGGCTCCGTTACATCCTTTGTGATTAGCTCCTTTTTACAGAGCCCACCCTCGCACTTGTAATGCCATGGTGACCTGTAAATAAAATTTTCTCAATTTTTTCCTTCTGACAAAAACTCATACCCCGGATACTGTTTATTTTTTTATCGATTTTATCGACAATCTCTGTGCATATTGATTAGTAACCTAATATGTACACAAACAAACGTGTAACAGCGTTTGAGAATGGGAGTCTGTCAAGTAACAGGTAAAAGCCTGTTGCTTTCGACGTGGCAACTCAAAGTAGACCATAACTCTCTCTTGTTCTATATCTCTCAATATCAATCTATCTCTATTGCGATACAGTTATTTTACGCTTTGCGATTAACATTCTCCGTGCGGGACTTCGACCACCACCCAAATCGTCGCAGAAGTTTCGCAGGATTGAGAACTTATACCGCCGATCTTACGTCGCCTTGAATAAAACTATTTCGGATAACATTGAATACCCTGTCGACAGGTAACAGCCGCGCGGTGAATGTTAAGTTGCCATATGGAAAGTGTACGACAAAACGTGGATGAAGAAAAAAAGCTGCGCTATATAAACATTCCCACCTCCAAACTATCCCGATGTTTAGACGAAATAAGAACATAAAATGTATAATTTATGTTAAATCTTACGAATATCGATCTATGATAGGATCGCTGGCTTCAATTTGATTAAAAATAGCGATAAGTAACAAGGCAATCATGCTCTTCAAGTTTCACGCAAACGTAGATTCGTCTTCGGAATAACTGAATGCGGGTTCGAATTCTTGTGATCGGGATGCGGTGAAAAGATCGAATCTGATTGGAAGGGGAATCTTGCAGTGGGGTCCTAACATTACCATTCAAGAGACATTTTCACGCCAAAATTTGTTCTACAATTCAACATCAATGCAAGAGTGCATTGCAGTAATGTATGTTAAAAGGAATACATTTCATAAAAAATATCAATTATTCATTAGATATAATTTTCTTTAATAAATACTTATTGTAAAAATTACAGTAGAAAAGAAACAGATGTCAAGCTGTTGTCCACTTGTTCAGCTTGATTCATTCATCGCCTCGTATTGCTCTATATTTAGCTAACTCGTGTGGAAAAACTCTAGTCAATTCTACAAGCATGTTCGCCTTAAATTTCCTGTAGGCATCTATCTTTCCCTTCACTTGTTCGTTTTTAGTTAACGCTTTTTCTATGCAATCCTTGGTATACAGTTGTGGATTTCTTCCTTGGTCAATGTAACTAAAAATATAAACCGATACGTTAATAAAACTTTGTATATAAGTTTTTCTTGGGAACTGCAAGGAGATCTCATTCTGATATACTTACTCAAAAACCTCCAGAGGTACATGAACATCTTGAACTTGAGACTTCAACTTATCTATTTCTTGTAAACCATTTACTAATCCTTGACTAAAAAATAAATTGTTGATGAACATAAGTTTCTATAATACGTAGAGCGTCAGATAGCAACACCACATCTTTCATATATTTTAATTTTATGGCCACAAAACACATTAAATATATAAACCAGTTTTATTGGGTTGTTCGGAAAGTAATTTCATTTTTTCCCGACAGAGGATTTAATTGTATTTTTTTGTCCCCACTTCACACTTAAGCCGCATAATCATTATATGTTTTGAGAGCTGATATAGCAAGGCTTGTGTGTGAAAAAGTGCAATTGATTCTACGCAGTAGTTTTTGGTTGGTGCCCTTTTAAATATGGAGAGCAATAAGCAGCATTTTCGTCATATTTTACTTTTTTACTATAGAAAAGGTAAAAATGATGTTCAAGCAAGAAAGAAATTAACCGATGTGTATGGAGAAGATGTATTGACAGTACGCCAGTGCCAGAACTGGTTTGCAAAATTGTTTAGACGATAAAACCTTCACTTCAAATGAGAAGGTCAAAAACCACCTCGATCAGGTTTTTGCCAGCAAAGACTAAAAATTTTATGAGCGTGGAATCATGCTACTACCAGAAAGATGGACCAGAATGGCCAATATATAATTTAATAAAATATTTGTTCATTATACGAAAATTCTTTCATTTTCACAAAGAAAAACGAAATTACTTTCCGAACAACCCAATATATAAACAAACTTCGATAACTTTATCCAATGTATATATAACCTAACAAATTCACGAGCAAACAAATGAAATTATTATATGAACAGCACTTACATCTTTTGATTCAGTACATTTTGTCCTTGAGGTTGGAAATCGCTTACTATAATACGTATTTGTCGCACATTTTCAATGAACAGCTCTAACTGTGTTTCCAAGTTTTCTAAAGCAGAAGCCATCTTCGTAACATGTATACCCTTCCACTACGTAGCCGCTACTGCGAAATCACGCACGCGCCAGTGCGTATTCCTGCGCATAGAGATTCTGCGCATAGAGTTTCTACGCATAGAGATTCTGCGCATAGAGTTTCTGCGCATAGAGAATCTGCGCATAGAGTTTCTGCGCATACAGATTCTGCGCATAGAGTTTGGCCGCATGCGAACAGAAACAATAAATTATATATAAATAATTAAGTAGATGTTTACAATTTTAATTACAAGAACAATAGTACAATATCCAAGTTAATCATATACAGTTTTAACTTTTATATAGATGTACCGTGATATTACGTTACAAGATTTATAATCTTTATAGTGTTCTATCTTTTAATAAGTCTCCATACAATACGCAAATAAAAAAGGTGCAAACAATAGTTTACTTGCTATTTAGCTGCTACCCAATATTAATTTAACATTGACAATAAATGTGCCTATTCAAGATATAAAAGATTAACGCCCAATATAATTATTTCGTTAATCACTTTATTTAACGAAAGTGATCAGTGTGAAATTTATAAACAAAGTCTATCATAAAGCAAATTGCTGTGTATACATATAATATATAAAGTAAAAATACAGATATTAAAATACTTTTATCCTTAATATAACATGGCGTTAATGCATGTAGTTATAGGCAAGTTTCGTTTAAAAAATGCGTCTTATGAAGTAGTATCGATTAGATTACATTATGGATCAGGTTATATAATTTTAACTCACAATCAGGTGGTGGTACAGGATTTATTGGAACGGAAATATTAAATTTGTTATCTCGAAAGGGTGTCCCTCATACATGCATTTCTCGTATGCCTGGCCCAAATAGAATGTCATGGGTAAGGCACTAAACAGAATCATCACATGCATAGTTAATACACGCATATTTAATATTAAAGTGTTATATGCATTAAATTCTGTAGCATGATTTGGAGTGTTATGGCTTACCTGAAAATACAACTGCTGTAATTAATGTTGCTGGCCAAAATATACTTGATCCTACACAACGATGGTCAGATGGATTTAAACAAAATGTTATCAATAGCAGAATAAAGACTACAAAATCTTTAGCCAAAGCAATTATTCATACTAAAGCTGATGCTTTTGTAACAATTTCCGGTGTAGCTTATTATAAACCAAATGATACAGAATATACTGAAGAAAGTAAATGTGAAAGATACGATTTCTTATCAGGTAAATTCATAGTTTCCTCTTGCCGATCATTTCTTTGTAATATATAAATCACTTCAATGCAAGCTACATAATTGGTTTTCATATTATTAGACCTTTGTCATAAATGGGAATCCGCTGCACAGCTTCCAAAAGATACCAATATCAGGCAAATAACAGTTAGATCGGGTGTTGTATTAGGAAAATCTGGCGGTATGATCAAACAAATATATTTACCATTTTTTTTTGGACTGGGTGGTCCTATTGGTAATGGAAATCAGTTTATGCCATGGATACATTTAAAAGATTTGGTCAACATGTTTCTCTTTTCGATTGAAAACAAGAATGTGCATGGTGTATTGAACGGTGTTGCGCCTCAGGTAATAATTGAATGTAAAGTTAACTACAGTTGGGATAAGTCAAATAAGTATAATTGATGCACAAATTATTGACAGATTGTGACAAACAAAGAATTCACTAAGACATTTGCATCTGCGATGCAACGACCTGCTTTTGTCCCTGTACCAACCGTTATTCTGAACACCTTTTTTAGTGCTGAACGAGCAAAAGTTAGTACAAGGGACGTGTCTCATTATGGCTTGCTTCATTTGGTAATTATACTAAATGATTTTCAGATTATGCTGGAGGGACAAAAAGTTGTACCTAAACGTGTCAAAGAATTAGGATTTCACTACCAGTATCCTGATATTCAATCTGCTTGCGCTGAGATAGTCGGTAAACCTATTGCAAAACACAACTAGGTAGTTCATAGTAATAATATCTATTCCACATCTTATAATTGAAGTTAAATTTGTATTCGATTTACTTATGTTACATATTTGTATATATAGGCTTCTTCATTGTAGAGACAGATTGTGTACATATAGAAGGAAAGCTAACAGTCGCATCTATAGAAACTATAATGGACTTTATCGTCACTTCTGTATGTATTTTGTTAGCAAGCAAAAAGTGTATTATTCATATTTTCCCCAGCTAATAATAAGTTAGCAAACAATGAATTTGTCCGCATGACATCATTTATAATTCCTTTCAAGAATTTTTCTCATTTTTTCATACAAAAGATGTGCATATCCATCTCTACAGCAATACGTACAACGTACATAGTGTATGCATACACGCATGTATGTATAGATGCATACGACTAATAGTAAAATCGAAGGAAATGTAAAATGGCGGAGAGCTATAAGAACAGCTGTTATTTATTGCAAAAAGAGAGTGCAATAGTCATTTGGATCAGAGTATAAATGGTTCTGCATAATCTGACCCGTAAAACTGTGTTCATTAAGAAATTTTATGATGAGCAATACACAACGATAAGTGTGACGAAGAAAAATACGACTATTAAATTCACAGATCAGTCTGAATGAATGAATGAACGGTTTGCACAGTGTGTAGTGATATAGTGTTATTGGAATATCGTGATGGTGGGTGAAAATAATTATGCGAGCAGTCAAGGAGACAGATTAAAGAAATTCTTTCTAAAAAAATTAATTTCGTTGCACAATGCTTGACTGACAGTAGCAACACGAATTCAAAATCAAATGTGTTTAAACTGTTTATCAGAAGGGGTCGGAAAACTAAAATACAGCATTCAGACAGAGAAGTAAGTTGCGCTCAGAATACTAAGCGACGCTTATATTGACGAATGTTTCATATTATTTGTAACTCATGTTACATCAAAATAAGAATAAAATATCCGCAGGGACATATCACATTTATAAATTTGACGTTTTGCATCGATGCGACCAATTATATGTCGTATATTCGGGTTTTTAAATTTTTTAAAGACTCGATGGACTTACTCCTATGACTTCACTGATCGATTACTTAACTGTATTTTTGAAGTACTGGTAAATTTTCTGCAACCAAGAGATGTCCAAATATCGTCCAGTACCACAACAAGCCTCCAGTGATAATCATCGTTTCTACTACTACTACTGTTACGAGGTTAGAATTAATCGACGCAATACACATTTTCCTTGTTTTCGTTCGTATCATTTATTTATGCCAATGGTCAGAAGCGTATATAGAAAATTTGATTTTGTCTTAATCCAATAAAAATTGCATCTCATACCATTTTAATACGAGTTTTTATGAATTTGATTGATTAACAACAAGTTATTACCAGTCAGTAACAATGTTATCATTGAGCCATTATTGTTAAACATATTTGACTATTTTTGATACAACTATGTAATGAATGTCTGTTTCAATAGGAGTCATCATGAATGCCAGAACCCAGTTGTTCGAATTAAGCATGGAGGGAAGACAAGTGGATGAAGCAGTAGCAAGTATCTTCCACAGCGTTCTTTTTCATCGCAGTCTTGGTAAATTTAAATATAAACAAGAAGGCAGCTATTCGGTAGGGACAGTGGGATATCAAGATATTGACTGTGACTTTATTGATTTCACTTATGTGTGTTGTTCGTCGGTTCATCTGGATCAAACTTTGAAACGTGAAATATCTGGTTTTTCTGAAGCTCTACGTTCCACTGATAGCCCAGGTTCTGGCCAAATATCCTTAGAATTCTTTCAGAAGAAAAAAAATCGTTGGCCCTTTCAACCAGAATGTATACCATGGGAAGTATGGACAGTACGGTTGGAACTTATCAAATTAGCAACAGAACACGAACGACAGATATGCAGAGAGAAGGTTGGAGATTTATTAACAGATAAAATACTTTATATAACAGAAGTAATGAATCGACATGATTATCTTCCCAAAATGCCGAATCAGACTGAGCTGGATTTGATCTTTGATACTTCGTACCCCGATATACAGCCTTACCTCTTTAAATTATCCTTCACAACCTCTAGCCCTTCGAGTACAACAATGGGTAATACAATGAAAAAATTGATCAAAGAGACCCTATCCATTTAGTTGACGAGCTCTTCACTGTGATCCTTTTAGTGCAATACATATGTATACAGTCTGTATTTGTTCTTTTGGGTAATATAATATTAAACAATTTTCGTTTGCAAATGTAAGGCGTTACGTTCACTGAATCGAATAATTTGCGTTTAAATTTGTACAAATTCATCGCACTATCGTAATCTAATATCAGATTCTATTTCACTTATAGTTATGAACACATTCGACGGATTACACGATGTTTTATTGTTTCGACTGGCTAAGAGGTCTTGGAACATATAACAATATGAATAGAGCTAATTGCAACAACGCAACGTAACGTTTCGTAATAAAGGGGGACAAAGTGCTGTATACCACGCGTACGTTAAAAAGCGCAATTTCTGATCAATGTCTACGCAAATTCTGTGCCGACAATACTTGTCAGAGAAAAAAAACGAGCTGGCCGGTTAATACAATATGTTAAAATTGTATAGACCTGAGATATTTGTAAAATTTCTATAGTACAAAGAAACCAATCGTGTATAGCACTTACTTTTTTTGCGTATGTACTATTTCAAACACATTGTCCATTGCATAAGTCTTCTAGGTAATCAGTTATACATTAAATATTCAATGTTTTTACGACTTCGGATTATACTCCCCTTTTATAGTAGGCATTGCTATTAGGAAAATAATGATGTCTCATTATTGGAGTGGAGCACCATAATTTATTGCTTTCTTTTCCTTTTAATTTATCTCTATAGCAGCTGAGGAACACGAGGATTTTATGTAGGTAAAACAGTGTAGTATATGTTTGTTTAAAGAAACAAATTTTAAAAGTTAATAAATTTACCTAAACACATGAAAACTGTCGCGTTTTGTCTACCGAGAAATTTCATGTACATTTTAAAAATGTTTAATATATGGCTGGAACCCAGACTTAATATTGTATATAAACGTATAGTACAAGCGCTTATTTCCGTGTTTTCTATTCGGATATTTGAAATATAATACTGAGATTACATGTGTATATGTATTTGTACGTCTGAAAAATCAGTAAACAATTTAAGAAGCCTTTGTTAAAGATACAACTTAGGACATTGAATGGCATTAATGGTGAAATATTTGGTTAATGCTATTTATGTATATATGCGCACGTGTATGTGTCCTGTGCGTGCGTGTGTGTGCGTGTGTGGAAAGTAACTTGTAAATTGGATAGTATGTCAAAATGTTTGATGCTTTCGTATAGAATTTTTATAACTATAATTCAAAATTTCCAAGCTTTGCGTTATTATAATAAGTATAAAGACTTGGTCATGTAGATTCATTCAGTGCCGTGCAATTCTAACATAACACATGCAATCACTATCGTGTCGAAATATGCGTATGTATGAATGTAAGTGTATATATATATGTATATATGTATGCATGTATACATATTATAAAGAGGAAAGGGTCAAAGGACGAGTGAAAAATGCTGTGCCTCGTGAGAAATGTATTATCGAATTTGCAGGAGCAGAGAATTTCGAATAAAATAATTCTTTGATATTTTTATGTTAAGTTTATCCAATTAATGCAACATTCCGTTTACTTTCTGTTAAAATATATTTAAGCAGTCCCACATTGACTATATTTAAATACAAAAGACATCGACGTATGAAAATAATTTCAGAAAAGCCCGAATTAATATTTATTCGTGTATACTTCGAGTGCAAAATGAATAAGTAAAACAGCAATAAAGTGAGAAGGTGGTGTCTTCTTATAAGGGAAATCGAAAGATGACAAATTTTTAAGACTATTTAATCGAAATGGTAATTGAAATTGGAATTGATAAAATTTTATGTAAATCTGATGCCAATACATGTAACAGGCCAATGTTACAAGTCCTGGATAAAAAGATGAGGAGGACAGGAGTTGAAGTGGACGCCTGCGCGAGAAAACGGCGCCTTGTCTAGATAGCTTTGCCAACAATTTTCCGTTTTCAGTTATCGATGGAAAAGGCCGCCCGTCACTTCGAAAGCGTTCCGTCCGTGAACACTCTAATAAATTTAAACGCCGCGTGTTTTCACCTAACCGGGACCGGAAGCGTAATACAAGAAGCATGGAATTGCCTGCCCTTTTTATGGGAAGAACATATTTGAATCACGTTCGTTAAAGTGCCGTGGAAAAACGAGAGAAATTCGAGTTTCAAGATTCATATACAAAGTGATCTGTAAGATTGCTATACTGCTAAGTTCTTTGCGTTTCTTTCGTTCGTAACTTCGTTCAACATTCAGAGTAGAATAGCTTCAATGTATTTCGGCCGATCTCCTACAAACCCTTTTCATCATTGTGCGAATCGGTTCCCTTTCTTTAAACAGCTTTCTACGTTTGACTCGAGAATAATTAAAATCATCTTAAAATACATCTGCTCACGCTCGACTGCTTTTCAATTTTTATGCATTTACCTAGGGGTAGAATAGGAGGGCAGAGATGAGCGCGCAAGAATTATCAACAGGTGGTCCCTACAATCAAATTTTGATTTTCACATTTAAGGGAGATGCAATAGTTTCCTTAATTCCCCAAACAGTTTTCCTTCAACCATACATACAGGCCAAATAAATCTGAATGGATACAAAATAGTAATATAGATAAGGTTCTTCAATTTCGTGGTAACGTCGCGTTGTTTCCTTTTGAAGTAAATATATGTAACCAGTTGAGATAAAATTAGCAATGACTGTAATGTGCAACACTGACGATAAGCGATAGAAAGAAAGAAGAAGAAGAAAAAGCAGTCGAACGTGCACGCATAGAGGGATAGGGGTGGTAGATCGAAGAGATTTGCATTCCTCTATCTCGCCGTCGGATAAGATTTTTATTCGACATTTGGAGCGAAGAAAGACTTGTATAGTTGGCATCTACAGAAAGACGATTCGTGATCACGCAATACTGTTCTATTTTTGGGAAATGTTTTTAACTGAGTAACCTCCAGAGGAACATCAGATTTCACTATTTTTAAGATATGTAGGCCGTTTAGTTTGACCAAACCGGAGTGGGATGTTTCAAATTGAAAAGCAGTCTATGCGTATAGTTATAATCAATTATTATACGACGACTTGCGATTTCATGCGAGGTCCTTTTACAATAAAAAAGAATACAGTGTCAACTGATTGTCGGCCTAGTTTTGAATCTGCCTAGTTCGATGTTAATTTCGTTTTATCGATGGGCAACTCCGCGCGTCTGCAACTACATGTTTTGCTTTGCTGCTTGTTTGATAGTGTAATTGTAATCGTAATCGATGCAATTATCAAGATGCGTGTTTCAGTTACGCCCGAAAGCTTTGAAGATCTGGTCGGCAGATTTGATACCGGATACCTGAAAGGGAAAGAGAAGAGGGAAAAAAGGGGTAGCATAATCGAGAGCTCGGAAGAGAAGGATAAGTTTGAGATTGACAAATGGATGACACAGCGGTTCCAAACAACAGAAGCGTGAAAGTTTGGTCAAACCGCAATTCGACCATCAGTCATCCGCCCATAGAAAACGATGTCACTTCGAACACTATAGTACAATTGGTCTTTTACTTATTTTATGGAAATATTTTCGCATTGGGCTTGTTCGGTAACGTGTTAGTATGCTTTGTCGTTGCACGAAATCGGCAGATGCAAACCGTGACAAATTTATTTATTACGAACCTGGCACTGAGCGACATACTACTTTGCGTTCTGGCAGTTCCATTTACCCCTCTGTACACGTTTCTCGGTGGATGGATATTCGGCCGAACCCTTTGCCATCTGGTACCGTATGCTCAGGGTGTTAGCGTGTACATCAGCACGTTGACTTTAACAAGTATCGCAATCGACAGATTCATGGTGATAATATATCCATTTCATCCTCGTATGAAGATCGAAGTATGCTTAGGCGTGATCGTCGGTATTTGGATAATCGCATTGCTGGTCACTATGCCCTATGGGATTTACATGCATTTAGAGGAACCGCACACTTATTGCGAGGAACATTGGCCGAACGAGCGATTTCGTAAATTCTTTAGTTCTATCACGTCGATATTGCAATTTGTCGTGCCTCTCTTCGTGATCACTTTTTGTTACACATGCATCTCGATCAGACTGAACGATCGAGCTAAAGCAAAACCAGGTGCTAAGACCAATAAGAGAGAGGAGGCCGACAGAGAGAGGAAGAAACGAACGAACAGAATGTTGATAGCAATGGTCACTGTTTTTGGCGTATCCTGGCTTCCACTCAACATCATCAACGTTATTGACGATTTTTACTCGCAAGTGAACGATTGGCCCTACTATAGGCTTTGCTTTTTCATGACGCATTGCCTCGCTATGAGTAGCACCTGCTACAATCCCTTCCTCTACGCTTGGCTCAACGATAACTTTCGCAAGGAGTTTAAGCAAGTACGAACTTGTTCGTTTTTCTTCCTACACTCCGAAAAACTTTGATCGATACCGTATTTACTTGTCCATTTCTATACTTACTTTTTCCTACTTTTTCCGCGAAGTAAGATGTCCCCCTTTTGCAAAGACGTTCCGATATATGAATGTTCGCTGGGGGTGTGCGAGACGTTCGATGTCATGAAAGGGGATAGCTTTAATTTCTTCTGGATGCACTGTTTGTCTACTCGCACTCGTATACGCCACCTGAAAGATGATATTATTGATTAGAAATGTTTGTCATAGTACTTTCAGCGAGTTTGTACACTTTTAAAAAAGCTATGAAAGCGATTTTCTCTCATTTACATCCCTGTGTGCAAGTTTGATCAAATTCTTGTTACTTTTTTGCATATGCCGATAACATTTTCTTAAAACAACCAGTGCCCTGCTATACAAATCTCTTAATTTTGAATCTATGAAAGTTGCATCGAAACCGGACAAATTTATTACATATACATATATGTATACATATACGAGTGTACAATATGTAATATGAATAGTTCTACCATCTAATACTCTATTCTTTTATTGGCAACATAAATTTTTTCGCTATTGCGATACTTTAAACTGCAAGATAAACATCTTGCAAACTTTTATCCGATAAAATTCTTTCAAAGGTGCTTCCATGCTTCTCAAAAACACCCAGTAGTCGCACTCCAAGACTTCCGGCTGAAGGATCTCGAAATAACAAAGAGTGCAACGGAAACAACACTCTCCAAGAATCTTTGCTCTTGGATCAAACTCGGATAAGAACTCTGAATACAGAGGGTTACGAATTAATCGCCCTAGATGCAACTACAATCAACGCGTCGAAAGATGGTGAAGCGGGGGATCTTTGATCCGGGACGATTCAATCGCGACTCAATCATCGTAAGTCCTTTTACTCTATGCACATGTAGGAATTGATTTATTTCAGACAAAGCCATTAAGCCCTATTTTTCCAAGTCATCGTTTCTCTCCCGATAGTTCTCTCCCGTCCTTTTCCCTTGAACGCAGTGTTATTTCACTTACAGTTGCCTACGATGTTCCTTATAAAAACTTCGAGAATAGATCAAAGTTAGAGAAAACTGCGAGTAATCGAGCTCTCTCTAATAAGACAGCAAATAACGATGCAAGTTACGATAGAAATCGTTTCCCGACGAATTGCGGCTTGGTTTTATCGATTGAAGTGTTGCAGCCCGGAACCGATTATGTTATCTGCTTGTCGATGGGGTTACGATCGAGTACTATACAATATAGAAAGCTACGAATACGGTCTTGCTAATAAATTGCAAATCAATTTTAATACCAAATTTAATGTTTCGACTTTGCATACGAGAAGGATACGGACACGAGATGGAATTAAAATTGATTTCTTTGTTTCATTATCCATTTATTTCAAATGTTCATGAAGCTTATCCGCAATCTAGAAAAAAGGCCGCTTCGATTTCCGGTACATAAGTACATCGGCCATGACTCCAGTGAATTTCCTTAATTTTCATTTATTATTTTTTCCTCTGCTTTGTATATTCAACTGCATTTCTGCCAGAGCACAGCTTGCTCCATTTCCGTTTCCGTTTATAGAAGCGATAAGTTTACCAAGTAATAGGATTCCGGCTTACGAATTTATTTCCAATCTGCCTTTACCACCTTATGCTTTTATAGGGCAATTAACTCAATACAACGAATAGAAATAGCCGAGCGAGAGTATGGAAATAATGAAAGAGAGTTGTGGGGTAAAGGAACAAAGGTGTAAGTGACGTAATGTAGTAGAAATTGGAAGTGTCATTTAAGTATGAAAAAAGCATACTCCGCCCTGATTACCTCATCTCGTTGGATAGAAAAACTAGAGTGTATTGCATACACTGCGGTTTACTTTTTTCCGAGTGTCCACTGTTCCTTACTACAAGATCGAGGAAAAACGGAGAAAAAAGAAGTGAAAATAACCGACATACATTACATATATTTGTCGATAAAAGTAAAAACAAAATACAAAAGAGGATCGTACGCGATTGAATGGAACAGTTCGGGAAGAATAATAAGAAATCATCGATGCTGCTATAGGTCAATAGTATTGTACGTATGTTCGCCTATATATTCACAATAGGTTCCCATGCTACTTCCGTTTTTCGATCAAGGACACATCGTTGTTTCATCGTTATCACCACTTGCACTTTGCCGCTAGTGGCCCTATGTTTCCAAGTTTCCACCATCGTACATACATATACGTATTATGTATACAATACATGTAGTACCATGAAAAGCGTACGCCTTTTTCATCGATAACGTTTCGCACAGCATGTATGCTATCGATTATTGTGATTATTCTGTTATGCAAGCATTAATTCAAATAGTAATGCGAATAAAGAAAATGAACCGGGGAAATGCTCATCGTGCGAAATATTATATTACATTATATTAGATACATAAATATTACTATATCTTCTAGTCGGCCGAAAGCCAACAAAATTAACATTTTCAATTATTTTTTTATTACTCCGTTACTGATTTATTTTTTTACTGCTTTTCCACTTCTAGAAATATGTATATATCTAATATATCTGGCATCTGGATATAAAATAGAATACAAATTAAAATATCGGTTTGTCGTGTATGTTACAGAACTTCCACCGTGTTCTGTGAAGCCGAAAAGAATCACCTAGTTGACAAAGAGTGTCATGTTCGTCACTCATTATACAAGTAAAACGACCGGCGTAGAATTTGAAGAACTGAAATTGCGAATTTTTACGATCTAATGGGAGGATATAGTAGATAAATGTATAGCATAAATGTTGATAAAGTAATAATACAGAAATGATAGATGTACGAGGATAGAAATGTTAGTATTAAAGTAATTAGTAATTGGTAATATTAGCTGAGAAACTAAATTAAAAATCACTGTCATTCGGTGTTCTAAAAATTTTATACGGAATTGTACGCGTACGTTTCATAGAATATGCGAATAAAATGGAAAATTTGCTCAATTTTATTGGTAATTCGTATATTTTATTTTATCCTTATTCTATACCCCCATTATCTTCATTGGAATTTCAAGTTATGTTTGTGAAGTAAGAAAAGTAAAGTGCAACAAAAGTTTTAGACGTTCATGTTTGTTAAAATAATCACAAAGCAAAAGAAAACAATTCATTGTCGGAAACTTGGCTATTTATTTTCTGTATGAGGAAATAAGTTTCTGAGTACGGTCAGTGGTTAACAGTTGACAACGGCCTTGCTAGAATCAACCACCCTCGAGAACGAGTTCTCCCCTTTCGCTCGGGTCCGATTTCAATTCCGCAATATCTCCTCATTATCCAAGGAAATGATTGCGGTAATCTGAGCGCACCTCCTTACAAACCTTCCCCGTCGAGATACGCATAGAGACTGGTATACAAGTAAGCATACACGAGTACATGGGTAGATTACGGAGAAATAGGAGGAGGTTCAGGGGAATGTACAGCACAAAGGTCTTATAAAATTTATGACGTGATGATGTTTCACCGAAATATGTCAACCAACTGTACTCATCAGAAAATGTGGGAAATTTTCTCGGTCTGTAGATGGTTATTTTAAATAAATTATAACTCGCATTAAAGGTAGGAATTTGAGCTGCCATAATACTGCATAAAATATTGAATTTGTTTACAAAAATTAAACAGTGCTAAAACCCAAAATTATTGCAACAGCTGGAATAACTGCTAAAATAATTAATAGTTTCCGAAATAATCAGTTCAAACAATTAATATGAATTACGGAATTAATAAGAAATATGTCGAGTTGACGTGTGGTAACAATTCTAAAATTAAGTTTATTTCGGCACCCATATGAAACATTAATGGGGGATCGTTTCTTTCTTCTGCTATTCACTGGTAATAAAAGTTGCAGCTTTTATACGTACAGTATCACGTTATGAACGCCCGTATATCAGTAACTCTTTAACCAAGGATTTCTGTGGAGTAAGAGCGCATAGTAAGAAACTAAGAGCCATAAATTTTTATTCAAATTACAAAATACGTCCCTATGCATTCGAGAAATAGAGAACAAAAATTTCACACTCTTTTTACATAGTATTTAATATAGGTACATATTTTTCATCTAATGAAATTGATCGGATATTTTTCACGTTTCGTTAGTCTCATAACTTACCTTCAATTCCTCACATTTTTTTATGATTTCTGAAAGGAACAATTGTTTGCCGTAATTCTAGAAGTGTGCGTGTACAAGACTTGCGATAACTTACTTTGAACAATTTGCTGCAATACAAGAACAGTTGGCGATTCTGGGACTTCGGTTACAAAATTCTTACCCTCGTCGCAGCATCGGGCTAGTAATGGATCTAATGGTAAAGAACCTAAAAATTCTAAGGTAAATTCTTTGGCCATTGCTTGGCCACCACCCGTTGATGCTGGAAATATCTCTACAGAATTCTGTATGAGAGGAATATGTTTCGGTAAATAACAATTCCTAGGTATCATTGTAATTTAGTTCTTATATACCAGTCCGTTATATACTTGCCTTACATTTAGGGCATACAAACACACTCATATTTTCGATAACCCCTAGAATAGGTACATTCGCTTTTTTGCAAAAGTCAATCTCTTTTCTTACGTCTAATAAAGCTACCTGCTGCGGAGTTGTCACTATTACAGCACCTGTAATACCAGCATCTTTAAGATACGAGGTCACTGATAAATGTTCATCTGATGTACCAGGGGGTGTATCTAAGATCAAATAATCCAATGTACCCCAGTCTACTTCTGTCAAGAATTGTCTAATCATTCCTAGAAACAGAGAAAATAAATCATTCAATAAAATATGTAAGTATTGTCTGTCCGGACAAGTTGAAATAAACCTGTGTTGTCCAAATAATTACCATTTTTTTTAGGTCCTCTCCATATCACTGCATCGCTTGGACTACCAAGTAAAAATCCAATCGACATTAAGGACAAGTTGTCTTCTATATACTAAAAGAAAGAACAATTTTATTTAACCAGACCATTTATAATGCACACAGAATAGTACTACATGGCCAATAGATTACCACTGGAGACCATCCTGATCCACTTTGATGAACTTGCTCCCCTATCGCACCTAATACTCTTGGTTGAGAGGGGCCACAAATATCAATATCCAATATTGCAACCTGTAAGATTTATACTTTCTAATTATCATTTGTATCATTTAATGTACAACTATATTCACTTTCATGTATTATAAAATATTTCCCTTCTATGCATTTAAGACTATAGTTATAAGGTAATAAAAGTCAAAACAATCAATTGGGAACTGGTACAGCTTGATACAATATACATAGAATCATGAATGCAAATGTGTACTCTTTAGGAAGATACAGCATAGGTGTTACTATGCCAATACATAGACAGAAAACAATATGGACATTCTTCCAAGAGGTAGAAGGGTGAGTAAATATTTTTAATATTCATTCCTACCTAATGCGTATTGTCTAACATTTTTGCATAGGAAAAGGTAATTGTGTACTAAATTACATAATACACTCATAATACATACATTTATGTCTGGATCACTTGCTGCCAAGGATCTGGATATTAACGATGTTACGGTGCTTTTACCAACACCGCCCTTTCCAGATAACACCAATAGTTTATTTTTGACCGTAGAAAGTCTTTCCTTAACAAGGCCTATGTTAGGATCAGGTTGTTTTGTAATACCAGATGCACATATTGTTTGATTCGGACAACCGGCGCATACAGATGTCTTTCCTGCATCTTTGCTAGCAGTGCCAGGGCAATCTGGAAAAATATTACTTCTGTTATTTTACAATAAATCCATTTCTTTAATGTACCAGTGCTTGAATAAAGCAATAGGATAATTCTTCGAGACGTTTTAGAGATTAGAAATAGGCGTAACTAATCTGGAAACGGTACTGCGTAGTATAGTATGTATATATTTTCTGAATTGACCAATGTAAAATGTTTCAAGAATTAACCAACTTTTGAAATTAAAGGGACTACGATGTAACCTCCTACGTGAAAGATAGGCATTAGATGTGTAAGAAAAGACAAACTAATCCATAATTCATATTTTAACTTACTATCACGTATTTGTTAAAATACCAAATCCTTAATATCATGTCGAATATTTCGTAAACCAACATCTATTATCGCACGTGTACTTACGTTGCGGTGCATCAGCGGGTATATCTGCCATGTTGGATTATGACCATTTACTAATTTCGATTGACAATTCATCAAATAACCGATAAAAAAAGATAATGCTTAAAAATTGCGTAATAACTATTATAGAGATAAGACTTAACAATTTCCACGTTCTTTTATTTCATACTATAAGAGATAAAATATTTCATGTGAATTTCAAAATGTAAAGAGTCAGATTGGAATGATCGGTACTAGAACAACTTTGTAATTACATATACGATTTATTACTTTCAATATTTCTTATCTGCGTAAAATTGGTAGCAATTGCAATCATGGAGCAGAAACGATGTTACAATCCCGTATATTCAGCCTGTAGCATTGTTCAGCCGCGCAAGCGATTTTAACGATACGCATGATTTATTACCTTGGCGGGCCGCTACGCAGCACAGAAATATTGACATTGTGCCTTTGTAAGTTTTTTAGTAGACCAGGATTATCCTGTTTATTCGTAATTTAATATTCCTAAATAATCTTTCATTCCTACCTACCTACTTAAGGGCTACTACAAAGTTTCCTAATTTGGTAACGAGTCATGAATGCAATGCAACACGTTCTTCGAAAATTTCTGAACATACACGATACACGCCCAACGAATGGTACCAGAAACAATTGGAATATTGCAATGAAGCAGATTCGTGTAGATATTTTTCGGAAAGGGTAAGAAACGATGTTATTCGAATTATAAGGTAAGTACTAAGCATATATGTATTACAAGTTAAATTATATCTGTATTATAGCATACATATCGCAATAATAAATCTTTGCCATACTAGAGATGCAGAAGAAAAAGTTCAAACTGGGCAGTACGATACCGGTAGACGACTCGGTGAAAGAATAAATGATGTCAATTTTTGGCGGAATGAAGTTATGTCTGAATTAGAGAGACTACTTCAAGAAACCGAAAGAATTCAAAATTGTCGTTCTGTTTTAGACAAGGCTATTCAAGACATTGAAAGTCCAATGCATATCGCAGAAGAATGTCTCTATTACAGAAAAGCTAGAAAAGGTAAAGAAAAATTAGTAGTGCGATTAATGTGTATTGCATATATTACTGCATTCGATTTACTCTTGTTCTTATTTACAATATAATACCATTTTATATACCCATATATTTTGTTGAACAGATTCTGAACTTGTACACGATGGTTTAGAAAAATGTTTACTCAATGAGATAGAAATCTTGAATCACCACAAGACAGTTTTGGATGCTTGCTTAGATAAGTGCAAAAATCAGGTAATATTGGACTGAATAATGAAGCTTTGAAGCAGTTTAAAAAAGCTGAATTTTGACTTTGTTTGTAGCTTCGAGATTGCAGAGCATCTCAATGTCGGTTAGAATTGGACCTAAAAAATAAAGAAAACGCATTAGGAATAGATGCAGCGTGTCATCAATTGAACAATTACAGCCATGGACTACAGTATTATGTTGGAATTGATAAATATGATTCACGGTATACTTCATTTTCGTGAGGAAATTCTTAAACATAAAGTTTATGAGACCTATTAGCTTTTCAGAGCCAGACTCATGGATAGACGGTGTTAATCGAATAGTGGAAAGATCACAGATGGAGAGAAATAAATCTTGCCAACTTAGAACAAATGTAGAGGCGCTTTTGCGTAAAATAGCACAAGAAATGTGGGACGCGTGGAACGATACAAACAATGCTTTGGCGCATAGAACGTCAGAATTGCTTGAAGCAAAAAATAGACTTCAATTACATTTACAAAAGGTAAAAAGAACGACGCTCGTTCAAATAATGGTGTAACATATTCATTTTCCTTAGGTGCAACAAGAAATATATGATGTTGACAAAAATTTGGACCTAATCCATAAAGCAATTGCAGATAAAAGTCATGTTTTGAAATTAGCACATACTAGATTGAAAGCTAGAATGCACAGACCGGATATAGAGCTATGCCGCGATTATGCTCACATAAGGTTTGTTATTTGTCCCATTGAAAAATTTTGTATCATTATTTGCACGTATTTACGCCTACTACTTTGACAGTATCCAAAATGAAATTAGTGAAATAAATCATCAAATAGAAAGGATGTATGGTGCATTGAAAGAACTGGAAAATCAGCATCAAAAATTGCTGAGAACACGAGCAACGTTGGAGCACGATTTCGCATTAAAAATCGATGCGATGCACATCGATCGAGAAAAAGTGTCCAGTCTAAGGCGCGCTTATCCTATTAATGTCCTATTTAAATTTTAATAGTAATCCGTCAATTATTATTCTACATGATTGAACTGTATTTTCAAACATATTTAGATGATACAGCTGTTCAACTTACATTAGCTAAAAGGATACAATCAATCATTTATCCATATACTTCTATGAATTTTGAAAACATTTTGCATTTCAATGGTCACTCTTCTTTAGAAAATTTGGAATAGGAAGCGTCATTCCGCTCTTTGCCTCAAAGAATGTATAGGAAAGTACAATCTCGTTGATATATTCCATTTTAGGATCATTTACAATATCAGGATCGATGTAAAAGAAGACTGGCATGTCAACCTTTAACAGTAAGCATTTGTAAATGTGATTAAACAATAATGTAATTGTTATTAGCATTAATACAATTAGCTAACCCAAATATAAATAAATATTGATACTACTACCTTTGCATGGATTTTTAATTGAACTTACTTCTTCATGTGGGTTAAGCTGTTGTTCCTCGAAACAAAAGCACTGAATTTTATTAAAATATGGAGCTGCTTCGTATGGCACTACATTGTATGTGGAAACACCTGTAACGGGTGTATCCAATGGATTTTTTGCTGTATAAAATGCCAAGGCAGTTTCTCCAGGAATTACTTTTATGTAATTTTGTTGCGGTTTGAAATTCCATTGCATTGTCGCTCCAATATCGGCATTAAATTTTATTGTTATTACACGATCTTTAATGGGCTGCATCGTGCTCACTTTAGTATTATCATGATTGATCGATAACGTACCACCATAATTGTAAGACTGTTATTGGGAAAACAATATAGTAAGCTTTATGACAGCGCACACTAATAATCTCATAAAAAAAATTACCTGACAAAATACTCTATATAAAGGTACAGCAGCGTAAGTCAAACCTATTACTAAAATACCACAACCGCACCAGTACAGACGCGATGAACGCATTCTCTTCTTGTGAGCAGCATTGTAATATTGGTTAAATAAAGTTTGTGACACATTCGTATGTACTTGCCTTGTGTAACAACTCAATATCTTTTTATACAGTTTAAAGTACATATTACTTTTCTTAAGAACTTAACCAAGACGTAGTATCTGAAATCAAATTTTTACCATACTCCATTAGAAAATAGATTTACCCAATGTCGTAGAGAGAAATTAGGAAAAATAAATTGGTAGTACGCTTTGTTCGTATTCTTCTAAGTTAATTTTATTTAACAACATTGGCTTAAACGGTGGTAGAAGTTTTGGCCCATTGAAGGAATAGCCCCTTCTACTTTTGCGACGACACCGCCACCTTTCGCGTTGCCGAAAGCTTCGATGCGAATTCAAATTTAAAATAGCGCCACTATATTTGTATCGCAACTTTTAAATTTACATAAAGTATTAATAGATTTATAAGCAAGTGGATAACTTTGATCGTGCACGACCTGTTTGCATTTTTATCGTAATCAATGGAAGTAAATATGAAATAAAAGAAAAGATAATGTAGGAGACAAATAATGAAAACTTTGGTATGTACTAATTATTTAAATGTTTTGTCCGCATAAATTTTATATTTAGAAGTCATGGTGCTCGCAGGACTTATGGAAAGCTGGTTGATCATGGGAGATTTGTATAACCCTTCTCCACTTTACCACCCTCTGCACTTATCGATTCTTCTTGAAGGTAACGAAGTTGAGTTACACCTAGGAGACCATTGCCTCGTACTAAATCCTATCCAGTTATCGATGTAAGGCGAAAGAAACGGTAACGCGTTATGGCTATTCATTTGTGATTTTTGGAATAAATACAAAGATTGGTCATAAATGTGAATACACATAAAAGGACGTAGTTTCAGCCTCAATCGTTTAATCTTCAGGAAAGTTGTTTAAAGTAGGAGAAAGGTGGGAAAAGCTAGAATCAGCAAACTGGCTTCCGCTACCAGGCTGACTATGTACTGTTTTATTTCACTAGCGCGCCTGGCACGTGCAACGCTTGTTCGAATATCGTTGATAACGATCGAATAGCGAAGAACGTTTGGAAACATTTTTCGGTAACGAAATTTTCAAGGACGCAGGAAAAGTGAAGAAGATTCATGATGCGATAAATATTACACACTGGACCAATAAACTGGATAGGAAAAATGTTCTTCGAGTCGATCTCTGAAGACGAGCGGAAATGTTTTCTCAGACAGAATTACGGAGCTCATTTACCTGGGTAAGCTAATAATACCGATATTTTACCACGTACCATATCTATACAATAATTTCAGAATGATTTTTCCTTCTTAACAATCTTCGTTTCCTCGCATTTCCGCCTACAGCGTGCACTTGCTTTGTTACTGTACTAATTGGATTTGCAACGCTGATGTGTTAATAAAAATATTCTTTTGCCGCGTCGTTTATTTTCAGTTGCATAACGTATGTACGTAAGGATGCGCTGCACATTTTCAAATTAGAACATCACATTTTCGCGCCAAACAAGTTCTTTTCATTGATCAGGGAGAATGATGCGTGTCCTGCAATTATTTGCGAAAGGCATAATGTCTAATTTCCCCGACGTGATTAAGCTGGTACCGATCCTAGTACCGTAACGCTTTGTAATTGTGATTTTATCGTTCCGCCTGCCTCCTATTTCCTCCTACTTTTTGCTACGCCTTATCCTGCCTCAACCCAGCTCACTTTTGCGCGTGTCGATCGATCAATTCCAACTAGAACGGGAGAACTTTTGCATGGAAATATCAACAGAACTTACATCGAAATGTGCATCACGCACGCGTATGTATGTGTATACTTTGGAAAACAAATGTAGATACATATATATTTCGTCTTTTCAGCTATACCGGACATTGTCCCACTCTGAAATTTCGAGTTGGAAAACGATTCGGAGCATGCACCCAAGAAATTATGAAGGTAAGAACAGTTGAATAATACGAAACAATTAGATTTTTCTTGAAAAAATGCGGGGGTTGAGGGAAAAACAAAATAAGAGAGCAAGAAGAGAAAACGAAGGGTAAAGTGTGAAGAAGCGGAAACCACTCGTTTGTAAATAAATTGGCAAAGCTTCCATGAGTGTTGCATCACACAGGAATTACTTGAAAAGAAAATCCTGAAGACAGGACCTTACAGACCCAACTCTGCGAAGGAAAATGCGACGTTTTTATGCCAAAAAGACGACAAACTAGCCTGGAGAAGTGATACACATTTGTTGAAAGCTACCCCTCCGTATATCTTGGGATATACCGGTAACTTACAGTATTGAATTTCATACAGTTTTACAAATGCGATATTAAGAAATCGCTTAACTATTCGATCGTAGGGTATATTCCAGGGTTTAATAGCAGGCATGGCCTGTCCTTTATGAGAGCCGTGGAAGAGGGTGCCAAAGAATGGCGTGAAAATCAATGTAAATTAAAAGCTCGAAAAGATTTTTCGAAGGATGAAGCCGAAAGAAACGATATTTCTAAACACCTTTTGTCCGGAATCAAAGCGAACAACGTGGTAGAAACAGAAGACAATCTGAACTACGATAAATGTCAACGACCTACATTTTGTACGCATCCTTTCAATTCTTGGACGAACACTTTTGTTGAACGCTTTGTACGAAATAATATTGTTACAGATTATGAAATTTCTCCTGAAAGGCCACCGATCGTAGGGTACACAGGCCACATTCCGGGGGCGAGAGGGGAGGTTGCGTTATCGAAAAGATACGCTCAAGCCGCGAAGAAAGGATTAGAATTAGTGCGAAAGGAGCGCGAGCAAAGGGTCGTGAAATTAAGGGATGCGGATGTGGTACAGAGAGTTTGAAATCTATCTGCTTACGATAGATCTAGCCCCGCGGCGATATTAATTCCCGATTGGCAGGGCTTAGAACTTTTTCCTACAGCTAGCACGAAAACGTTTTATACACGCTCAAATTAATGACAATCGTTCTTATCGGCAGCCTATAAGTAGTGACATATCGATCCAATATCATTTATTGACAGAGAGGAACAAAAATTTGTTCACTTTCAGATTAAGGCATACTTGAAAATATTTCTGACTGGAAATATTTTTAAAGGAATACTTTTTACCTTTCAATGCTGACGGTAACGCTACTTCCATTTCAAAATTATTAACTACAAGAGAATATAAGTAAACATTGGTTACAATTCACGAAATGGAAATTTAGCAAATGTGTACGTCACTACTCTCTCTCTCTCTTTCTCTAATTATTATTAGAGTATTTTTCGAACACTATCGTACTACTGCTCTAAATCTTTTTATGCCGCACGTTGTTAAATTAATAGATGCAGCTGTTGAACATGACCAAATTATCATTTAAAAAAAAAAACAATTTATTAAGTTACACAAAATAAGAAAGTTCATTCATGTATAAACGTATAATAAATGAAAAAATTTAACGATATTACCAGGTGGATTAAATCTCTCTCTTTTTCGGTAATCTAGTTATTCTTTCTACTTCCATTTGAACCGCTTTCTTCCAATAGTCTGTAGTCAATGCATTTAATCCGTACGACAGGGATAATAGTCTAGCCAATACCATTAATGAATGCAAGTGATCGGGGTTTCTATTTATTTCCTTCGTTCGTATAAAATCGTTTTGTACTTCCTGAAGAAAAAGAAGAAAGTATCAATAATTATTAGTACTATACAGTACATTACCATATGCACAGTGTATGTTACAATATTTAAGGTACCTTTACGACGTCTTCATCGTTAAATTCAAACTTCGTATCTCGTAAAATTTGCAGGTACTGCCTAATATTTGCGAGCCGATCCCCCTCTTTTAAATACTGTTCTGTGATTTCCAATATTTGGGGATAGATTTTTTCCGTTTCCGTATCTTCTTGTAAAGCAATTTGAGTTTGACACTAAAACGAACGTGTATTATCCAGTTTATCAGTCTACTAATAACGAACTAATCATAAACAAGTATAAATTAATACATACCGGAATAAAAGATTTGGCTTCTGATAAAATTAAAACTGGAATATCTGTCTCATACTCTATTTTATAAAATTTGAAATCGTATGTGACTTTCTGAGAATTAATTAAGTCACAAATACTGTTGTAATTTTCTCTGCCGGCTTGTGTAATTTGACCCGTTGCTAATCCTGTTTCATCTATTACCAGATGAGTGTTGTCGCTAAGTTGCAGAACACCACTGCTAAGCCTATTACACTCATAATCTTTCCTGGGAATAAAAATACGAGCAACTTCAAGATGATTGTTTCCCTTGCTTCCTTGTGCACAGAATGAGATCGTGTAAGGAACGGACACATTGTGATGCACCTGTTTACTTACTTTGGCGACAAACATAAATCATTTAAACTGTCCAAAGTGATTTCCAGCAAGTGACTCTTCTCCGTGAATAAAGTTAAGTATTTGTACAAATCTTTCGTAAATTTGTTGTATTTCGTTGCGGGAAAGTGTGTTATATTTAATGGGTAATTGCCTAGACAAAAGTAATCTCTCCTCATGTAGCTGGAAATAAGAATAATATATTGGTAAATGCGTTTCTCGCTCGATATTTTACAAAGCGGCGGTAATAAATGAAATATAATTACATTGATGAGAGTAAATGACAGATTAGGTAATCTGCAGCCAGATTGTCCCCAAACAAGAGTTGGCTCAATATTAGACGCAGATCGCATCTTATTAATTCTGCTTTAGACATCAACTGAGGAGCTGCTGTTATATCGTGTTTTATTGTATAGCTTATTTTTATAGCATGCAATCGCGGAACGATAGTGGCAGGTGGGTGATGAACGTTTAGTTCAGCTTCTGTCATAGTTTCGTCTGAGTTATCGTGAACACTTAAAAAGGGATCCAGGGATATGAAGCCTACTATCTCAATAACTTGATTCAATTTCAAAGGGATGCTTTCATATACCTATTCAATATACAAAGAAATATGATAGGCAATACAAAATATTTCCTGTTAAAAAGAATTTGAAATTAAATTAATAACCTTGACGATGCAAGCTTTACCATCGTCCATAGGAATTGGAAAATTTAATATATATTCTTTCGAAAATGGGCGCTGTCCCTTCCTATCTGTATTGTGTTTTACAGGATCCATTTCTACATCGGTTTCCATTAAGGAAACTTTTCCTCTTTTTCGTATTGACTCAGAATGCTCCACATTCTTGCAATTACTATCTTCCATCAGACTCCGTTTATGATGACTAGTCGTGTTTTTACACAAACATGATATTTGCTCGTATTTTTCCTTTGCCCAATTGTTTAAACCAGGAGTAGATATCACAATATACATTTGCCTCTCCGAAGTTTCATTCTTCTCTGAATCCAATAGGATCTCTTCATGTGGCTGAAAAAAATACATACAATAGAAACCTAAACATACAGGAGCAAACAAAACTATATATATATGCATGTAGGCAGTTGTATACATGAGATAAACTGTTCTTTTCGCATCTCACACCTGAAACTACCTTATATTTGCTATAGGCCCCCGTTCATTTTAAACATCCATGTCAAGTTGAACATGGATAATGTAGAACTTGTAAAGGAGCCATATAAAATATAAATTTTAATGAAATAGTCACCAAGCATTTTGCAGAATCTCCATACATTCCACATCGGAGTTCATGTGTATTAGTTCGAGTATTTTTCACCTCATACCATTTAAAATAATATTCAGGATCATGTATATCTTGAATCATTCCTCTAAATCGGACCACCTGCTGATCTTTCAAGCTATGAAGGGGTATAGTATTTAACAAAGGAATTTCTTTTAAGGTTTCCTGATTTTCCAACATTGCGTTGCATTCTGATAAATTTGCAATAAAGTGCTGAGGTGTCCAATCTGTTACATTAAGTGGAGCTAAAATGAAATGAATACCATGCCATCCTTAACATTCTTAGACTAACACTAGAATAGGCGGGAGTACATTAAGGGCTCCTTAAATGATATACATTTACTTACAGATCATTGTATAATTGTACTTTGATATACGTGAAGACGATGGACAAGTATCAACACTTGCTTAAAACAACAGTTTTTACAGATAAATAGAATATTTTATACATTTATTTGTATTAATTCGTAAACAATATCATTCTCTCAGCATTAAGAAACAAAACTGGCAGAGCCCTCTTTCCAGATACAGCTACAACTATGAATGGTGCATTATATTCAAAACTCACCCGGTAACATGTAACATAATTTTTGAATTAATAAATTAATACAAAAATAACAAATAAATTATGTAATATTCTGCACTTATTCACGATATGGATAAATATAATGAAGAGCAAAACTGGAGAAGTCCTTTAGCATACATACCGATACTAATAATATAAGGGATGTATTATAGATAATACTTTTGTTCAATGGAAAAATATATATTGATAACTTCAATGATTTACCGATACATAAAAGAATAGTGATATGTATAAAAATATGCGATGTACTCGTATAATATAAATAATCGATTACATTAAAGTCTTTCGTGTATTTAAAATATACAGTTCGTAGAATGGAACGAGGAAAAAAATAGCAGAAGAGAAAAAAAATGATATTTCAATATCACTAGTTGACATTCATAAAACTAATGTCTCACGCATATATTATACTATATGGATTATGCTTAATCAGGTCTCCAGAAGCTTAAATATTATAATTTTAGCGAGTACCCATAGATTTTAAATCTCTCTGTTTTAAGTTAACATACTCTCTTATAGGAATATTTTGGTGCACTGAAACTGCATTTGTAAATCCCTGATGAGACAAATACACATTGGTTTTGATTAAAGATGCTTCAATTGTATTACTTTTAGACGAGTTTTGAATCAATTTATCCTTTAATTCGTGTACTACATCTTCCTCTGTGGGTTGTTCTTGTCTGAAACACTTTTCGTTCTTTTGCATGTCCTTAACGACGATTTTCTCTTCGTGTTCCTTATTTATATTATCACTTGAAGCTTTGGCATTAGTTTCTTCTGTTTGCACATTAATATCTCGCCTTTTACGTTCATGATCTTCTAAAATATCTCTGCGAATTACTTGTACGTTTTCGTCTGTATTATTTTCCATCAAAACAACCGAACTCCGCGTGTACGTTTGATTCCCAATATTTGATACAACTGGTACAGAATGTTCATGGTGTACTACCTCAGTCTTTGATTTTGGCTTTCCTTGTTTATTAGAAAGTATAGCAATCGAATCATTTTCTTGTATAATTTTATTACTTTCATTATCGTTTGGCCTAGACGCATTTAGAGGCATAGATTTTTGGGAAGCACGTTTTGTCAAAGCATTTAAAATGGGGCCTTTATGTAATTTTCTCGAATTACCAGTTTCCCATTCGTTTTCTTTTATTCCTTCACTATTTTCTTTGTTATTAAACGATGTTTTATTATTTGGATCTCCGATAGAGTCAAAAATTCTGTTTTCTTTACTCAAAATAATTTTTTTTTCGTTGACATTTTTATTATTAGATATAATGGGATCAAAAGCATTATCATTACTGCTTTCTTCATGTTTTCTCAACGATTCACCTTCATTATTATTCAAATTTGTGATATTTTCGCGGACTGGTAAAGCAGATATTTCGTTACGGATCTCCAATTGCACATCATTTTCTTTAGTCACCTGTGTATCTTTTACAACGCTCTGCTTTTTCTTCTCAATTTCTTGTTTCTGTTCATGTAGGTCCTTCAATATTTCCTTTTGTTCCTCCATCATTTTCAACTGCTCTTGCTTGTGTTTCTCTAATGTCTGCCTAAGCTTTTCGTGCCTTTCAACGGCCAATATGTTAGCAGCCTCTGCATCAGCAGCTAATTCAGAATCTTCCTTCTTAATTGCATCGGAATTTATAAAATTATCGTTCTTCTGTATATCTATAAAATTCTCTTTCATCTCTATAGAATTACTTTCCTCCTTTTTTTCAATAGCAGATAAGACCGTCGGAGCATCATTTTTTATTATAATCTCCGTTTGTCTGTGTGAACTTTCATCCATCGTTTTTCCTTCTTCTACCATCCGTTTTATTTCCGGGGATACCGTGGCTAACACGTTATCGAGAGGTTTTAGAGTTCTAATAACTGTTTTTTCTGTAACAACAATGCGCTCGACTGGTATCGGCGGTTCTTGCCGGACATCATTTGCTTTTAAGTCTAAGGATTTGTCAAAAACATTTATGTCTGCAACTCGATCTACTCTTTCTGAAAAGTATTGATATTATTGTTAATCCTAACGTTGGCGTTGCAACTTCCATATTAAATTTTGTTATTACTAGCAATAGATATATATATATATATCAAATTAATCATGATTATTAGTACCCTTAATGTTTGGAAGAACTTGGGCATCGTTATGAACATATGCTATTGAATCGATATTATCTTCGCCTATATTGATTGGTAAATTATTAATTTGATTGTGAGGCTTGTTTGTTGGCATTAATATTTTTGTATTACTAGATTCTTCTAATGCATACAGATTCGCATATGTGCTCAGTATCATGATGCAGATACCAACAAATAAAATTGCCTAAGTGTAAAAAAACGGTTAAGATAAGATAATTATATACATATATAATATTGATATAACTTAGTGATTCGCAAGTTAATCTCACTTGGGCTAACAATCTTTCATTGGTATGTTTGCTGCTGATAGATATGAAAAATATTGCTGGAAATATCAAGCATATCATTACACCAATGGTTGATCCTACTAAACCGAGGACAAACTCAATATTTGGTATTATAATACCAGTGATCAAAGAAACAATCACAATTATAATAGTGAGGCATCTAAACCTTGTTTCTGGCAAATAATTTATAGCAGGTTCATGTGCATAAACCTGTAAGAAACAATACATGTTATTTCATTTAGTACTTTTATTATATGTTACTAAAAGGAATACAAACCCTACGAAATAAAAGAGAATTTAGACTTGCACGGCATGGAAATATGACCAGAGGAAAACTAAAAGCAATGGAAAACACAAATCCCATTTTAATCATTTCAGATGACATATTTGGTTCAAGGCTCATTAATATATTGCCTGCAAATTTGATAACTGGTAAGTATGAAAGGCAAAGTTATAATTCATGTATGTATATAATAAGTACCTGTAAACGGTTGAGTGCAAAATGCTATGTATCCAAAAATTCCAACGCACATATAAACAATAGTACAAATATTTAATGCTCCTCTAACAACTTCGTTCATTTTTTCTAAGGATACATTTGGAATATTTTCGTATATTTCAAACAATTGGGTTTGGCAAAATAATGCCATAGAAAAGATTGGTATGCACTGAAGCACACCAGATGGTTTCCAAAACGACACATGTTCGTACCAATCCCCAGCAAATATGTGCTGCAGAGATTCTGTTACTATCTATAAATGAGTAAATGTCCGATAAATTATCATTTAGCAGTATAACAAATATTGTTTGAAACAAAGCTTGATGGAAAATTATTTACCTTCAAAACAAGACAAAGATAAAAAATAATAGTAGCTGTACAAAGACTTGACAAACTGTCGATATTTCTAAGTAAGCCCAGAGGTAAAACAATGAAAATGCTTGTTGTTATAAGTAAACTGGTTCTTATATCTTCTGGATTTTTATCTATCACTTTTCCCACAATTTGTGGTCCCAAGTCGCCCATAACAACAAAAAATGCAATACATGTCCCAACGAGAAAACCAATGATAAATAGCTCCACTAAAAATTTTCCCATATGACCAAGCGCATGAAAAGCTAATAGTTCAAAGTTTCGTCTCCTAGACATTACAGCTGACTTAATAAGGAAGTGACAGGCGAGTCGGGATAAAATATTGCTCAACATTAAAATTAATGTAGCCAAAACAATTCCACATTGTTTGAAACAGAACGGCATTGCAAGAACGCTTACTCCAATGATGCTGTTTGCGAGCGTCATAATGTGTGACATTTGAGAAATCATTTTAACAGACCTTTAATAAGCCTAACTTTGTTCACCTACAATCGACAACCTTGGATCACCTACAATGTGCAATGAAATCTTGTGGAGATCAGTCCTTTTTGGTTATTCTGAATCTAAGTTTTTTTTCTCGATTAAATAAATTTATCCTCCTTTGACCGATTTCCTTTGAAAACTTATTGACGTTGTAATATTTCCGAAGTGTATTCTAACATTTCATATTATACATAAATAATAGTTGTATTTACATTGCTTTCAATACTGCCAAAAATATGAACTGTCCCGATTATGAGGTTAGAATTATAATTCTGTTAACCAATATGATACAGTTGTAAGTATTATATATAATACAAATGGTATAATTTTTTATCATGTTGAACGTATCAAAGTCGTGATTTGTATGTCACGTTTTCGATTAAACACATTTATTACGACGGCAGTTGTCAAATACCATCGAGCTTCATCTTGGCCCCTTAAGACTACCACCATTTTGACTCCCTAAAGAATGCTACCTCATAAATCCATGACGCGGAGAAGTAAATTCATTGATGCGCGAGATAGATTTCTTTATTTTTTTTTATTATAAATATTTAAAAACATTCGTGTTATTCGTGTCCAAACATAAATATACATACATCCTTACATACATATGTGTATATTTATATATATGTACATGTGCATACATATACATATACACACACCCCGTATGTATATTTATATCATACTTGATTCATATATCGAATTTGTCTTTGTGTCGAGGGTAATTAATTACAGTAAAGGTAAGTGTTTAATTACAATTAGATAAATCGACATGTTTCTCTTCCGATCAGTTGTTGGGTATCATGCAACTAGTCGAATTCAATCTGCTTTTTCAAGTACTTTCGAGGTGTAAAAATGTTCAATTTTATGTACACAAAATTAATGTATATCTACCCCCTGTGCTGTTGATTCATGATGGAACCAACAATTTCGATAGTTGCATTGCTGAAATACTTTGTATGAAATATTTTCATTTCCCTTTTCCCTTTAAACAAGAACTCAGCAGCCTCGATGTACAGATAGAAATCGACTTAGCCGCATACATAATCTTCAACTCTTAATGTTATTTTTAAGTAATTTACGATTAAGATTCTACAGTTATGTTTGAATGCAATATGTTCATAATCGTCCTAACTTCATACTTTCTCTGTTATTGACAATTTTTCACGTATAAAATAAAATACTTTACATATCAAAAAGAATATCATTATGTTGTTATTATATAGTATTGCATGTAAGACTTCATTTAAATCTGATTTTACGGTATGTACAAGAATAGGAAGCAAAACAATTCGCTAATCCGTAATACTTGTCCGTTGTACAATAGCATCCATTTGTAACTGTAAATCACAAAATGAATGAAAATTTAGATACCTTGATAAATTGTTCGTATCTTATGATCTTTATGGGAATATCAACTAAATTTCGTGACAAATCTGGTTTCCAGTGTATGCTTGAAATATTTGTTTGGGTGTCATTTGACTAGTTAAATTTACCGATTCTAAAGTAATAGGTACTGCATCTGTCTAGATCATAAAATTGGACTGATTACTCAAGACATCATCCACCGTATAATTCAAAAAATATTCCAGAAATTGATTACTCGATGAATTGTCGAATAATTTAAGAACTTCTAACGTCTGTAATTTTAATGAAATAACAATTAAAATTGCGAATCGTTCGCGACGTCGAGTACACGATCAAGCGTGTGTACACACGTGATAACAATGTCGCGTGCCACGAATTCAATCGATATATACCATTTGTTTCTATCGTAGAGTATGTTTTTCCGAATAAAATAATTATAAAAAAAAAGGAAAATCGAAATGATTATTTAGAATCGTATACCGAAACCGAGGCAGCGAACATCTGTACATAATATGTTTGTTGGCTTAAGTTACCTACACTTATCTATGCTTGATTTAAATAAGGAAATTTTCCATTTTTTTTTTAAGCGTTGAAAACCAAAACCATTTATCAGGGATTCGCCCCGCCGTCCTTCTTTGTTTCCTCACTCGTGACATTTGTCTTTTCATCTTTCTCGTTTTCTACAAAATGTTATTACACATTATCGAAAGGAAAGTAAAATAAATGCGTGTTTCGAATGGTCACGGAAGTGAAGGCATGTATACATACCTTTTGGTTCCGACTTTATGTCCTCCTCTTTCTTCAGATCACCCTCTATACCTTCCTGTCCCTTTTCTAAACGAGGCCGTTTTCTGGAGCCCTTTCAGATAGACAAGCAATTGCGATTTAAATATAAAATCACTACAAATAAATGAAATATTGCATTTATGAATTATTACCTTAAATGACCTGTTATCCCGACGCCCTCCATCCCCCTCTTCTTCGCTATCGCTATATTCGTTTTCATGCTGTATCCTTTTGTCTAAATCCCGTTGTGGTAATCTTTCATCCGGATTTACCTTTTCCTCAGCCTCCGAATCTTCAATAACTGCTCCATCTTCTGGTATTGGCTGAACTTGTACACCCGGTGCATGAGGGAGCATTCTTAAATTTTCAAATAATCTAGTCCTGCAAACAATATGATTTATATAGAAAAAAGAACAATCTAAATCACTTCGTACGGCGATTGCAAAACATACTTGATTTTTTCGAGATATTCAGGAGTATTTTGATTTGCCATATTGGAAGGGCTAATGTGCAACTTAAAATCAGGTCCAAAATACTCGAAGTAATCATTGTAGGGTAACTCGTTTGCTATTTCAGAGCCAAGTGCTACCGAAGTTTCATACGTCCAACATCTGGATACATTTCTAATAGTGTATCCACCACCGCCTACCATTAAGAACGGCAGATTATATTTTTTAACAAATTCAACACATTTTCCATGACCTCTTACTGTCAAGTTGAAGCAACCCAACCGATCTCCTGCAAAGAAGCATTTAATAATTTAGCTTTTGCTCTTAATAGTTTTATTACTGTAAATGAAAAATTGTACCTGTAAGTGAATCCGCACCACATTGTAAAACCACAGCAGAGGGTTGGAAAGTTTCCATTACTTTCGAAATAATTGGTACAAATATCGACTCGTAACTTTCGTCGTCCATACCGTCCCTTAGTGGTATATTGACTGCATAATATTTGCCCTACATAAAAAATATATGGCGTGAATTTGAAGTTTCGAGAAATAATTGAAATCACGTTTCACATTGCTTAGAGCTGTTTCTTACCTTCCCTGCACCAATGTCACGTAAGTCACCAGTACCAGGAAAATATTCACCATATTTATGGAAAGAAACAGTCATTACTCTATCGGTTGTATAAAAAGCTTCCTCAACCCCATCTCCATGGTGAACATCGATATCAATATATAAAACTCTCTGATGATATTTGAGCAGCTCCAATATTCCTAGCACAATGTCATTTACATAACAAAAACCAGATGCTTCACTTTTTTTAGCATGATGTAAACCACCGCCCCAATTGATACAAATTTCTGAAGCTTGTTTATTAAGTTTTACAGCGGCAGCTACAGATCCTCCAGCCGATAATTGGCAAAATTCATACAACCCGTCAAAAACTGGGCAATCTTCCCCTACATTGACTAAAAAAAATAAATAATTAAATTGTATTATGCTTGTTGTATAATATAGATTGCGCTTCCATTTAAGATATACACATTAGTTTTATAGGCTTACATCGTTGCATTTGCTTGTTATATTCTGACATATTATCAGGTCTTATGGATCTTAGAAACCTAATATAGTCATCGCTATGGAATTTAGTCATTTCATCCGCAGTAGCTTTATGAGGCCTCTGAATTAACAAACAAAATTGGAAAGGGCACGAAATAAATATATTTGTTCGAATATTAGACATTCCACACAATAGTAATATAGGAGTGAAACTGCTTACATATATTTCCATTTTCCTATAAAGACCATAATTGAGAAGCAAATTATGTGTCATCCTTATACGATGTGGCTTCATAGGATGTCCTTGTCCATAGTAGTAATTGCCAATATCACCTGTAAAATAAGTAGTCTTTTCATTTGCACTATGTCAACATTTACTGGCGGATAAAAACATATTGTAGAGCATATTTCTAACATTTTGCCAATGTAAAATACATGATTTTCAATATATGATGTGTGCATGATACATAACACATACAGCCGCGCGCGCACAAACTGAATGGTACGGTTAACCGAGTTAGACTTGAGAATCTTTCGCGTAACTCATCTGAAGAAAATATTATCGTTTGCAAGCACGTCTCAAACCTTATTATTTTGTTCAGATCTAGAAAATAAATCCGACAAATTCACGAATGCATATGACTGCATAAATATAAACTAATGCGTTCCTGTACTTTGATGAATTCCTCGCATAACCTTCAACTAGCTTTCCCCCCTGAGCGAAGAAACAAATTCATGCATCAAAATTATTTAGTTAATAAGAAGAATTATTTTTACGCACGTATCCCATTTATACATGCATATGCATATATGAATGCTAAATAAACAATTAACTCAGCCAATATGTGCGATGTGTCTTCAATCCGAGTATAAATCATTAGAATATGATGCTTTAGAGGTGCACGTTTAACGCAATAATCGTACATGAATAAGGAAAGCATTTATTATTAAACGTCCATGTCAAAAAATTATTGCATTGAATAGACATGAGAAAGAAGTGATGAAAAGAGCAGCAGTTCGACTATTAAATGAACAGCACCTGCCTCGTGAATCGTATAGGAAGCCGACGCTCTTTCCTTGAGGAAGGGAACACGAAGTTACACTTGAGAATCTATCGCCTTAACGCGTTCAAAATCGTACAAAGAGCTGCAAATAAGTTGGAAACGCGTGGGCTGTGTGCCGGAGAGGAAAGAATATTGGATAATGCGTATTACTGAGTAAATCAATCGGAATAGAAGTATGTATGTAAAAGCACCGAACGACATAAAGTAGGTATACGATACACGATACAAGCGCGGATAGCACAAATACATTTTGACAATTTCTTCGTGTGTGTGCGACGTTTTCGCGGGATCCCAAATTGTAATGAAATTTTTGCAATTTTTCCACTCACTGTCATAGTAGTAGCAGACACGCTTCTTGCTGTGTGGTAAAGTTGACATTTTCACTGATTTTTTTGCTAAATTGTAAAATGTCTGATACGAATCAAACACGAACCGCGGAGTGTTGCGGTACCCACCGACAGAACACAGCGTCACTAGACCTCTTAACTACGCATGCGCAATGTTCCGTCTTTAAGCTTCACAATTCACCGCATAGATATCGCTTTAGTTAGAGACAGAATTTAACCATAAACCAAATAGTATGAAGAGGAGATACAATACCACTAAATTTGTGCTAAAACTATCTTAAGTTAACTTTACCGTAAAGCGAAATGTACGGCCTATGCACACTACAATTGCGCGAATGCACAAAAGATTCCAGAAGATTGTTGTTGGAAAAACGCTATGTCCTGCATATTTATCTACGAATATCTATTGCTTTAAAATAATATACATTATGTATGAATTTTATTGGGTATGTCTATAAATTGTTATACACTTTTGTGCATGCATATTTGTATTCACATTCGCATTTCAAAGCGTATACAAGAAGTAAGAAAACTGAAATCGGGATATGAATAATTGTATAGCTTTTTATGCTTTCGTTTCACTTAAAACGTTCGAAGCAAGAAGAGTAGCCACAGTTTGTAGTTGAAGTATTCAAAATATTTACGACAAACTTCGAGTGTACGTAATTATAAAAAATATATTTGATCAAACAATTGCTTCTTAATAAATGTTACAAATTTGGGAAATTTGAAAAAAGTTATGAAACTTGAACCATGTAGATGTAGATAGATGCAACTGCTTATGTATACTATAAGTCTATTTGATAATTTTAATGTATATACACGAACTTTTTATTTCAAAGCATTTTGCACAACACTGCGCTACATAGATTACTTAAGGAAACGTGTCACGATGAGACCATAACTTACAGAAGTTGATAAAGAAAACCACGATGCAACAAGTTGCCAAATTGTTAGGTCGAAACATACAATTCTTGTACTGTATACTCACTTGTTAGAGAACGTACAAACACGATGTTACCGTAAAGTTTGCGATGCACCCCCCTCGTCAATATATAGGAGCATTCGAAGATATTGCGGCGCAATTATATTATTATAAAAGGAAGTAATATATGAAAAAAATTTATCCTATATACTTCAATTGAACACAGAATTTGCATGTACGAAGAAGACGTCGACTGGATTAATCAATTTTTCATCAATTTTGGCAGTGTAGTTCATAGCAGTTCAAATTAATTGTTCAAACCCCTGCAATGCTACATATCTAATTAGGAAACATTTAAAAATTCGGCAACATTACTGCTAAATGAATACGTATAGTAAATGCATATTAAGCGAAAATAGTGCTATTTGTTAAAATGAGCATACCGAAGACAATGCAGACGTACGCACAAACTCATTCATTCATTCGCTCTATTTCTGTTAGCTTGTTTCATAGGGAAAAAAATTTGAGGAAGGTTTGCGGAGGAATCGGAACATGAAGGGACGCTCGATCGACGTCCGCTAGTTTTTCTTGAAAGGCTGGATCCTGGTCCGCGATACACGGGTGGCCGAGAGATCGCCAGAACAGGCAACGACAGTTTCGGCACAACTGGATCATCTCTGCGTATTCTTCTCGCAGACCAAACGACCTATAAGTTATACGCGTTGTTCGATACACGGTATGTACATTCAGTGCACAACACGTGTACTCATGCAAACAGGGATCTTCGAACCTAAACGTTTAAGTACCAAAGGTGCTACGCACGTACCTCCGAGCGATAGTGAATATAGCCTTCCAATCTTTTCCAGGATTACTTTGTCTGGTAGTCGCTATCTGCTGAGGTGTAAAATGATACTGCGCGAGTTCTCGCCAAATTCTTTGTTCTTGTGCAAGAGCAGCGAGGTGTTCGCAAGCCTCCGAGGATGCTTCAATGTCGCGGGGATCGCTAAGTCGAAGGAGCACCTCCCGACGACATTCTGCGGGCAAATCCGACCACTGCGGCTGCTGCTTCTCATCGGGCTGTATAAGTATTAGTTTATCTTTCGTAAGTGATCGGTAATTGCAAATACCTATTTACAACTCGCTGCGTAAGTACCAACCTGAGTTATGGTAATGGACGATGCGATTTGTAAGATTCTTTCTAAAGCTGCCTTGTGTTTTTCCCACAAAATTACAGAACCCAAGGGTCTACCGCCCCAGCAGCAACCAGCGCTGAAAGCTCGAACCCTTTCGATCAACCGACGAAGCCTCCCGGTTTGTTGTTGCGATAAAGATACTGTCAAACAAATCATAGAAGTACATATATGAAGTAGGGTCGCAGATGAACGTGATCGGTATACGAATGGTTAAGCAAAACAAATGTCTACCTTCTAGCGCAACTTCTTCCAACATATTGAAGAGGACCCTTTGCGCGCATCCACTGAGGCCCCCCATTCTGTGACTAACCAGAAGATCCAACAGTCGCACGATGTAATTGAAACGTCGGCAATCATGCACCGCGGATAAAAAGTCCAGCCTTTTCAGCGCATCGCTCAGACCGTTGAATCCAGCAATCTGGAATTTAGTAAGACGTCAATTGCGATCTGAATCTCTCTCTCACTCTCTCTCTCTCTCTCAAACTCAGGCACGCGTGCGCGCGTACACACACACTCTGTCTTCCTTTTTTTTCTCTTCCTTTACTCTTTTGCTTCTCATCTTCTCAACGAGTCACTCACCTCGCGCGTGCATTTCAGAGTGATGCGGCAATGTGGCTGGACGATGTTCTCTAAAATTACGAGAGATTGGCATTAGTAAAGGAAAAAAATCTTTCGCTTGGAAAAACAAGAACAATACACCTCAGTGTTCCCTCGCACACGCGACACGCGTGCAAGGAGGTATATGGAAGTATATGTGCAGGAGTTCAACTTGAAATCCACGCATCAGAATCATGGGAATTGGTCATTCTGACTACTATTCGGAATTATCCCATTTACCTTTTTTTTTGTCTTTCTCCTTCTTATCCAGTGCATCCTTATCGCCACTGCAAGAAATAGAACGCAATAATCATTCCACCAATCTATATCACGATCGTTCATCGATCTTTCGCTCATTTGTTTTCAGTAACAAACTGGGAAATTGATGATAAATCAAACGATACACGACAGTCGATGTTTGTTCTTGTCATTGCGATCAAGCTGGCTATGTGGGTAAAATTTCAGCAACGCAATATCGTTGAGGGGAACCGTTTATGCTGAAAATCGTTGGCACACGGCAAGGAGAGAAACTTCGCGTTAGTAATCCGTAATATTATATAACTGGTAGGAGATTACGTTTGTAAAGTGTGCCGCGTAGATTCATTAGAAGTCAGATGTATTGGTGCTACTCAACGCAATGCGCGAATAAAGTTAATTTCAATCAATTTTAATTGTAAGCGTAACAACTTTGAAACGCCCAAGTTTTCGTTCAATCGAAGGATCCGAAATATTGAACAATTCGAAAGATTTGCGGAATTGGTTCAGGTCGCGTTAGCCTAGGTCACGACCTACTTCTACTCTACCACAATAGACGATTGTTTCTATATCGATACGTTTCAGGATTTTTGCTCATTTCTTTAGCTATTGTGCAAAAGAAATCCGGTATTGCTCGCTGTATTATCTTGCAATTGACGAGTGCAAGGTATTGTAGTATGGGATCATTTTCTTCAACGAAAGGCGCGAAAGTCCATCTCCATAACGCATTCGGCGATTTACTTGTCTCTGCTATATGTGTATTGGTATGAGCTTTCAGACCTCGCACACACAGAGCTTAACTCGACCGCAAAGTATATGTATACATAGCATGTATCTATGTGTTTGTGAACGAAGAGACAAAAGGGAGGTATGCAAGGCTCGCGACGCATACGCATTGCATATACGCATGCAGCTATACCTATTATTCATTGCAACCATGGTACAGCGCTGTGTATTAGTGGAAGGTTCGCTCGTTTTTGTACATGCATGAAGTCCGAAATGCGTGTGGAAAAGTCATTACTGTTAAAATCATTAAGTAACATGATTTTCTATGTGTCTGTTTTAGACATTTTTGGAAAAAGCTTAGGAAGCGTTAAATGAATAATAATTTTCTTTCTGCTACCACCCGTGTCTCGCCAAAACTGATGCCCAGTCATTTCTGTAATATTGAATGGATTAATAGTTCATTGATAACGACGTATACTACGTAGAAACCGATTATCAAAAAGGGGGGCTGTCATTATTTACAAACGCGACATTGAATTATACCTACGATATTTTTATGGATTGGAAATATATCTTTTATGCAATGCAAAAATTTCACACGATTTAATTACACGCGGCAATTAGTAACTTTACAACCCATGTTGTTAGCGTCTGTATCGCGTATGCGTGTGTAAATGTAAACAAATCGAGAGCTGTCAATCGATCAATGTAACAGCTGTGAGGCCGATGGAATAGTATTCGAATGTAACTGCGACTGGCCGTGATCGCTGCAGAGTTTCAAAGAGAATTACGTTAGGAATGGATGCACAATAGAAGAGAAGAGGAGCTGGAGGAGAAGATGAAGAGTGAGGGCAAGAGTGTGTTGGTAACGGAGCACTTACCGCAGTAACAAAGAAAGGGTTTTATTGTTGGCACACTCAAGGATTTTCTTCTTTTCCCAACCTTCGACGGTCTTCACCCATTCTTCGCCAGGACTGCGCCAATCCTTCGATATGAACGGCATGGTATATGCCAGGAGATCACACGGGATATCCGTCACTGAATATTCGCAAATTGCGAGCGAGCGTTTGTCCGCTCACAAAATGCTTTGAGGTGTACCTTACTGTTTCGCGGATGTGGAGTGTTCGTTCGGCGGAGAGGACAGAGTCCTTACCGTTTACTTCGCGGCTGCGAGCGAACGCGCATGGCTTTGTTTTACTGACGTCACATGAACATCAGCTGTGCAACTGACGGATCGCTTCTCTTGCGAAATTTCCAGTCCGCCATATTGAACAGTATAGTTGCAACGCATGCGTGATAAGACGATACAAAGAGCGCAACATTCATATATAATATTACTATGATTATTATCGTTACATTTCGTTTTCGCTCATACACGCGTTAAATGATTCTTACCCCAGTTTGATCGTAAAAGTTAACAAAGATCTATTCTTCGACTTTTTTTTATTAACTATCCGTAACGATGAGTTTGTACAAACATGTATTATAAATGAATTCCCTTGAAACGTAAAAAGGCATTTTTGTATATACAAAGAGTATTTCGCTTCATTTTACGCTATATTTACGTTCTTTAATTTTTCATCTATTTGGGAAGCAATGTCTGTAGATTCTGGTTCTTCTTTTTCCTCATCACTCTCAGAGTCGGTTGGTGGAAAATCCGAAACAGCTATGGTGCAAATCAAACTCTATTAAACACGGGCCGAATCGTCATATCACTTACGATGTCATACGTGCTGCTAATATATAGTAATGGTAAAGCAAAAGTAATAAGAATTACCGAGCCTGTTTAGTTTTTCTTCTCGAGCACTAGCAAGAAATTTTTCTTGGGTGGCTATTATTTCTTGGGCGTTAGCACATAGCGAATAACTTTTCAGTAAATCTCCATTGAGTTCGAGAAACGAGTGGCCCCAGGAGAATTTTCCAAGGTAATATTTTGCCTCTTCGGGAAAACCTGTTATAATTAAAGTAGCTGCTATAGCTTCTACACAGCTTAGTTGACACGGCTTTCCATAGTTTATTGGATTGGCAGCGACTAAGAATGGTAAAAGCCGAGGATTGGGAGTCCTCATTCTATTAAACGGAGTGTCATCCAGGCGTGCCCAACTACAATCGACAACTGCACAACCGTACTCTTGTACAATATCACGATCAGTTGGACTTACGCACTGCAATGTACCATTTCAATTTCTAATAACTCAAACATGCATATTTTCTGTATCAATAGAAACAAATATTCAATACCTTTTGACCAACCGGAGTGAGAACTAATCCTGAGAATCGAACCCCTAACCTTAGTATTTTCACTAACCCATGCCTCACTAACTTTCTGCCCGAACATTTTTTAGGATCGCAGTGCTCGAGGTCCCACATGGCAATTGGAAAAGAGTGTAGTCGCTCATTTTCTTCTTCTTCTGAAAGTTCAGAGATGTGTTGCTTCTACATCTATAACTAAACATTCGATATCCTAACCTGATTCATTGTCTTCTTTATCTGACATATCTCTTTCTTGACGATATTTCTCTTCTTTTCCAAGAACATGTCGTGGCCGTCTGGTTAGTAAATTCTTTTTGTTTTTTTTCCCACGGGACGACATTTACGAAACTCGAAAATATTTCAAAGTAGATTTTTTGGCGGGACTAACAAATATAAAGTCAGGGATATGGACTTTTATATTTCATGTTCAACTACCATATCGACCAAGAAAAATTAGACTGATTTGAGAGACCTCTGTTCATAAATAGATGAAATGTTATTAACTAAAGAACCGACCTACGGTATTTCACTCACCGACAAGAATATCGTCTGTCAGGGGAAGAAGAAAATACATTGGTTGATAGATCTATTTTATACCTCGTCTGTGTTTTAATTTTCAATGCCATCAGTTGAACTCCACCGATATGCTACTACGCATGCATGTGTACAGTATATTTATGTACCATTGGAAGAGTACATTTTACAGTGTATGCCAACAGCTGCTATAATATAATGATGTTGCGTTGCATAAACGTTTCCAAGTACGCTATCAATGATTGCCCGTCATGACATCCACCGTTTATTGTATCGCTTGAATAGATAATGTTACATACGTGATTTATGAATGTATGAACATAAGAAACTAATCTAGAATACTGGGTTAATCGTAATTGGAAAATTAAGGTAAAGCACATATGCAGGCACTTGCTATTGTGGAAGTTTTATTAAGAGTTTCAGATGTGCTAATTAGCTGCATAGATATAGATATCGTGTCGAAACTATATGTAAAAGTGCCACTACATTAGACGGCCCTGAAATACTGTTAGAGTGGGTAACAAGTGGCTGTTTTGTTCTCAATCTCTCCGCGGAACACAAATCATTCAAGGAATGGTAATTCCTTTAACGTGTGTTTAAAGACATTTTAATTCGATCTGGAATGCTTCGTTGTTATCAACATTTCTCTTAAACTCAAGGTAAGCGTTAATTTCTTACATTTTCCGTATTAGCCTTCGTGTTCTCTTAGTTACGCATTATTAAAATTCTAATTTCGCAATCATTTATAAAAACAATGTCTCGTTATTGCGTACATATTTAAGTTAAATATTTTTGGTCTTCACTTGATTTCAACAACACTATATTTTTTGTGCTATCCAAAGGATATGGATTCAGGTAATTTCGCACAATAATATAAATCCTTTATTTTTTTTAAATATGTGATATGTCACGGATATATATACTAGAATATTCAAATATTTACAAGATTATTCTATTAATTATTGGCTACTGCCGTTCGAGTTCTCCTAATCGATTTTTTTTTTTGGAAAATTCCGCAAAATTCAATTTTGATATAGCACTGTGTACCATACACGGATGTTATTATCGAATTTTTTGGATAAGCTTGATTAATTACTCATATGTATTACGACATAACGCTGATTTAAAACTTGCTTCAAATGTTGATCAGACTTATTGCTTGTTAAATAATGATTATTTATATCTTCTGTCTTGCAAGAAAACACAAAGAAAGAAACATTTATAAAGGTAACAGATTGGTTACGTGGAATTTGGGAGATGAGGCGTCAAACTGGTCCTGTTCAACAATGGATTGATTCCATACCATCACCTATAAAAACCAGTTTTTCAATGAAAAATGAACCAGAAGACAAATCAATGCAAAAGCCTAATATTTCATTGGTACCAACGGACCCTAAAGACATTCCATATTCTATAGACACAAAGCATCTAACAATGATTGTGTCGGCACCTATTAATGTTCCTAATACAACTGCAATTCATACGACAGGATTAGCCAGGTATTGAAGCAGTAAAAGAAGGGAATTGCAGATAATGAAACTTCCAAAAGGTCAAGCGAATTTAACAAATTATCTTTTTGCATTTGATTATAGCTCATTACCGCACAAGTTGGTTCGAGATCCAAGCCTGCAGTCTGATAGTAGTCATTGTAGCAGCGTGGAAAGCTTATTAGAGTTAAGAAAGGCAGATCCAGAAGCAATTTTATTGGGCCTTGGATTTGGTGGCTGTCCAAGTAGTCCACAAGAAAATGGTACCTTTTCTCGTATACCAAAACGATTCTTACAGCCATCAAAATTAAAAGGCATAGCCATTAATGATTTTATGAAGAAACAACAAGAAACCAGTGAATCGTTTGATTCTGTGTCTTTAGGATACAGAGGTTTAACAGGTAAGACGCCTAAGAGGAAATGATAGTGATAACAAACAGTTATAGTAGATCATTGAATGAAGGATACAATGTAACTTGAGTATCATTACACTTTTTCAATAGATGATTGGAATAACCTTTTTAGATGAATTATTTGTATTGCAAGGTATGAAGTAAAATTTGTGTTACATATACAGTAATTTTATAGGAAGTGATGGCACACTATCTGTGTCTAGACTTTTTCAACATCGCAGACATTCTGGACCAATTAATTTTGTAAGTCTATTATGTCAGTTAGGTCTTTGCAATTTTCTTTATTTCGGAGCAATATTTATTTAAATGGGTTAAAAAAGTAGTTTAGCAATATATTGTTTCAAGTACAATATAAAATGTTTGATTGTTTTTTGTCATGTGCTTTAATATCTACTCTTTTACAGCTACGTAATTATTCTTTTCATTATTCTGTTTCTTACTAAGATATAAGTACATAATGCCAAAGCTAAGCAGATATTTTTAATGCCTTATATGAGAAATAGTCACAGTTATATTGAACATTATAATATATTTACATGCATAGCAAATGTATTTTTTTTGTGCTGTACAGCCTATGTTAAGTTTGGTTTACACGTAATTTAAAAATTATTATTTGCATTGTTATTACCATTTTTGGTTTTTAATTAATGTGTGATGATGTGATGATTTTTTTTTATGGACTGTGGAAATATTGATTTTTTTTTCTTATTTAAAAGGCTCACCGTACGTAGAACCGTCGGAAATTGTGCAAAAGATTATGCAACGTTTACGAGAACATGAAAGTAATGAACATGATCCATATGCTGTTTACAATTCGTACGAACAGTACAGTCCGCTACATTGTAATGGCACGCTTTCTGTATTGTCCCCTGACAGTAGACAATTTTTAGAACGACCACGTTCAAAAAGTCCCGATATGCGTAACAAGCGCATGATTATTGGTGCGAATTCATTAAGTTACAATTATTTTTCGTCTTAAATAGTTAATTATTCTTAAAATCTATGCCCTATATTTTTCACTGATACCTTAATCATTTCCAGGACAAAAGTCGTTTGCATTTGGAAATGACGGCGACCTAATCGAGATCAAGCCTACGAATGTAAAAGAATTATATGAAGGTAATCAAGCAAGCAATGTTTGCACAATCATAGATGATTCAAACGTATGTAATAATGTAGTAGACCATCGTGGTAAATCCAAGGAAATAGCTATTCAGAAAATGGAAGACATATTGCCAGAACGACTATCATTCGAAAACAGTATAGTACTTCGTAATACCGGGTTTAGTTCGTCAATTGAAGTACCTAAAGAAAATTCAGATCCGCAAAGCATAAACGTGGACAAGAATTTTGATTACAAACAGGGTATTTATACTGATGCAATATCACAAAGTACATCTAGTATTCGGAGGGCCAGCGATGCAATTTGCGATACACAATTTGGAAAAGCTTTATCGATAGCACATGAACGAAGGCACAGCGATGGTCTTATTCAAGATACCCAGTTCGACAATGGGCCTGCTCTAGCAAGAAAGAGGAAAACTTTAAAGCGACAGTCACGGATAAGTGACATAGACGCGACCGAGTGTTGCAATTCAAAAGCATGTATGTCTGATGCGATGCAATGCAAAGAATCGCATTCTAATTCGCACAAACAGATACATAATTTTTTCAAGCGTAAAAGTCTTAGTACTAAGTCAATTCGAAGTATTGGCGATAAATTACAGTTGAAGGAGAAAACTAAGAGTGACGATATACAACCAACGTTTTCTACAGAAATGAGAAATTGTGTACAATTAGTAGATGATTGTTTAAATAGCGGAGGACAGCAACATGATGATAGCAAATGCTGTGTCGACAAAGCACAGTCTGTACAACAGGTATACGAAGATGAAGAGAAAAGGTCATACTGTTGTCACTCTGGTACTAAGAAATATTGGAAGAAAATGGAAAAACTTATTCAAGGGAATAAGGATTTGGAAACCATGGTGACAAAAAATAGAAGAGAAATGGCGGAAATTCGGGAAATGCTGAACAGCGTATTATCCGTACGATTAGAGCCCGGTTTTTAGCTTAAATCTGCATAAAAGATTATAAGAATAATGTAACAGTCGTGACTAAGTAGTTGCACTGTAGGGGATGCCACTCTATGTAACATTATTTTATATCTATGAAACATTGTAGCATGGTCTTACTAAAAATTATTCATCGTCAGACGGCGAGTGTCCGCAAGAAGCATTATTGAACCGCAATTAATCAAAGAAATTTGGAAAATCATCGCAGTATGGTAAGCACCTTAGAAGATATACATGTCTAGTTTATTCGCGTGGATGCATCTTTGTTTGGAACAATCACATTTCTTGACTGTAGTTACAAATAAAGATGCAAATGTTTTGTTATTATTGCAAATTTTATGTCTCATTTAACATGAACAAAACAAATGTTGTCTGAATATATTTATGAATAGCTTATATGATTCCACTACCATAAGTAATTGTAATATTTCGTTATGTTTGAAAGTTACTGCTATTATGTTATTGTTCTTGTTGCTAGGTTTAGAACATGCTATATACTTGTCTGATGCAGATTTTTAATGCAATTTTTACGATTTTGTGTTTTACGTTTAAAGACATTTACATCTGTTTTTGTATTAATAGTAGGCTTGTATTATACCACTGCTTGTATAACAAGATTTTTAACGGGACGTAAATGTAGCATATTTTTGTAAAGCATATACAGTCGATCGCTATAATCGGTGATGACTTTTACTCATTTTTCATTAAAACGCGAATAATAAATTGTTCATATTTTTTACTTGAGGATTATGTAATCAAATTGCTAAGCGTTTTCTAATGAAAGTTCTGTTTAAGTTAAACAATGTTACTAACATTGTTCAAATAATGAATAAAACTGTAAATTTCAGCAAGAAATACAACTTTATTGTCATAGTTGAATTGCCAATGTATATTTTTTAATAAATTAATAAATTAATTTTGAAATAATTAAATTGTTAATTTTTCCGTACATAGAGATAAATTATAGATTTGATTTATTAATAGAGGAACTTGGAATAAATATAAAACACAATTAATTTGTAATTTTTACCTTTTTTTATGTACGTGAACCATAATTTTTTATCCATAAAGCTAGATCGACCGTGACATACCAACGAACATCATCGACGACAGTACAATTAATTTCTTATTCGCATTCCTTCCACTAACGTAACTTCTTCATTATACATAATATTTATAACCACGAAAATTTATCGACATTTAAATACATGATTAAAAATAATATGACTTCCCAATGAATATACATGGCGATAGGAACACAAGACCACAACGGTAACTGACACTGTGACGATTTATTTTCTACATCTAATGTTTCATTTGTTGCATTATTAAACGTAACAAGGAATATAATCATTGAACGCGGAGTTCTTATCATTCCATGCTTAATTGTTTGGAATATAACAAATGGCGAAGTGAATTTTGCAATTAAATTGACGCGAAAATTTCTATATGGAGATTATCTGATAAAAGAAAGGAAATAATACGATAAGGATTTAAAATTAACACGTAGTCCAATAAGAAAAATCAGACCCCCTGTCGAATCGATAAAACATGGAATATGAATGGAAATTGTACGATTTCGGGATTCGAGCAGTGACTCATATTTTTGTGGATAGCTTGATTATGAATTGAAACACATGTAAGTATTTGGCAGAGTTATTGATTGTACACAAAGCTACCCTTTGTAAACAACTGAGATCCATGGTCCACTCGATCTTATTCTTAAACACGAATCCGCTAGAGAATATCGTTTTGTAAACTGCATCCACGCGTTTGCGTAATATGTCTGTGTAATAATGGTGATGTGTACCTGTGAATGTAGATGTATTCTTCCTTAGCATACCTTAAAATGTATTATAAACAAATCTGATCAAACACGATCTATATTTAGTCTTCCTTTTCTTGTCTGAAAAATAATTGAACAAATGAATCAAAAAAAATAAATAAAAATAAATAGGAAGATCAATTATTGCTATTGATTAATCTAAGATTATATCAAAGTATTTTGTTTAAATATAAAAAGGAGAAACATACTTCACAACTTGTTGTTGATCAAGATGAAGCTCAACAATGGTTTCTGTTCTACTTTGCACTTTGAAAGTAACTGGTGCAGCCAAGTATTTTTCTTTGTTATTCACTGACCATCCGGAATACTGAAGTTACCATAATGTTTGTTGAGAAAAATGAATTAGCAACACATTGTAGAGATATAGCAGAAAACATCTACAGAACAAGATCTTACCGTTGATGTGCTTTTATATAATGTCTTCCCATCTTCCTGGAAGGGTAAAAATTTTTGGAGTAATGCTTTCCCATCTATCCTCCACAACGTTGGATCTGGACTTCCACCAATGTCAGATTTCGCAACAACAAACGCGCCTGACTAGGATAAACAAAAATAGCAAAGGACACAGCTCTTTTTATTAAACAGCCACAGCAATGGACCAAACATAAGGAACCTAATGAAACCAAACTCACAGTAAAATCTTTCGGTGTTTCTCCGGATGATTCATTAAAGCTATTATCGTCCGAATCTTCTTCGTCCTCTTCTTCTTTTTCATCGTCTTCTTTCTTAGTCCGCCTTTTTCTCTTAGGTTTTTTACCTGTGTCAGAATCAGATTCCTCCTCTTCTTCTTCATCATCCTCTTCATCCTCTTCTTCTTCTTCGTCCTCCTCCTCTTCAGAATGTTGACGCTTTTTGGCTACTTCTCTCTGTGGCCTCTTTTTAGTTCCGCTCTACGCCATCACATCAATATACCAGATATAAACGATAAATTTTGTTTGATGTGTAACAGTAAAATATATTTAATAATTAAAGAAAATTGTGTACTAATTGTAAGGGAACGTATTTTTCGAGTTCAAAAACAATCAAGAGCAAAAAGCGTCAGAAAATGAAGATATCTTTTTATTTCTCCGATTTACAGCACTTGTAATTAATTAAAGTAATTCTTCGAAATTGTAATGCAAACTTATCAAAGTCACGCAGAGTTTAGAGTTGCGTTGTTGTTTTGAAGAATTTATTGGCGCCACCGACCGGCTGGCAGAGATAACTCAACCGACATAATATGTCTGTAACTGATTTTCATGTAAAAAGTATTTCCGTGGTAAAATATACCTCTCGCGCGATCCGCGATTACGAGATTGCATTTAAAGAAATATGTACGCGATATTGAATAGCGTAAGGTTGTCAGAACTACGACACCACTTCGGTATCGCAGCTGACTCCTATTTTCTTCTTATCCATTAAAAGAGAATATAAAGATAAAAAGGAAGAACAATTTTTTTCCTACAAACGATGAAAAATATTATAACGAAGATCTACAGCGACGAAACAATCATTATCAGAACACAAGTTTCGTTCCTTCTAATATGGAAACATTTGCGTTTGTTGTTCTTACTCCAGCGAAGAATCGTAACAAACGAAGGTAAGAAGCTCCTGTGATTGACAGATCTTTACTTGCCAATTCCAGCGTATATACGCTTTTGCGTGAAACGAAACTACTGATAAATGTAGCAAGAAGTCGAGGAATTGCAATTAATAAAGAATTGTTGGGAAAAGTAGCGAGTACAGTAGAATAAATTAGGAATGAACAAGTAGCGTGGGCTCACATCGGGTCCGGCCTCAGGGGTCCACTCTTCTTCAGATGCCCCTTCAACTTCTTCTGGATCATCCGCGGAATATTCATCTTCATCTGATACGTCCTTTGTTCTCTTCATGTTGCTTTTGCGCGAAATGTTTGCAAACTTTCCCAATAGGGCTCAACGAGGAAGCGAAAGAAATCACGAGACACGTACGGAGCGATCAACTACGTGCGCGACTGCGGCAAACAATATGGCGGTACATGGCGGCGAGAAAGCGACTTTCACGCATACACTCTTGCGCAGCCTGGAAGCGGCGTGTGCTCAATAACTTCCTGCGCTCTCTTAAAGGCGCGAACTAAATGGTTTTGAAATCACTTTCATAGCGAACATTTTTAAACGCGTTTCGACCACATCGCGAAGAAGATTTAGTCGTGCCAATAAAATGAGAGGAAAGTATTTGTAAAAATAATTTAAATTCCTCAGGTGTTGCAGATGCAAGTAATGTTTTAATTTGCGTGTATTCGTAGTGAATGGATACTTTAGGCGTTTAATTTGTAAATCAGAACCAAGTGCTTGGCACTATCGCGAGCAAGTTTGCAATATTTTTCATAGAAAGCATAGATTTATGCATATTGAAAATGTTTCCCCGAGCCGGTCGATATCTGTTGGTCGGCGCATGCGTTCATATTTCACGGAATCAGACGCTCCCTTCGGTATTTACGGCGTGAAGAAACTCGCTGCACCGAGGCGAGAAGTGATCGCGCAAAGACGAAAAGAATGTTCGAGCTGTACGGTGTCAACAAGGATGGTATCGTTTATCGGTCTCCTCCGCCAAGAAGGAAAGAAGTGGACATATTAGAGGTAGTTGGCGGTAATCGTATTACATACCCCGTTTTCTCTGTCATGCTTTTACCGATCCTTGTTATTAAAACGCCAGCCTATGCAGAGGCTTGCCTACGTACAATATTGTCACTACGTTTACAGACTTGCTTGCAATTATCATCCCCGGAATTGATGAGAAAATTGCCTAATGGCGACGCAGTGCATCATGCTAAGGACACTGATGTTTCTACATCATTCGATAAGGACAAAGGGCCACCGAGAGAAAACGGTATGTTGCGAAAGCCAGAAGAGGATGCGAGCAATTTTGTGATTGATTTCTATAGGCCACTTAATTTAGTATTCGCATACGATCGCTTATCAATACGAACGTAACAAATGGAGAAGCGAATCAGTTTCGCTTCTTCAACGTTTCTTCAACGGTAAGTCGTGCATCGGTTTCCCGTTGATTCGCTAATTTTGCACATCAACGAGTTCGTTCCGTACATTTGATTAAATGTAACGCGTCTTCAAGGAAAACGGGGAAACGATCCGATACGGTGTTTCTGCCCGTTTCTGAAGACGGGAATCTTCGTTCACGGTCAACAATTCTACCAATCAATAATGCAATCAATGGGGTATATACTAGAGCGCTAAGAGTAATCATTTCCGTATGCAGGACGAAACGTGCTGAGGAGGTGGGTAGTGATGGCATGTTTCCTTTTCCTTGGATGTGCCTTGGTCGCCGGGGTGGGATTACTCTTAGCATTAGAGTTACGGAGTTCCCATTTATTGGAAGCCCGACTCCAGGTGGTGCGACGGATGCTGTCCGAAATACCGCTAATAGATGGGTAAGTACACATACAGAAAATTACACTTACGTATGAGAAAAGTCGAACGCAGACAGGTGGAACGTTTCAGCCATAACGATTTCGCGTGGAATCTTCGAAAGCATCGGGGAAGCACGAAATTGCGGGACTTTCCTTTCGACGAAGATTTGTCGCGGAACGTAAGTTGGGGCTCCCAGTGGCAAACCGATCTGGTACGGTTGCACCACGGCATCGTGGGTGGACAGTTCTGGTCCGTATACGTTCCATGTGAGGCGCAGTTCCTCGACGCGGTTCAACTTACCTTGGAACAGATTGACGTGATACGAAGACTCGCGTCGCGGTACCCAAAAAGAATAAGACTGGTGACGAGTAGCAGCGAGCTCGAGAAATCGCACAGGGATGGGGTGATCGGGAGTCTAGTTGGAATCGAGGGTGGTCATAGTATCGGAACTTCCATGGCTGTGCTGAGGAGCTTTCATCGCCTCGGAGCACGATACATGACGCTGACGCACAAATGCAACACGCCATGGTTAGTTACGTGTAGTCTTTAACAGGAAGAGTATACAAGCCGATGATGGAAATATTCGCAGGGCAGACTCGTGTTCGGTGGAGGATCCGAACTCGGACGCATCATTGGACTTTCACAGCGATGGATTATCGGCGTTTGGCAAAGCGGTAGTGAAAGAATTGAATCGGCTGGGAATGCTTGTCGATTTGTCTCACGTGTCGATAAGGACTATGAAGGACGCACTGGGGATGAGCAAAGCGCCGGTGATATTTTCCCATAGCGCGGCCAGAGCTATTTGCAATTCGTCCAGCAACGTTCCGGACGACGTGCTTCGCAACTTGGTAAGACATGGGAGAAGTTGAAAGTTCCCGGTCGCGCATGGCGCAAATCATTGATTTTTAAGAGACATCTGAAATTCATCGTTGCTCCGTCTCGTTTCAGTCGGTGAACGGTGGTCTGGTTATGGTTAGCTTCGATAGCGCGCATTTGAGCTGCGACGATAAGGCTTCCATGTACGACATCATAGGTATGCCTGCATCGAATTGCGTATCTTATTAAGAAATGCTTCGCGTTGGCCGAAAGGCAGCGAAAAATCCGTAGCACCTGGAACGCGAGAGAACATGTTTATATGTATTTGCAGCTCACATTAATCACATAAGGCGCGTAGCTGGCGTTAATCATGTGGGTCTTGGGGCAGGCTACGACGGCATACTGAGGTAAACTCGACAGTGCAACCAACGAGATTCTTTTAGCTGAATATCTTATACGTTTAGACCGCCGGTAGAGCTTCCGGATGTTTCCGGTTATCCATTGCTATTGGCCGAGCTGACCCGGGATCGAAGGTGGTCCGCTTCCGATATCAAGAAATTAGTTGGCGGAAATTTGTTGAGAGTACTGAAGGAAGTGGAAAATCATGCGGTGACAATGTCGCAGCAAGCTCCGTCCGAAGAGTTGATTCCACAGGAGCTGATCGAGGACACCGCTTATTGTAGATACCATGATTCGTAGGAACGATGGAGCGTCTAATTCTAACTGGGACGTGTCTTTGTACCTGCAACACTCTGTTTTACATTTTTTAATAAAGTAGTCACGAACAAGGTACTCCGATCTGTTGTTCCTCTTGCCTCCCGCGTGCGTCGCAAGCTTCTCGATCGTATTAGGCCGAGATGCGCTTCAAGTTGTACGTATTTCCTGATCAGTTACAGTACAAACTTGCTTATGTACGTTATCGCGTACTGTCGAATCGTGATTAAAAAGAGGAGAAGTAGTTATTTTTGTCCGCAAAGAGGAAGGAAAGAGGAGTGCGGGAGGTCGCGTGACTCGACGCATAGGATAAAACCGATTGAACGAAGGGACGTGAATCGGTGACAGGCCGATGAGAACGAGACGGTCAACGAGCAGCTAGCGGAGCAACTAAATAGCACGTGACGAGTTCGCCGGACGTATCAAAGAGGCCGAGATAAATTGCAAGAAATGAAATTTCTGAAAGGTCTGATAGGAAGTAGGCGATTAGCGTGATCTGGCCGAGTTAAGGGATATTAGGTGTATACGTAGATATAGTTTCACGATCAGTATCGATTATCGAGCATGTCGCGATACCAACCGATCCCAAAGATCGCAGGAATGTATTCGCGTTCGCGCGACGCCCTCGCTCATTCAAAGTTGCATTGAAAAAAACCGTGTCCCCGATTCGTTTAGCGTTCGAGTCGCCCCGCATCGTTGCGTATCGACAAATTTGAAGAGCTGGACCATGGACAGGAAGCGTGAACATGAAATGGTACAACGGTTAATGGAAGAAAGTCTCCCGTCCTCTATCGTAGTATCATGATCGTACGCAGCTTGATTCGAGGCGTATAGAATCCGTTCCTGGACGGCCGGTCCATGGCGCGGAAGTGGTAGGGGATTCGAAGATTATACTCGACGGTTCGCAAGCCGAAACATCAGTTTCGTTTACTATCGCTTTCGAGTCGGAATGCTTCCTTCGAGATCTAGAATGCTCGAACGTTGAATAAAAGTAATTGCCCGATTATTAAGCCAGGCTGACATCTCCTCCACTTCACATTTCATAGTGATAGACTATCTATACGTATATCTGGTTCTGCGACTGTATTGCGCTGCTTTGATAATTGGCCATTATAGTTCCCATTATCTTCACCAGATTCTTTCAGAACTTTGGTCGTCACTTTTGCGGCGCGGTGATGCGAATAATTGTCACGTCGATCAAATTTTCGTTAACGAGTGAAGATTCTACGCTGGCGGTATCGCGCGAACTATTTTCTTGCGCAGAAAAAGTGGAAAGGTGAGTGCTGAATTGAAACAACTGATGGCACCGCGGCGATACATATAGAGCAAAACAGTGGCTGACAATGAACCCGTGACCTTAAATCTCGCGAGCACGTGCTGGTCGTGGACACCTATTACATAGCTGGTTATTTCTTCCTCCACCCCTGTCCTACGCACGTTAGTCGAAACTAAGTGTTCCCGTAAAAATAGCTGCGGTTAATTTCGAACCACGCAGAAGGATATGGTTCTTGTCACGAATACGCGCCCGTACACTTCTCTGCCAACCGTTCTTTCTTTTCTAACGCAGCGGTAACACCTACTAGTACACCAGAAAGGTTCCACGGAAAAACTAAGCAAGTTTGTCAGTGTACCGCGGAGAGGCTCCAAGCGTAGCGTAAATTTCGTTTCGGGTTCCACCGCGATTCGTATCGAATTGTTACCGTATCCTCGATACTCCAGCCAAGCAATGTCGATTTCGTTCATCGTTTTCTGTTTCAGAGCAATACAACCGGCCAAAAGAGACATCGAAGAAAGGCAAGCCAAATAGGTGAAACAATGAGATACCAGGTGAGGCGAAAAACGATGACAAACGCGAATACTCTGCCTTTGTTCTATCGCTTTCGTTGATTGTGCACGATTATCCTTATCTTATGTGCTGCACGATTTGCATAAAACGTAAGGTGCATAAACGCAAGCGATGATAATGTTCACGGTCAATAACCATTTCTTTCCATTCCTTCACGCGACTGAACGCGTGATGCACTGCATCGTATGATGCAGCCGAAGCTCTTGCTTTTCTGTTGTACAATTCCTGACTTTACAACATTGATTGGAAGAGTACACACATCTTTTCTGTTGTACGTTACCTATTAGAGTGCTAAACTATAGACACGTTTTAACGCCGCGTACCTGTACAGTTACACTTTATCTTTATCTTCGAAACCGAGCAGGATCTTTGGACCAAATTCTATTTCTATCAACCCCCAGCCCTTTTCTTCGAATTCCAAAATAATCTATTTGTTCAGGAAAGTTTGATTCTTTCGAGCAAAAATTTTCCTAGCTTTTCCTCTTTACAGAGGCCGCTTTCACGCAATAATGAAATAGCAATCGACCAATTTAGTTACGTGCATCGAATCGCAATCAAAGAGCCGCGGTGTACACGATTAGCGACTTGAATGCGCCATGTAGTACGTATATACCTATGTTTGTACGCGATGCGGATAATAAGACAGGGACCATACTGTGTAACTTGGTCGCACGTACGTGCACGAAAGAATTACATACGAGCAATTCGTTTACACGCATCAGAGCAATATCGGATGGTTCAAAATCAAGCATACGTTAATGTTGTTCGAAATATACGTCGACGGAATGTCTCGAAGACAACGATATCTTTAAGCGCTCGTAGTGGAATAGCATTGCGTTCGGTGGCGTAGGAAATGGGATCGAACGGTGTTCCTCCAATCTATGCACATATATTCAGACTGCATAAATGAATAAGCGCGCGTAGCTAGAAGCTTCGACGATAATATCGATTGGCAATGATTCATCTTTGTTGGCGATGCTACGTATCAAAAAAGGATTATTGTCCGACAAGTCGGGTCGGTTCGGAGTAGCGAGTACATCAGCAGGACAATAATGCCGAGGTATTTTTAACGATTCTGGGACAAGGTGAGACCGCAGATCCAGACTTTATCCAAATGATTCTTTCGATGCGGCAGTTTCCACACTTGTGTCGTGTCATTTTTCCTGTTCTCTCATTCTCCATCGAAAATTGGATCGCTTTTCAATAGGAAAGTTATTGCTTTTGTTTCTATAGGCCCGGGATTCAGGGACAAACGACGAGACGAATACGACGAATGAGTTAACAAAACGGTCGATATTCTCGTGGTAATTAGCGTAATTTCATGCGTTCAATAAGAAGCAACAACGTCAATCATTCAAGACATATTTAATTGTTCCTAACAGGCAGTACGGTGTCAGAAAGGAGAAGCTGAACGGAAGGGAAATGAAATTGGCTATAACTGTTGGACTGTTGACGTTGATAGCGATAGCATTAATTGTAACGCTATCCTTGCGCACAACTGTTTACCGCGAAGGGGAATACAAAGAGATATGTCAGACCGAGAAGTGCGTGAAAACAGGTACCGTAAAACCAAGGTCTTCTTTCCTCTATTTCCTCCGACTGTGCCGGTCGGTGGTTGTCGTTAGCCTTGCGGTGTAATTGCAACATGGGAAATACAGGATTTCGATTTGACTTATTCTTACATAATGACAGCTTCTATTCTCGTGTAACTTGCGATCATTCGCGATGACGGATTGATATAAAATTAATGCTTATTCCAGCTGCGAGGATAATAGAAGCGATGAACACTTCGGTAGATCCTTGTCGAGATTTTTATAAATTCGCCTGCGGTGGCTGGATTTCGAAGAATCCCATTCCGCAAAGTCAAACTTCCTGGGATCAATTGAGCCTCCTTAGAGAACAGCTGCTAAAGAATCTGAGAATACTGCTGGAAGAGTCCGACGAAGGAGATAATTTGAGGCCGGTGAATTTGGCGAGGGATTTGTATCGAACTTGTATGGACACAAGTAAGGGCGAAGTATAAGAAAAAGGAAGCGAGGGAACTGGTCCTTCGTTCGAGAATAATTTGAGACTGGACACTCGAGTGACAAGAACCGTTAACGTTCTAGAAAGGGTCGAAGGATTGGGATTGCAGCCAATTCACGACACGTTAACCAGACTCGGCTTACCAAAAGAACCACCCCTACCAGACCAATCGTTCCCCTTGGACCTTTCCGAAATTGCTGGAAGGGCCCAACGAGTTTTAGGATTGGATTTAATCTTAAATTTTTACGTGAGCGAAGACTTACGAAATACATCGAGAAATAGAATGATGGTAAGGAAGTTGGCCGCAGGTACGGGTACCTGTTTACCGGCGTAACATTTGTCGGGACGTTTCAGATAGAACAAGTGTCTCCAGGATTCAGCGAGCGATATCTGCTCGATCCGACGCGATTTCAATCGGAGCTGAACGAGTACAAGAAATATGTGCAGGCAATGGTCCAGCTGGCCGGAGCGGGAAACAGGAGCGCCGACTTCGCCAACGAAATCGTGGAGTTTGGTACGGAAATGGCGAAGGTAGGTGATCTTGAATGGAGCACTTCGAGGTGAAGAGACATAAAAACGTATGACACCTTTGTTCAGATCATGGCGACGACTGAAGAAAGACGTAGCCCGAATCATTTGATTCACGAAGTAACCATAGACGAACTGCAGCAGCTCACAGATTTGCTCGCGGAGCAGGTGATTAACATTAGAACGAAGAGAAGGGAGGAAAAGGGAAACAAAATCATTCTAATTGACCTCTTTTAGTGGAACTGGACGAGATACTTCGAAGGTGTGTTCGACGACACGAACGTGACGATAAATACTGGAGTTGATCGTGTAATCGTAATGGATCTGCGCTATTTTCAAAAGCTGCCCGTACTACTAGCAGGCACCCCGTCCGCCACCATAGGTATACATAAAAGTGCATCCATGTATCTAACCCGTGCTCTATCCCATGAGAATTTTATCGTGCGCCAGAGAAGCTTCTGTGCTCGATACTTCTTCTTCCTCCTCGAGGACGAATAACGTGACGCGATAAAATACATTTTAGCCCGGTTCATATGGTGGAACGTTTATTCAACGGTCGCACCTTTGACTCTGCAGCGGTTTCGCGATCTAGGTTTCCAGTTTGCCCAAAATGTTTTTGGTTTAAAAGAGAAAACACCGAGATGGAAGGCTTGCACAGGAAACGTGAACGCCAATTTCGGCATGGCTCTCAGTTACATTTACGCGCGAAAATACTTTGACGATAAGGCTCGAGAAAAGGTCCGTAGCGCAGGTATTTTCGTTTGAACTTTCTCGTCGAGACTAGACATAGTTGTAATAATGTACGACTCGATGCGATTTCCTCAGGCCCTGGAAATGTTGCTCGACATTAAGGCCGCGTTCGACCACATGGTCGCCGAACTAGATTGGATGGACACTGAAACGAGGGCTCGGGCCCACAGAAAGCTTCAAGCTATCAGGCCGTTCGTTGGAATTCCCCAATGGATCACCGATGCGGACGAATTGAATAAGTTTTACGAGGGGGTGAGTTGACGTTTAAGTTTGCGTCTCGATCGACCATAAAATTCGTTGCTGTGCACGACACACGTGTCTGTCGCAGATGGATGTCCTGCCTGGACGACTGTTCGACACATTTGTGATGCTTACCAACGTAAATATTAGGAAAAGTTTAAAGGGCTTGCGGGAAAAGCCGGACAAGAATCGGTGGATTTCGAGCGGCACGACGGTGAACGCGTTTTACAGCGCGGCATTAAACTCAGTTAGTAAGTGTGTGAAAAGTGTCAGCTAAATGCCAGAGACAGACTTATACGATATAGAATTTCTCCGACCTTTGCAGCTTTTCCAGCTGGTATTCTACATCCGCCGTTCTATGGAAATGGATTAGAGTAGGTATTTTAATCAGTACCGCTGGACGCATTCGGGATTTAACTGTTGCGACGTTACGTGTCGCAGGTCTATCAATTACGGTGCGATGGGCGCGATCATGGGTCACGAGCTCACTCACGGATTCGACGATCAAGGTAGGGGGATACATCGTAATTACGTTGCAAAAGAAGAATAATTTGTTTGCACTAGGCCGCAGATACGACGAGGACGGAAATCTTCGTCAGTGGTGGAGCAACGAGACATTGCAACATTACCACGAGAAAGTCGAGTGTATGATTAAACAGTACAGTAGCTATCACTTGCCGCAGCTGGGTAACAATTTCACGGTGAGTGTCATCATTGTCACGGATAAACGACAGATACGTGTAATTTGCGACTCGAATAATGATGAAGGATCTTCTGTATGTAGGTGAACGGAATTAATACCCAGGGAGAAAATATAGCCGATAACGGTGGGGTACGAGAGGCTTACAGGGCTTATCAAATGCTCGAGACAAGAAGCCCTAATCGACGCGCTTTGCCTGGTCTTGCTAAATACACTCAACAGCAATTATTCTTCGTGGGTTTCGCGCAGGTAAGCGAAAACAGTGAAATGTTAAGTCCAATAGTGTGCCGTTTATTGAAAAATCGCAATCGCTGCAAAATTCTATATCCCTTTGAACGTATGCAAGTATCTACAACGTGGAGGAAAGATCGGGTTTTTTTTGTTTCGTTGCGATACTAAAGCAAAGTAGCACGATAACTTGTTAATAGTATATACAAAAGAATAGACACGCGTACTCTTATTTCGTAGGTCTGGTGTGGCGACTACACGAACGGCGCTCTAAAATCCAAGCTGATAGAAGGAGTACACGCCCCGAATCATTTCAGGGTAATCGGAACTCTATCGAACAATGTGGATTTTGCGAAAGCGTGGAACTGCTCGATCGGAAGTCCAATGAATCCGCCTGACAAATGTATCTTATGGTAGCTGGTCGTGATTAATTATTCACGGGAATTGTTGTACCAGTGAAGTGACAGTAAGGCGTTTTCTGTCGCGTCGTTGTATCGTGTTTATGCATACATGTATGTATATGTATACGATATTCATCGTAAGTTAAGAATTAATGGAACGATGTTTGTAAACAGACTGATTCATAGGAACCACCGTGTAACATGTAATCCTCTCGGAAATGTTATTTCGTAGTAGTAAACTGACACAATATTGTTCGATCTATTCGACGCTGTTTCATTGCTTTTTTTTCCTTTTCCTCACAATCGCGCCGGTTCCTTCTACATCCTTTTCCTTCTTCCTCTTCTTCGGAAGTATTGCTACGTATTCTTTTCTAGACTCCGCGAACGGATCACGATTCGGCGCCGAAAATATCCCTCTTATCTTCCTTATCTTTTTGGCTGGTGCGTTGCTACAGTTTTCTTCTTCGTCCTCTCCTTTGCTCGAACGATGATTCTGCCGTTCATCATTGCGATCATCGGCGTCGTTTTCGTCATCGATGGGCCTCGGCTTCTTCTTCAACAATTTCTGCTTCTTCTTCGGAATACCATCGGCAATTGCATGGTCTCCTCTCTTTTTCTTCTTCGATACGGATTTGATTTTCTTTCCATCTGGAATAGATGGGTACTGCAGTCCCTCTATGCTCCTCTTTTTCTTCGATTTCCCGGTCCTTATCGACGACACTTGCCAGTTACCCTCCTGCTCGACGATAACTTCTTGCCTCGATCGAAATTTCTTCCCCCTCTTTATCGCTTCCTCTACTTCTACGTCTACTTCTTCTTCTTCTTTTTCTTCTTTTGCATGGACATCTTTCTTATGCGATATTGTCAGAGATAGACAGGTAATTCGGGCGCCGCAATTCACGCGCTGCAGCATATCCAATTTATACCTACTGTATCGCCATAATTTGATTTCACCGTTGCTAGAGGCGGTGACTAATAGGTTGTCCTTAAAAGCCATACATTTAACACGAATATCGTGTGCAATTGCCTCCACGGTTTGCACCGACCTTTCAAGATCGTACAGCCTGATCTGACCATTCTCCAAACCCACGGCAATTAAATCGTCCTTCAAGAATTCTACGCAAACGATCCTCGAGTCGAACTGAATCTCGCTATCGACACCAGCCAATTCTACCGAATATATATCTATCCTTTGGTTCACAGCCAGCAAATATCGTTCTCCATTCGGGCTCCATTTGAGGACGCTAACGTTCTTAGCGTCTAATTTCAGTCTGGGCACTAAATTTGTGGCATACGCTTGCCTCCCTTTAACCAGATTCCAAGTTCGAAGGATACCATCCGCACCAGTAGACAGGGCTATTTTCCCAGTTGGATGAATGGCCATGGCATGCACACCTAAACCTTTATGCGGTTTTAGCCAATGCTTTTCCATTTGCCAATTGCCACAACGAATGGCAGCGATAGATCCGTCATTGCTGCAGGTAAAAAGGTGGGATGCCTCGGGGGTAAATGCAACGCAGTTCACTGTATCTGATATAAACATGGGAAGACATATTAATAATATTGGCCCGAACAGCTGCAACGATAATAACAATCGTATATATCTCATGCGCTTACCATTGTGGTGCATCAGTTTACCAGATTCTACTCTGTACCGCAAATCGTACAAATAAACAGAATCATCTGCTCCACTAGAAGCTAAATAATGCTTGCTGCTCGCAACACTGCGTATACTGCTGAGATGACTATGTGTGGCAAACGTCTTTTCCATTTTGTATTCCTAAAGACAAATCCGAGAACATGCTTTAGCTGCACCCATATGAACTATATACGATATACGACCCCGAAAGTATTCCATCACTTACATTTACGACATTGTTTACTTCATAGCCGAGCAAAAATTGTTCGTACGTTCCGACGACTATTTCGAATGGGTCCGGCATGCTGGTGTGTTAATTAAAACAAGTTGACGTGCTCGATACGAGCTTTATTCAGATGCAAAATCGGCCTCAAACGCACGTGCGTCTTATAGTGGTTTGACGCACGACTGGTTCTAATGTGTACCTACACATGTATATATGTTTGCTGCGCACTTCGGGAAGAGTTTACGCCTTTTCTTTTCGTTTGCGACCACAGGTTAAAAAATAATCACCTGGTGCAGAATATTTTTAAAGTTCCCCGATGAAAAAAACACATGCAACATCGCGTTCTACATCTGCAAGTAAAGTAGAACGTGACATGGAAATGGTACTGGAGCGCTAGACACTACAGCTACATAAAATTGAGCGTGGCGCCATCTCGCGTTGTCGGCCTTTTTTGCATTTTGCCGCACCGCCAAAACCAAATTCATGGATTACATCGATAATTTAAACAATTGCGTTTTTCTCGGCCTCTAGTGCATAGTATTTAACCGGGCTTGTCTTAAAATAAAGCTATGGATCATAGATATGTCTCCCAACAGTTGCAACAATGTGACGATTGTGGTTACAAAGTTATTAACAATTGAAAAATTGGCAAAAATGCACTCCGGGTCACTGCAATTATCTCGGCTTCTGGAGACATTAGATTAATGATCGGGTGCTTAAAATGAAGGTAAAGGATGCCGCTACACGGCAATAAACGATTTACGAATGCTGCACGCGCCGTTTAGTTTTTATAAACAATTTAACAATTTGTTTGAGAATTGCACCGAATCTATAAATGAGGGCCGATATAGTGGTGAATCAGATTGTTCCTTGAACCAAGCGCTTCAATTTGAGAGGTAGTTGATTAAAATCGGCCCAGCAGAAGCCGAGATAGTTCAATTTGTTTAAAGAAATTATAAACAAATGCGATTACTGCCACTCCCTAGCGAGCTACAGCAATGACCAGAGGACATAAATTAAAGCTAGAGGTATAAGCTACCATATGCAACAGGTGTGAACATAATTCCACGTGAAGTTCATTTGTTAGAAACAATTATACAATTAAAATTGTTATTACGGCCGACTGCATATAGTTACAGAAACGGAGTATTTTTTGTCGCGTAGCTTATTCGTTTCCCTTTCTTTTGACATCCCATTTATTACAAAACAAGCGACAGGAGCCGTGATAAGAATTTTTATAAATATTATCGGTATCGATATATCGATAACGGTACATGTGGCGCCATCTCGCGTTTGCGGCCTTTTTCGCGTTTTGGCGCACCGCCAAAACCGAAATCCTGGATTACATCGTTAATTTAAACAATTGCGTTTTTCTCGGCCTCTAGTGGATAGTTTTCAACCGGGCTTGTCTTAAATTAAAGCTATGGATCATAGCTATGTCTCCCAACAGTTGCAATAATGTGACGATTGTGGTTAAAAAGTTATTAACAATTGAAATATCGGCAAAAGCGCACTCCGGGTCACTGGAATTATCTCGGCTTCTGGAGGCGCTAGATCAATGATCGGGTGCTTAAAATGAAGGTAAAGGATGCCGCTACACGACTATCAACGATTAACAAATGCTGCGTGCCCCGTTTATTTGTAATAAGCAATTTCACAATGCAAATTCAAATTGCACCAAAACTATGCACGAGGACCGATCTAGTGGTAAATCAGGTTCTTCCTTGAACCAAGAGCTTCATTTTGAGAGGTCGCTGATTAAAATCGGCCCAGCAGAAGCCGAGATAATTGAATTTGTTTAAATAAATTATAAACAAATGTGATTACTGCCACTCCCTGGCGAGATACAGCAATGACCAGAGGACGTAAATTAAAGCTAGAAGAATAAGCTACCATATGCAACAGGTGTGAACATAAATCCATGTAAACTTCATTTGTTATAAACAATTATACAATTAAAATTGTTATTACGGCCGACTGCATATAGTTACAGAAACGGAGTATTTTTTGTCGCGTAGCTTACTCTCTTCCCTTTTATTTGAGATATTGTTGACTAAAATCGGCCCAGTGGAAGCGGAGATAATTGCAGTGACCCGGAGTTCACTTTTGCCGATATTTCAATTGTTAATAACTTTTTAACCACAATAGTCACACTGTTGCAACTGTTGGGAGACATAGCTATGATCCATAGCTTTAATTTAAGACAAGCCCGGTTGAAAACAATGCACTACAGGCCGAGAAAAACGCAATTGTTTAAATTAACGATGTAATCCAGGATTTCGGTTTTGGCGGTGCGCCAAAACGCGAAAAAGGCCGCAAACGCGAGATGGCGCCACATGTACCGTTATCGACATATCGATATCGACAATATTTATAAAAATTGTTATCACGGCTCCTGGCGCTTGTTTCGTAATAAATGGGATGTCAAAAGAAAGGGAAACGAATAAGCTACGCGACAAAAAATACCCCGGCGCTGTAACTATATGCATTCGGCCGTAATAACAATTTTAATTGTATAATTGTTTATAACAAATGAAGTTTACATGGATTTATGTTCACACCTGTTGCATATGGTAGCTTATACCTCTAGCTTTAATTTACGTCCTCTGGTCATTGCTGTATCTCGCCAGGGAGTGGCAGTAATCGCATTTGTTTATAATTTCTTTAAACAAATTCAATTATCTCGGCTTCTGCTGGGCCGATTTTAATCAGCGACCTCTCAAAATGAGGCTCTTGGTTCAAGGAAGAACCTGATTCGCCACTAGATCGGTCCTCGTGTATAGTTTTGGTGCAATTTGAATTTGAATTGTTAAATTGCTTATAACAAATAAACGATGCACGCAGCGTTTGTTAGTCGTTGAGAGTCGTGTAGCGGCATCCTTTACCTACATTTTGAGCACTCGATCATTACTCTAGCCCTTCCAGAAGCTGAGATAATTGCAGTGACCCGGACTGCTATTTTGCCTATTTTTCAATTGTTAATAACTTTTTAACCACAATCGTCACACTGTTGCAACTGTTGGGAGACATAGCTATGATCCATAGCTTTAATTTAAGACAAGCCCGGTTGAAAACAATGCACTACAGGCCGAGAAAAACGCAATTGTTTAAATTAACGATGTAATCCAGGATTTCGGTTTTGGCGGTGCGCCAAAACGCGAAAAAGGCCGCAAACGCGAGATGGCGCCACATGTACCGTTATCGACATATCGATATCGACAATATTTATAAAAATTGTTATCACGGCTCCTGTCGCTTGTTTTGTAATAAATGGGATGTCAAAAGAAAGGGAAACGAATAAGCTACGCGACAAAAAATACTCCGTTTCTGTAACTATATGCAGTCGGCCGTAATAACAATTTTAATTGTATAATTGTTTATAACAAATGAACTTCACGTGGAATTATGTTCACACCTGTTGCATATGGTAGCTTATACCTCTAGCTTTAATTTATGTCCTCTGGTCATTGCTGTAGCTCGCTAGGGAGTGGCAGTAATCGCATTTGTTTATAATTTCTTTAAACAAATTCAATTATCTCGGCTTCTGCTGGGCCGATTTTAATCAGCGACCTCTCAAAATGAAGCTCTTGGTTCAAGGAAGAACCTGATTTACCACTAGATCGGTCCTCGTGCATAGTTTTGGTGCAATTTGAATTTGCATTGTGAAATTGCTTATTACAAATAAACGGGGCACGCAGCATTTGTTAATCGTTGATAGTCGTGTAGCGGCATCCTTTACCTTCATTTTAAGCACCCGATCATTGATCTAGCGCCTCCAGAAGCCGAGATAATTCCAGTGACCCGGAGTGCGCTTTTGCCGATATTTCAATTGTTAATAACTTTTGAACCACAATCGTCACATTATTGCAACTGTTGGGAGACATAGCTATGATCCATAGCTTTAATTTAAGACAAGCCCGGTTGAAAACTATCCACTAGAGGCCGAGAAAAACGCAATTGTTTAAATTAACGATGTAATCCAGGATTTCGGTTTTGGCGGTGCGCCAAAACGCGAAAAAGGCCGCAAACGCGAGATGGCGCCACATGTACCGTTATCGACATATCGATATCGACAATATTTATAAAAATTGTTATCACGGCTCCTGTCGCTTGTTTTGTAATAAATGGGATGTCAAAAGAAAGGGAAACGAATAAGCTACGCGACAAAAAATACTCCGTTTCTGTAACTATATGCAGTCGGCCGTAATAACAATTTTAATTGTATAATTGTTTATAACAAATGAACTTCACGTGGAATTATGTTCACACCTGTTGCATATGGTAGCTTATACCTCTAGCTTTAATTTATATCCTCTGGTCATTGCTGTAGCTCGCTAGGGAGTGGCAGTAATCGCATTTGTTTATAATTTCTTTAAACAAATTCAATTATCTCGGCTTCTGCTGGGCCGATTTTAATCAGCGACCTCTCAAAATGAGGCTCTTGGTTCAAGGAAGAACCTGATTCGCCACTAGATCGGTCCTCGTGTATAGTTTTGGTGCAATTTGAATTTGAATTGTGAAATTGCTTATAACAAATAAACGGCGCACGCAGCATTTATTAATCGTTGATAGTCGTGTAGCAGCATCCTCTACTTTCATTTTAAGCACCCGATCATTGATCTAGCGCCTCCAGAAGCCGAGATAATTCCAGTGACCCGGAGTGCACTTTTGCCGATATTTCAATTGTTAATAACTTTTTAACCACAATCGTCACATTGTTGCAACTGTTGGGAGACATAGCCACGCTTCATAGCTTTAATTTAAGATAAGTCCGGTTAAAAACTATGCACTAGAGGCAGAGAAAAACGCAATTGTTTAAATTAACGATGTAATCCAGGATTTCGGTTTTGGCGGTGCGCCAAAACGCGAAAAAGGCCGCAAACGCGAGATGGCGCCACAAGTACCGTTATCGACATATCGTTACAGAAAATATATTTAAAAATTGTTATCAGGGCTTCTAGCGTTTGTTTTTTAAAAAATTAGATGTCAAAAGAAAGGGAAACGAATAAGCCACAGATACAAAATTGTCCCGTTGCTGTAACTTTTATTGTTTATTTATAACAAGTCAATCGCGCTAGGAATATTGTTAACACCTACTGAGAATTGTAGCATAGACTTAGACCTTTATTCGATGCCCTCGGTCGCAGTTTTAGCTTGCCTGGAAGTCGAAGTAATAGCATTTGTTTATAATACCCTTAAACAAATTCTGTTACATAACTGGCTTAAGATTTTAGACTATAATAATTCGCTTTTCTGTATTCACGCTAGTAGAAACAGAGTTCGAGTAATTAAAAATTTCCATGGACGAGAAACCCGAAGACATAGCTGTTAACTAATTTGAACACCAATATTTAATTAATATTTGATGGCGTAGGCTGCATAATATTGATTGGAAGAGAAAACTAGTTCAACCGCGACAGATACACTTTGCTCAACCTTTTCTTAATCGGGAAAATACGTCTTACCCAATCATATTTCTGTTTCATTTGCGATCGCATATCAAATGGAATACAGTGTTCAGGAGATAATGCTTATACGTACACGAATGTTTATGTAATGTGATAGTAATATGATAAAAGGAATCGTAGCAATCGATATCTCGCATTTCGCAGGCAGAAGTCTCGCAGTAGGGGAACATATTGCACAAAACTTTTTACATTATTTTACACTGTTGGGAAACGCGCGTCCTGCTAATTCGTTGCATAAATAATGGATATTCTGATTACAGACGTCGACGTTAAAGACATTAGATTTCCAACATCGCTGCTAGCAGATGGGAGCGATGCTATGGTAAGTAACGTATCAAACTTCTCTTCTCTGCATCCTAAAACCCTATATCGCTCGCTTTCCATTTAACTTATGCAATTGTCAATTACGATACATTTCTGTATTACAGCACACTGATCCGGATTATTCGTGCGCGTACGTTACAATTAAGACCAACAAGGGAATCGAAGGATATGGGTTAACGTTTACGTTGGGTCGAGGCACGGAAATCGGTAAACACATCGCGTGCTTATGAAAAAATGCATGCATATATTATTACGGCTAGGCGCCTTCTTGAAACTAATCGAAGACTTTGCAGTTGTACAAGCGTGCAAGTCAATGTCCTACTTGATAAAAGGACAGAATGCAAATGAAATTTTCGCACACTTTGGATCTTTCTGGAGGAGATTGACGAGTGAATCGCAATTGAGATGGGTAACGTATACATATTGTACAATACATTTGTGTAACGCGTTACTGCAGCACAAGATACTGGAAATTCACGAAAAATATTTAAAGAAATTCTCCTTTTTTTTCATTTGTAATTCAACATTACTGTAAGTGTGAACCACGTGTATGTACTAGCTTGGTCCCGAGAAAGGCGTCACTCACCTCGCTACTGCAGCTATAGTAAATGGACTATGGGATCTATGGGCACGAATGGAAAATAAACCCGTCTGGAAACTTCTCGTAGACTTAACGCCAGAACAGCTAGTCTCTACGATCGATTTTAGATACATGTGAATATTGAAATTTGCCGAAGAACATTTACGTCGCATATAATTATATCATTGGGACCTATCTATTACAGCACCGACGTGATTACGAAAGAGGAGGCGATAAGATTGCTGGAAGATAACGAAAGTGGCAAGGAAGAACGCGAGCAGACGTTGCGAAGCAACGGCTATCCCGCATACACGACGCAGATAGGTTGGCTCGGGTACAGCGACGGCAAAGTGAAAGAACTTTGCGCAAAGTTCTTAGCTCTTGGCTTCGAGTCGTTCAAAGCGAAAGTGGGTCAAAATATTCAAAACGACGTAAGAAGATGTCAACTGATACGCGACGCGATAGGATACGATAAGAAATTGATGCTAGATGCCAATCAAGTTTGGGATGTCAACGAGGCGATAGAGTGGATGAAGAGTTTGGTGAAATTTAAGCCCGTTTGGATCGAGGAACCGACTGCCCCGGACGATGTGCTGGGTCATGCAAAAATCGCGAACGAATTAAGGCAATACGGCGTCGGTGTCGCGACTGGCGAGATGTGCGCTAATCGCATCGTATTTAAGCAACTGCTGCAAGCGAAAGCAATCGATTACTGCCAAATCGATTCAGCCAGAATAGGAGGTATCAATGAAATACTGGCCGTCTACTTGATGGCGAAAAAATTTGGTGGTAAGTTGCGCACAATTTGTTGGGGCAAATGCATCGAAAACTAATCTCTCGCAATGATTTTATCCCGTCAGTTCCGGTATGTCCACACGCTGGCGGAGTAGGCCTGTGCGAAATGGTTCAGCATCTCCAGATGTGGGACTTTGTCCGCTTGAGCGGAACCTTGGAAAACCGTGTGATAGAATACGTTGATCAACAGCACGAACACTTCGAGGAGCCAGTTCGCGTTCGAAATGCTTGCTACATGCTGCCCACCGGACCCGGCTATTCGACTAAACTCAAAGACGATTGCGTTAGAAAGTATTCCTATCCGAACGGGGAACAATGGCAGGATATGTTCGAGGAGGGGCTTTTCCAGAGACCGTCCGATTAAAGTGAACGCTGAATTGGAATGCACGCATTTATATTAATTGTACAATGTATACTTTAACGCGAACACGGTTTTCGTACGGGTAATGCATCCCCGTGATTTCGACACGACAAATCGGAGCCCGTTACGTTTGCACGCAACGCACCTTTACCTTTTCCTGAAAAGTGTTGCGCAACTATGAATTCTGCTCTCGAGCTCGATCACCGGATCTCCTATCGTACAATATTTCACTGGTTGCGCGTCTCCAGATGAGCTTTTACATAATCCGTCTGCAAGATAAAATGATACCTGTTACTATTAAATCGAATGTAGCGAAACAAATGATACGTGCGAGTGCATAATACGTACACTTACGAACCAATACGAGTTTGGCTCGAACATTATTCTTTTAATAATGCTCATGCTACTTGTCGGGGAGATAACGTGCAAGTGCAGATGATGCACCGTATTAAACGGAGGCCAATGAAATCCTGTACGCGTTGCAGTGCGGTCTAACCCTTGCCTCTCCAATATTATTTCCACCGTGGACACGATTCTGTCGTCTGAAACATGTTGCAATGTACGAGCAGAGCGAATACTCGAGGCGTCCAAAGTTAATACAATTTTTGCATCGAAAAACTCACAAAGCTCCGCATCCTGTGCGCTAAGTTCTTTCGCATTCCGTATATGTTTCTTTGGTAGAATTAAATAGTGATGCGTCGAGGCTGGATTTATGTCTTTGATGCATGCCACGTGTTCGTCCTACGATAAAATATAGTGGAGGACAATTAGCAGACGATCGTTGCAGCCGAGATGCTGTCGATCAGCTGATCGTGTGATGTTTCGCGACAGCAATGAATGCCTACGAATCGATTCGAGATCGGATCGGATCATACATTGAATTATCTTTTTACAAGTCAGCCGATGCAGGTTAGCTTTCCCATACCTCGTATATCTTTTCACTCGGTGCTTTGTTATTTATGATATTGCAAAAAACACAATTATCCATGTGGCTCTCCATGTGGACGTTTGACATTCGAGTAAAAAAATCTTCCTCCGAGTGTACCGTGAAAAATCGACGCGGAAAACTTTTACTCGACTAGGTGATACGAACCATTTTGTACGTACTACAACAACGTACACAACGATTGCACAGCGTCAATTGCACTGTGCGCCGTTGTGCTTTACGAAGCTCGCTCTGCGACGCTTGATTCTATCAACGTTACTGGCATCAAATTTCACGAAGAGAAACGAAAGAAAGAGAAATGAGGAAAATGTAGATAAAAAAATGTTTATTACGATTTCCTTGCTAACTTTATTATCGTTCAGAGCCAAGTTAATACTCTAACAAGAAGCTGAGTCTGAAGGGCAACGTTTCGGGAACCGATTGAAAATGCTCTATTTGATCGCATTACTTTTTAATTTAAAATATATAAACTGTACATATATTTATAAGTAGTATACATTCATATATTCTTATATAATAGTCGTGAGCATGTTAAATTAATAGTAGGTAGTACAACATATTTTTACACGTGGCAGTTTAATCGAACGAGAAATGCATGCTTGTGTTCTGCAGGAAAATTTGAGAAAATTTCCAGAAGCTTCGCGCATCTCAATACGCGTCCGTTTTTCTCATGGGTAAAACATTTCCTTCGCGCATTCTCTATGCTAGCATTTAGCAATCAGTCCCTTGCAAAGTACGCAACAGAAATTTGAAGTAATCGCATTACGTGAACGCGAAAATAGAGCGAGTACTGCGGATTTGTGCCGGTGAACGAGTTCTCTTTCAGGCACATACGTAGTAGAAAACTTTGGATATCTTGCAAGAATTTTCGTACGCAAACGCGTTTTATTTGCGCGTTCACCTTTCGTTCTCTACGCTCTACCAAGGATACTATATCATTTTTGATTGTACTGCGGCAGCTTGCCTCGAATAAAGTAGAGAAACGTTTCAGGAATAGTGGCCAATTAAAGAGAAGATATAAGAGAGAAAAATGAAGGTGAAAGAAATTTCTTTCTGCGAATCCATTCGAGGATCGAAGTGAACGAAACCGGATTCGTTTATCGAATACTTTATATCGTCCCGTATCGGTCAATCAGCGACTTACGAACATGCTACGCAGCATGTTTCATCGGGATAGACCCGACTACTGTACAAAGTTCCTTTTTATAAATAGTTCTTATAAATTATAATTAATCTACGTTTCCCGATGTTGACGCAAATGTCATACAACATATATGTATAATGCTTAATGCTTGCGACAATTCGTCTGTAATACTGCGTACCTTTTCCCTTCCTCTTTCAACACCGCCTTACACGCCCTTTGGCTCACCACTGTCTCTCTTCCTTAGATCCCGCTCGAACCGGATTCACCGTTCCGGCCTTTCGGTAGTCAACTTGCCATTTCGCGACGCCACAAGTCCCTGCATCCGGCTATAAATTGTCCAGCAAGAAAAACGTTCACCAATCGTACTGTCCAACACGTTTCTGATCGGCGGCTCTTGTCCTGTTCTTCTCGTTTCGAAGAACGGTTTTCTTTTAAGTAAACTTGGACCTTTCTAATAGAGAGGCAAGTTTCAGCTACCTTGATACGACATTTGGTCCGGCACGGCGGACGTATGATTCTGAGTTGGACTTTGATGAAAATGAGGATTGCTACCGTCTTGGGATATATCGCCGACCGCCGACTCCTCGTACTTTCCCCTCTTGAACCGACCGTACAAAGAAGAGTATGGTAAATTATAGTGGATAGCCGCCTGATTGATGCTCATGTGGCCTAATCTGAAAAATTGCGAACGAACAAACACACACACGTTTTCTCCCTTCCTCGACGAAGCATCGAAATGGCAAGATTACGGGCGCCAGAAACTTATACTGTATCAGCAATTAAGTAGCGCGCGATCAGGCAGAAGGCATGAACGGAGCGGGCAACTTGAAGTAATTAAAATTCAATGGGATCGGGTAAATAAAGTGCAATTTACCTAACAGCTTCGAGAGCTTCTGTCATAGCGTCCTCGCTCCAGGGTGTGGGATTGCTTCTGCTAAGTTCGATTCCCTCTCTCTTGCATCGTCCGTACAACGTTCCGGTCGGTATGCCGAATTCCGTGGATGCTCTCTGAACAGACGTTTGCCCGGAGCGTATCGCCTCGAGGGCGCGGTCCAGGTCGGCTGGAGACCAAGTGGTAGGACTCGCGTTGAACGGCGCCGCCAGCCTGATGCCTTCTCTTCGCGCGATTTTATACAGGGTACTGGAAGGTATGCCGAACGCTTTCGAAGCTTTGTTCGCCGATATCGTGCCGGTTCGCAGCGCTTCGAGCGCGTTGTTCAAGCTCTCGTCGCTCCACGACTTGGTGGGGCCGTCCTTCTTGGGTGTGTCGATTCCCAGCCGGTGTGCCCTTTGCCAGAGAGTCGTCGATGGTATACCGAATGTTGCTAGAACGATCGCGATAACCGGGCTAAATAGAAGAACACTGAGAAACTTACTTAAAGAGTTTGTGTTCGCGGTGAGATTGGCCGTGCGGGGGAAAGCGAAGTAGGTATGCTCGAATTACCAGAGGCTTTCGTCAGGCTCATATCGTGATTTCGTAATGCTTCCAACGCGGCATCCATGTCCTCTTGGGTCCACGATTTCGAGCCATGATGATGCGAGCCGGCCTGTCCGGAGTGACCTCTCGAGTTATTTTCGCCGGAATCCGAGTGAACCGAACTTCCAGAAGGCATCAGACCCAGCAACTCGGGCGTGATCATCATCATGTTGTCGCTGTCGGCTGCCGTTTTCGAACTGACGCTCGCTCGATCGGACATGTGGCTGTCTATGTCGATCGTATCCGAGGAATCCATCGTATGTAACGTTTCAAACTTGATCTTCACGCTGTCGCAATTCTGAATCTCTGTGAACACATGGGAGAAGTCATTCGGTATCAAACCAGCCCTCTCTCTCCCGCTACTCTTTTTCTCTCTCTACCTGGCCAACTTCGCCGTCGGCGAAAGCATCGCCATCGAAAGCGAAGTTGGCTGCGTACACTAAACGAGCTTGCGTGGGCTGTTACGAACCGAGCAACGCAAATCTAATCGCAACTAGTTAAGCGCGATTAGACCAATTATTCTGATTCCCTCCCTGTCTAATGACTAGCTACGGCTTTAGTCTCCCTTACGATTCGCGGCAAGCTACACGGTGAAACGATAATATGCGTAGATGGACGATTCCGTTGATCACGGTAGTAGCGAGAGAAAAGTGTGTCGAGCGAAGAGTGACCAGAGTCGATGTAAATGCAAATCGAAGAAGAGGTTGCACCTGTCGAATGATGATCCGGATCCCTTAGATGCGTAATCGTAGTACCGACCAACGTGGCACTCGGTGGCGTAGGTTGGGTCTCCGGTGGTAGGTCGACCTCCCCGGGATCCGGATGATGCCCGTAATGGCCAAGACCTGTATGACAAAACATGTCACCTTTTTACTCAAAGTGAATACAGTCTGCCCTGCGTGCTACCGGAAACCGGTAATTCGCCCCACACCAAACATCCTCCACCGATTTTTCTCGCCCGTCGATCAATTTCGCAGAGTTACCGGTGCATCTGTAAATGGTTATCAATTTTTCGTCCGATCCGACAGAGGAGTGAGGTGTGGGGCATACGTATCCTTCGACTGCCTACCGTTGTTGTTGTTGCTGCTCGCGCTGTTCCCGTTACTATTGTTATTGTTATTTGCAGTGCTGTTGTGGTTGTTGTTCCCGGTACTGGTGCTACTGCTGCTGTTACTGTTGCGTTGGCAAGCTTCCAAGACTACTGCTCCCGTGGTTGCCTCTGTGCACTCTTCATCTTCGGCTTGCCAGTCCCTATGGTTCTGCGAAATATCCGGTACGAATTTAGCGTCGACCGTGAGGAGATCGCCGCGCCGCGCCGTTTTGGCAGGACGGATGTCACGTTCTTACGATTTTCCCTGCGCATCTCGTGAACGTTTAGCGTTCACGGCTCATCGTTGCTTACCTCTTTGTTCTCCCGGTTATAGTTGTCGTTCAATTCCTCCTCTTTGTACCGGTCGTAATGCCTCGAGTCTGTCGCACGAGGCTCGAACGTGGTTCTGGCTCTCTTGTACCTGGGATGGTGCCTCTTGAGTTTGGTAAAATTTATCCTAGGCGTGCCGGGTTCTCTCGGTGGCGAACTCAAACTCACGGATGGTGGGCTGTCTCTGGTTTCCGGCACCTCGCACAGTCCTTTGATCTTCAGCTGATCAGCTGTTTTCAATAACGACTGCAACAGAGCGCACACAGGATACATATGTAAAAAGTCGTTCACTCGGGCCGCAGTGTTTCGAGTCGTCCTCGAATAAAGCATTACGCAACGACCATTACGAAAGTCGGGGCTAGCTTTGCGAGGGCATCGATCAGCGAAAAAGCTGTAGGGTATTCACCTAAACGAGCAACTTAGGATTTCGTACAACTGGATCGGCGTGCTCGTTATCGGAGTATTTTCGCGTTCGTAGCGATTCCTGACGAATGTTGCAAATGTACCGCCGTTCGTGGATCTCGCCGGAGATGAAACACGGAGCAAATCGTATCGGCGAATCGCCATCCGAGGGTAACAAAGTAAAAGGAATTGGCCGGGCTGGATTTGCATAATTCTGGCGAAACCCCGGCATCTCTATGGGCCGTTTCGGCGAGAAAGATTTCATGCTGCAGCGATCGTGTTCTGCGGTCGATCGCTGTAAAATCGGTTCTCGCGATTCACTTTTGGCGTGCGCTGATTCACCGGCATAGTGCGTCGACCGGTGCCGAGCAGCGCGACAGTTTTCCCGCGTTCGCGACGTTCACCTCGCTGCCCTTTCTTCCGATCTTAACCTTGAATGCGGTGCATAAGGGAAACCATGTAGTTAGCCGGGCGGGAAACGGTGCATCCGCTAAGACAGACAAATTTTCGTCTCTGCTTCTAGGTTTCCGTTTTAATCCTCCGCCGCTATCGCGTCGAACCTATCTTTGCACCGGGATGAACAGCGGGAGTACGCTGCGTACGGGTCACAGACATGGACAGCAGTTACGTCGAAAAGAAAATGAACCAAGAGCAAAAGAAATTGTCGATTCGAGAGGAAAGGAGCAAACTAGCGGTTGATCAAGCGAGCGAGCAAACGAACGAACGAACGGACGGACGAGACCGAGGTCCGCGTTGAAGTTGAGGCTCTCTGTTCTTTAATCAAGGCAGGGGTGGTGCGATTAGGCGGGGTCGGCAAGGGGACAGGCGGTACGAGAGCGGCTATGGTACCGGCGGCGGCGGCGACGGCGGCGTCGGCGGCGTCGGCGGCGTCGGCGGCGGCAGTGGCGGCCGTGGCGGCGGTAACAGCATGGCTGAGTGGGGGGGTGAGAAAGCAGAGGAAGAGTTAGACGATAGAAGCGGAGTTTCAGGTGGGGGTTTAGGCAGGCTGTGCCGGGGGTGTTGGTGGCGGCTGGAAACGTGGAGCGTGGGTGGAAAACTGGGTGGCAGGGAGTAGAGAGAATAGTAACGAGAGAGCGAGAAGCAGCGAAACGCAGGATGAAAGGGCGAGGGGAGAGGAAGAGGAAGGGAGCGAAAGAGAGGAACAGTGAGGTTGCGAGCGAAGCGGCGATTGAGTGAGCGACTGAGAGAAAGAGAGGGGCAAAGGCAAAAACGCCCGCAGGAAGAATGGGGAGGCCTCCGACGCGGCTGTCGCGGCCTCAGGGCCGTATCGACCACCCCAACCTCTGATCCTCTCTTCTCGACACTCGCGACGGCACCGGCACCGACATGACTTCCAACCGTTTCCACGTACACGTCCTGTGTCTTTTACTCTATTCGCCCCTCTATCGCTCGTCTTCCATCCGCTCTATCTGCTTCTCACGCTTTGCATCGTCTTCAAGTCCCGAGCAAAAACGACGAACAATGATCCCAGTGCCTGGAAATTCTTCAACTATGCCTGCGTGTCGCATGGTTTGCAGAACGATGAAATTTCTCGATTCAACGTGGTTCCCGTAGATACGCTGTGGCAACGTTTTTGTTCACGGGTCCCAGACCTATGGAACAACAGCTCGATGCGAAGCTTGGTACAGTTTCTCGCGAATCATCTAAATCTAAACGGATGTAGTAGGAAGGAACGGAACGTTCGAGGGGGCGCGATGACGAGGACGGCACTTGCAGAACCACGGGCGCTGGGCGATGCGTAGGGTTGTAGCGGTGCTGGTGAAGGGGTTAGGGAACGGGTCGGTAGTTGGGTTGGTTCGGTGCTGGATGCATAGGGGTGGTGCCATCGGTTCGGAGGAAAGAGGGAAAGCCACCGGCAGAATCCAACCTCACCAATCAATACTTAGGGTTCAAGGGCATCGCCCGACCAATTATCCCAGACTAATTGACGCGAGACGAGAGAAAGAAAAATCCTCTCGCTGCAACCATTTTTTCACAATTTTCTCGATGGACCAATACGGCGAGGTTGCCGGGAATCGTTCGAAGAAAGCTTACGTCGACATCGGACGAGCAATGTATCCACCTTGTCCACTCTAAAATCGCATCGAAGAGTAGGAAGAATTGAAACGTGGACGAATACCACGGAAAGATCTTTGCACGCAAGTGGTAGGGCTGAAATTCTTTCGTGGCAAGAATAAGGGGTCGAGAAGAAGAGAGGTCCAACAGGTGTAAATCCGCAAAAAGATCGACCCTGCAAACGTTTCACGAGAACAGGAAGAACGCGAAGGGATAGCAAGGGGGGTGGTTGTTCCGTGCGAGATCGTACGTACAGGTAGTAGGAGGCAGTAGAAGGCAGCAGAAGCTGCGCTCGTTACACAGAGACGGAGCCGTGCGAGGAGAACCTGCCGTTGAAAGAGGAGACGGAAGACCGTACGAGCGAGAGGTGGACGTTAAAGAGAGAAAGGTGAGAAGAGAAACGGTGAGAAGAATGTACGGGGGAATCCCCGAAGATGGTTGCCGGGTCTACTCCGCTATTACGAATACGGCGTCATAACGGAATTGATAATGTAACGGGCGTCACGAGCATGATCTTTCTCTCTTCTTCTCCTGGCTACGTAACCCCCTTTCTGAATGGGAGTGCGATTCTGACCGACACGTGCTCGTCGAACGAATGGCAAAAGCGTACGGATTTCTCGATTCCCTCTATTTTACGTGCAGGCCCAGAAGCATCCTCCCTTTACGCCCTAATGCTTTCTATCGCAAGAGTCGTGCGCCTTGGAAATGCTTCCATTTTTTTTTTTTTATTTCGCTCTGCGACGTTTTATTTTTATCAGCCAATTATGGAGCGAACGGCGCTATTTATACAGCAATCCGGCACAGAGACCCGCGCCGAACGAGCTCACGCGTTGCTCTGCAATTTCACTATCGAAGCAGCGATTAGCAGACGGCATGCATCAGTTTACGATTATCTAACGAGAAGGTTTAAGCGGGTGAGATAAGGCATGCCCGTCGAGTGTTTACGAACGTGAAGTAGAGAAGTCTGATAATGTGGATGGCGTAGTTCCGTAGACATTCTACAGGATTCTTGTGCTGCCACGTTACATGCACGCATGCCCGCATGCGGACGTACGCGTACGAAATTCTGACTTCTGTCGCGGTTATTCTACGTTCGACGAAAACCATCGTTCGCGCGATTCAGCAAGCTACGTGTACACGTAATTTCACGTAACGCGCGAACAACTTACGCGCGTTCTGCCGATAGTATCGATAGGAGATGAACGCGATTCATGCGTACCACTGAAACTTCCCGATCGTTGGACAATTTCGAGGCATCGCTGCTCTAAACTCGCAGAGTTGTTCAATTTGACAAAACTAGAGCGACGATATTCTCAAAGGTATTCTCTTCGGAGCACACACACAACACTTCACTCTTTTCGCCGACGTTGCGTGCATTTTGGTCAGCATATTTGTCCCAAGTTGGATGATCCAAGAGCTGCTTTTCGGTCAGACTTTTCGCACGCGTTGGACGGTGCATAGAAGCGCTGCCAAATGTCTGTGCTTCATTCATGAAGAAAGAAACTTGCGCGTACACGCCTTCACTTGTACGAACTTTGCACAACCATTTATGATCGTGGAAGCGTAACTGGACGTTACTTTGATTTAGAGGTCTCGAACTGTATCTTACCACCAAAAGTTCGGTTCACCGATCCGTCGTGCTAGAGCATGGATCACGTGCACGACACGATTATGTATACAAAATTCGCCGAGTAGTTTATATCCACGTAAAACTTTCTCCTCTCTCTCTCTCTCTCTCTCTCTCTCTCTCTCTCTCTCTCTCTCTCTCTCTTTTCTCTCGCTCACGCACATATGTACACACTCTCCCCTTCCCGTTGCATTTCGCACTTTCTCCCTCCGCGTCTGTTACGACAAGTTCGACGGGGCCAATATTCATTCCTTCGTAAGCAGCAATAACACGACGCGACGAGCCGGCAAGACACTCTTCCGTTTTGGTGCGAAGGAAGTTGTATCGTTTATCACTCACCTCACTGTGATACTCCGTAGGCGAACGGTCCTCCGTTGAGAGAGCAGATACGTGTAGGAAAGAGAAAGGTTGAAAGGAAGCAGCAAGGGAACCGAAGGGAAAGAACAGAGAGAAAGAAAAGCATAAAAATTCCGATACGTGCTCAGGAAACGAAGGGTAGAAATTGCAGGGGGAAGGTCGGACGAGGTAACGGAGATAGGTCAGAGGATATGAAAGGGAAGAGCAGGAAAAGCAGGAACCGGATAATGAGACGAAAATTGAGGAGCAGGAAGTGGTGGAAAGGAAAGTAAAAGTGCAAGAAGAGGAGGAGGAAGAGAAGATGAAGTGCGAGAAAGACTGAGAAAAAGAAAGAGAAAAGGGATCAAGAGACGAAAGAGATAGAGGAGGTGGAGGAGGAGTGGGAGGCGAAGGTGGCTGTAAAGAAGCTGGAGGAGGAGGTGGAGGTGGAGAACGCGAAGGATGAGGTGGAGGAAGAGGAGGAGGAGGTGGGGGAGTAGGAGGAGGAGGAGGAGGAGGAGGAGGAGGAGGAGGAGGTGGAGGAGGAGGAAAAGGAGGTGGAGAATGACAAGTAGCAGAAAGAGAAGAAGAAGAAGAAGAGGAAGAAGAAGAAGAAGAAGAAGTAGAAGGAGAAGGAGGAGAAAAAGAGGCACAGACGTTGCAACGGGAAAACGAGATGGTACCCGCGTTACTAGAGTCGACGCGGTGAAAAAGCCAGACGAAACCGTGTACGAGGAGGTTACGACCACGTAGAACGAGAGGATAATTCCTGGCAGGGCCCGATCTCCTACGCGGCGAAGCCCAACGAAAGTGAAATGGCATTCGGCGCTCCGTGCTGAGGGCGCACGGCATTCGGAGGAGCGCGGAGATGAAGAGGACGCGGCGAAGAGCGGGAGGAGGCACAGCCAGAGTCGAAGCCAGAACCGAAGAGGAAGAGGAGGAGGAGGAGGAGGAGGAGGAGGAGGAGGAGTAGACGGCGGCGGCGGCGGCGGTGGAGGACGCCGCGAAATTCGCCGGCGCGACGGACAAGGACAGATTCTGGCCGCGCTCGAGCGCGTACAACGAGGAAGAGACTCGCGGGGGATGCGTGTTCAGCGATGGACAGAGAGCGATTGAGCGTACGCGTGAAGCGAGCGAGCGAGTCAGCGCACCTGACCAGTCCCTGTCGGCGGGGAAAGGGGTTGAAAACCGGCGGGTGGCAGGATGGTTGGTGGAAAGCGGCGCACAACGAGGGGAGCAGGTCGGCAGCATGCCGTTCGGTGGAGGGGTAACATAGTGAACCGAGACAGGCAAGTTGGAGCGGGGATCGGCATGAGAGGCAAGTCTGCGGTGTTTGAGAGAAACGCGCCCTCGTCTCTGACGGTTGCGCGACGAAGATGGACGCGTGATTCCCGTGGGAGCAAGGAAGACTTTTCGCGGCCGGACGAGACAGAGATACCGCCGACGCGAACAAACGAACGAGACCGAACGCACAAGACGAGGACCTGGGACGCGTTTGGCCACAGCATGACGAAGATGGATGCAAGGTTCGCGAGAGAACGGGAAAGGACACAGCCGCACTTTGCTGTCGGTGCGACAAAGCTGGCTTTATATATTCCGCGTGGACGCGCCGCCGATCGAGCCGTGTGTGTGAGCACATATGACAAAGAGGCAGAGGAGAGAGAACGTCGCAGTGATGTACGCCTAAAGGTAGGATCCCGATTTCCATGCGCTAGGAGTCAATCACGGACGAATTGTCACTTTTAATGGCAATGACTAAACACGTCCGTGATAGTTGGTAAGACTTCGTATTGGCAAAGTGGCGAACGAGTCATCGCGGCTTACGTGTCTGGATCCAACTATCTGGTATTAGCTTGGAGCCTTTGTTTCGCACGCGTAAAAGAGCACGCTGTCGAACAGCGAAGATGCGAATACGCGAAAGAGATACGAAGACAGAAGAGGGTTGACTTTTGGAAGCATCGAAATGGGGAATATTGACGGAAACGAAGAAAATCGTTGGTACTCTGAACAATCGCAGGTTGCCAGTAATCAGGCGCGTCCGTGTGGTATTAAGAATGTCGAAGAATATTGTGGAACGACAGAATGGTTCGACCTTTCTTTGAACGGCGTTGGTTAGAGGCTCGCATTCGAAGAGGCAACTGTCCTGCAGGCCGGCCCTGAGGAGCGGATTCGACCCGACTCAAATCTATTCGATTTTGCCGGACTCTATGGGATCTTGACGCGACTTGGTCTTGGCTCGATTTAAATTTGCTCGACTTGATTGGATTTCATGGCGAACGAGATTCATTTTCCGTCGTTAAGGGAAGAAGACGAAATTTCGAGAGTGCGAGCACCATAGAAAAGGGCAGGTGGGTCGAAACGAAGCGCCCTAGGACGAGAGAGCGGGAGAAACAGTTAATGGTAAAAGGCAAACAAAAAGTAACTCTGGGACCAGAGAAAGAAAGAAAGAAAGACGCGAGTCGCGAATTGCAGTGTTTGCGGGGACAAAGAGAATCTGCGGTTCCAATCGTCCTACGCACACGCGGGTTCGCCGTACAAGCATGTACGCGGGTAACGTGCAACTTTACGCACGCGTGCACGTCACTGTAGAACCGCGGGTATACGGTGAACGGAAGAGGCCCGAATTCTCTTGTTTCTCCCGGTTCGACTTTGTCGCTATCCCTCCTCCATCTTCGCTGTTTCTTCTTTGCTGATTCTGTTCGCCACACCTTGTTCTCATCTTCTCGCACTTCTTCTTTTCTCCTTCGTTTCCCTCTAGTTCGCATCTATTAAAGGGAATAAAGAAAGTACGATCACGAACGCTGCTGTGCGACCTACGAACTGCTTTTCTTACTTCGATACGCTGCCACGTTTTCACTCGCTCGGAAACAGAAGAAACTGATTAGCCCCGTTGTTTGCTAGAAACGTGGAGACCGGAGAAATCGCGATCGCACCATGTCTCTCATGTCTTTCGCGCGTGAATTTGAGTACGGACGTCTTGGTGCTGCGTAACTTCTCGTGTCTTGGACGAGCACGCCTAATGCTGTATCGCGTCGAGGAGAGATTTCGATCAACCGGGTCAAGTTCAAGGTAAGCGGAGAAACAATACCGATTACTGTCGCGTGCTTCCGATTTTCATCTCGCTACGAAGAACGAGTACATCTTACCAACTACTCGAAGAAAGGAGGTACCGCCGATCGGGAACGAGGTCAGTAGAAGATACTACTATCCTTATTCCTGCGGTACTGGGCCCGTACATTGTATGACCCGCAGCTTTCCTTGCTTCTCTACCGATACACTTTTCACACCGGAGAATCGCCAACGATCTAGGTATCGACAAAACGATTGTACGGAACAAAGTGAGGAATACGGGGGCTGCAAATGTTAGACGTTGCCTTTGAAAGGTCGTAATAGAACATCGAATGACCGATATGCCTTCTCTTTTCGTACAGTACATTGCCTTAATTCGTGTTGTCAAGGAAAACCAGTAGAAGAAACACGCGTCGGCCCCAGCCCACAAGTTTTTTTCCGAAAACGGTGGCCGCATTCGGATATCAAATACATATGTATGTACACCTTTTTAAGTGTGTCGTTGAGCTGCGCGAATCGTTTAGCCGATACCACTTCGCGAAAAAAGAAAACTATAAGATCGGAAGATGAAAAGCATAGGGAAAGCGAGCGAACAGATGAAGTCTTCGGAAAGACGTTGTTCTGCAAGCTTATCCCGAGCGGTTCACAAGTGCGTGTCCGCGGTGTATGTTGGCAGAGAGAAACGATACTCTGCGCGAGCTGCACCGATCAGGGGCGTGAGCATCGTTGCGTGCCAACACGTTTTGCTTCACGGAGCGGGTTAAAGAGGAAGATCAAAAAGAAAAAGAAAAAGAAAAGAAAAGAGAAGAAAAGAAAAGAAAAGAAAAGAAGAATGGTAAAAGAATGAAAGTCGCAGCAGTATCGTTTACGGGTTACATACTGCGTTCTCCAAGGAACGTATCGTCGCGTTAGATGTACAACAGATACAGAAGCAGGTGTAAGAAGGAAAGCAAAGCGCGTTAATTTCGCCAGGGTTTGCTAGTATTCGCCCCAATTTGGTTCTGGATGTGACCGATTAAATTGTTCGACAAACGTAACACAACTATTTCGTTGATCGGCGAAGCAAATCGTTGTCTGCATACGACGTTCACGTTTCGTACAAATTCGTGGACATACAAGAAAATCGATCGCTCTTACGGGCGGCATCGGTTGAGTGCCACTGAACTGGTACAGGTAGTAGCGATGGCAACACCAGAATCAGTGTCAATGCGGTAGTAGTAGTAGCTCGATTGTTGGACAATAGAATCTAACGAGACAGGCTCGAAGACAGTCTTATTGATCTCGCGAAAGTGGAAAGCACAACAATAATGGCACGGTCCACCCAAAATATTCAGCCGTTCGCGAAGATAGACTATACGTAGGAGCGCAGCGCGTTCAGAATGGGATGGGATGGAATCGCAGGTCGCAGGTCGCAGGTCGCTGATCGCACATTTCGACAAATGTTTAACGATGCTCTTAAAATGTACCGAACGGTAATCCAATTCGGAATTACCTAGAGTTTAAAAAAAAGAAATTGGCAACTTCTATAGAGTAAAATTCCTCCGTGTGTCGTTTAAAAACCGGAGAAAGGGTTTAACAGTGCGCTGGAAAGGGAATACGCATCTTCGGCGGCGGCGACAGCGTTACCCTGATTTATAACGCGCGCTACAGAGAATCGAGAACGGAGAATGGGAATACATGCATGCATGCATATGGCGCGAAAAATTCGGCAATTCGAAAGATCCAAAGGATCTGTATTGCCGGCAACCGTTGTAGACGAGAGCAGCAGCTAAGAGAACACGAATCTCAGTCGGTAAGATTGCAGTCTGCATCACGAAACAATCCAAGGTCTATCGCAGTGGAGGACGGAACGGGTTAACTTCCAACGGATGTACAGAGAGGCATCGGGTTACGTTGGTATGCACGAGGCTGGTTGAGAATGGACAATGTGTTTCCACTGTCGATAAAGGGGTCCGCGAGGATCTCGTGCAATTGCCAGGAATACGCTATTGAACGCAGAGAAAAGGGAAAGTTTTGATCGCCTCCAGTTTTCCATCGCCGTAGTTGTACTCGCGACAATGCTAGGAATCACCGTGAGGTGATCGTGTAGAAACTATCCTGTGCAATTTATTCGCCGTCGTTTTCCTTCCAACGAATATCGGTCCCAAAGTGGGCGACTTTTTGTCATTCGTTCGAGTACGAGTTAGGCTTACCTGAAGTTCTGCTTGCGAAACGTCGATTTCTCCCCTGTAGACGAACTCTATGATGAATTTCAGATCATTGAAACACACGTCCTGCGGCATAATAATTGTTGGATGCTTGCAGGGATTCGAAAGCAGAAGCTTTTGAAAGTAGGAACTGCACGCTGAAAGTACCACCTGCGCAAACGGAAGGAGTTCTATCGAACGATCAATAATGTAGGTAGAGGAAGATCGGTGCATCGAGAAAAAGGTTGACAGACGGAATCATGTATAATTGGTTACACGCGAAGAACAGGAAGATTCGAGGAAGATTAACAGAATCTCCTATTCGCATTCTGTTTTCGGTCTCCCTTTATATGCTTACCTTATGTGCTTTCAAGGAAGCCTCGTTGCACGCCAAGGTAACATCCACGAAAGCTTCCGTTTGGAGGAGCTGATGAAAGACGGACGTCATGTTTGATTGATAGTTGTTCCAGCGCAGGCAGTAATGCTGCCCGGCCATGCCGCCGCTGCAACAAAAATGCCAAAACAATTATGCATCGTTCGGTTACATCCGTAGTCCGTAGTCTTCTGTTTCGGTCGCAAAGAATATCGGATAAGCGTATCGAAAAACCGTCACGTTCGACGGCTCGATTCGCCGTTCATAGCCGCAACGCACGACGCGAACCGTATCTCGAAGCGGTGCCCTTCTTCCCTTCTTTCAGATCGATCCGTAAAGCGGGACAGTACCTGTAGTGCACGCCCCAATAACGATCCGTCTCCATGAAATATTCGTTTTCTTTTCCGGCCCAGCAATGAGAAGGTGTCGGTAATACACGGTTAACGTACGGTATCGTGTTTGCACGCGCCAAAGAAATTGTATTCAGAGATAGGTAAAAGAGTTGGGGGGGTGGAGGAGGAGGAGGAGTGGATAGGATGGATAAAACGGAATCGAACGTTCCAAAGGAAAATAAAGGTCGGCCTGGAAATAAAATAGGCGAACTCGTCGGCGCTGCTGTTGCTATTGTTGCTGGTGGAATGTGCACAACCGGTCTCTTTCCCTTTCGTTGGTGCGAAATCGAGGGACACTTTCGCGGTTCGAGCGACGTCAACGACGGGCAATCGACGATCGACGATCGATGATCGACCAGCGACACAAATCTTCGTTCGAGCTCACGGTAACGGGCGCGCGAACCACGTCGGCCGTTCGGAGTACGAAGAGGAAACGTAAGCGAGCGAGGAACGAAAGGCCGTGGAAAATATCGTAAATATCCGTGATGAATTGACAAACTAAACGAGTGACAAGTACTGCTGCGAGGTTCGATACTGCGAAAGCGACGAAGAAGGTCGGGCGTTGGTCTGTCTCGTAACATTCACCTGTTCCGTGGACCGTGCTTTATCTGCCTCTATCTATGTGACTCTTTATACGGGCCATTCCGTGTTATCTATCCGTAGGAACACGGACTTTTATCAGTTGCTTAGACGTGCGCCGATAACGTGGAAACTTGGAGCTCTTCAACTGTTTCGCGTCTCTTTCCATTCCTTGCGATTCTTCGCACACCAATTTCCAGCATGCCGTGTCCCGCTACCGGCACGCATACCGCTCGCAATTTGTATAACGGCTTCGTTGATCGCGTTGCTTCTGCAGTGGCTTGCGCGTTTCATTCTTAAATGCGCTGCGGACTTTCCCGGCGTCTGATCGTCGGAAAATGGCGCGCTACAGGTCTTAAAGGGGGCTTAGCTTTTCGCCGAGGCCGTAAGTAGCATGCGGCAATAAGTAAGTACACCTGGTGCGTTTACCTGTCGGATTTTACCTGCTATTCGTTGTTAACCGTGTTCGATGGGCGCACGCGCGTACCTCTGCACCTTTGGCACGCGATTTCTCGACGAGTTAAACGCGCGCTCGGCCGTGCAAAATAGAACATATTTCTCGCGAATAAACGTATCGATATCTGGAAATTGGGTTAATTCTGTCCGCGTCGCTCTAATCAACGATAAGGAACGAACAACCTCCACTGTGCAATCGATAGCCGTTCGATCGGGTTCGTTCGCTTGGAAATCACGAAAAGAAGGGCGCGATAACGAACTATCGGAGCCTTCTCTTTCTCGTGTTTCGCTGATCCGAGCGCGATAAGTAGAGTATCGTTTCCGGATAAAGGAGGAATCGCGAGTAACGCGTGGCGCGAATTAAGAGAAAACCGAATGCAAACTGGCTCGAGGAAAAGATCCATCTTAGAAGGCATGCCATCGATACGGTTTATTCGTTGACGTTCAGCCGATCGGAATAATGGGATGCAGTGGTAGAAACGCTCCGATCGATGACAGTCGATCGTGGCCGATGGAATCGATCGATACGCTTTCACGGCGCCCGACCTTTTAGCGCGTATATGCATGCGCTTCGAAGCTGCGGTTTCTCTACTTCTGCGCGAACACCTTTTAACGATGTACATATTCCCGTTACTTTCACTGATAGCGAGACGTCTCGTCTCGTCTCGACTCGTCTCGTTGCAAAGACACCGGCGAATCGAGACCGGCTACAGAAGTAAAATCGTCTCATCTCGATGCGTTCACGTCTGCAGAAGGAGACGTCGAAATCGTACCGAGCAGAGTTCAAGTATGTTCATTTGGGGCACGTGCTTTGGCGCTTTGGCGCTTTTGCACTGGAAATGCTGGCCGTGAACGAAACAACGTGGCCAAAGCGAACGATTGCGGCAGACGAGAAGGCACAGAATCGTAGATAGATAGAGAGCAGAAAAGTTAGTGCGAAACGCTCGAGTGTTCACTTACAGGTTCGATGGTATCCTCTAGGAATAACAGCAAGAATAGTAACAGCACGAGCAGCAACAACTAAAACAGCACCGCACGCGCGGCCGGTCACCGATAGGCGAATCACGGTCGTGAAAAGGAAAGCACGATTAGCGCACGAACGTTTGCTGGAGCGATCGGGTCTCGTTAAGCGACGACTAAAATCGGCAAGAAAACCACGGATAGATTGGTGGTGGACGGTCATCCCTCGCGCGTTCGCGCTTTCTTTCGCGGTCTCAGAGAAGGACACTGCGTTGGTCTCTCCCTTTCAGAGAATCCTCCCTTCCATATTCCCTTCCACGATTCATCTCAATTTTTCTTCGAGCTTTTTGTGTCCAATTTCACCTCGCCTCCCTCGGATCCCATCCTCTTTCTTTTTCCCCGTCTGTCTCTCTGCCATTCGTGGAGTAGACGAGCATGCTCCCCCTTCTTTTACCCCCGTATCGTTCTCCTGCCATCTCCTCCTTTTCTTTTCTCTAGCCCTCCTTGTCCCTCGGTCGTTTCATCGTTTCTTTCTCGACCCTCCACGTCTCTCGTTCCCTCTTTCTCCGCGCGTTGGCTCCATTTACTCGTTCCCTCGTTCCCTCCCCACGAGGCGAAGACGCTATTTTCTCGTGGCCCCTTTTCTTCCACGGTCTCCGCCACCCTTCTCTCTTTTTCTTTCCTCTTCTCTCCGCTCCGCACCACTCTCTCTTCACTCCTCTTCCCTCCGCTACTATACTCTCCGCACGACTCTCCGCTCATCTTTTCGCCGCTCCACTCTACCGCGCCTGTACACCGTTCACTCGCTCGATGGGAAGCAGCTACCCTCTCTCTTTCTCCTCTCTTCCTTTCCCTATACTACACGCGGCGTTTCTTTCTCCTCCTGCACAGTGTACGTTTTACGTTTTTCCAACGTTATCGACGTTCTTCCTCGGCTCTTCTCGGACTTTTTCCTTTCGTCGTACCGTCGTCCTCGAGACGACCAACCAGCTCTCTCTTCGCCGGGAAAACGTAAGCGGAAACGACTTCTCCCCTCCTGCCTAGTCTTCCAGCCAGAATCGTGTGTCTACAGGGAATGCTGAAATCTTCGATTCGCTTCCATGTTTCCATTTTTTTTCGCCACCGTACTAGATACTAGGCCGATAAACCGAACCCCTAGGAAAATTGGCATCCCTACTGGCAAAGAACTGCGTGCTCCGATATAAATGTCGCATCGTCGCGGTAAACTTTGTCAATAATAACGCGCAACTTGATAAAACTGTGGCGTACCGTATCCTTGCCTTTCCAAATTTTCTGACACCGATTCGTTTTGTACCGTTCTCTCTGGAAAAATATCAGAGAGGGGAGACTTGTGGAAATGGAGCGAACGAAAGGAAGGAGAAAGCGTGCATGGACAAAAAAGATATAGGAAGAAAGAGAAAGAAAAAGGGGGAGAGCGAGGGAACTAAATGCAACTACAACCGAAGAGAATAATGAGCAGAGTGGTCAACGAGACGGAGCAGTCCTAATTTCCGTCCTGTCTGTACCGTAAGGCATAACAGTACCGCATTCCAAATGCCCTTCGTTTCTTCGTTTCTTTCCGTTCACCTTTCCGAGAGAAGCAGGCTCTCTCGGCCTCTCACCTGTTCCCCTTCGCCCTACCACTGGCAAGAGTAATCGTATATAGTATTGGCTCCGTTCTTCCTACTACCTTTACCTCCCGCCATTATCCTCTGACGCTGTTTTCGAAGGGAAGGAATGGTGAGAGGAGGAAGAACGGTCCATGACATGGAGGGAGGTGACGGACCCGGAAACGCCAATTTCACTGGAACCGAATGAGAGCGGCGGAATCGACACGTGGAAACGTGTAAGAAAGGAGAAAGGAAAAATCCGCTCCATATTGGAGCCAGTTCGACACCGCTTTCGGTCGCCCTTCGTTCTTCTCGCGTAGAGATTGCCTGCTTCACCCAACTAAAACCGATCGACACGAACTTATTTAACAGATGAAAAGCGCATCGTTTTCAACCGTGAGACTAGTGAGAACACGGTTATACACCTCTTTTTACCGTTGGCTTGCTGGACAAGGATAAACGAGGGAGGAAAGCCACCCTCGAGATCCACGTGATCAGGGTTGCGTCCCTTCGAAGGGTGCAACGTAAGAGGATGACGTGGACTCGCTCAAGGTCGCACGTGGCTTGCCCAGAGGGATATTACCTCCCTAGCTACAAGGGTGCGCAATTTTTTTTGTTGCCTCGCTCATTCGATTCCATATCTATCGAAACACTATTCGGTACAAGACAAAAATTGTCACGAGAATTGTCCTTCCTATTTGAAATTCGTAACGTTGCCATCGTCTTTACTGCCTTCCTACCTCCCTTCTTATCCGTCCTAATTTCTCTCTCTCTCTCTCACCGCGTGGGTCTATCTCTGTCTCCACCTCTCTCTCTCTCTTGCTCCCTATGGTAAAGTTCTGTGGCAAAAGAAAGGAACAACGAGGATGCGCAGGAGTTGTCGGCTGAGCGGAAGCAACGTAGAAGAAGGGAGCTGGAGAAAGGGTGAAGAGAGGGTGGCGAACAGCGGATAAGAGAGTTCTTTGTGTGCTCGTGTACAGCGGAGGGATGAAAGCGTAGGATGAAAAAGCCGGGGGACAGATGGCCCTTTCAGACAATGAGAAACTCCGGAGATAAGGGGAATGTGAGTGAGAATCTAAGGGGAGAAAGAGAAAGAACAGATGGGAAAAGGTTGACGAGAGCAAGAAGGAGAAGAGGCAAAACTGCTTTTTTGAGACAGCTATAGAGAGGAACATAATGAACGACGGGACAGGAGAGGGCGAGAAGGATAGAGGGAGAACAAGAAAGGGAGGAAAAAAGAGTGGAATAGAAAGGGAGACTAAAGAAGAAAGAGAAAGGATAAAGTCGAGTGAGTCAGCTGCGGTATCGGCTGTACGGATACGAACGATCTTTAAATGCAATGCACGATGGGCGATAGGATATTTTTTGAATTCGTCGATACACATAGATGTTCCTAAATGTGCTGAAATTTTTAGCAAACCTAAGCAGAAACTGTATGCTGTGATTTTGCACTGCTGACACAGAACCGTATCTTGAGTAAGTCGAGTAACGACAGGACGATCGCCTATAATCTTGACATGCCTCCCATGTAACTGTTCTTAAAAAATGAGGTACTCATGACCGCAAGATTTCAATAACAATTGATTGACGCATTTAATTGTGACTTATATTAAGGTAAGCAAAACTTTTAACGCAAATAAACGATGTTGCTCGTTTGCGTTCCGTTTCTCGACTATGAGACTTTTTTTATCTGTCCTTGTCCGCCTCCCTTCTTGGTCTCTTTTAAAGAAACAGGATATATCCGTAGAGGGAGGAGGAACGTGGAATACAGGGGAGCGAGAGAATGGCAGAGGGTTGCCCTGCGGAAAAGAGCGATTCCACGGAGTAGGATAAGAGGGGACGATGACGACGACGACGTCGACGTCGGCGATGTACGACGTATGTATATACAACGAACAGGCAAGTAAAGGAGGAGGTTCGGTGGAGAAGGAAAGAGCGGTGGAGGCGGCGGTAGGTGGAGGTGACGGAGGAGTTTACCGTGGAAGGGGGCATGACAAGGAGGCAGCGAGGAAAAGGAAAAGATGGGAAGAGGCAGATCGAAGTGTAAGAAACAGAGAAAGGAGAGGTTAGGGCGGTGGACTATGTAGATGGTAGACAGGCGAAGAAAGGAACCGGACAAAGCCGAACGGAGCAACAGCAATTCCTAGTCTCCTCTTCCTCCACTCTTCTTCTGCTCCCTTTCGTTCTTTTCGCCCTTCTCTCGCTGCCTCTCTCTTCTTCTTACACCAAGGATGCTCGCAATCGATGAAGAGGGGAAAGAGGATGAAGAGTAGGGGGTGATGAAGAAGGTAGGGAGAAGGGAGGAAGAGGTAAGGGGCAAAAGAGGAAGACGGTGGATAGAAAGAAGAGAATTGCCAAGTTTTTTGGTTGTTCTGCGTAAGTCAGAAGGAGTCGTAGAAGATAGAAAAACCGAAAAAGAGTACGGGAGTAACGCGAAAGAAGAGGAAAGACTGCTGGAAAATGGGGGAAAAGGAGAAGAAAGGGGGAGAAACAGCACTCCGAGAGAACGGCAAACCCAAAATGAGGACAAAGAGAAAATGACAAAGGCGCGAGGGGCGTTCGATTCGATTGGAAAGGCAGGCGGAGGAGCCTCTTTCCTTTTACCAGCGTTTTCTCCGTATTATGCTCCATACTTTCCGTTGTTCCTATGCGCGCGCGCGCACTCCGATCTTCACACAAACGCGGCGAACGATTGCGCGTGGCTTCACATACATATTATGTGTATATATCGTATATACCGTATATATCGTACACGTACGCAGTACACTCTGTCTGGATAAACATACATTCACCCGCATTCTCTTTCTTTTTTATGTTTCTTCGCGTCCGCGCTACCTTTCATTCGATCTATCACTCCGTTTCTTCTTATGTTCTTATTGTTACCACACTTCTGTGCAACATTTTTTCTTCGTTCTCTCTCTTCTTTCTCTGTGCATCGCCGTCTCAATTACTATACGAGGTTTCACGTTATGTGGTTCTATGCTTTTGCGGCGGGAGGGCACCTTTATACGTGGGTGAACGGAAAAATGTCTTTTGAAACCTTTCTAGGTCGCTCTCGATCGCCCCACTGTCAGTCATATATGTACATACATACATACACACGATTCCGCTCGGGGCGCTCGAGAAAAAAGTCGATCTCATCGTACTTTTCTTTTAGACGTAGCGTAAGTTGGAATTATCATTGCTTATGCCTTATACCCTCCACATTTTTACGATGCCTTTTGACACGTACCAAAAATACTTTGTACTCGTGGACAATGGATCCGGTAATTTCAAGTAACTCGCATTACTTGATTACACGTTTCAAGTATCACGAGTTCAAGCTTCGCAACTTGTTCGATACAATTGCTAACGTTACCGTGTGTAGCCGCGTATATACGTCCTCCGGAACTCAAGCCTTGAATCGTTCTAAGAAAAAATAGAGAAGAGAGGAGGGAGGTGAAAGGGAGGAAGATAGGCGGGCGAATGGAAGGGATAGAAATGCCACAAAGAGAGGGAGAAGTAAAAGAGAAGAGACCGGGAGAAGAGAAAATGTGCGGTTCTCTTGGTGGTACGAACGCGGCAAGGCCGAGAGAAGGAACAGTAAAATTGTGGAGAATGTGTACGCGCCATCAGGGTGGCCTAGATTCAGTCAAGACCTGCTTTCTAGCCAGCATTTCTCTTTATCATCAGCACCACGAGTACAATATATACACATATATACATATCCACATATACATGTACAGATGCGCAATATATGTATAGGTAAACCATTGCCTGCCGTACGATCGCGGAGAAAATCTCAGGTGCATGCACTGTGTACCCATTAACAACTCTCACGATCGGTTTACAAATGGTTTAATAAATAATACTAGCTTGAGCAAAGCTGTACGAATTTGGAGTATATTCTCATTGTATTTCCACCGTTTGTCCTCGCGTTTCAACTCTGCACCCGTTCTTCTCGTCGCCGCTCCTTCCTCGTTGCTTTCGTTCTTTCCCCTACCCGATCTTACTAAACTTTACCCGGCAGATTTATCCCTAATTCTTGCATCCTACGCATAAGTTTAGAATCCTACACTATTTAAATTTGACGCGCGCGCCATTTGATAATGAACTAATCAAGATACGACGCACGATATTTTATGTGTTCTGCACCAAACGAACAGTAAACAAAGTAAAGTATTATAAGCTGATAAGTAAAAAGAGCGCTAGAAAATTGGCATTCTCCATTTCTTAGACATACAAGATGAAATAAAACTTGTACCTAAACCAAGGTACACGTGACACCGGCAGTGTTTAGTTGTGTAATACGCACAAACAGTGAATACGCGTTTCCTGCGCATACGTAATCGCTGATTATTGGACAGTTATCGTGCACGTGACCTACCGTAATCGGTGAGACAGCGGTTCGAACGCGTACGCGGCAATGGCAAGTGTTCCAAATCCTCGTGGAAACAAGTCACTGGGTATGCGTGGAGGGACGTTTAATTTGCTTCTCCGTGCGACAAGTCGTTAAACGTTATAGATCATTGTCACACACACCTATGCAAGCACGCACAACCGAGCTGACCAGCTGTGCGGGACTCCGAACGGAGTGGTCGAAAGCCAAAACAATACGCGTGGGCACGCGTAGACACGATACAGGGTGTAGTAAGTAGTAGTACGCAACGTAACCAAACAATTTTCACTCCGACGTCTTTTTAGTGTACACTCTCTCACTCGTTTGCCGCTATCGTTTACTTTTCGAACAGTGAATACGCAATTCGACACATTATAGACGCATGTCCGAACAAACTAGCCTCGAAACTGTCGACACACTGATAAGTAATAACTCCTATAGAATAGTGTATACGTAATGCATTTGATGCTCTACTATTCGAGCATTTAAGATTTGCGAATCGTAAGGTGCACGGTGTAAACGGGTAGGAGTAAATTAATTGTAGTGAACGAATCTGTCATTGCACTTACCTCACCATGACCTGGCTCACGAATAAAATCACCAGCGGAGCAAAAGCTTGGCTTCTGTTTGACAACTTAGTACCAAGGTTCGCAGTGACACTCACTTTTGCTATAGTTATGACACTTGGTATACACGACGACGCACAGAGAACACTTCTTATTACGAAGGATTTTCATAAAACGCGGTGTTCAACAGATGACACAGAGGCAATTGCCAATCGTCGTGTAAAGCACGTATCGCGCTGACAACTGGCGGCTGTCACTCTCGATGTTGCCCGTGAAAACGTCGCGGCGGTCCGAACTGGCGTAGCGAATCACAGAAAGAGAGACGGAAAAAGAGAGAAAGACATAAATGCACACTAGGGGGCACCGTGATGGCGGCGGACGGGCCGTGTTCCGTTGCGGACGGTGGCGCAAAGCGATTAAGCGATTTTGTTGTGGACCTCGATTCTTCCCTTCGTCGGCTCTCTCTTCCCGGCTTTCCACTTCTCCCGCGCCGCCTTTCGCCTCTCCCGCCGGCTGCGCTACGCTGTAAACGCGCCCCTGAACGGAAATCTGCCGTCTTCCCCACTACGTTTACGTGAATCCCCTACCACCTTCGCGAATTGCCATAATGTTAAGCCGGCAAAAATCAGGATTGTATCAACTTTCTTCTTTGCAAGACAACAATTTTCTCGTCTGAGATCGGTTGAAATGTTCAAACAGAACATCGAACGCCATATTTCATTTCCTAACGCGTATCATTCGAAGGTGCTTTAAGGCGCAACATTAAACTTCACGTTATGTATATAGCAGTTTCTGTCACTTTGTTCATTGCACATGTGAATGTACTTGTCACGAGTACAAATTTCTTGTATGCAATTAGTTAACTGTATAGAGAAAAACGACTAAAATTACATTTTATTTGCTTCAATCTTGCTTTATTGTTCGTATCCAGTATTTCTCTGCCGCACAAAAATATAAGCACCAGGCTCTTGAAGGGCTTTCGACGGCCCTACATTAACCGGCCGTTCTCTTTGCCCCACTATTCGTATGATGCGCAGAACGTTGAGTTCAATTTTCTGCGCCGCGTCTCCCCGCAAGAAGATCACTGTTTCCGTGCATCCCGGTTGTTCCCTCGCAGAGCGGGTCGATCGTTAACGCGTAGCACTACGGCCATTGTGTAAAAAGAAGCCACGACACTCGGGTAGTGTACGCAGGGAACAAGACGTGTAGTTCTTTTTTTCTAAATTTTCCTCTTGTGATATTTAGTTTGTGCCAATACACAGGTGAGTATTTCATAGAAATACGACGATTATTTATGTTTAAACGTTGTTCCGATTAGATTTGTTTTCGGCGTGATATGGTTGTGGAAAATCAGGTCGCTGTGTTAAATCGTTTTCGTGAAGCGGCCTTTGCTTCATAGGGAAGTGTGTTTCGATGTGAAAGTACATGTTTATAGTATACAAAACGTTACGGAGAAAATGTTCATTTCGAGTTCCAGATAAAAGTGTGCATTGCTTTTACGGTAATTAGTTTCATTTTCCAAGCATTTTTGGACAGTTTTCGCCATTTTGCCTTGGTCAAGTCAGCAAAGGCGGCCATTATGTACGCGTGCTAGTTCGCGGTCCAGGGCCGGTAATGACGTGCGATACATTTTACATGTTTTTACTATTCATAAGCAACATATTGTTGAACGTACATGCGTTACCATTATTCTTTGTCCCTTTAATTAGTGAATGCCTGCAATGGCACGTGTTTCCTGAATATTCTAATTCAAACATGGAAGTTGATTACATCTCGTTTTTTCTGCCAGTCTCTTCGCTGGCACGTAATTCTTTAAGATGGTAGTTTCTGTATGTATTGCGAATATTGTCTGTACAATCTTTAGAAGTTCGTAAGATGTTTATTAGTTAATTAGGTGTTTCACACACGTACAGTCGGATTAGCGTAAGAATAATTTTTTTATAACATCGAACCGGGAATGTCTTGATGCTATTAACAATTGAAAATTACGACAACATTCTATCAAGCGCATACCTTCTGTTAATGTTAATTCTGTATCAGTCTACATCGGGTGAAAGTAGATAAATATGCGTTTTGTTGGTTGGCGGCATCTGCTAGACACAATTTCCAATCACGGGAAGATATATTCTAGTTTTCGGGATCACAGCGCATGCTCATTAGTTTCTTTCGTTTTTTCTCGTCTTGTGCCCTCTTCCGGGAAGCTTGCGCTCTCTGACGGTCGGCGTTCAGTCGAGCTCACAGGCGTTTCGCTACGCCATTGTTGAAAAGGGCAGCGCTCGAGGCGCACGCCGAGGCCGAACGTTTACGGAGTTTTTCACTTTTCACCCATTATCCCGTTGCTGTGATATTAGATTGTTTTGTACATCTTATTAGGTGAGTGTACTTACCGTTTAGTCCTTTATTTGACAAATTCTCGATTCATTTGAGACTCGCAAGAAAATTCCGGAAAATCTTTAAGTGGGGCGACATGGCGCGGGCGGATCCTCTGTGTACTTTTTCGGAGAACCACCATTAAATAGTTATGGGGAAATTTTCCGGTGAAGCAAGTGTTTGCGATTTCCATGTCCTCGTCCAAACGATGCTTTGACGGGAAATTTCAATATCAGTGATAAATTTCAAAACGACTCATTTCTTGAGAGCTTTTCTTCTATCGCCATTTTGTCCGGGCGCGACCTCGCGGACGGCCATATTGTGATCCACGTCTCCTCTCCTCTCGTAGTTCACGGAACGGTGTGGTGAGTGCATCGTTCTTTTTTGCCGGTTGGCAGATGCGATTGTAAAAATTATCTGTCGCCAACTTGTTTTTGTTTCCACGCACGTTGCTCTGCGCCATCTGACGTAACATTCGATATAAGATAACAATATAAATAGATTACGCAATAGCGCGTAAGCAGTGGTGAATGCTCTTCACTTTATTTCACATCACCTTCACGCGCGTATGCGTGCATTGGTTGCGTCGCCTGCTCCATTCGCGATAGCATATATACACGGTGCGCATGTGAAGCGAGTAATCGATAGATTTAGTTATATTTTTGCTGTCTTGAAACTAATGCAGTTTCCGAGTGACTCGTACATACAGTAATTGTCTACTAAATACAGTTTCATGCGGTCTGTTTATTTTCATACCGGGTATGATTCTACTGTACAATAGTTTACGATAAGTAAATCCGGACCGACATTGTCAGACATCCGTTTGGAACTCGATAATTAACTATGTGACATCTGGAACAATCTAGGGTTGTTATTTTCATTCGCATCGTCATTATCTCCGTTTTATTTCCTTATCTTCCGTTTGTTTGTGAAGTCGAAAAGATTAAGCGGTATCTAGTTTGAACAAAAAGGGTTGGCTGTTTAAAATTTCTCTGTATTTTGACTGTATCGTTAGGGTGTTGGAATAGCCATTATACGCCCCTGATTTCCAGGGACCCTGAGCTGTGCGCAAGTCGAGTATAGTTGCGCATGCGCGATACTTGTACGTCCTCCTCCTGCATCATCCCCTCCAAATCGTCCATTCCCGTTATGAGGGACACGCACAAAGGAAAAGGCCAGGAGACCGATTCTACCGACGCGCTTGCATCGTACGGCCATTTTGGAAGCTTCGGTGCTTCCTAGCGGAGCTTTTACCGCGGTTACATATCATTCGATCGAGTAGATAATACTATTAGTGGTGCCTTGTGGTGGCGAGTATCCGCCTGCTTCAATGGTCGTGTTAACCAGGCGAAGGATAGATAGATAGCATCAGGCACGGTTGATATTGAGCATAAAAGTACTGTAGCTTGGACTGCTCCTTATCACGAACATATTTTGCTTGTCCAGAAACGAGGGAAGGAATTCAAAAAACAAAAAGAAAAAAAAATGGAGGACGACCAACAATTCTGCCTTAGGTGGAACAACCATCAAAGTACACTGATCCAAAACTTCGACACGCTCCTCGAAAGCGGTACCTTAGTTGATTGCACGCTCGCCGCGGAGGGCAAATACCTGAAAGCGCACAAGGTGGTTCTTTCCGCGTGCAGTCCCTATTTTGAGGTAAGTGTACACTTTTTTTTTTTTAAGGCGTCGTTAATATTTTTGCCCTTATCGTTTGACATCCTTGTCATCGCCGCTACTATAATATTCGTTAGTTGCTGATATGGATAGTATTATTATTATCATTAATATTACTACTAGCACTATTGATATACTGTTACCACTACCCTTAATACATCTTTCGCACATATGATTCGTAATATATGAATTATGTAGAAATGAGCATTGCTTATGTTTTTTTAATTGAGCTTTAAATTGACTGGTTTAAAATCGATTCTTTTATCAAAAGCATAATTCATGATTTTCATATTTAAGACACGGTGCATGATTGTTGTTCAATTAATTAGCATTTCTAATGGCTAACAGCAATTAAAATTATGATAAATATCGGAGTGAAAAGTTGGAAAAGGGGTAAAGGGGGTGTGAAATTGAAACAAGATGGCTTCCCTTGTTGAGTATTGCCTGGGCTGTAGAAGCACGATAGGCCGGGGAACTTAAAACTCAAACCCCCTCCTGGTTCCTCCTGGTAATCAATACAGAGAAAGCAAGATGGCTGATTTCCAGGGCACTTGCCCCAGGATTCTACCCTGTCGGTCGGAGCGGGAGGGGGTGTGGACAGCGGCAAACATATCGATTCGTCGAATTCAGTTATTATTAATTATAAAATTAAATTTCATTTGTCGTGTATCGATTTTAAACGTTTTATTAGCCGACGAGTACTTATCTGCTATAACTTTTATATTTATTATAGTATCGTACGGCTCGCAGTTATACTATAAATTTTTTTTTTTTAACAAATTTTTGCTACGGATGTGATGATGAATATAAGAAGGCTAATATCAGGCTTTTTACCGATAATGTAAAAGTGTTCCATGAAAATGATTTCATTCTAGGGGTTGCTGAGCGAGCACTACGATAAACATCCCGTGTTTATATTGAAGGATGTTAAGTTCAAAGAGTTAAAAGCTATGATGGATTACATGTACAGGGGAGAAGTAAATATCTCCCAAGATCAACTGGCTGCTCTTCTCAAAGCCGCAGAGTCTTTACAAATTAAAGGTCTTTCCGAAAGTAAAACGGGTGGTAGCAGCAAAATGATGGATACTAGGCAACAAAAGGTCGTACCACAGACAACCACTACTGCAGCGGACATTCCACATATGTCTTCCGGTTTAACAATAGAGAAAAACAAAGTTCCTAGGCAAGTTATGGCGCACGGTCCTGTCGGGGACCTTCCGGAAGACACAGCCAGCCCTCAACTATCTAAAGGTCTTTCTTCGAGGTAAGGACCCACCCCCTACGTCCGTAAACATCCGAATCAAATATTGCACATGGTACCTCTGAATTTGCTGCTACATTCGAAGTATAGCGAGTGCGAGCAAACGATGCTATCAGTTTGCTTATTATTCTCTTCGATTTTTACGTAGGGAGGGCTCACAAAGCCCGACTTCCAGGAAGAGAAAGAAGTTTAGAAGAAGAAGCATAGGGGATGAAAGTTCGATAGAGAACCACGATGCATCCAACTCGAACGATATGCCATCACAGATCGGTGTTCCTGCCCTTGGAATTGCACCCGTTGCAGACGAGAAGTCACACGCAGATCCCACAGATTCCATCGGCAGGTCGGCTTTAATGACGCAATTAACGAAACCCGCGGACGAAATGCTTCAGGTGAGTTTCACGAAATTTGATGCAAAATATAAAAATAATAGGAACGTGTGCGGACACTAACCCCGTGTATACCAACGTTTTTAATAGAAACTGTTGCTGGGATGCTCTGTTTCTTTCGCGCGTTGGTAGAGTAAATATATCGTACTTTATCCTACTGTTTGATTTCTGTTAAAAATTTCGTCTTATAGTGCGGAAACGGTACGATACACGTTCATAATGAAAGAAATCTCATACTGTCTGTTTCGAACGTTTCTATGCCAAAGAAATACGCGATAAACAGTTAAGAGTACAAACTTATTTCTTATTGTAGCTACCACTGGAGAAACCTGAACCAAACGATAACTTGATTGAACCAAAGTCAGAATACTTGGAGGACCCGGAAGAGAGCGTCGAAGATCTGACGCTTGACGACGATATGAACGATTTAAATGAAATGGAACAGGACACGAATAGAGCCGGACCGTCTCATGACCCATCCCAACATCCGGGTAAGTTGAGCAAAAGTTGCATCCTTTGCATTTCGTTTTAGTTTTTTTTGTTATAACGTAGTAGCGAACGTACAGGGTAATTTCACGAATTTACACGATTCGCGTTTAAATATTTCACTTCTCTTCGAATACCTTGGGAGCTTAACCTCTTAACAGTGTACTCTGAGTGAGGCTCGGGCAGTGCGTTATGTGTCGAATAGTCTTATGCCAAGTGGAACCGGTGGCATGGTGACGCACAGTAGTTGTTTAGCATAACGCAGATATCTAAGTTTACTCTTTCGACTCGATATGATAGAGGCACTGATTTTAAAGTACCATGTCAACCAATCACCAGGAACAAGTAAAGCTGGGCGACCACGTTCTACCGCAGCATCATTCCGATTAACTGAAAGACACTTCATAGAACTCATTCCGCCAAGTGAAAATAAAAGTAAACCTACAAGGCAGTGTAAAATATGTTGCTCGAAACGGATTCGCGGAAAAAAAGTTAGGAAGGAAACAAGGTACCACTGCCCGGATTGTAATGCGGGATTGTGTATCCTGTGTTTTAAAATTTACCATACGCGACGAGATTATTGAGCAGGTACTTGGAAAACTTATTTTTCTACACTTTTTATCACATGTAGAAACGTATAGAACCAATTACAAAAGTGACACATCTTTTTCACTGGAAATCCAAATTTTATTACACTGTTAAGGGGTTAATTGTTGGTTGCTGGTTATTTCTCGACCTATCTCGCCGTCCGCGTGGCGGTGAGTTTCCCCGAAAAATTAAAACTAGTCAGAAATGTATTGTATCAATCCATCACAACCCTGCAGTTCTATTTGAAAAAATTGTACGTTGTCAGGACGCGAACATTGAAACGAAAGGATACATGACCCGTTGGCGCGAATAGTATTCGGCTTTTTCAAATGCACGATTATCGATTCCCGCGGAAAGGACTGTTTCTATTAATGTGTCCAGATTTAATCACGCGAGCGTTTCGTTTCTTTAATTTTTAAATGTTATACGGTTCGTGCAATAGTCGGCCGACATTAGCTTGGGTTTCCTCGTTGCAGGTGGGGGGGCGGGAGCGCGGTCTCGATCGAGAGGGAATTTGGGTGGTGGCGGCGGTGGTGCCCTCTGGGCGTCCCATTTCCTCGAATGTAAAAAAGGGCCGAATGTCAGGCGGCCACGCCCGGATGTTGACGTAGGCGCGTTGCTTAAATCGCTGGCAAACAAACAGGGCAGAAAGTATAGTTTAGACTCGGTTAAAATGTCCCTGGAAGCAATATTGCAGCAGGGTGTTAGCACCACTCAGGCGTCAGAAATGTATGGTATCAATCGATCAACCCTGCAGTTCTATTTGAAAAAATTGAACGTTGTCAGGAGAAGATGGAGACAACAGCCTAGTAACTTGATCCCGCCTAGACAACCTTAGGGTGTGGTACACGGTTCCACCGCTAAGAATAGTGTACGCGTTACGATGTCCGATATCATCGAGATTTGCTAGTAAATAGTGATTTCTTCGAGTCACGGTTCGAACAGAAGTTTGTTCTCTTATATTCTGCTCTGTTTTTTGCCTCCTAGACGTTGCCCCGCGCGCAATTCTTTGTACTTGTTTGTTTCTTTTTCCTTCTGGAAGAGGGGGATGTGTTCACCTTTCATGTAACAGCGATATATGTTAAGCGACGTTCTACCATATTTTCTGTCCTATCTATTTGTCGTATGTATCAACGTGTTCATTGATTAGTGCGTTTTGTGCCAATTTGTTCATATTTTATCGTGGTTGGCACCAAACGTTGACGATATACACCTATCCTAAATCTTTGGAAGGAACAGCCCATATAGATATACTCTTCTCAGAAGGAAATTCCTAAGTGTTGCGCAGCTAAATTGCTGAGCGGTTATTCGTTTTGTCTGCTTTATTTTGCTACGTAGCGCGAAGTTATTATTGTATATTTTAAAAAGAATGTTATCGAGGCGAAGGATACCTGTAATACGTAACTGTATGGTGTATCTAGGGAGGAGCTCTCGTTAATTAAAACGTTATTATCTTTGTTACAAATTGGTGGCGTTAACGTTTACGTGAAATCTCCGTAACAGCGATGAGGGATCGGAGAGGTTACGACTAATACAGAGTAGAAAAGACCAGACTGTGGAGCAGCTTCGAAACTATCAGTATTATTACTTGTTTATTCTAAGTGTTATCGTAGGTGTAACTAGGCAAGGGTACTCGATTGGTTTAAATACCAAGTGGTTCAGCGTACGTTCTCGTCTGGTTGCATATTGGTAGGGTGACTGCGGGTGTATTTAATAGGAATGTAAGATGTTCCGTGTTCTATACTGAATGTTACTCGCGTGAAAACAATAGCAGAACTGTGGGATTCAGCTATGGTTATATTGCGTTTACTACATGTACAATATACTGTACAATATACACGACACTATCGGATTATACTTGTTCTAAAAAAGAATATGTATGATTTTTCACATCACTTCCACACCACCCTGTATTTCGCTACTCCGGTCTATATTTTCTCTTCTCCTTTTAATAAGAATAATGAGCGAACTAATGATATTAACAATAACAGTAACAATAATAATAGTAGTATTAATAAAGTATTACCCTGCGTTCCTACTATTTTGTTAACACTTCGGTGTCAGACGCGAAATTACCACGACCTGTCTGTCGTATTTTTTTTTCTTTTTCCATTTGAAGGGTGCGAAATCGTTTGCTACCCTTAAGGAGGAGAGGTTTCATGAGCGTGTTCTTTTTGATTCATTAGCAGGTATGGGCGCATGGCATGTTGCCGGTGACAGAAGCAACTCGGGAGTCGTAGGATCCGTGGCAGGTGCGCCCGGAACGACGGACGAAGTGTTTCTTGCAGCTCAGGAGGCTGCACAGGCCCACCGCGACTCTCAAGGTAGGCTCATCCATATCATTTTTCATTAGTTCCTGCCCGCTGTAACAATAGGCACTCGTATTTAGCACAATGCTCCTTGTGTACGAAGGTTCATAGAATTCCTTCAATATAATTCAACATAAATTATCGAAGAGGCGCGCATAAAATCTGAAACAGTGTGTACCCGTGGCTCTATGGATCGATCATTCTATGAAATACACTGTATCGCAGTCCAGGCCGAAGCAAGCGTTTATTTGCGACATGTGCCCGTTGCGCAGGCGTGGCAGGACAATTATTTTCTTTTCACTGTAAAATAACGTGGTTCAACCTAGAAGCCGGTGTGTTCAAGAGTAGCACGGTCTCTGAAAGAGCTTTGTCACTTCTAAGCAGGGCATGTAGCTTTTAGTTTATTTTCAAGTTTCTTGTATCTTTGTCTACTTTTGTATTTTCTTTGCGATACTACGTTACGAGATTGACGCAAGACTCGCCACTAACGTCCTACTTTTTTCCCTTGAATTTTTCGTCGTTCCTTGCATACGCCTCACTTTGATCGGTCGGTGGTGCACAAGATATATTGGCAATTTATAATCATTTTCGTTCACTTCTCATCTCTTTCATTTGTTTTTTTTTTGATGTGGCTAGTCTTTGTCGTTCGCCTCGCAACGCGATATTGCGACCTCTCTCTCCTTTGTAAGGAAAAAGTCAACTGTGCGGAGCAGCTCTCCGTCGCGACCACCGACCAAGGGAAACACGAGACCTCTCTTCTTCGGTACTATCCTTGTAAATGAAGGGAAAGTAGTCTACTTAATAACCCATTCCGTCCGATCTCGTGACCGTTTTTTTTTTATATCACAACCGTCGTATACGGTACGCGTACTTCATAGGGCTGAACAATTTTATTAGAAAACATGGAAGAGAAAGAGCGAGAAAAAGTGTGGGTGCGTGTAGAGTTGTGTACATCGAGTGTGAGTACATGAGGATCAGATCTCAAAGCAATGGAAGTTACAGAATAGTGTAGCAAGTTTCGAATCGTTTGTCCGTCAAGATGCGTGTAATCGGATGCAATTACACTTCGGACCGCGTAATGTCCCGAGTCCGCGTCTTTATCTATCGGCAATGTTTGGAAATGCTCGGTATGCATATAGGGCAGATCTCTTCAAAGTATCTCTGCGCGTAATTAGATCATTCGCATTGTCTTGCTATTAATCGTTAGTGTCAAGCGGGTCGTCAACATATTTGCACAAAAATCGCGCAAGGTTCCCGCCAACTACGCAGGAAACGCAATTAAACTCCGTGATGCGTAATGAGTGTCGCAGTAAAGTTACGCGCAACGACGGGAAATGCAGCTTATAGAAAGTCTGCAACGTTGTAGCGAATTGTAACATTTCGAAATGATTACACGTTAATAGAATTATTGGATCGACCATGGAAGTGTTAGTCAGAATAATTGAAGCATGTTTACTTTGGCTATCGTGTGTAGTCCAACGAAAGTCGAAGTTACGTTTAACGTCGCGACGAACGATGCAGGTCGATTTAAGAGTGCCGTGGACTCCTGGAAAGCGCGCGAAGATTATGCATAAAACTCGGAGTAAATACTTGCAAAATTGCTAGCGTGTTCGACACAGCTCGATCAATGCTTTTCGAACCCTTCTATCCGAATGGGCGATACAGGGTCTAGAGAGATACGCGCAGCTGTCGTTCCCTCCGATCGATGCATCTGCTGTTGCAGTAACCCGTGCAGCTGTCGCGTTGGCAGATGTAAAACACGAAGCTGCGTAGTTTATAGGGGCGACGGTGTACGATGTTTCGAAACATCAAATTTTTCAATATTGCCGTGAAATTGCGGGACGGTACTGAGCGTACGAGAGAAGCAGATACTAGGGAGAGATCTGGTAGGCGAGAGGAGTTCTATCAGAACGCGATACGTCCCTGTACTTCCCTACTCTTTTTTTTCATATTTTTTCTTCATTAGCAACAAAGAACGGGGGTGTTAGTATAAATGGTCGCCCGACAAGGTGATCCAACGTGGGAAGAAGCAAGGTAATTTGGGAGAGAGAGTAGCGATTACTCTATCAATGCTAGTTCTTACGTATTCGACTTTTAAGTGAAAATTGACGTCCGTTTTGAGATTGCTCGAGGTGTAATTTTCCATGTTCGATCGTCTTTAAGTGGAAGACATCGTATGGGGCGTTTCATGCATTCCCGTGTATTAAAAAATAAATTGCCGAACAAGCGAGGATATACGAGTGCTCGCATTGATGGGGAAGGTCGTTGTTTTTATCGTCAGAGACTTGTTACCTTGAATCGATTGTTTCCGCGGGTCTGGATTCAAATTCTAAAGGAGCTTGTAGTCAAACGTAAATGATGTCCTTCCGAAATTCAACACGTTCCGTGCCGCGAGCGAAGATTCACCGCATATCTGAGAAAATCTTGGGGTTCCACGAAATGAAAGAGAGAGAGAGAGAGAGAGAGAGAGAGAGAGAGAGAGAGAGAGAGAGAGAGAGGGGGGAAGTGTGATAGCGAAAAGTCGTTTTAAGAAACTGTAAAAATGTTTGGTTGCAAAGTAGCAATATGTTGCCAGGATTGCTCCGTCTAACCCCTTAACGACGACCTCCATACGCTGTATAGACTGCAGTTTCTTCATATGCTGCCAACGTCCATACGTCGTATGGACCACAGCTTTTTCGTATCTCGCCAACGTTCATGCGTCGTTATAGATTGCACTGTCTTTATATGTCGCATGGAGCGATGGATCTTTGATTTTCTTCATTATTGAACTTCATACTATGTATAAGCAAACGACGAAGCAAGATATATAGATCAATTAAATTATAGAATGCAAATAGTAGAAAACTTATTCTTAAAATATGCATCCCAAGGCGGACCCAGTGGGGCAGGAAGACGTTCTTCAGATAACACCCTACACCGCCTAACAGAAAGACACTTTTTGAGGAGAGTTTCGAATGAAAAATCTAAGGGACAAAGGCGATGTGTCGTATGTGTAAAACGCGGGAAGAAAAAAACCTCAGTTTACCATTGTCCGCAATGTGACGTGGGTTTGTGTGTCTCTAACTGTTTCGAGTTGTACCACACTAAATTAAATTATTATCCTTCTTAATATTCTTTATATGGTCTTCCTTTTATCAATCTTTTTTTTATCCAGATGTTTATATAGTTTGTTGAAAATATCATTTCACTAATGTACACATAATTATTTTAAATTCAAAATAAACAATTTTTATAATTTTAATGTTCATGTCAATAATCAGCAATAACAATTGACTACCGCCGCCCGTGTAGACAGAATAGAAATGCGGTTACCGTCTATGCGGAAAGTATAGTGGATGTCGCCGTCGTTTGAGGGGTTAAGATGTGTCCGAAATGAATCGGGGTAGGTTGGGGAGACGAACGGCGTATGTGTGTGGGTGGGTGAGGAGAAAGTGAATTTGAGAGAGAGTAGAAGATGAGAAAATTTCGGGAAATGTAAAGCGTATCGTCATACACCGTAAATATCAATGCCAACTCGTGGCACGGAACGTGTTCTTTGCATACATCTACATGTTTCTTTTATTCTACATTAAATATCCGACATGCAGTTTCTTTATTTAATTGAAATGTTCAGTCCGCTTTTTTTCTATCATTTTAATACACCGAACCGGCTGAGTATGGTTCCCGCGCGATTTATTTGATTCAATCGTTTCCAATTTTCCGGCCGTCAAGAAGTCGCTTTTCGCTACGCTGTGTGCGTAGATAAAGTGAAAGGGTAGAACCGGCATTGCGCCACGTTATTTACAGTGCGTAGAAAAAATTTTCTGTAAATGTCGTTGTGAAAGCAATGATATTTCGGTGGAAAGGGTGAAGGCAAACGTGCGATTCCAATTGCTCGAAGAAGTTGAGTTTCCTCGCTCGTTTCGTCTTATGCTATGAGAAGTATCAGGTTCGAATTACCAAAGTGCTTCTTCGAGCGAAAGGTGGACCGTGTTCATCTTCTCCATTGAAACCAGAATGCAACCCTCGTACCTTGAAGGAAAAGGATAAACAAATCCATTCGTAGTCATTTACGTGTTTTTTTTGTCGAACAAAAAACGAATAAGTGTACCACGTATACGTGGTGGTAACGAATAAGGGAACATAATTGGCTGAAAGAGAAGGCGTACATGTTATGTGTGTGTAATTGCTTGATCGTCGCTCGTCCTAAAGATGCACACGAGATGCACACGTCATAATCTAAAAGCAATTGTGCGCGCAGGTAGTGGAAAAATGGGTCAAACATGGTTGCACGTTGGGGGGCAAGGACTCAGAAGCACATCTACTTTCAAACTTCTAGTATACATATGCATACGAAACCTACTTTCGCACTAACTGCATCGCGTATTGTACAAAGGCTACCTGAGCGTTGCTCCCTTTCGTGTTTCTAGCGCACCGATTGGCCGTGAGTCGATTAACAACGGACGCATGTGTTACATTTTCTTGCTACTAGATATACGCAAACACACGCGGCCGTGATTTGGACGTTTATCAAACGCAATCATTCATTTGTGCAACGACAAGTGTCTCGTGGCACACGGCGGCGATGGGACGATCGTGCCTGTAAAAGAATTGCACTGTACATACATACATATACATATATGACGGAAACGTGTTGCATCGAGCTCTCAGCTCCGTGCAACAATAATGTAACAAGTAATGAAGGTTTGAACAAAAAAAGCACGTGCTCTTTTGGTAGTCGCGGCATGCGTGACACGCGTCTGCACCCGCTCTCATAAAAGCTAATTTGTATCGTTGTTCCGATGTCGTGTGTGCACGCGCGCTTCACGCGTGCCAACCTTTTCCACGCGTATGAAAAAAAAAATATATATATATATATACACACACATATATATAAATTTATTTATTTCTGACCCTATATGTATATATATATTAATATGTATATGTATATGATGTGTGACATCAACGTACTTTTTCTTTGTCCATCCGTGTATGCGTACACTCGATAGTTCTCAATCCATTGCGTTGTGTCATTTTTTGCGTAATTTTCGTCTTGCATGCTACGCTTCCTTCGGTAGTGTAATTACGACTCTTTAACTCTGAGGAGGTGAGCGAGCGCGATGCGTTCTCGTTGTTCGAAAATTTCTTGCGATTTGCCTGCAGGATAATAACATCTTTCACAAGAATAGCAACTGATTTTGTACGGGCACACACAAGGCGTGCGCGGGTGCACGGGCGTGCGCCACATAAAACACATTACATGTACACAACACGGTGGTGGTGTTCATTTTACACTACATACATCCTTATTTTCTTCCTACGATACGATACGATACGATACGATACGATACGATACGATACGATACGATACGTTACGTTACGTTACGATACGATACGTTACGAGGCGTACGCGCTTGCACACGTTCCAGTACATTTTTTTTAACTAACCCATTTGTACATAACTTGCTTTTTTTGTTCGTAACGCATTTAAACATCAAGTATTGGATTAACCCGATTTAAAACGCTACTTTACAAGTGGTATGTATACTTGTATATGTACAGGAAATAAACGAACAACACGTGTCAACTTGTGTGTATTGGCATACATGTATGTGTATATAAATACATATCGAGTATGAACGCGTCCTGTTTCGTTGCGTGCTTGTACATACACATGCCTGTATACATACTTATAAATCTATTATACAATGTTTTCCACTCGATATATGTACTATTTTATCATATATCTAAATTGCGTATTGGAAACATACATTTGGATGATTGCTAATATCGCTCATGGTATGGCACTTTATTGCAATTTCAATTTCGTTTTACTATCCCATGTCACTTTGTACGATATTCGATGTTCTTGTCGATTTCTATTTCAAGTGTTTAGGCTGTTTAAATAACGTGAGAAGGAAGATTGGTTCAACGACGACGAGAAGTTCTCCAGTCGCGATCGAGCGATTTCTCGATCGGGGCATCGAATGTTAAGACGGATTTTTAGAGTGACACTACGGATGAAGCTGAATCGAACAATGCTACCTGTTTGTACATTGGTCGGTTCGTAGTATTTTTTAACGCGTTTTCGCTAGCAATTTTCCTATGAAAATGCGTCGTCCTTATATTTCGTGGCATTCCCCACCAATAGCTAATGACATTTTGATTAGCTGGGTGCACGCGTGAGTATAAATTTGATTTATGCCCGAACCACGTCGGGACGAGATCGATTCACTTTTTAAGAATGATTCGTGCGGCGTGACTCGTATCGGGTACGTGATTTTCCATCAACGCGGAACTGCTAAAGGTATACATCGCTACGAAGAAGAAGAACCTCTGTATGCGAAAGTGGAATTGCAATTGGAATATGGTAATATTTTGGTAATAACAATGAATTCGAAAGTGTAATTATTCGGCCGAATTTTAATAGATATCGTCCAAAAACATTCGGACATATCTGGTTTGTGTATTGTTATGTTTAATTTTTTACGGCTATGCGTTTCGTGATACTCATTTCCGTATAGTGTATTGTTTCTAATACACTGCACGTAAATGAATTTTCTGTGACGCATAGGTTGCAGAAAATGCACGCAACTTTTGTATTTAATTATATTCTTTCTTTTGCATTTCAGTCGTAGTGGGTATTGTTCGAGATCGAATGAACGATTTAATCTCTAAGGGAAAGAGGCAAGTATCTTAAGTAATATTGTATAAGAAAATTTGACCCTTTTACAGTCACAGCATATTTGAATATCACATAACTCTCTTCCATAGCAGTGTTTATCCGTAATACTATGCTGCTGCATTTTTACATTTCTGATGTTAATTAAATATTAAATGAATTGGATTTGGTAAACGAGCCTGCGATTTTATAGCACTTATAGTTGGTGCTGTAGACTGTGGCGTTTCGTTTCTTGGACTTTTCGTCTGTACCTACATTTGATGCGGAATAGGATGAGATTTTATATTCGACAGTAGGCAACGGATTAAGTTTGCGCGAAAATTACCAGTGTTCAGCCAGCAGGACGAAGAATATGTTTCGTGTTCGTCTGTTTCCAAAAATCTTCCCATTTGAAGTTTTTGGGAGAAATTGCAGACGAACAAATCAGATTTCTTTCACGTATGAAGCTTTCATTCTTCAAAGTTTCTGATACAATCTTATTGTTTCTTATTTCCAGGTAAAAACAATTATTTATTTCAGGCCTTTTCACCTATTTTAACATGCGATCACCGTTTCCATCACTGAAATACGAAACACAACGGCACAGGTTTTCGAGATTATTGTTTACAATAAGCGAATGAATGAGTTCTAACTACAGTTAGATATATTTATATATAATATTGCATATCTTTTTCTGCTTTTCTATAATGGGTAATTGTACATTGTTTTACAGCTGCAATCCTTAATTGCTTCTACCATTTCTTATTTTTCTTATTATGCGAGCTGGTCAGCTTGCAAATGTGTATCCTACGCTACCGTTTATTAATCGCTCTTATAAAAGTGGCAAATTTTTTCAGCTCGAAAATATCGCGGTTTACCATAATCATGGAGATTGGTTATTTCACTGCTGTACGTGTTCTGGTAAACTGCACGTAACAATAAATGAATTCGCCTCTGTTACGATATTATTATTTTTTATTGTTACATTGCGCTGTTTCCAAAGCGTAATTCTTAGTGGTATTGTTGTGCACCTTGAAGATTTTTATAACTTGCCGATTTTTGAATTTAACGTGGCCATTTATTGCAACGTTATCTTTATTACGTTGCTTGGTTGGTTAGTGTGCATTCACGACGGAGTGAAATGTGTCAGCTATAAAATTTCTAAACCTTTGGAAATTATTTTCGTGTGGTGATTCAAGAAAAAGGAACGAAGAATGTGCAGTGGCCATTAAATGTGAACACCGTCTTATCTTGAGCGATAGATAAAAATATCGGTTGAGGGTAAGTAGTTGGTCTTGCGTGTGGTATCGTCGCGCAAGACAATCTTTATTTCTTTATATATTCAATACAGTGATGTGTGGCATAAAAATGATTGTCTCTGAATCGATTGCCCTGCTTTTTTTTTTATATATGTCATAAGCAGACATGTTTGTTTCTGCGTCCGAGATAATGATAACAATCATTTTTATCACAGTATATGGTACACGAAACTTTCACGATGTTTCTCTTTGGTATCCCTTTAAATTACTATCATTCTGTTATAATCTTACCTCATGGTTCGTATTTTCTCTCCGTCTTCGGTACACAATTATCCTATGTCTTTTCTTTCTTTTTTATGTCTCCACTGTTTTTGAAAACTGTCATATGCTTTAATTTGATCTTTTTTTTGCACCTCCTGTAATAATGAATTCCCTGTCGTTTTAAGCGTTTTACTCGTTGCTTTTTCGTGTATTTTAAGATGTGTATAATTTCCAGTGTTATTATCAGATATTTTTCATTGGTCATCTTCGGAGCTACGTATATTATGAACTTTTGTTCTTTTACTTTTAATTTTCTTCACGGATGTGTTTGATGAATGTCGATACACGTAGAATCTGGTTAGTTCAACTCAAATGGAGCTTAGGAAAATTTAAGAGGTAAATCATAAGATGGATGTTGGTCCATTTGCGGCTTTCATATTCTATGGCGCCAGATAATGAAAGAACGATACTATTGTGCTTTCATCCATCGTGATTTCTTTGTTTATAAAAATATACCACACTCAATTTAGGGTTTTGCGCGTTGATCGATCGTAAGGTATGATCGATGGTGTGATCACGATATTTGCTTTTCGATAAATTTCATTGCATTCAGCCATGCCACCTGGTTAACCACGGTATCTTGATTAGTAACATTTTTTTTTTTACTCATTGAACATCGTCGATGGATAATTGGCATTTTCAACATGTTCGATATTTCTCTTGTGTATTCAATCCCCATCTCGTTGCGGGTATCGCAGAGATGCTTTTCAGCACTTTAAACAGAGAACGTGTATGGAATATTGGTAAGATAAAATGATTTATTACTCATCGAACAGCGGTACAGAATTTATCGACTAATATAAGTCAATCACGGACATCGTGTGCACAAAACTGTTTGTGCTTATATGTACATTCTCTGCTCTTCTAGTGTCGTCGTTAGGTGCGTGTACACAGTCTATTGTTGCATTGCAAACTGTAAAGGACTTCTGTTCCATGGTTACAAGGTGCTTCTTGTGGCTCTCATAGAATTGTCCATCGTATTCGAGTTTTATAAAGGTAAAATGCTTTCCTTTGTTCGTCATTGTTCCTGTGGATAATTGCTGGGTATATCCGTTCTCGATTGTGGTTTATTTGCAATATATTCAGATTACGTTTCGGGATATAAATATATGAGCCATAGGTGTCATTCAATATCCAATACGTATCGTGCGATCATTGGATCTTCAATAATGTTTGCTGCGCAGCGATCATTATCGAAGTTTCAATGAATTGCAGGGTGACGTAAATCATTCAGTGTTGTAGCTCGTTTACGGCACAACTTTTCAGCGTCCTTTTGACGGCATATGGTGACAGCTAATAAGCAGGCAAGCGAGAGAGAATGTCTGAGAGAGTAATGGAGAGAGAGCGAGAACGAGAGCGAGAGAGTGTTAGTTAGAGAAGAAAAAAGAGTACTTTGGATTGATTAGCGATAGACGGGGTGCTCGCGATATTGTGTGGGAGGAGAATGGGGCATGATCTGATAGAATTCTTTGCTGGGTACTTTGTTTGCGATGCGGTCAACGTTGTACCGTCTACTGCAACCTGGACAGACGGCGAAAGCGCGAAACTGGTGCAGTTTTATTTGGTTGGACAGCTTGCTGGGCACATCATCGTATGGTCACCATGTGCCACCGTACTCCAGAGGAAGGTTTTCCAGGTCGATGCAACAGCTCGTCCGCCACAGCTTTCCAGGATTCTCGAGAAAAGTCAAGTGGGCGGAAAATCATTCCGTTCTCCGTTTCCTCCTTCGTATTTCTTGCTTTTCTCGTTTCTAACTACTGACCGGAAAAGAAGAGAAAACGACCACGATCCGTTGCCAAGTATGTCACGTTCCGTTTGCACGCTTTTTTTAGATGCAAATATTCGCGGTCATTCGCATGCAGCTGCTCAATTTATCTCGATAGTTTCCTAACGGAGAAGAACCTAGTTGACGTTGGTCAGGCAAGGTGGAACAAGACATCTTGGCTCGCGACGTTGTCCATGATTTTTGGACCATTTGTTAGTGGATAGTTATACCGCGATTCGTGTAAATGACGGACATTACAGAGTTAAATTCGCTTCCCAGTTTTGTGTATATGTGAAAAAGGGCGATAGTAAATGTATCATTACTGTAAAAAAAGAAAAACGAAATTCAAAATTGTGTCCTTAGAGATATTTTTCTCTCTTAATATCAATCGGGGCGCAGTATTTGTAAAGCAATTGAAATAAATAATCGGCAGTTGTACAGAAATATCAATGTGTTGCTGTAATATGTTCCATTTCTTGCAAAAGGGGAACTTGTAACGACTATAACAGCATCCAAAATATCTTTTTCATTTCTTTCACGAACTCAATCTCAGACGCAACTCCTGTTGGTCAATCCCAAATTTTGTTTCTCAAGGTGCGAATTAAGTATTGAGTGGTAGAAGAGAACTATCGTTGAATTCTCGAGAGATGACTGAACATTGCGTAGAACCTATATCGTTATGGTTTTATGAGGTAGCTAATCGCATTGTGAAAGTTGCGCAGAATACTTTCTCGGATCAATGCGTAAACTAGAAGAATTGATTTCGTGGTTGATTTATCGTCTCGCCTTTAGTTGGTCGGAATATATTGCCTATGACAGAGATGCGCTCCTACGTCGTTTACATACTTCGATTGCACGTATTCCAGCTATGGCGCAGTGGACTGGAGCATAAGAAGATATGCAATAAATTGTTTTCAACAAGAATCGATTGTTTTTATATCGTTTTTTAACATGTTCCCCCTCCTATCCTGTTTTAATATTGAAAAACAGCCGTATAAATATATATACCCCCTCCCCCCCAACCCCTACACACATCTACATGCGTATAAAACATGCCATTACACTGTTCTGAGAAATGCATTTTTCGATCACGCTATTGACATATTTTAAAAGAAATTTTTTGTTATATTTCTCCTTTCAATAGCAGATTGCCGCTTTTCTTAAAGATATCTAAAAAGTATAGAAATCACTTGTTAATTTTAATTTAATTTATTTTACATATGATTAGTATTCGACATGGAAAAAATTAGAACCGGAACATACTTTGCATTGCTGCTATATTACAGTTTCGACTTCGACTGCGTCGGGTGCGATTTATACATATACATATGCGCTCGGATGCATCAATTTAAATGGAGGCACAGGCCCCTGAATTTTTTTAACGCAACTTGTAAATTAATAGTGCACTTTGGTCGCGTTGTAAAGATGTTGAGAAGAAATGTATATTTCAAATTGGAAATAGCATGTAGCTTCATTTAGTTAGAAATTGCACATGAAAATCATCGAGTAGTTCTGAAAACGGTGTGGAAATTTGAGACGTTTTTAAATATTTGTTAAGTGCAAATAGCCGTATTCAACTTAAAGATATTTTCTTAAGCACCACGGTTTCTCACATTGCAATGCTATTATTTTTTATTGCACTTTTACTTTCACCGCCTACACGAGACACATACAATAAGAACCTCGATTAATCGAATCGCGATTATCCGCTCGTTGGTTTGACTTTAATACTATCATTCATGTTACTAGATTTAGACGGGCAATCGAGATTTGGTTGTATTCAATTACCGGTGCAAAATATTTCGTTTCACACTCCAGAGCATTAGAAAAGAATTTTCCATTACTACAAAGTATACGTGTAGTTATTATTTTATTTAAACTTTCTTGTATCATCATTTTTCATTGATGCGGTATCTGAAAGCGCAAGATGCGATAAAGTTTGCGTTACTCTGCATATTTATTTGGAAGTGGTTCGAGACACGAGTAGCTTATCATTTTTGTTTCAAGATAATATTCGGGTGAGCAATAAAATCGTAATTATTTAATTATTTTTTGTTTTGATAAACGAATAATCGTTATTGTGAATCTAATTCTATTCCTTCCAGGAAATTTTGGAAAAGTATCTGCAAAACTGCGTACGAGAGGCAGGTGACACTAGAAATCTATAGAAATTATTCCCTCTGTTCGTATCGGGGAGAGACTATAGAACAGTTATTATTACACCATGCGCTTTCGGTTTCATGTACAAAAATGGTTTATATAATTTCAGAATAAAAGCTTTTGGCTCCATAATACTTTAGTTTTAATGTTTTGTTTTTCAAAGCTGCTTACCCAATTGAGAAATTTGATGCAGCATCATATCTGATTTAGGAAAGTGAGATTTTTTTACGTTGTATTTAGCCTGAATAAGGGATGGAAATAGTGATAGAATTATGTGCTGCATGACTAACAGGCATTTGCAAAGGATGCCCCGAATTATTCGTGGAAGGCCCCTGGGCATCTCAGTCGCTAGCACGGAAGGCCTGCTTCATGAAGCATTCTGCTTACAGCAGCTTCGTGACGAGTTGCATTTACTGATGTTTGAAGTTCATACTCGTGTGTCGTGGCCGTGTGTTGGGTGGAACTCAGGAAGGAACCGTTTTTTTACGTTTTTACGTTGGGTTGGATTCGTGAAATACTACTGGTGTAAAAATGGAAACACTAATAAAAGCGGTTCATTCTTTTTGAGCAGCATGTAAATAACAATGGCTCAGAGTGAAGAAGACTGCGCGCAATTGTTCATTACTCGAGAGGTTTTTTCCCAACATGGATGCGTGAAAGACGATGATACGATTGCGCGTCATTGCAACGGCGTGCTCGCATTTTATTGATTCGTTCTTGTTCATTTCGGGAAAAAGGTTTCTGCAACTGTCCCTGTATCGGCATGCTTTGTTTGCTTAAATTCAACGCGTGGTCGTTTCTCAATTGAACGATTAACCCAAATTCCAGACAATTCGTTTCACTTCGGGTAGTTGTTTGCTTTGTCGCGAGTCGGCGCGAGAAAAAATATGTAACTGGGAATTTCGCGATCCTGACAGAGATATGGGTTACAAGCAATTGCTTCACGACACGTTCCGAATTCACCGTAATAGATGTATGTGTACGATTCACGAATGGAAAAGCATAGAAAATCACTTTACATTAAGCGGCGCAGTCTTCTTTTTAGAGCGAGCTTAAGCCTTGACCGTGTATCGTCCATATGCTTGGCTCGAGCTTTCTTTTCGCCATCGTTCGCCAAGAGACGAGAAACTCGCTTCGGAAGAATACTATTGTTGTCCATTTTGTGCACTATCCGTGTAACAGGGCTGCATTGAACGAGGAGATATGATACAAGGGGTGGGTGAGAAAGGGCGAAAGAGCGAGAGGGTGAGAGAGTATAAGGTACTCGTGAAACGTGGCTTTCGATTGCTCCGAGGGACAAAGGAAGACCCATGTGTAAAGAGCCTCCGTGTATGCTTACAGCGAGCCCCATGATGGAGGGTGTCTCTGCCAGCGAGCTGAGATTTCGATGTGTCATGTGCGGACGTGGATATAGGTCACGATCCTCTCTGACGCGACACTCCAGGTACGAGTGCGGAAAACTCGGGTCCAGGTACACTTTCACGTGCACTCTCTGTGGAAAATGCTTCTGTCGACCGGATCACCTAAAGCAACACATCCTCAATATTCACGGTGGATCGGTTGCTAAATAGCTTCCGTTTCTCATCGACAATTTTCCTCGGAAGAGTCTTGACCACGAGAGCCTACGAGCCCTCCGTGCTTCGGTTATTGGACTTTAAACTGTTGACCACCATCGACCAATCGTTCTTCTTTGCGACGTTCTTATACACGTCGAATTTTCTTTCAGTTATTCGCGTTTCACCGTTTCGGGACTCGCGCGTTATTAAATCTTTTGTGGAACATTCTGTACGATGCGGCTTATAAGGTAAACATCGTTTCCATTATTCCTACTCCTCCCTTGAATATTCTCCGAATATTCTCTACCACTTTACTTCCTCCCTCCTGTACTTTTTAACTTATCGGGAGGATTATTTGGTCTTAGCTTTTTTTATCTGTCATATAGCGTAACTGTATTCCATGTTTTTCACGTTGTTAATACTGTTCTGGGGTCTTTACCTGTTGTTATCCAAAGGAATACCAAAGGAAAATTTTGTGATAAGATTTAAATACGAAAGCGTCGGATGTTATTAATTACACGAACTTTATTTATAACATTTGCCAAGTGTCGTGAATGAAACACTTGATCAAACGGACACGAATGGAGATTTTATTCGCGTGGTATTCAAACATTGTGGGATCAAGCGTGTCGTAACTAATATAATTACTTATAAAAAGGTGCTGAATCATCTAATGTTGGTTCGTAGCAATTTGTAATTCTTATTCCGATATTGAATCTCAAAATCGTTTAGTCGATTCCACGCGTGCAGTTGATGAAAACCGGACCGCTTCATTTGTTCCTAATTTTGTGTATTTTGTAAGATGCACTTCAGAAAGAACATGAAAATTTAATTTGCGACTCGATGAAAATATCGCCGCATGCTACACGCGAATGCATGCTGCAAACTGCCAAATTATTTGATCACGAATGCCAAATAGATAATATTCGTATCTACCTTCTTTTTGTTTTTTTTAATATATTTGTAAGTTATTTTATATAGTTACATTATTCAGCGTGTACAAGTGTTGTACATGCGTGACTTAGTACATGGTTGGTTTCGCAGAATGTGTCGTTCTTGTTTGATGAGACGGTCACCTGTTGCATGGAACAATGTTGAGGAAAGTAATTTGTTAGCGATACCATTTAGTATAGATACATGCTGCGAGATACATCTTTTGCGCACGTATCCTTATGCCCAGGTAAAACGTACGCAATTGTAATATAACATTTGAAGAATTTCACGAGGGGCAAACGATGCATGTTTAGCGGATTTAGTTTCGATGCGGTTCATACAAAGAGATATTTTTCATCGGATATGCAGTCCTTCAACAATTTTTTATACAAATACAAATAAAAACCCGTCGTTATTGTTGGGCAGTAACCGCACATTATACTGTCCGTCATATTTTGATAGATTGTTATGGGTTATAAATAAAAAGAAGTATTGAAAAAGAAAAGTACGAGATAAATGTTACCTTTGCGTCTAACCTGCATATTTATAGTTTATTAGGATATTTATTAGGATAATTGCGAACAGAGATACGCGTGTTACGCTTAAAATTATAGTCGTTAATTAAGTTTCCAGGTACGCACAGCTTACAAATTCGATCTAGAGATTTAGCCTGATATATCGCGAGTGTATTTTTAAAATGTTTTATCTTTGACTATCCTGACAACCAACACTTTTTATCGATTTTTCCGTGCAGGAATATATCAATTCAACCATAGAATTTTGGATGTTTGTCTTTCCAAGTAATGAGACAAGGGTATCCGAAGGAATGACTTAAAAATCTGTTAAGTAACATCTGTTTAACGTTGTTTCAGAATTGAAAGGCAGCATCATGCGTGCTTCTCAGGAGTGCAGAAGAGGAAATCGATTTTGTATAATGTAGAAACGAAATTATGTATGGGTACCAACGTGGGTGGTTCATATGTATTATTTCACGCTTTTTGTCGCGACAAGATAAAACGATATTTGTATAAGTGAAACTTTTAAATAGTTTTTCAGTATTCTTTCATTTAATCAATGTCAGGCTTACGAAACGTGGAGCGAAGATTAATTTGGGGTTTCGGTAAGCATGAGATCGTGCCACGTGGACCGTGGTCATAGATGCAACGCGATTTACCCATCGTGTTACAGGACGGTGTTTTAACATTTTGCAGACCATTTGAACGATCGATTCTATTGGAACACGCAGTCGCGGCGACATAAATCCGACAAGTATAAATGCGACGTGGTTTCCCTTTAATCTTTGAATCGCAACAAAATCGTTCATCGCTTGGTCGAGGGTATCTCGATTCGCCGAATTCTTACGAGCCAGTTTGGGTTAGACCTATATGTTCGCTACATCGAATGTTTCTAACTGCAATAAAACGTCTCGGAGTTAGCTTCGTGACCGTGACAATGATCATTCATTGATACGTCACCTGTTAAACATAAAAAAGAAGAATTTAAAAGTTACCGAACGCATTTTATTTCTTATCTATGCAATCCGACAAATTTGTTCGCTTGCCTCTCAATCTCCCCTTATCCTCCCTTTTCAGTACGTCCGACCACTCATCCACACTCACACTCACCCTACAGTTTACACTCGACACTCGTGCACCCTTGTTATTTTTTGTGTTTCGTGTTTCATGCCTCGTCTCAACGTAGTCGCCATCTCCATACTGGCTCGGTTCATGATTTTGTTTGTTGCTTATTCATTGATTGTGGCAATGGCGTATCGGGATATAAACTGGATCTATAAGAATGTAATACCGGAAAATTGCCTTTTACTGTTGTGCACGATTTTAGTTAAGTACCGCACGCATTTGCCGAAATGTACGCTCTAACGCGTTGCTGTTTTTCGATAGGTCACGATAATACAACTAATTGGTTGATGATAATGTTGCAGGGCTATTCGTGGACTTGATACGCGGAGATGACTACAAGAGAAAGTATAATTGTATATACTGCGGAAAGGGTTTCACCCTTTCCGGTCATTTGAGGAGCCATCAGAAGAGTTTTTGCTATTGCAATCCTCGATCGACCTGTCACCAGTCGCAGAAGACTCGACCGTTCTCTTGCGACCAATGCGGTACCCGTTACGCGAAACAATCTCATCTTATTTTTCACGTTAGACACGATTGTGGTAGAACGCAGAGATGCACCGCATGCGGGAAAACTTTCCTTCACAGTAGCAGTTTACGGAAGCACCGTCAACGCCCTCCATGTAATTTGCAAGAAACGTTTATCGATGTACGGTAAGGATCTCGTGTTTTCAGGGAAATTAGTATACGCATATTACACAAGTATTACATTTTTATATCGTTCCCATGGCTTTTCCGTAAATGCCGAATGCCTTTGCGTAAGACGGAAAAAAGCGCGCAATGTTATTTTACAGAGAAATACGAGGAAGAAAGGCATGAAAGATGCGAAGAGGATTCAGACCCGGTATCGTAACGCCGTGACGTATATACCTCGCTCTCCAGCAAATTTGGCCCCCCGACAATCTTGTGCCATCATAGAACCGCGTACGCTAATATTCTGCTTGTTTTTAGGTCTTTCTTATTGGAATGCGTGGGCAGTACGGGGCTCGAGTCGAATCCACATACGTAAGAATTAAAGGGCGAAAGCATAACGTATGCGGTATTTTATTCTATTGCTCAGCTTCTCATTACAACCTAGTCGATAGTTTCGTGACGAAACGGAGGCACATGCATCATCGCAGGTGTCGTCAAAGAAAATTGTACACAGAAAATTAATGAAATAAATGAAATAAATGAAATACGAGAAATAAAATACGTAAAAAAAAGGGAGATTTGCGATTATTTAGATTGCGAATCTTGTGATATTTTTGTCTTATTTCTACTTGCTTTGTAACTAACCCCCTTTCCTTCCGGCGACAGGTGTATTACGAGTACGATACGTTTCGTTCACCGTCGTAATCAGGGGCGGCTACTCGATACGTGCTACGTGCTGCAGCGCGATAAAATATTTGAAAGAATAGCCGACATTGTAATTATAATTTCTATTTTGTTGCAACAACGAGTATATCTTTTTCTTGTGCGATTACTTCGTGGCTCACTGTTAGAGCGAGCTCGAGCGTGCGTCGATTAGTGCAGCCGGCTCGCAGTTTGCCTGCCGCTCGTCAGACGAGACGCAACATTTGAAAATCGTTTATAAAAAGGCAGAATCGTTGCTGTCCACAGTACATATCGTTATAGAGGTCGTAGCACGTCAGGCCTAAAAGCCGCGTGCCGCCACTGGTCTCAGTCCTCTCATTCTTCCTTTGTCCGATCTTTATTCAAGTCAGACGCGTTTCAGCTCTCAAAGAGAGACTTGGTTCGTTGTGTTGCAGAAGGACTGATAAGACGCGCAGTGCCACTCCTATGATTACGATGAATTCGAGAAATAGTAAGGGTGGTGATGGTGCCTCTGCTTCCAAGGATGGTGCATCTTCTCCCGTGACACCAGAATGGCGGAATTACAAGGATGCTTCACGCTACAAGCCTACCTTTTTATGCAATCATTGTGATGCGTCGTATTCTACCAAGCACCATTTGAGTCGTCACGTGCAGAATAATTGTCTAAAGAACCCAGAATCTCGGTGCAACACGGACAAAAAGGGTAGGCCATTCGTGTGTATGGTTTGTGGGCGCCGTTACAAGCTGAGAAAGGCACTGACTTATCACACGAGGCACGAGTGCAGTATGCATGCGACTTGTCCCATTTGTCATGAAACCATGACCGGCCCGGTCGTGACTGAAAAACATCTGAAGCTGTGCAAACGCAAAACGGGCATAAGCAGTGGAAGCACGGGACGGATGTCACCCGAATTAATTCCAAAAACGAAATTATACGAGCATGATGAAACCATTGATATTGAATCATCGGACAACGAATAATTCCTTTTGTTTCACACGTCCCTTCTACGATGTATCAGTATTGTTATTCTTCATTTCTCTATTTTCTACGACGTACTATGCTACTTCTTATATGTTCAAACAAACACTATTGAAATTTGTTAGTTTCTCTTTATTTTCTCTTATGAAACTCGAAAGTTTGGTTCAAACATTAAATACGAATTGAATAAAATCATTTTATAATTTTGCATTTAATACTTGGACTCTCTTCTTTTAACCTGCAACACAATTCTACGGTTACATTCGACGCGATGTTGGTAAGCGGGAAGTTAAATGTGATTAATTCTCACCCGTGCGTAACAGGTAAGGCTCGAGTTGTAAGTGCATTTAGAATAATCGGGCATATTAGAAGTTCGTGTCGTTGGATATATCGTACAACGTTAGCATTCGATGCAATTATATTTGTAAGTCGTAAATTCACGTACGTTTACGCGTGAAACTGCCCTGCGTAACGAAACCTTTAATGAACAAGAGCACGCAATAGAATCTGGCCATCAGAAAATATTCGAACATGGTTGAAATCAGTAAAGGCAACTATGTATTTATTTTATTCTGCGTTCAGTCATCCCTCTCTCCCCATTCCTTTGTTCCTATGTACCGACAAACCTATCTATCTTTACCGGTTTGCGTCTTTACGAAGAGATAGAATAAGGATTCGAAATGCTCGCGTATAGGATCGATTGACACGATTAAAGTGAAAATAGGCGGAAAGAGGACGCGCATTTGGATGATCCGAGCATGGGCGGAAATGTGTTTCTCTGCATGTCGTCAGTTCGCTGGTCTTGCTTTGCATCCACTAACTGGCAACAAAAATTCGATTCTTTTTCTAGATTCAATGTACGGCCAGTTTCACTCGTCTTATATTCGAACCGAAATGGTGGCAGAGGGTTCTATACCGGGGCAAGCCTATCAGCCCAGAAGAGATTCTGGCAAGGAGGCAAAGGACATCTACATGAATGCTGGTTGTCGCCAAGGCCCGATACATTCTGTTCCTAGGGCTCATTGGCCCGATAGTGTTCTCGTTCGAAGCACCGCGTCCAGGAAAAAGTTTCATTGTCCAAGGTGTAACAGTGGCTACACTAGACTGTCGGACATGAAAACTCACTGTCATTTTCAATGCGGTAAAGAACCGCGATATCAGTGTCCATACTGCACGAAGAAAGCAAAATTTTCTTCGAATATGTATGTCCATGTACGCCGAATGCACAAGGACGAGAAGCAACAAATCATTGATCTGTACAAGCAGCTATCCAGAGTTCGCTATTAACGTTTTCAATATTGACAAAGGTAATCGGGGGTAAAAGAATATGGCGTGAAGGAAGGAGAAGGAGAATGCTACGAGATCAAAACAGACGAATCGATCGTATCTTCCACAATTATGTAAAAATATTACTAGCTAGTGTTGCAAAGTATCGTAGGAATATGCGTCACGGAGAGATAGGAGTATCTTCGAAATAGGTGAAAGAAATCGCAACAGTGACTACACTTTGAACCATTAACTACCGTTAACTGTCACTCTGTACTATGTATTACTCTTCTGCCCCTTTGCCCCTTCGCCCCTTAAATTTCTTCCTCCGCTCTCTATTCTCGATCATTCACCCTCCAAGATCATCCCTTTATATCTGCACTTTCCAGTGTCTTAGAAGCGCAAAGCGCCAGACTGCGTGTACGTTCCAGCGGAAAGTCCACGCGCGTTCCAAGAAAGGATGCCTATGCTCTCGCTCCGTTGCCCGTTGCAGACTTCATCTGTTTAACATTTGTCACAGACCTACTCTGAATAAAGTACACTTCGAACGTATCCGTTGCTGCTCAACGAGTTTACATTATTTGCATTTTATCGGTTTTCTTTTCTCTTATTTTTCCTTAGCATGATTGTTGTTACGAAATAGGTATGCCTTTCTTTTCCTCGTCGTCTGCAAAATCTGATTCGCCGTACGAAAGATCTCGGATACCAGAGAATATAGATTACGCGCTTTATTACGCGGTGCGTCGGACATCTCGATCTGTTTAATTGTTAAGCATCGCTACGCTCGTCGTCCGTCGATCGCCGGGCTACTGTACTGACCGACCACTGAATTTTTCCAGGTTTCAAACAATTTGCCACGCCAAGAATGTTATTGAATGCAGGCCAGAGTGGCAGGCTTTACAGGAGTTTCGTACCGACGAGTCTGAAATATCCTTGCGGCAATTGTTCGAGCGTTTTTGGACAGAAACGAAGTCTTGTCACTCATTTGAAATACGAATGTGGTCAACCACCACGGTTCAAGTGTCCGTACTGTGATCTGATCTCTAAGAAGACGTCCAACATACAGAAGCATATACGCCGCAAACACGAGGGGCACATGGTCTATGTTCAAGACATTTATCGACTATCAAACCGGGCCGTTTGAAGAAACATCGCCGAAGAAATATTTCCATGCGATCTTTGTTGCGTTTCTCGATTTCCTTCTCAGGTGTCCTTGCAATAAAACGATTTATAAAATAACCGCGATGTCGTCAGCTTTCCCTCGGCGATAATACTTAATACTTGATCCCTGCTTTAGCGCGATATGTTTCGTTTTAGGTTTTGTCGCTTTTCATGGCCACGAGCGAGCAAGAGATAAAGCGAGAATCGAAACATATGAGCGGATGGGAAATGTCGGGAGTAGGAAATTGTTTAGTTGCTAGAAAACTATCTCCTTTGCACAATTTCGACGGCACTGACACAGCGATCGTCCTCGCAGTTTCCTTTGTAACTTACACGCGCCGCTGGCATCACGGACAATCGGTGTGCTGCATCAATCTGGCAATCGGGGAAGAAAATAGACAGCGCTAGAGAGAAACGAATGGCCGAGCGTGAAACCGATTCGCAGTTCTCTTGGCTCTTGCCATTTTTTCGATTAGTTTTCCGAATCGCTTGCCCGGCCGTGTTTGTCGATCGTCTAAGTCATAATCTGCCATTTGTTTGTGGATCACTCACTACACACTGATCTATCCCTGTGCGATACTTTTCTTTTGCTTGCAGACCAGCCGTTTTCCTTCGAACCTCTAGAGAGCGAGCGAAACGCGACGACGTCTGTCGCGTTGCAGCACGTTCGCAACGTCAAGTTCCCGTGTCCAAACTGTAGCAGCGTCTTCAATCGGAAAAATAATTTGCAGAAGCATCTGAAGTACGAATGCGGCCAGCTACCCAGGTTCAAGTGTCCGTACTGCGACTACCGTTCGAAGAAAACGTCCAACGTTCGCGCACACGTTCGATGCATTCACTTCGGCTCTACCGTTTACGTGATCGATTTGAACGCGAGTTACGCCTAGCGGTTTTCGAATCTCCTTTCGAAATTCTTCAGCTTTGAGAAAATGAAACGCTGTCGTAACTCGCGGGTGGTTGGCGAGTGACCGTTCGCAGTGCGAGAGAGAAACAGGGTTGCACATTGGGCAATGTAATTCACTGAAAGTTCGCAGTGTCGTCATCGAGATGATTTCATAAACGGAGGCAGTTTCGATTACTTTTGTATGCAGACGAAATAAAGATTCCTTTCGCCGGAATATATCACCCTTGCGCCTGCTTGACAAAGTATGTCTCATCGTTCGACTCACGCTCTCGTGCATTGCCAAGAGCATCCTTTCCGAATTCTTTCCTCGAAATTTCGTCGGGCCTGCAGGTACGGCACGTTGGTAAGGACGAAGGACGTGCTTGTATGCACGTGCCTGGTCCGCGGCAAGATTCAAACAATTTTTTCGCAGATTTGGAAACACTTGACGCGGCTTCAAGATACCACGCGACAAGAGCAAACCAGAGCAATCGTGCCAGCACTTTCACCCGGAAGAATTCATTTGTAATTCGCACTTACGATTGCTGAGCGGTCCGCTGCCAAAGTTCGGTTTTTTCTATTGCTACTATCGTCGAGGAAGCCTCGCACTCCTTTGAGACTTCGATGGAAGATACGACCCGTGTCTGTTCCTTGCATTTTTTTTTCTTCTCACAACTGTTGAGATCCCGTTGCAATTCGCGACAAACGCATTTATTCGCGTCCAGCGATACGCACACGATATTTACGATTGTTTAACAATTCACGACCATCGATCCAAGTTTACCCTGCATAGAGTTTCGTCTCCGATCTAGTCTATCTTTCGTGCGCAAATATCAAATTTTCGTTCGTCAATAAAATACTATAAGCTGTTCACGACCCGAGGAATGATTATTTTTTATTTTCTCCTTTTCTTCATGGAAGATGGCAATCCGCGGCGGAACCCACAACTTTCAAAGCCGCGGATGCATTCGAGATCGACGTCCGAAGAAGGTTTGGCGTCAGCACCGTCTTTTATTGTCCTATAGGCTCTCTTCCTCCCTCTATCTTTCTTTCTTTACCTGTCTCTCTCTCCTTGTACGCTAGGGCCCTCGGCAATACGAAGAAATCTGACGGGGATGTCGTGTGCTTATTTCTGTTTCAGATATAAATTGTTGCGCGTTCGTGGGCGTACCTACGCCATCTCAAAACTTTCTTCTTCAACGACCTCATCAAGGATTATCGAGGGGCGCCGCGATCGTTCCGCCTTCCGACTCGTCAAGAACGTTCGGCAGAAAGTTCCCCTGCTCCAATTGTACCAGCATCTTCAGTAGAAAAGGCGGGCTGACGTATCACCAAAAGTTCGAGTGCGGTCAGAAGCCGCGGTTCAATTGTCCTTATTGCACTTATCGTGCTGGACATATTTCAAACGCTCGTCGGCACGTGCGAAAATGTCATCCAGGAAGAGAGGTGTACACCGTCGACCTTTGTCAATTGCAGCAGCACTCTGCTTGAAACTGCGACTCCCGAAGATTCGAAGGCGGGCGTCAGAAGGAAGGGGGGACACTCTTGATTTCCACGACATCGTCCTTCGAAGATTTGCCATCGTCCCGACACTGCCATCGCCATCATCGTCGTCGTTGTGGCTACCTTTTCGACGAACGGTAGACATATCCCAGTAAGGGAAAGGTGCTTACATCGTACGTTAATACTTTAAGCGAGCATCGATCAGGTTCGAATTTATTAGTCTTCTGCAAACATAATTCAACCAGTATTCGTCTCCAAGTATATTTTTGTAAAAATGGACAGTTCCACGAGTGCGTTGAGAATCCCAGCAAAGAACCATCTCGCGGTTAAGTGTACGATTGAAGTAATCTTTCCCAAATTTTGTAGCGCGGCATTGGGATGACAATACTTTGTCGATTTAAGGTGAAATTTTATTTTTTTTTTTGTTTGTTTTGCAGGATATGTATTTTGCAGATACGGAGAAAATCGGATCGCAATTTATCCTCCTGCTAGCGAGCCTATCTTGCGCTGAAACGATTCAGTTAAGCAGACGACGATCTGTCGAGATTGTGCGTCGCGCGAGCGTGAACATTGCAGGGCAATACGTAAATGCAAATCCTGTATTGGCCATAATATCGGGCTGATTTTTTTTAAAAATACAAAAACCTGGATCTATTTAATCTCTGATTTACATTTACCGACAACAAGATATTTCCGATCCCTGTTACTCCCGTTCTCCGACAGGCGACTATCGTTGATCGACACCGCAGAGGCGAACGAATTGTTCATCCCCGGGGGGTGTGCCGCTCTTACGATCGAGCTTGTTAGCGTACAATGGAAATGCATCGCCGACCAACACCGTTGGTTGTCGAAACGTGCACGATGATTGACAACACCCTTGTGCGGTTTCTGTTTCAGATTGTTTCGCGGCAGGAGATATCGCGTACGCGTCAGCTATCGGAAGAAGACGTCGAAGCCATCAAAAAGCCGGGGTTTCCGCGAATTCCAGCGGCGAGAAGCAAAAATTTCCTTGCCCGACTTGTCCGAGCGTCTTCAGCCACAAGAACAATCTCTACTATCATTCAAAGTTCGAGTGCGGCCAGTTACCGCGATTCAACTGTCCTTACTGTACATATAGGACTAAGCACGTGTCGAACGTGCGTGCCCACGTCCGTAGAAAGCACCCTGGTAACAACGTTTACGCGATCGATATCTGTAAAATGTTGGCAGGCTAAGTTCTTCGTTCCGTTGAACCGGCCTCGAACGCTTTTGCAGTCACGAGTTGAGAATAATTCTAGTCTAACCAAGGCGTACGCGATTGCTGTATCGTTGCGGTACTTGGAAATAAAGAACCCTGTTACCCCCGGTTTCAGATTCATCGAATGCGACGTATGCGTGTTAAGAAGGCATTCGCGATACCAGTTGGTTGATGTCCTATACGAGATTTACTTCCAAGGCAACGACGCTACCAATCTCGGTTTTTTTGTCTTTTAAGACGTTCGTGCAATAGAGTTCGTACACTTATAGGACACGCCATCGTATTTTCCCTCTCTCCATACTATTCGTTTGTGTATCTCTCTAAGCGAGTGTAATCTTCGTTGTTGGACAACGACAATTATCACAGCGAACTTAAATAAGGTCGGTGCATAGAATTTTGTAAGCGACATGTTTCTTGTACACAAGATCTCGTAATAAAAATGCAGTCGTATACGAAACTCCAAGTGGTAACACCGTCCGTCCCGAGTTCGTCTATGACACTTTATCCGGATTTACTCTATCGATTACCCAGCAATATTTGAATAATAAAATAATTTCCCTTGATTTCGTCCCTTCTGTGTTTAATGTTAAGCTGATACAGCGAGAAGTATAGTACAATAATTCGCGGTGCGATAAAATAGTGTCGCGACGATTGCAGGTAATATAGGGATGGTAATGGGAGACGGAACTTGGGAATTTCCTTTGCACTCTTTTAATTGCAGATTTGTGGTTCTCTAATAAGGGGATCGGATAATTGATCCATATTCTAGTTGCCTCATTTTTTCTGTTCGCAGGTATTCATCGTCTGGTATGGCAACCGTCTTATCCGGATGGACGTTGTTACAACTACGATGGTGTTCGAAACGATCCAAGTAAAAGTTATTCCTGCCCAAAGTGCGGCAATGTCTTCACCAGGAGAAATAATCTCTACAATCATCTAAAGTTCCAGTGCGGCCAGTTGCCAAGGTTCAATTGTCCATACTGTTCGTATCGGACACGGCACTCGTCGAACATCAGGTCTCACATACGTAGAATGCATCCTGGTCAAAGAGTATACGTTATCGATATGCAAAGCAAGCAAGAGAAGCACGATTCGCAATAAATTTCTCCCTCTTACGTTTTTTTTATTTTTCCATCGGAATAGTAGGACACCCTCGGCTCTGGTTGAACCTATTATCGTCTTCCCGTGGAGAATCGACGTGCGACGTGCGCGTGGATTCTTGTTCAAAGGTATCGTGTAAATGTGCAATAAATTGTTTCGAGAAACTCTGTACGATAGTTCTCTTCTGACTGTTTTTCTACCCCCTTCGTCCGTTGTCCTTTGCTCCACTCTGTCGCGGAATGGGTCAACTATTCGGTCGACCAGCAGAGTGCGAGGGTAGCTCGTTGTCTTTTCTAATTATCTTGTGCAAATTATTATATGTTCGTTACCTTCTATTTATTAATTGTTTATTACCTTTGCATTTGTGTTTGTTGAATACGCTTGAAATTTATGTTTATTTCTTTTCTATAAAACACGTAATAATAATGTACATTTAAGATTAATTCGAAGCAAATAAAATGATTTGAAATTCGTTGCCACCTAGAATGCCCATCCAGCTCACTGTGCGTCGTCGTCATCGTCGTCGTCGTCGCCGACATCAATATGGAACGTCCAACAGCAAAGATTATATCGCGAGCATTTCGTTCTGCTTTCAGATTATCCGTATCATAGGAATGGCTGCGACGAGACGCGGCGTATGAGGTGCAACGGTGCATTCTACAGAAAGTATGCTTGTCCAAATTGTACGAGCGTATTCGTCTGGAAGTACACGCTGAATCGACATTTGCGAAACGAGTGCGGCAAAGGACCGCGCTTCAAATGTCCTTACTGCGATTATCGCGGTAAATGGAAGGCTAATATATGCAGACACATCAAGGCGGTTCACAGGGACTGCAGTATCTACGTTTTGGATACCTAGATTCGCGAATGCGTACCACTGCGAGGAAATGATCCTTTCCTTTCCATGCGACCGATTTTATCCGCGTGTTCTTTTCGATGGACCGATCAAACGGGAAGGTTTGACACATCTGTCCGAGAATGTACCGATGCGAATAAAGCATACGACTATTCGAAGCGTAGCATTTCTCCTAGGTTTACTCGAAGCGTGAAACGATGCGAAAGCGAGAACGGGTCCACCGTTACAAGAAAATTTCGTCTACTCGTTTGTTTCAGGCTTGCAGCGGAGCTGGTGGTCGCACGGCGAGGCTGGAACATCGACCAAGTTCAAGAAATTGCCGGGTGCCGTTCACATCTGTCCGAGCCCGAATTGCGACAGGTCGTTCAATTGGAAAGGAAATTTGAACCGGCATCTCAAATACGAGTGCGGTCTCCAGCCACGGTTTAAGTGTCCGTATTGCGAGTATTGTTGCAAAGTGAAGGCAGACGTGAGCAAGCATATACTGAGAAAACATCGCGGGTTGGTCGTTTACGTGGTGGATTTGTCCGCTAACTCGTCGTCCGATACAACAACGAATTCGACGCGCTAAGTCAGGAGCTGATTCGAAATTTGTACTTTTCGTTCAATAAAATTGCCTTTCGTTTACCAGAGTCGCGGGCCACTTATTAAGCGCGCCTGCATCGACCTCCGATGTTTCGTCACCGTACTTTTTTTTTTCTTCTTTTCCTCTTTTCTTCTTTACTTTTTCGCCTTTTATTGCAGGCGCAAAGACCGGCACAGGTCGAGTTCCATCACGTTCGCCTTGCTTTTCCACGCACGATTATTATGTAGATGGCAGAGTAGTTTGTCGAACGTCTGATGGCGAACAATGCGTTCTTTTTCAGGGCACAAAGGGGGGCTCGTGACGCGGACGAGCCATCGGCGGGCCAATTGGTTTGTGAAACCTAGCAAGTTTGCCTGTCCAAACCCAAACTGTCGAAGCGTTTTCGATTGGAAGAAGAACCTCGCTAGTCATTTGCGATATCAGTGCGGTCAGAAGCCTAGATTCAAGTGTCCTTATTGCGACTATGCGTGCAAGGTGAAAGCTGACATACGGAAGCACATCAGAGTTAAGCATAAGAACAGCGACGTCTACGTGATAGACATTTTTCAATCGTGGCAAGCTGTTCGATGAATTTGTTCGGGACGACCGGCAGGTAACGAGATCGAGCACCTGCGTATAATATAGTTTCGATGTCTCGTCGTGTTCGGTCGCTCGTTTTCGTTTCGAGCCATTGTATTCTTCGGCATTTACACGTACATATATAGATTTGCGCTTCGTGTCTTTGCGATAGGGACGAATTATGATTCAATAAAAGGCGTTTCGGCTTAAACAGGCTTGGGTGCGTGTGTTTTATTTTGCAAATATACTCGTATCATTCTACGTAGCGATTGATGTTCGTATAATTTGCTTGCACGCAAAAGGTATCGCTGCCGATAGAGAGAACGAGAGGGAGAGAGGATCTTGGGGATTGCAGCGTGCAAGGTGGAATCGTTCGCAATATTTTCAACGTTCCTTGGAATCTTCACGGCTGCGAATTTGTTGTCCCGATTCGCCCAGCTCTTTGTCGAATGATTTCGATGCCAACGAAAACTTAGATGCTAGTCGTCGTTCTGTAATTGTCATAGTTATTGCACGCTCGTGATTAGTCGTCGGTGATTTGGGCGACTAATGGTGCTAGTTCGTAGAGTGTGCGCGAGTATCTTGCTGCGTTTTTTGTTCCAGTTTGTCGAGGCTTCGCCACGTTGCGGAACAGGTCGAAGAAGTTCTGCTGCCCTAATTGTCCGAGCGGGTTCACTAGAGAAACGAACCTCCGGAGGCACGTGCGGTACGGATGCGGCCAAGGACCAAGGTTCAAGTGTCCCTACTGCGAGATGCACTCGAAAGAGATTTCGAACGTGTACAGGCACATTAGGACTAAGCATCGAGGAATGCGGGTTTTTCTGATAGACGTGGCAACCAATAGACAATTTTACGCGCGAAAGAACTAATCGATCGTGGACATGGAAAGACGATCAGTATCGTACTCAGACCCGAGCAGCATCGTTTTGTTCAGAGTCCAAGTTCTTCGAATTGTCGAGACTTTCTTCGCGTGTAAGCACAAATCAGTATCCGTACAATAAATATTGTTTCGTTCGAGGCATCCGATTCAAACTCCAGCGCACACAGTTGAAGAGATACGACTCTTATTCTGGTTTTTTTATACACATCTTTTCCTACAGTACCCCTTGCATCCTTCTCTCACAATTGTCACAGTCGATATCGTTGTTGCACTGCATACGCGAAATTGCGTTTCATTGCGTTGCTCCGTTTGTGCTTTCAGGTTTGATCTATTACCCGGCAACGGCGGGCTTTCACTATGGCATGGATCAGTGTCAGCTGGTGAAATCGCAGCCAAGCTATCGTCGGCTAGACACGAAGAAAGGTGGCACCGACAACGATAGGTTAGTCCTTCGATCTGGTTCGTTGTTTCGCTCGGTTCACCGGTCGTGCGTACTCCGTGCATTGGTGATCGCCACCTACGATTACGATTACGATGTCGATTACGATTCTGTATCAGGTATAGATGCCCAACGTGTGAGAAGAGTTATCGACACTTGCACCATATGTTACGCCACTCCAAGTTCGAGTGCGGTAGTCCACCGAGATTTCAATGTCCGTATTGTGGAATGAGGAGCAAGCAGTCCAATAACGTGTACAAGCATATACGGTGCAAGCATCCAGGATCGAAGCTAGAAATCGTGGTCCTGCATTACGATCAGCAATGAAGCCGGATACCCCTTTTGGTTGCAGCTTGGAAAGCTCTTTTATATTTTGCAATAAAGCGCGATCTATCGAAAACCAGAGTATTTTTTTTTGTCCGTTCCGTGATACCACATTCACTGCCCTGGAACTCATTAACGAGGGAAAGGTCGTACGGATGGTAGTCGCGTAGCCTCGCGATTAACTCGCCACGATCGTTTTGCAGGTTGAAAGTTTCTGGGCGCATCGGCGATCACGGCGGCGACGTGCGGCGTGCAGCGTGCAGCGTGCAGGGAGCGATAAGGGCGACGATAGCTGTCGGATCCTCGTCGACGTCGCGCTCCTCCCAAGTCCAAGTTGAACAGATATTTTTCTGCACAGCCAGCTTCAAAGGGATGTCTGCAACCGCTTTAATTGTTTGTCCGTAACTCGGCAAGATATCATCGTGCGTGCGCGCGTGTATGTGTGTGAGTTTGCAAGCAAGCGTAATCTCCAACTCTGGCCCTCATTGAAACCGTCTCATTCATCTCTGTCCGTTCGCAAATACCTTGTTCGCCCAGCGCGATCCTTCGCATACGCAGCTCTTCGAAACGTTTCGCGAGTATCGGTCGCGCGAGACCAACCCGGCCATGGAAAAAAAGTTTGGAAGAAAAGCAGCGACTACCGATCGATCGTGGTTGCGTACACAAGGTAGCTCTCCATCGAGCTCCGAGGTGAAATTATTTTCGAGCCCCGCAGAGGGACGCGCGACCGTCGATTCGCGAACCAGCTAACCGATCACTTCCGTTTTTGTTTTCAGCCTTTCTGCAGATGCTGCCGCTACCATGGATCGAGGACAAGTACCCGGAGCGGAGCACGAGAAAGAGTAAAAGCCGATTTCCCTGTCCACGTTGTCGAAAGAGTTACACGACCAAGAGCGCGGTGACGGCCCACTTCAAGTACGATTGCGGCAAACCGCCGCGCTTCGAGTGCCCCTATTGCGGCAAGTTGAGCAAGAAAAAGTTCAACGTTCAGGATCACATACGGCACAAGCATCCGTCGAAGCCCGTCATCTGCAACACGTTGTTCTAGAACGTCTCGGCTCCTGTGCATTTTGCTCTCCCCAAATAAACGATCCGGCCGTTCGTCGTTGGAAATCTTTCGCAGGAGCACGGTCTCGCGATCGCCCCGCTTCGTTCGGGGCTCGAGCCGAGAACGTCGCGAGCATAGTTTCGTTCGGCTGACCGAGCACAGGCAAACGGAGTTAGTAGACTCGAGAATATTGTAGGGGCCCGCTGCCACAGAGACGGCGAGTTCTAGGCGCTGAAAAATGTAGCCGTCTCGAAGGAGTCGAGTTCCGGTCGATCATGTAAAGCCGTTGGAGTGTGACTTTTGTTTCAGAGAATAAAGTAAATGGTTTCCCGTAGGAGAAGCGAAAAGAAACATTGTTGTCGGTGTTTTATGATTATTCGGGACGAGTACCACCGATTTCGCGGCTCGATGTCCATCGCTGAGTACATACACGTCTACCTTGCTGTTTCCTCTTTTGCATGAACCTCTCCCGCCCTCGCCCCCCTGTGTGCCTTCAGTTTGCGTCCAGATTGTAAGGCGATGTTCGATAAAGCTCTTCGAGGGAACGGCTGGCCCACGATCTTGACCGTGATACGATGTTTTGTAGGTGACCGACTCGACGACGACGATCTTCCCGTCGCGCACTCGAGGAACTTTGCAAAGAAACGGGGCACGCTGTACAACGCGTTCACCGGAAAATTTCACTGTCCCAACTGTAACAACGGCTATGGCAGGCAAGACACTATGTTGGGTCACTTTAGGTACGAGTGCGGAAAGGCGCCGAGATACAAGTGTCCTTACTGCACTCTGTGCAGCAAGAAGACATCCAACGTTTATCAGCATGTCAGGTGTATGCATCCAAAGGAACCAGTCACCCTCGTTAAACTCTATTGAGCTGTCTCGAGCCCTTCGATACGAAGCGATACCGGCATTTCGATGTACAGTCCCCCTCTCTCATGGAACCCGTGCAGAGCGAATTCTAATTGTCGTTCGAACGAATAAAGCTCCTCCAGAAGAACAAGCTAACGTGTCTCTCCTCCTCGTTAGTCTCGTACCAACTTTTTCTCCTGCGTTTTCAGCCGCAACGACGACGCGCGGCAGCTCCGATCCTTTCCGTTAAGAACGCTCTGCCGATCCTGGCCAAGCCACGATCGTTCTTCGATTAACGAACCCTTTTGATCTGTCTCGTTTCAGATGTCACAGAGTGGCTGGGGACCAAGAGGTTCGTCTGCCAGGTCTGCGACAAGGGGTTCAGTCACAAACAATCCTGGAGAAGGCACCGGCTTCACGAGTGCGTCGGTATCGAGCCACGTTACGCCTGTCCCTATTGCGGCAAGCGGAGCAAATATGCCAACGCGATCTATCGACACGTCAGGAGGATTCATCTTGGTTTCGAAGTCATGACGAATCTTCTCTACTGATCGCCCTCGAGCTTTCGTTGGCGCGCGTCTCTGCGCATCATTACGTTCTCGGCCCCATCTTTTCTAGAGGTCCGCCAGTTCGCGGGTTCTCGCGCTCGGGCCGAGCACGCTAGATAACATTGGGGAAGATGGCTCTGGAACAGAGACGGTTCGCGTCTATGTATTCGTGACAATAAATGAAAGAATAAGAAAGATTTGGACAGGACGGGGAAAACGAAAGTTTGTCCCTCCTTTGGAAGGCGTTCGCGCGATCGAACGCGTCGCGTTATCCTTCTTCTTCCGTTAAACATTCGCGCCCTTTAAGAAACGGACCCTCCTCCCCTCCCCCGTGAGAGACCTTTCCGACTTTGATGCTCTGCAGCCGCTTACCTTTAGTTCGCATCACCCGCGTTCCCTTCTCTGGAACGTCGCGTTCCTCGAACGCGACACGGTACCTCCGTTCTCAGAGGAGATTAAATTTGCTTCCACTTCTCTCTAACGGCCCATCCTCCTCTCTTTTTCTGCTTACAGACTTCAGACCGATTGTCCTGGGAAAGTACCACGGTGTCGTTCGAAGTTCTCGGCACATGCTGAGGCTACAGACATCCCTTAACCGGCGTGGCTTTCCATGTCCAAGGTGCGCCCGCACGTTTCACACGTCCGGCGGCATGAGTCGTCACTACAGACTCGAGTGCGTCGATCTGCCGCGTTTCAAGTGCCCGCATTGCGATATGCGCAGCAAGTATACTCAGGCCGTGTACAGGCACATTAGGGCCAAGCATCGCGATATGGAGCTGAGATTCGTCAAACTTTACTGAGCCCTCGTTACCCCTCAATTTAAACCGAGAGCATCGATCCTCTCGCATCCTCCTTCAATCTCTTCCGCGCGTGAACCCTTCACCGCGGAACAGATTAGGACTCTCGTCGCACATTTCTTCGTTCCGTAGGAGAACCGTGGCGATCGATGCCCTGTGGCTTAGTGCACCTTAACGTCTCGGAAACTACGTAATGCTCTGTCTTCCACGGGAGTTCCGAACAATGTAAACCGCGTTATTTATACGTACACCAGTCGGATATGTTTTATTTCGACTGAGCGCGACGATAGCGATGTATATCTGAAATGAACGATGCTTCTCCGTACCACTGTTTCGACTACTATTGTATTACGATTGTCGTCGTCGGTTCTATCTTAAGAACAGGATTTTCGACAATAGCGCGTTACGACGTGGCTTTGAAACCTTTTCAACTTCGGTGGACAATTGGCGATACGAATATGAATACCAATATGAATCTGTTCTGTAGCACCGATTTTAGTCGATGGTTCGACGAAATATATATTGTAATATGCGTGCGCGCAAAAACAATACTATTCGTTCGATTCTCTCGTGCAGCTCTCTCTCTCTCTCTCTCTCTCTCTCTCTCTCTCTCTCTCTACAGTATATCGTCGGAGGGCCAGTGGAACATTTATTGCGACGAGCCAAGGAATTTTGCGCGTGCCAACCAATACATATATATATATATATATAAATATGTATGTGTATGTGCGTAGCGTGTACGATTTCGATCAAGACGTTGATCGGAGAAAAAAGAACAAGGAAAGAGAACATGTGCAATGGTAACGATTGGTCTCTTCTTGCACGCTGTATGTTCGTGTCACTTTTAATTTCGCGATCTCATTTCCATTCGGCAGAGCGTTTTTCAGTCGCGGCACAACAGATCTTCGATTTCGTCGTTTTCATTCGATGTTGATCGCGGAGCTTTGCCGTCTGCGCTAATCAGAAAGTTGATATTGAACCCGTGCTTGCAGGTAGTCCGGCGACAAATCATCGCCATTGGTTCCATTGTCCTCGTTGCCCGAACAGTTTCCGATACCATTGCAACTCCTACGAGACTTGCTTCCGGTGTGCGTACTGCAATTGCGGCTCACAGTATAGCTCCACCGTCCAGAGGCATGTGCGAAGAGAAACGGAAGGAAGACAGCTCGGTTCAACGAGCAGCAGGATAAAACGGTGCAGCGTCGATGCGGAACATTTTCATTGCGACGAAAGAATCCTCTTCCTTCCTTGCACCGACGCCCATTTGTAATCGGTCGTATTCTTTGGTTTTTTTTTTTCACTGTCTCAGCGAAGCAATAAAACTCCTTCATTTCATTCGATCGCCGTTGCGGTGTTAATTATTTTGCCGCGAGCGTAGAAACGTAAAATTAAGAGGCGGCCAGTCGAAAGCACGACGTTTCTGCGGTTTCGAAGTAAAATCTCCCTGTGTACCCTGAAATTCGTTGCCCGAATGGCAAACACGATTACTGACGACGGCCGTGATTTCTTTGTATTTTCCAGGCTTCCCGAAGCAGCCGCGGCCAGGACAGAAGGAGAAGGTTGAGAGATACGTTTGCCCAAGGTGTTGCAGTTCGTTCAGCAAGAAAGCGAACATGCTGACGCATTTTAGGTACGAATGCGGCAAGGAACCACGATTTCAATGCCCGTACTGCGGTAAAAGGGATAGAAAGTCTTCGAATACCTACAGGCATATCCGGACGTATCACAAGGATAGCAGAATAGAAGCCTACAAACTCTACTGAACGAGGAGGATCAGCGGTCGTTGGAAAGCATCGTCCCACGATCTTGCGTGGTCGCGTGTCATCGAACGTCCGTGTACGCCGAGAGTGTCCGTTAGAGTTTCGACCGTTTCGAGGGGAAACTCCGAGATTGTGTGTCTCTCTGTACAAGATTGCGAAATAGACGTGCTCCTTGCCCACGGAGGATATCATCGCCGTTCTCCTTCTACCTGTTCTCTCTCGGTCTCTTCCTTTTATTCGATGCCGTTCTAGTTTCCCCGAGCGTTCCAGCCCTATAAGCACCGGGGATCGATAAATATCGGTTGGCGCTTAACTGGCTTCGTTCTCTAGCTTCTTCTCATACTTTCTTTTCGGCTGTACGTTACACCCCTTCCGTTCATTCACTTTTCTCGTTCGTTTTCGTTTGGTAGCAGCGCTTCAGTTTCGCTATTTTCGCTAACCGTCGCGTCTGTTTTCTTGTTCGTAGGCCGACACCTCTCGACGCCTTACGACACCGGCGTTCTGGACACGCTGAGAGCGAACATAGAGTACAGGGTCAGACGGAGCGCCGTGAAACACGAGGACGGTCCCTTTTGGGACACCGGCAAGATGGCTTATCACTGCCCGAGATGTAACGCCGGCTACACGTACAAGAAAACGTTGAAGACTCACATGAAGTACGACTGCGGAAAGGAGCCGAGGTTCAAGTGTCCTTACTGCAACAAGAGGGACAAGTGTTCGTCGAACATTTACAAGCACGTCAGAATGCGACACGACGGGATGCCTGTGATCGTGCATAGAAACTGAAGCCTGTCGTTTATTCGCCACCGAATCGCTCCCCGCCATCCTCGACGTCCCTGTTCCTTCCGCAAAGCCGTCGACGATCCCCGATCGTATCCCGCCCTTCCCATCGTTATCTCCTGGTGAAACGCGACGCCCGTCAACGTTTTCGGATTAAGCTTCCGTTCAACGACTAGTCTAGCAGGGTGCCGCGTACATTCGCGAATTCCAAGTTCCTATGATAGAAGAGACTACGAAAGAGGCATGAACAATTCTCGTCGACTGGAAATTAGATAAGCTCTGGAGCCCGATGTATCGTTTACCTCAATAAAACTGTGAGACGTTGAACCCGAGATTCGAAAGTATTCCGCCAGTAATCGAAATGAGTTCCGGTCGGTCGGCTGCTCCGATCGCCACCGTTCCCCCTTTCCATCATTGATGGGCAAAGTCGCGTTCGTAGATCGGGGGACGCCTGCGAGAATAACAGGGAAATAGGGAGACGAAGAGTAATCGCCGCGTCGCAGAATCCACCGACCCTTTCCACTTTGTCGCCTCTGTTGGCGACGCGGCGTTAGCGATTAGTCGGCCCTGTCGATCCGCGCGTTAGATCCGTCCACTGGCCATGCCCGAGACGTTGCGCATAGTTTCGATAAAAAAAACAAACGCCGTCCAATAGGTCCACGCAGGATTAATTTTCCCGATTCTTTTCAGATGGATGGCTATCGAAGTGGCCGAACGTGAGGGCGCAGACCACGGTCTCCAGTTACATCTGTCCGAAATGCAACGCTGGATTCCGGAGGATGTGGGACCTGATCCGACACAAATGTGGCCAGATCCCTAGATACGCGTGTCCCTATTGCCATAAGAAGGACAACTCATCCTCGAACGTTTACAGGCACATTAGACGATGGCATCCAAAAATGCCAGTCGGCGTGAACAAAATGTTTTAAAGGATGTCGGAAGCTGCCGATCGAGTATTCTAGCTTAGCAGCATCCAAACCGAGCCATGCTAGTCCGCGATATATGATCGGATGGCTGTGCCGATTTTTCTTTATCGTTATTGCGCGTGTACGTGTGCGAACGTCGGAACAATACCGGCCATCCGAATCGTAATGTACTCGGTCCCCCAGAGTAATAAGCTTTGCAAACTGTGAATTCCCTTTGGCGTTGCATTCCGATTCGAGCGCACATTGCAAGGTTTAATCCGTCTACACTTCCATGGATCTCGCTTGAATATGTCTGTCTGTTAGTACGTATGGGTATACCAATACCTGGTGGTTGATAAAGAACGACGCCCGTTGCCTTCCGATTTTGATTTTCGCTACATACCGTGTTTGTGTTTTAATTTTCAGAATGGATCGACCCGTTGTCCTGTTCGAAGATGAACGCGGTGCGATGTTCGCAATGCGGCAAGGCGTTTATCAAGCATAGGGACTTGACCTACCATTTGAAGCACGCGTGCGATCAGAAACCCAAGATTCGTGGTGTGAAACGCGCAACTACTTTTCACTATGCGAGCAATTTGGACTGCGGTCAATGCGGGAAGAGGTTTAAAAGACGGAAAGATCTCAATTATCACGTTCGTCATTTGTGCGGAATAAAAGGGATACAGTGTCCTTACTGCAACAAGTGTTACACGTACACCTCTAACGTTAAATATCATATAAGTCGGTATCACAAGGGAAAAGAGATCTACTACAATAAACTGTTTTAAACGGCGACCGAATCGCCTCGTTCCATCTTTGTCTCTTGTTTTCTTTTTTTAATTTTTCATTTTCTCGCAATCGCTCCACCGGTCGCGTTGTACGACCGCGATACCTGTAAAGTCGAATCTACGGATTTGTTGTTTCTAGTAATTCGATGGATCTGCGATCGACCGTGAAAAGTGTAAAAGATCTCGCGGCCATCATGTAACGTGTGTTTTGAAGGATTAAAGGCTCGATGAACTTTTAGTTTTCATTCTTTTTATCTTCTCCTTCGTGTTCCATCGTGATCCACAAGGTGTTGCGTATAATCTGTCGATTCGTACGTATTAGCGTCACCTCCATCCCGTTTCTCTCTGTCTCTCTTCACACAGCACGCATAAATATCATCCCGATGAAAGTGAACACACCGGCTCCCATCTTTTTACGAATTACACTTCCCTCCTCACTGACTCTGTTTATGCCGCGCGACCGCGCGTTTACTCCGACAACGTAGCCCATTGCGCGGCTTCAAGCTGGTGGCTACCTGGCTTTAACCTCGATTAACCGTCGCGTGTCTTGATTTTTCAGGTGATTCCCGAGGAGAGCACTTGTACAAATGGAACGACTCGGACTTTGTTAACTATTTGCCGGAGATGAAAAGCCTGTTGAATAGGTACAGATATCACGCGAACGAGCGTAAAAGGTTCGAGTGCCTCAACTGCGGCTGCCGTTTCACACAGAAGACGACGATGACGAGGCATCTGCGGTACTTTTGCGGCCAAGGACATCGCTACCAGTGTCCTTACTGCGAAATGAAAGCATCGTGCTCGTCTAACATTTACAGACACGTTCGTTCGAGACACATTGGATACGAAGCTCGCGCCATTAAGCTCTTCTCCCCGATGAATCCACGTAGAAACATGTGAACCCCGTAGTTCGAAGAATGGAGCGCGTCCGCGCGTACACGGTTCTATACACGTGCATCTGTACAGCACGTAGACGCCAACGAGGGGATCCAAAGTGAAACGACGCGACCTTAGCAACGTAAGAACGTGTAAGATTTTTCACATGTTCACCGATGGAAAATATACATATATATGTCTTTCTGTATCAATGTCTCTGATCGCACTGCTCCTTCGGTATAAGCATTCTGTGTCAGCCGCAGCTTTGCTCGATCGACGTCTCAACGAGGATTTTGCCACTCGAGTGTTGTTCGGGATGATCCTCGTTGACGATCGTCTCCCCCCCCCCCCGTCGTCGATCCGTCGTCGATCCGTCGTCGATCCGGAAATTACGCTGACCGTCTTCGAGCTCTGAACTTGATTTTCTTTTCCTATCTCCGTACGTTACGCGTTCACACTTCTGGACCGTCCTAGGAAACTGCCGCCGCGGCGCGCCGTGCCCCCAACTGCACAACAGCTAACTCGTTCCTTCGATCTTTCAGGTGCTTGCCGGACCGTTCCCAGGAGACGACGGAAAGTGTACTCCGTGAACAAGAGCCACTATTGCCCGCGCTGCAATCGTGGCTTCACCTTAAAGAAAAACATGACGCGACATCTGCGTCACGAGTGCGGCATGGCGCCGAAATACCAATGTCCTTACTGCGACAAGCCCTCCAAGTTTACCCAGAATATTTACGCCCACATCAGGAAGTATCATCCTGGTCAGACGCTCTGCTTCAAACGGCTCTACTGAACTCGACCGGATCCCTCGACGTTCGTTCCTCTTTCCGTGTTCGAGTCTCCTCCCCTCATCCGTCGATATGTCAGACAAGTTTAATAAAGTTCTCGATCTCAGCATCTCCGAGTGTGTTCATTTGCGAGGGACGCTGCCCCGCAAAAAACTCGTGGCAACCATTTTTACTTCGGGGTAACGACGCGGTCGAGAAAGTCGCAAGCTAATAACCACCTCCACCCTCTTGATTTCAGGTGTCACGGATCGGAACCGCCGCAGTCCTCCACGATGATATTTGTTCATGTACTTATGAAAGCGAATAAAGAAAGAGCAAACGAGTTCGCACACTTGACACCGTTACACCTATGTCTCTTTCTCCGAAGGGCACCGAGTTGTAGGAAGGTTCGCGCGTTGCATTTGCTTCGCGTATGCCCGATCGAGTAACCGCTTGAGAGTGCTTGTCGCGAGTACTTGTTGTCCTAGACTAGAGTTGCCGGGGTAATGCGCAATACACTGTACGGGTGTACACGTATCGTTTTGCCCCGTCGACAGACTTGCCCCGGAACGGCGACGAAACTCTGGTCGCAACACGGGGGAGAAAGGGTGAAAACCTCTATGAAATTACTGCTCTTATATGTGTCAGCGAGCTAATGTTTGCCTTCTAATTTCACTCATCGAGAAAACTACCGTATAATTTCCAGTGATGTTCAACCTGTCCGCATTGCCTTACGTGACGGTCGCCGTGGCTCCGGATCGGAGGCGAACACGCTACAACGCTGCTGCGCTTCCAGCAGCGAGCACTGCTTCCAGAGGCAGCTTCGATTGCCCCAAGTGTCAGAAGACCTACAAATGGTATCGAGGACTTCACAGACATTTGAAATACGAATGCGGTAAGGCGCCGCGTTTCAAGTGTCCCCATTGCATGTACACAGGCAAACACCGGTCGCACGTGTACTCGCACATCAAGAGCAATCACAGCAATCGACCGATTTACGCCCTCGACACTCAGCAGGACTGAGCGTCGAGCACCGTCCGATTATGTATCTCGCTCTTCGACACCTTTCCAGCATCCCCGTAACGAACGTTGCGCTTGTCGACGGTCTCCCGTCTCTCGCCCCTCATCTGTCGCCCCCCGTTGCCCCTCGTCGTTCGTAGATCGCTTCCCGATCGGTCCCGTCACCGTGACGTTTTTCCATACATTGTACATTTCTATTCGTAGACATTGTATAGAAAATAAATAATTCCTCAGCGATAGAAACGACTCGCTTACGCCACTTCCGACATTCCTCCCAGCCCGGGCCCCCGTCCTCCCTCTCTTTCTCTCACGCATTGTCTATCGTCTATCATAAGCGCAGCCTACGACAATAAAGAGGGGCAAATGTTAATCGTATCGTAGGGTTGTGGTTCCTCCCGTTCAAGCATTTCGTTCTTCCATTTGTTAATTTGTCGACGACGTATATATTGTACGCACGTATATGTATGCGACATCGCATCTCCTATTTAGCCGTGCCCAGCTGCTAAACATCTTGCGTACCGAAAGCAGCATCGTGCCTCGAAATCGAGTCCGTCACCGACGAAACCTGCCACTGCACGACGACGACCGTGACGGCTCAATGAAAGGGTTCGACACACATTTCCCCGCGAATACTTCTCGGCTAACCGTTCGAAAATTTCTTCCTTTTCCAGATTTGCCCGCGAACAACTGGAGCTCGAAGCGGGAGTGCAAGCAGTCGTTCAATCGCAGCCGTCATCCGTGTCCAAGGTGTTCTCGCAGCTACAAACATCGCAGTCACATGATACGGCATTTCAAGTACGAGTGCGGGACCCCTCAGAGATTCGAGTGCCCTTACTGCAAGCATCACCTACGTCAACGAACCAACGTGTGGACTCATATACGCACCTTTCATCCGTATCGCGAACTTTTCTGCATCGATATCGCCACGAACGCGAAACTCTTCCATCAGGATCATCGTGCCGATTAAATCGTGGGACAAAGGTGCTATGGACGAATCTCTTTGTCCTATTTTTTTCAATCTCTGCCAGTCTATCTTTTATCTTGTTCCAATGTGTCCCGTTACATGCGTCGTTTTCATGGGGTCGCGCAGTGTCCTTTGGCAGCAGCACTTGCAACGCGTATTGCAAAGTTGCGGCAGGTTCTAAGAAAACCCCGTGACAGAATAAGCCGTTTTTTTCGGGGTAGTTTCGTCGAGTTCGAGAAGAGATTAAGAGATTTAGGTAGCCGAGGGAAATTCCTGGCGATCGTTGCCCTGTTCTGCGAACGAGTCGAAGCAGCGATGCGCCGTTTATTAACCGTCCCTTTCTTTCTGTCCATGTTTCAGAGGGCAGGAAACGGACAGCGGAGATCGAGCGGTTTCGCGGCCGTTCCGGCAGGGAATTCACGGTCGTCAGACGAGAGGGAATGTACGAGTGTCCGAGTTGCCACAATCTTTACAAGTGGAAAAAGTCGATGCTGTCGCATTTACGGAATCAGTGCAAGCAACCTCCGCGTTTCGAGTGTCCCCACTGCACGATGAAAAACTATCAAAAGTCGCACATGATTCGTCACTTACGGGTGCATCATCCACAACTCGCGCAAATGTTCTGGGACCGAAAGCTCGGTAGTTTCTTTCGACTGTAACTCGAATGACTTCCACCGATAGTGGAACGAATTGATGTTCGCAATAAAGCTCCGTGATGAATCGATAGAGGAGAACATTGATCCCACCCTCGGTACGATCCCCGACTTACGATCGATCGTAATTCGTGTTCCGGTACACGGTAAGTTGTGTAATACGAGAGCGACTGGACGCGCCCATCCTTCCGTCGTTCCTTCGATGCTTTCCGATTTGCGCGAGCTAACTTTGCCCGCGCTGCTTCTCCGAAGCGTTGCGCTGCGCTGCGCCGCGTTGCTCTAGCGATCCTGCTACGTTGCTCCGCCGAACAGAAATTTTCGATTACGCGCGATTTCCGGTCGACCGTCGAAACGCTCGTTCGACGGAGTGGCCAGCCTCCGTAAGTTGTACAGCCTTCACGCGAGGGGTCGAGAATATGCTGTTCAGTATTTACGTCTCCGTGTTTCAGGATTCCATATTCTACCGCCACCGCATGGGCAGAACGTAATCGTCAAGTGCCGATCCGGGACAATCGGCAAACGTTGCTTGGAATCGAACAGAAGCACGAAACGAAAGAGCTTGAAGATGAGCGCCTCGGACAAGAAGAAACCGTTTCAGTGTCAAAAGTGTGGTCGTGGCTTCACACTGAAGAGGAACAAAGATCGGCACGTCAACTACGAGTGCGGTCACGAGCCAAGATTTCAGTGCCCCTATTGCGGTCTTCGCAGCAAGCAAACCTCGCCGGTCTACGCTCACATCAGGAAGAAACATCCGGAAGAGGAAGTGTTCATCTTCGACATGAAGCTTTGAATTCGATCAATGCTCGACGATTCATCCGCGCTGTGCTCGATTCTCGATTCTATGTAAATTACTGTGTCGCTTTTCGAGCTCACTCGCTTTAAATTTTTGAATCAATAGCTGTCTCTCTCTCTCTCTCTCTCTCTCTCTCTCTCTCTCTCTCTCTAATTCCTCTGCCGTACACGTTCGTCTGGAACCCCTTTACAGAAGTACATATGTTACACTTGCGACACGCACATTCAGCAAGTTGTCCGTTCACCGGACGACGCGACGATTCGAGAACGTTTAAAGGGAAATCATTATTTTCGCGTGCAATACGTATCGAGCTGAGCTCCACGAGACGATATATTCGAAAGCCGCCCCCGTTATTTGATCGTATGCGAGGGCAACTTTTTTCCTGCATACTTTCGCACGCGAACAGAGGGGCCAAACATCGAGGAGACCGTCATCGCCCGAAGATTGTGCTATACAGCGACACCGATTCGATAAATTGACTTATCGTTGTTGTAGATTTAGAAGCAGGTTTCGCTAGTAAATTGCTATACGAATAAAATAAGGTCCGTTAAAGTCGCGCGTACATACCGAGAGAAATTTCACTTTAAAAGAAAATCCAAATTTACGGAACGATCGAATTCGGATCGACATTTTCGTCTAGAAGATCATCCGTAAGGATACAAGGTATCTTTATTCATTTTTCTTTCGTTACCGCTCAACATCTGTCCGAAGCATGTCGTTATCCGTTCCGACCCCGTACCGACCCTGCACCGTCATTCTCTTCGAGCTTGGCCAAATCGACCCGACCCGACCCGACCCGACCCGAACCCGATCCGTTCCAATGCGAGATCTGATTCCGAGAACGGCCCGACGATCGACTCCCTGACACTCGGATCCAGCGATCCTGATCTTTTTCCAAATCGCCCGTTCGGCACTTCCTCGCAACAACTGACCAGCCATCTTGAAGTTTCAGGTTTTTATGCCGCGGCGCCACAGTTGGATCTAAACTTCGTTTTACAATCTTGTAAGGCATTCGAGAACGAGGACAGCAGCAAGGAGGTTGGACAGACAGAATCCGGTGGCGGGTCCGTGCCAAGATCTCTATCGGATTACTATACTCAAGCGAGGGTGAGGAACACCTATGCGAAGGGGTCGTTCACGGACTGCTTCAGGAAGCCTTTCGGTTGCCCCAAGTGTGGCCGATGTTTCACCGTGAAGGGTAACATGACCAGGCATCTCAAGTACGAGTGCGGTCAAGCCCCCCGATTCCAGTGCCCTTATTGCGAGTTTCGTAGCAAACAGACGTCCAACGTGATGTCGCACATCAGAACCAGGCATACCGGTCAAAGGGTTTACGTAGTGCATCTCAAATACGAGAACTGAATGATCGACGAATTTCGTCCGCTAGAAAACAAAATTTACCACACACAGTCACACATACACACACGATAATGATAGTAATAATGATAGCGCTAAGAAGAACATAGTATAATAATATTAATAACAACAACAACAACAACAACAACAACAACAACAACAATAATAGCAGTAATAATAATACACATTCATTCGCATCCCCTCACCATTCGTTAAACATTGTGTTCCGTTTAATTCGAAACGGTGAAATGTTTCCCGACAGGGTAAGGTTATCGAAGAATTAATGTTCTTCCGATAGTTGTGCGGTACGAAAGGGCGGCATAAATAAATTCGGTATCGTTCCATGGGATAGAATGTGAAAATGCACGCGAAGAGATGCACCGCACAAATGGCCAGCATAATATTGTGCAGCACGAGTCGGCAAGGAAGCTGCGGGAGCATCAAAGGTGGGGATAGTTGGAAGCCAGTGATCGACTTCTCTTTCTCCTGTGCCTCGCCGTTCAGCGAGACTTTCTACTGGATCTGTTCGTAGGGTTCAGCCAGCGATATATGACTCTTTCGGATCTCGTACTTTGTCACATTCTGTCGCAAGGAACGATAGCGTGGCGTGGGCCGCTGTATTCGACTTGGCACGAACTGCCTTAGTTCGAATGAAAAAAATGCAGAGTTTAACTTGAAAAAATTAATTTGACTTTGGTATCTCATCCATCGCTGCCCGTGCCCCAAAATTATTTATGCCATCTAATGTTCCCCTTCGTGCCAAACAACTATTGCAAGAACATTATTTCCCTTGGGAACAACTTCAATCTTTCGCGAGATATTCCACCGCTTCCGCTTAGACGGAACATCCTGCGTGCCCTATACATATAGTATACATACATATATTTTGCGTTGTTACCGAATTTTTAAATATTTTATAAAATTAAGGAACGCCCGATTGCGAAACATTATCATGGGACGAGACGAGCGATGCTCAAGCGTGTCTCGAATTTTCGGTTACCGAACACGATCGTCTGTTAGTTTACACCCCGTTGCAGTTTTCCGTATTTTTTTTACAAAAGAGTGACGTCGTCGGTACGTCCGAGCGTAATGATCGTAATTGTGTCTTAAGTACAATCGCATGAAAAGTTCCACGATGCGTGCGCGCTGTCGAACGTGAGCGGTGGCTAATAGGGGACTACACGTAAGGAAAACTCCTTAATGTTCGCAGGGGGCAGGGAAATCGATGAAATCGAACGAGCGAGCTGCTAGATGAAATTTTCCGAGTGAAAGAGCGATCGCGCGTCCATTGAGTACTTTAAGATAGCTTCAAGTGATTTTGCGTCCGGGGTATTGTTGCGTGCTTTAGAGAGGAAGCAGAGGTAAGTAAGCGTGCCGTGCACTTTGCCGGCACGTTTTACGCGTCAAGACTGAACGGTACAGGGTGAAGCGGTCGGAACCAACGTTGTTTTCCTTCGCTTTTATTTCGTTGCGTTCCGAAAGAATCGATAGAGGAAATTTCTGGTATTTAGGAACGTTCGAGGTACGGCCAAGCACGGCGAAGGCGTCGTTCCGCGTGTTACGATCGAGATTATTCCCTTGTGTTACCGTTGTTCTACCTGCACTTAGGCGTTCGACGTTAGTGGCCGACTGTTTTTGTTGCTGTGATACTATTTAACGATGTTGTAGGATTAAGCGCGTTGAACAAATGTATACCCGACGAGCGTCGGGCTATAGGCATTTCGGTTCGTGACTTCGACTACGAATCAATTGTTCACGAATACCACTCGATGTCTAAACAGTTACTACTCCCTAATTTCCACCATGTTTTGTGATCGTATATCGTCCCTGTGGACTTAGGTACGTGCTGTGGAATTGTAACATACGAATAATAAATCGATGTTCAAATACTCGACCAATTCTATCTGCGCTTCACTTTCGCGAACTCTGCTCTGTATCTCTTTTACCGTGCACCGCTTATTCTCGCACGTTTCCTTTCTTCTTTCACCGTCGTCGATTATTTTGAGCGGATGCCACGCCGTTCCTATTTCAGGGATCCCACGATACCACGTTGGCTTTGCGGATTTTTCGTCGCCGAGGTATTCAACGGGCTGTGTCTGTTTTCAGATCTGGGCATGCTGGATTCGCTGATTGGCGTGGCGCCGATCAGCGCCAAGCCGATGGGAAACACGCGCACGGTCCACTACTGCCCGAGATGTCTGCACGGTTTCACGTTGAAAGGTAACCGCAATCGTCATTACAAGTACGAGTGCGGATACGATCCAAGATTCAAGTGTCCATACTGTCAGCTGAAGAGCAAGCAGACGTCTCAGATCTACTCTCACATTCGAAGGAAACATCCCGGCGAGCTAGTCCGCGTGATCGACCTCAAGTCCTGACTAGCCCCGACTGTATCGAACATTGATATCGCGTGATGTACTTTCGATCAAAGCAATAAATGTGTATCGTTCAACTGCAATTCCGATCCCACGTCCTTCCTCGGCAACGCTTTCTCTTTCAGAGTGCAGAGAAAGAGAGAGAGAGACGTAAGAGTTCGGTAGATACGTACGCACTACGCCCCCGCTCTCGCCGAGCAGAGCTGATATTTCTCGCGGCTGTTGTACCGTCGCGTCGCGCCGGTTCTCGCCCCACGCTAATCAGTGCGCCCTTCTGCTTTCAGTGGAACGCTCGTTTCGCCTGCTATACGGAAATTACGGAGCCGCTCCGTGTTTCGAGGGAAGGAAGTCCGAAGTGTCGGACGAAGTCTACGGGACGTCTATTCGACGCAGAGGAAGCAAGAGAAAGAATTACGTGTGTCCAAAGTGTGGGAACGGGTACACCGTAGCGAAAAGTCTGAAGCGGCACCTTCGTTACGAGTGCGGGGTCGCGCCGCGATTCAAATGCCCGTACTGCGGCACACGCAGCAAGCAAAGAGCGCACGTGAACGAGCACATACGTCGAAAGCACTCGGGTCAACGCATCTATATTATCGACTCGCCTTGATCACGGTGATCGGAAATCAGTTCCCCGTCGAATCTGTGCGCATCGCCGATTTGTTTTGTCCCCTCCGTCGATTCTCTACATTTTCATTGCACTCTTCTACGTCGTCGTCGTCGTCGTCGTCCCCATCGCCGTCATCGTTGGCGTCCTTTTAAATGATGCTGGTCCAATGCGAAACGCAACAAGAACGTGTACCCGTGTGATCGAATGTATGTGCTAAATGCGAATAAAGCATTGCTACGATGCTGATGGGTTTGAAGAAATACCTGTTGGCGATCGATCGGTACTTTCCCCTCAGCCGCTTTGTCCGATCATTGAAATTCATGTTCTGTTCGATTAACGAGGCCGGCCGGGGCGGAGAAGCTCGAACACGGAAGCTCTATCTTTGCGTGTTCGTCTCTCGCAGAATCTGGTAACGCCAGCTTACGGTATTCCCGGGGACAAGGTGGCGGGAAAAATAACACGCGATAACCCGATCCTTCTCGTAACGATAATCGCTTTCATCATGTTTGCCTCTCCACTTTCTCGGCCGGTCGTGCGAACATGCACCGTGATCTCGACTAATTCCGCATCCTTTTCACTTTTCTTTTTTTAGACCTGAAGAGGATCAAAATCGAAACAGATCTGGAGAACCTCTGCTCGGTGGTGATGGAGGAGGCGAAGGATTTCGATTTCGACGAAGAGAAGCCGCTCGGCTCGCGGAGACGAAGGGGCAACGCGCTTCGAAACATCGAAAGGCACACGTGCTCCAGGTGCTCCAAGAGTTACATACACGCTTGGCATTTGAAAAGGCACACCAAGTTCGAGTGCGGCCAAGAGCCGAGAGTTCAGTGTCCCTATTGTGCAGCGAGAATGAAGCAACGCGGCCACGTTTACAGACACATTCGGCAGTGCCATCGCGGTCAGAACGTATACGTGATCGATCTGAATTAGGACCGACCACGACGGTCTCGGGCGTTTCCGACCTACCAGTTCCTCTTTTCGCTACACTCGACGAAGCGTACACGCCAAACAAGCGAACAACAGATACAACACACGGTCGAAACCTGTCACTTTTGCCCCGCAAAATCCTCTCCACGCGTTTTGCTGGACGTAGACAAACTTTCTCTATGTAACCCGACAATCCACGACAGTGTAAGTGTTTCTTTTCTCTCGACGGGGAAATGTGTGAGAATGAGAGCGAGGTTTCCTTTATTGTACGCGTAGTCTGGACGATAAGTATTGGAAAGAATAAATTGCTGCATAGATAGCGAGAAATCTTTGCGCTCTGCGTGATTCCTCCGATCGTACAACGAGGGCGACATTAACGAGGGGCGCATCGCGCGGTGTAAGCGTGCAGCGGAAAGAAATGTCTAATTGTCTCGTTCGATTTCAGGTTCGGGTCGAAGCGCGTCTATTAACCACCGGACGGAGACCGCACATCGGCGCCCAAGGATCCATGGACCGGCGGAAAATCTCGATTCGAGGCTTCGCGAGTCGATCTCCAGCACGAATTTCTGTCCAAAGTGTTTCGTAAAATTCGATCGTTTGCGCGACCTTCGCGCGCATATGATTCGAGTTTGCGGATTCGAATCGAAGAAGATATGCCCGTACTGCGACACCGTAGGCAATACCGTCGACCAGATTCATCGACATATCGTGAATCGTCATCCAAGCTTGCAGCCGGCGGTTCTCGAAGTCTATAACGTGGATGGAAATTGAGAGGAACTCCCTGAGATTCACAGAAATATTTTCATACCCTGTCTTTGTATCCGAATAAATGCCCGTTCATTCGTTCATTCGTTCATTAGTTCATTCGTTCGTAGTTAATAAAGCAAGAAAGAAACGAGAACGGAGAAACAGCGGGAGAAATTAGTACAGGGAGGGGCAGATCTCTCGCTCGTTGATTCCATGTAGCCTCGCTGTCGATTGATAGCTGTGCGCCGTATCGAAACGCAATTAAACGAAATTTTCTCGATCGTAGTTGGGTTTCTTCTCTGACAAAAAGCATCTCCCAACTCGAAGAGTCGCTAGTTTATATCCGACAACTAACGTCTCTCGTTTTCTTCTTCCTGTGACTTGCAGACATACCGATCCCGTGTATGACTATGCCGAAGAACTTTCAAAGGAATTGCACCTACCCGATGATGCCTTTGATCAAGGACCTTGCGACCCTTTGGATGGCGAAGCGAGTCGAGTTTCCGTATCGATGCGAGACGTGCGGCAAAGGGTACCAGCATCGCGCCACTTTGGTCAGGCACACCAGACACGAGTGCGGCAAGGAGCCGCAATTCAAGTGTCCGTATTGCGCTCACAGAACCAAACAACGCGGCAACCTTTATCAACACATTCGAACTAATCATCCTGGAAAGAACGTATTCTCGAGCAGCATCTAGGAGGCCGCACGGAATATTCCCTTCCTTTATTTCTTCCTCTCTTGTCATGTCTCGGCCGAGTGATCGCTTCGACAAATGCTGCGTATAGAATCGACCGACAATTCAGCCATGTAACGCGATAGAGTAGAGACCAATTAGTTGTCTGCGAATCGAACACTTTGCTTGATACAGCGATTCGTGACGATCGTGGAGCGATTCCGTTCGCCGTCTCGTATCGACCTTACACATTGTATATACGCGACCTGTCGCGGGGCCTGTAAATTATGTGCCAAACGACTATAACGGAGAATAAAATGCAACGTTTGTAAAACATTCGAATACGATCTGTTCCAGCACCGCGAGCAACGTTATATCCAGTTTAATGCCTCCCTGTAATTCCCAAGGAATTTTCTTTCATTTACGAAAAAACGTCCCAACGAGAGAACGTTATTTCTTGTTTTTTTTCCAGACTGCTCCTGGTCCGGATATCGTTGTCAGGATAGAACGGTCGGTCAACGGAAACTGCCGTTCCCGTCCGATAGTCCGTGCTTCAAGATACCTCCGAGATCGAGCAGCTGCTTGGATAGGAAACCGGGTTGCTTCAGATGCCCGAGATGCGACAAAGGTTACCGTTGGTTGCGGAACATGAAGAACCATTTGAGGATCGAGTGCGGCAAAGATCCAACGGAATGCTGCCCGTATTGCCCGCACAGAACCAAATACAAGAGTAGCCTGCAAAAACACATCCTCCGAATTCACTTTGGATGACGATGAGCGCTGTTCGATACTTTATTAATAAATTCTTGGTAGCCAGAGAAATCGTTCAATTCGTCCCACGTGTGTTCGTTCTCTACTGTGTCGTTTCGCACGGGATCGCCAGCGGCTGCACTTGCAAGAAAAGAACCGAAAGACTCGAGGTCCACAGTACGCAGTACCCTGACCAACATTTTTGTTTCAGGTAACAAGTGCACGGGCGAGTGGTGCGGCCGATCGTTCTCCTGGCTCGCCAGCCTAAACCTTCATCAAAGAATGGCACGCGGAAAACCACCAACCCCTCGTTGCACCGTTCGTGATTACGAATCTAATTGTAAGGGGAACTCGAAGAGACACGTGTCCAACGAACATGGGATCCACGTGTATTAGCGTATCGATCGTTTCGCGACAAGATTGTTACGCGAAGATCGAAGTCGATTTTAACAATAAAGTGTACTTCACCCACGCGACGCCTAATCCCTCGAACGAATCGTATATCTCGTATCGGTTTGCAGGCTTATGTTTCTTTTTGTCTTCTCTTTTTGTTTTTCAGAACCGAACGGTCGAGATTCATCCGCGGGACGAAAGCGAAACGTAAGTATTATATATGCGCGTGCACGAGTACGAGAGTACAGGTGTGTTAGCATCGTTGTTTTCTAGCTGCTCGAAAGCAAGAGGATGCTCTTTCCCAAGTTTCACGGCCAATTTGGACGGTCGTCGTGTTCCGCTATATTCTAATAACCCGACAAGGCATGCGCTTCAGTGTCTAGAAGCTAGCCACCGCGAAACCCAGCCTCTCGTTTTTGTTTCCCTTCTCCTCGAATCTACCGAGTGATCGCAGTTCGAAGCAGATCGCTGTGCCCTGTGATCGATTTTTTTTAACCGACATTTCTTTCCAGATGCTCCCCTATTCCCGATCGTGAGGCCGCGGCTGCACGTTTGCCCGCGTTGCGGCCAGATGTACTCCTGGGCGTCGAATCTGCGGAAACACCTCAAGATGGGCTGCGGGATGGTCACGTTCGAGACACACTTCTCCTGCCAATATTGCCCTTACAGATCGAGAATCGAGGCCTCGTTTCTCAAGCATCTACTTTCGGTGCATAACATCAAGTAGACCGGAATTCGCTGAACGTCACATACCGTCTACGAATCATTTCGTTCAGCGATATTCGGCACATTGTCGATCGATCTTTGCCACCATGGCGGAATTTCGCTTCCACGCAGCTCGAACATCTCTCGCAGCTTCTGTTTGAGTAGCTGTTTCTAATTCTATCAATATACATATCGATTCACCATCGCTGATTTCGAGCTTCAACGTTCGAACAGTCGATAGTAAATCCAGTGTTGGCGTTCGCGCAACCAACCGACCTACCGAGCGGTGTCTTTGGACATTGAATTCTGTTCGATGGTATTATCGCCGGTAGCCGATCGTTTGCAACCGTTTGAGCCGCGGGGCTGACCGCGGCAACTTGCTGCCGTGTGCTACGTTTTGCGATTAAGGGTTATCGTTAATCGATAATCGACGCGATGCGAAGGCACGATCGAGGAGGTAATCGTAATCGCGCCGTAAACGAGTCGAATCTAGTCTAAAGGCTGTCCTCTTTTTTTTTTTTTTTACATATACTTATACATGTAATATTTATCGACGATCGATTTCGTTCGCGTTTCCCACTTACGACCCGGGATTAGTCCGCTGTCCATTTTTTTTATGGACTATGGAACGAAGGCGCAACTACGGTGTAGTTGTTTTTCAAAATTATTCATATCTGCGCGACGTCCCCGTTACGAATCGATCATCGATAGTTTGCCTTTATCGTTAGTATAGCTACGTCGGCCAAGGGTCGCCGAAATTGTCTTTTGTGGTATGCGAACTATAGTTTTTTCATACTTATCGGTCACGATTTTCATCGTATCGACGAAAAAGAATCGGTGATGCAGCAGAGTCTGGCAAGCGATTTCCTACCCTGTTTCAGGCGAAAAGAAAACACGGGACGTTGCTCGGCGTTGTCGCGTTTTGCGTTGATCCCTAATGATTTCCCGACTTTGCTCGACCCGAGTCATTGCCATTTCAATTTTCATCGAAATTAAGAAAAGCGAGAAAAGACGGTGAATAGATTTCATTGGCACCGAAGCTGCGATCGATTAAAATCGTATCGATATCACGGATTCCATTTTGTATACCTACACTCGCGCTAAGCAAGCAGTGAATGTCACTCGCATCTCATCCCAACCCATCTCATCTCATCTGATTTCATTCTTTGTGTAATTGTACGAACGCGGATGACGAATGATACTTGTTACCGATAGTTTAGAACGAATAATGTACGAGTCACTTGTCTACGATGCATGACCATCTAGTCTATCTTATCCATTCGATTCGATAGATCCGTAGATCTATTAGATCGAGCAAGAATGTTGCGCAGCGGTGGTTAAGTGTTCCTGTGTAACGATGTCCGACAGCCGATTGCTTTTTAAATAAATACCTGTGTACAGATTCAAACAAACAGATTCTTCGAGGAACGCCCCGTTTCGATACCTTTCACTTCGTTTCATTCAATTTTGATTTCGCGGTCCAATTTGTTTTTTTCCGTTTCTGTTTTTGTTCCACTTCGTCGATGAGTTTTTAGCGCGAATCGATCATCGTGGATAGGTGATGAATTTGATTGGAAATTAACCGAGAAATACGATTGGATTTGGAATTCTCTTAGCGAGAAGTTTTCTATACAGTTCCCGTCAAAGAATGATTCATTCCGAGGATAGTTTGTTTCAGACACTGGGCAGCAGACGCTCGTTGAGCCGAGGAAGCTTGCGAGGACGAAGAAAAGGATGAGACTGGAGGTTTCGCGTGGATACACATGGCGCAGAATTTACAGGACGACCACCTAACAAAAAAATTCATTGGATCCGCATATTTGATGGAATGTCGATTCCCGCGATATGTTTCAAGTGCACGCTTTTGTTTCGTCTCTATTTCAAAATGCTGTATTTCGTTGCCGACGAGGAAAGGCGATTGAAGAGGCACGGAGAGAAAGTGCGCGAGAAATAAAATTGCCTTCCTCCTTTTCCATCCGACACTCGTCGCTTGGTTCTATGCGTTTTGCTCAAACGTTTTACGCCGACGAATAATTTCAATCACCTTAGACCCGGTACGCTATCCGTGAGGGCGCAAAGGCTGCCGGCACATTGCGGGTTTGAGCACGGCTAATGACAAAATTGGATGGTGTGTTTCAGGTGAACTGATCGTCTGGGAGGACTATCAATCGTTCGAGCCGCCAACGACGCGAGAAACGGGCGATCTCCGAACCGAAGGATATTCCTACGAGACAAGTTATTTCGAGGTCGATCGCAAGTCTAGCAAAATCAACAGGAAAGATAGTACGGATCCACTCGCGGACGGATACCAGTGTCACAAGTGTTTGAAATCGTACCGCTGGAAGCATCACCTGGTGGAACACGTTAGGACGTCTTGCGGACAAGAGAAGTCCGAGTGTTGTCCCTTCTGCACTTACAGAAGCAATAGAAAATGGAACGTCAAGGCTCACATGAAAAGGATTCACGCGGATGTTTAAATCTTTCGCCCGTACACCTCACGCCTGTTTCTCGATTTCATTCTCCTTTCTCGAGTTCGCAATAAAGGATATCTCGTTTCGTTGGTCCGATCAAGCCAAGCTTTTCAGCATTTTTTTCGTCTCCGATCATTCTCAATATTGTATTTTCAATGCACTTTTCAGCCCCGCTGTCGTAGCATTGCCACTTTGCGCCGTTTGTATTCCAGAAAAATGTACGCTCGAAACAGTTCAACCGTTTGGTTTCGATACTTTTCTTTCATTTTTCTGTACCGACGCGGCGCCCCCACTTTCTATAGGACGATCTTTTCCCTTTCACGGGCAAAACTGCCAAAGTAGGTGCAAGGAATTTCGTTTGAATGGGAATTGCTCGGCATCGGGCGTACCCTTGGCAGTAGGTACTCGTGCGCCTTGTGGGGGATGATTTTCTGTTAATAGTGGCAAGTACCTCCGAAGTAGCTATTACAGGTGCGATTAATTCGTGTTCCAGGACGGTTTGTCAAAGGCGGAAGACCGAGGTATTTTAGAAGAGGTTACGAGAGACAAGAAATCGAGCACATAAAATTGGCCGTCGAAGCAGTGGCCAATGGACTATCGCTGAGGAAAGCAGCCAAAATGTTCTGCATGTCGAAGTCTGTTCTTCACCGTTACAGCAAATCGGGTGTTCCGGTTCTAACGAAGACTCATACGCGATGATTCCGCGTTTTGCGTAATTTCGAAATGACGCCACGCATCGTGGCTACTTTTTTACGATTTCTAACCGAAGTTGCTCCGTTCTTCGATTGCTTGTAAGTGTCACCCGGAACTCGGAGCTTCGCGTGCGTAACAGAGATCTTGTAAATAAAGTATGACACCGCTATCGCGCGCCTTCGGTGCATCGTTGCACTTTTCTTCGAGGGCAGAGTTGGACAGAATTGGCGCGACGTATATATACATATACATATAGGAAGATGAAAGAAAAATATATCAACAAATTCGGTTCTTTCGTGGAACGACAAAATTGAATTGCATCGCATTTTCTTTTGCTTTTACTCTTTTAAAATATGTTCCGACAAAAGCCGCATGATTTGTCGCAAACAGTTTCAATCTATATAGCCTCTTGTCGAATCGACGATAATCCTTACACCTTCCTTCCAGGCCGCCTTCAAGCGAATTGATGAAAAGTGTGCGCACCATTTGCGGGCAAACCGATCGGAAAGATTGCGCTCGATTGGTGCTCGAATTAGTCTCGAGTTAGCGGCCACTAACTTCTTGCGCGTTCTCTTTGATAGAAAGACCGAACCAATTGGATATTTGACTTGCGAAGCTTGTTACGACTTGCCAAATAATAATTATTCGCGCGAGAGTGTTCCGTTTATCCGTCGATCGTTTCTAATATCGATTTCTTCTGTCTTTCGGATTTTTCAGAGCAGCGTTCGGCGGGCTACCTGAACTGCCAGAGAGTCACCTACCCGTGCAAGAACTGTGGCAAAGTATACAATTACTACTCCAGCTTGGCGAGGCATTTGAAGCACGAGTGCGGCGTGGAACCAAAGTTCCACTGTCCCCTCTGCCCTTACAGAACGAAGCACAAGTCCAGCTTGAATACTCACCTCAACGGCAGGCATATGAAGCTCCTGAGCGAATTCTACGCGATGCCAAACGGAAACAAGCTGTCCCCATCCATGGATACCGGGAATTAAATTCTCACGCGCGGACTGCGCTTTCGGTGGCTGCTCGAGAAATTCCAAGTGTAAAATTGTAGCAACGACGAAAGGACGATTGACTGTGTCCGATATATTTATCCGATATTTACGCACCGCGTTCCAGAAAACTTCAGAGACGATTAGTTGTGCAAATGTATAACGATATTCGTAGGACGAATAGCGCCGATGATTTATACATTTCATAGCGTCTATATTTTCGTGACAGTTGACGATGCTCGCGTCGCAGCATCGTTTCGCCCACCCGTCTGTGTATTTTAAACACCGGCAGAGTGCCGATCCTCGCGAGAGTTTAGTCGTCGCGGTGGCGACCAAAACGCGCAAAGCGATCGAATAAAAGTCGTGCAAGTGTTAGGCAAGTTACCAGACCTCTTTGTTAATCGTGACGCACACGCGAGTCTATCCATTTGCAACCAAAGTTCGAATACGGTGACGTATCGTGTAGGTAGATGATTAAGGGAAGTGCGGCGTCCAAGTGCGTGGCATTGTTTCATTTCTTTTTGCAACGTTATCTGCCAGCTTGTGTCGATATCTGTGATTATCGATCGGACGCGTTCAAAAGTTACGTCTATTTCCATTCCATACGAATGATGATCGACAATAAAATATCGCACGCGCAAATACTCGAGAATCGTAGCTCGTTTGAAACTTTGTCCTGGACGGACGAGAAATAACCATTATAGTGCACGCACCACTTTCGTATGAATAAAAGACGACAAATTTGCACTCCGGTTTTTCTTTCTCGGAATTTTCTTCTCCTCGAACGTCAACCTTTATCGGCAATCAGTTGTACCATTTCTTTCCGTTATATCCCGCTGCTGCCTCTTCCTTCTACTCAATTTTTGATCATTTTTTTCCGGCATTCGTCGGAATGTCAGGCAGCGCCAACAATACCGTCGATTTGATCTTCGTGAAATCGTATCTTTTCGTTTCTCGCCTCATTTTCCGTTCTGTTTCTTAGCGGGTTAACGCGCGGCAATCCTCCAACTTGCGGACCGACAATTTCAGAGTGCGGCAACAACCACGGTGAAAAGTTCGAGGTATCGACATCGTTCGATAATATACTTCGTTCGGAGTACCTTTGCGGGTATTCGCTGCTCGCCAATTGTGCGTCGTCTGGGTCTGGGCGAAAGTGTGCTCGTCCGCTTTGCGAGAAGCACTTTTGCGGGGATGCTCGACGCGCGAAATATCGTTACTTTCTTTGGAGAGCCCCGATCCAAAACCACGTTGATTCGTCCAGTCATGATTACTGTGTTCATACTATATCGCCTGCATGCAACGAAAACGTGTTCTGTTTGTTCACATTCCGGTGAAATTAGACGATTCTTTTCCCCTGTCCCGCTTTCTTTTCTCTTGCAGGCACGGCTTGTCCGTACGCTTAGAGGAACGTCGATCGATCGATCGAATGGTGCTCGTTCTCGTAATCCGTTCAACGTCGATCGCGATCTCCGAGCCAGGAGTTTAACCGAATATTTGTTGCTGCTTACAGATTACGCGAAAATGAGGTTCTACGTGAGCCGAATGCCAAAGGATCGTAGAAGATCACGCGGACAGGGGCGGTTCGCGTGCGACAATTGCGACCGGCGTTATCATCAAATGAAGAATCTGAAGCGGCACGTGATGAACGAGTGTGGTAAACAACCGATGCACCAGTGCACCTTCTGTCCGTACAGAGCAACGTACAGGTCTTACCTTCAGGTGCACATGATGAAGCACGCAAGGTCTGGATTCACGCCTCGCACCGCGACCATCAGGCACCACAGAGGGCATCCCTGAACATCCCTCTAGCGATCTCGAGATCTTTCGTCCATCGATCAGAGAAGCGAGTCGAAGTACGCATACGTATAACGGGCGATGGTCGTCGCTTTCAGTGAGCTGCGTTCCACGTTGCAAGTTACGAGTACATTAGTACTTAGATGGGCTAACGCGAAGCGCTGTTTGGCGCGATAACACACTTACACAGGCACACACGTATATACACTTTTCCTCGATTCGTTGCTTCGGCTTTTGAACGTAGGTTACACGGCAAACGAAAGGGAAGGGACGATAGGGAGCGATAACGGAGCGGAGAACGAGAAACGTCCCCGGACGTTAGAGAGCATTCGCGTCAGCCATATCTGGCTAGGTTTGCGAGATTCATAAACTGGACGGTGAAAAGGGGCACGTATCAGTAAATAAAACTCTGTCAAGTTCTGTAGAATACGATTGTCTGTTGTGTCTGGCGTGTTAATCAGCCCCTGTCTATGAAGGCTCCTTCCTCCTCCCGAAGCTTCTTCCGTTCCATGTTTCTTCATTCGTTTCTTGCTCGTCGGAACGTTCGAGGAACGAGTGGTTCGAGACCGTCCGACGACGTTTGTTGGAAAAGCGTTCGGATCGAGAACCTGATCAGCGTCGACTAATCGGGCCAATGTTGTGTCTGTTTCAGCGGAGTCGCATTATCCGGCGTTAACCACCTCGGTGTTCAAGCACACCTGTGTCGCTTGCGGGAAAACGTACAAGCACAAGCACCACCTGAAGAGGCACCACGATTTCGAATGTGGCATCGATCCAAAGTTCAAGTGCGCTTTCTGCCCGCACAGGACCCGATACAAGGACAGTCTGATGAAGCATATGCTCGCGAGGCATCAGCACCTCCTCGATCAGAATCCTCGATACAGGCTGCAACAGATGGACAGTCTGGTCGCTGACGTCGAGGGGAGCGGACAGATTCAGGGGGCGATGTTCGCCTCGTACCACGATTTCCCACAGAATTTATAAGATACTTCCTTGTACCTCTGTCGGGCAGCAACCGACATTTTACGGCGTAGCGCAGCATGCGTATTCGTGCTCGAATTCGGATGCTGACCACCGATCGTGTCTTTAGCATTGTAGACGCGCAGAGAACTTTTTCTTGTAAATAAAGATCCTATGTATTTTACTTTGGTGCCAGAGTTTCCATTGGAATCGTGATTCTCCGGTTCGGATAACGTTTCGTTGCGATAAACGACTCGTTTCGACGAGAAAGCCGAAAGTCATTTATTCCGTTTGTTCGTTTTCAGACACGAACTACAGCTCGTCCAACTGGACGGTGCCGACCTTGCCGTCCACTTCTCGCGTGGTCACGTACACTAGACGCCTCCGGTCCATGACACTAAGGGACGAGCACACCAAGGTGCACCGATGGGGAGCGAGGAAATACATCTGCGCCGATTGCAGCAGAACTTTTGCACTGATGGCATCGCTGACCCGCCACCGAATGTTCGAATGCAGCAAGCAATCGCTCGCTACCGCGAAGAACGTTCCGGAGGCGCCAGCGGAGCGGAGGAGACGGAAGAAAAGATACGGTTGTCCCGATTGCAACCGCGTTTACGCCGTGTTCACGTCACTCTGGAGACACCGAAATTACGAGTGCGGCGTGGAGCCGAAATTCCTTTGTCCCATTTGCAAATTCAGGTTCTCCCAAAAGAGCAACCTCGATCGGCACATTAGAACCAAGCACTAGTCGCTCAGGATCGATCGGCTCAATTTTCTCGCCGTCGTTGAACAACCTTTGGCAAGAAATTTCGGCGATCGAGGCGCGAGCTAAAAATGTAAGAGTTGCGTTCACGTAGACGATAGTTGCGCTAAGCTCGTATCGCGAGTAAATATGCCGTGTATCTGTACGAATTGAATAAAGATGTGCACCCTCGAAATTCATTCGGCGCTCAACGATACTAAGCTGCGACCAACGGAGTCGCGTAGTTGACTCTAGTGTCAACGGGAATTGAGAGCTGCTGTGCTAAAAGTGCGACAGTGAATTCGCCGCTCTGTCCTAGCGTGTGTGTGTGCGTGTATTTGTCTGTCCTGTAAATCGTCCAATCTGTTTCCCCTCGAGTATCTTTTCTAACAGGTTCTCCCGTTTATTTCTAGGATTCAGGTGGGCCAAAGGGATGGAGAGTACCGATGCCACGTGGGCAGGATCCGCGAGCTTGGCACAGACGCTTATCAAATGCCCTCGGTGCGGGAGAACGTACAAGATGAAGAGAAATTTGACCACCCACATGAAATTCGAGTGTGGCGGGCGGAGGAATTTTACGTGTCACGTTTGTCCCGCGAAATACACGCAGAATATCGGCCTTCGCCGACACCTCTTGCAAAGACACAACATCTATCTTCCGCCAAAGTACTCCGTTCCTAAGCGTATCTTTGCTCACTGAATACGATGTACTGGGAATATTTTAATCGAACGTTTAGAAATATAGTTGCCAAAAGGACATAGGTAATTCAGCCTGAACGCCAGCAAATAGTTTTAATCGGAGCTGAGTCGCTTGCGCTCCGCGTCGAATAATTGACTTGCTCGTACGAACGAATTATTTCAGTAGGATGGTTAGCGCGTTAAAGAACTTGCGAACCCGATTCTCAGAAATGAAACATCAAAGTTTGTTCACGAGTTTTACGCAGATAGATCTTTGTAAGATTTTAATCATATAAGCGATACGAAATAAATGTTGCACACGAATGCCCGATTTCGTTTCATTGTCCAAGAATGGTGTCGCGCAGTGACGGCAAAAAGGAGAGACCGATAAGCTGCCTTGCTAGTAGCGCAATACGTGCTGCTTATCGTTTCACGAAGAAACCGTTGGTATCCGTGAATTCTACTTCACGTTTCGTTTTCTTTCTTTTCCAGGGCCGCATGTTTGCATCGGCGGGAGGCCGGGGAACGGATGCATCAGGAATAAGGAACCCCTCACTTGTCACCAGTGCGGAAGATCGTATCAAATGAGGCACAATCTGGTGAAACATTTGAGATTCGAGTGCGGCGGGCGTAAACATTTCGCCTGCAGTTTTTGCCCGGCGAGATACACGCAAAATGGAAAGCTCAGGCAGCACATGCTAAACGCGCATAACATTTTTATTCCGCCTCGAAAAACATGGACAATACCTGCTTACAGTTGAATCTCTCGTCCATTCCCCGTCGTTTGCTCGCAATGAAATTAATTCCCTGCTTGCGACTAGAAGTCGCGATGTGTGAATCTTTAATCATGTACCGCTTGTGACATCGAGTCACGTGGAAAGAATAAAACATCGAGGAAAACAAATGCTTGCTGTGCAGCTGCACTCTCGACCGATGCCGATTTTCACGTACCGTTTCTAGTTATCTGCTATCAGTATCGGACGCGCGTTGCGAGAGATGAGATAAGCGACAGCCAAGCCAGCAAAGAACAGTCCATCGTCGGATCGTTCGAATCGGACAAATGCCTGGGAGGGAAAGCCCAAGGCCCTTGGGCCCAAGTGTTGTATCGTTCTAACCAAGGCACGAACATTTTTTTGCAGGTACTTGCGAGAGCCAAGTCGCAATTGTCGATGCATCGGCAACGATCACGAAGATATCGACGATCTCCACGGAAGATCTAGAACACGCAGCCAGCTTCGTACGCGAACGGCACAGGAAGAGCCTTCTTCGAGAGATTCTGCTGGCATTCCTATGGCCAGAAGATGGACCGTCCGTTTACGAAGATCTATTTCGCGCACCTGTAACGCCGCAGTGCAAGATTCACGACCGTCTAGTGTATTTCCCAGTACTAGCAAAAATACTCGCTCCTCTCGTTTTGTCTTTTTTTCCCCTGTAGAACGTAATAAACAATTGTCTACAGTCGTGATCCTCTGGTCGTTGGTTCATTTCCGCGTATTGAACGTATACGCGTACGACTCGGGAGGCAGACGTTTTGGCAGAGCCCGCTACCATTTTCGTTTCCAAGTTCGCGCAGCTAACGTAAAATTACTGCCAGGTAGCCTTACTAGTCCTCCCTTGCTAGCCCTCCCTGCTGGTCGAGACAGATGAGCGTCGAAAGTTTGAAATGCACCCCCTTATCGACGACGGAGAATTCTCATTCGTGACACGTTTATCACTGATCAGAAACCTCCATCCGACAGTCAGAAAATCGATAGTTCTTCGACACACCAATAGCCCGGTTAGCACCGTTCCATGCAACTTTCTGACAATGTTATTTTTCTTTTCGTTCGACAGGTTTCGCGAGGTCTCGGTTTACCTGTCAGCAGTGCGGCCGAGGTTACACGATGCTGTGCAACCTGAGGAGGCACATGAAATGGGAATGTGGAGGGAAACGCCAGTTTCCCTGTTTCTACTGCAGCTACAGTTTTACTCAGAAGACTAGCCTGCAACGTCATCTGACCGCGATTCATAAAATAGACGTTCTGAATGGAGTAGAGTCTGGTCTGATGTTGTAGAAAAGTTCAGCCCTCGATTCTAGCGTTGCACGACAATCGCGTCGGCGATTGGCGCGAATGTCGCCGGAATTGCACAGGAAATTGAACCTCTCTGCATCCCCACACACAGGCTGCTACACTAGTAACCCGCGGGGATCTGTCGATCTCGCTTAGCGTACCCTTCGAGTCTTCCTCGATGCTAATCTCGTTCCCGTCCAGAGCTAATTATCCGCTTCTCCTCTTGTTTCCTTCGATACGTGCATCGATCCGTACAGCCCTGTCTGTCGCACCAGAACACCGATCGCCGGGAGAGTGATTATACTTCTGGGAGTGTCGATTGATTCGCGATTAACGCGACTCTGCTGTTCATGTTTTTCTTTTTAGGTTTCGTCATGGCGATCCTGCTACGAATCTCGGCTTATCGCGTTCGTACAAGTTGACTAGGTATTGGCCGCAGTTTCCTTGGTCGGATCGTCGATCGGAAAAAACAATGCGTCGATCTACTCCCGAAGAACCATACGGCATTGGAAGACTCTTCGAACAATCGTCAAAGTTTCGACGCGTCCCCAGGGAAGATCTCGTCGCCCGAGACTTGGGCTCGACTATCTGCACGAAGATCAATCTTTCCATTCCGGCCAGGGGATCACCATTGAAGACACGACCACGAAGATTCCAGCCCTGTGCGTCTACGAACCCGAAGATGATACATCGCGAGACGAACATTGGAAAATTTTGCGGACGTTTAGCAGTTCGAATTTAACAAATTGCGTGCATAGTAGTTGAACGTCGACGAATTGTAAATGATATCTGCGGCTGAACCGCGTTTAAACGTAGTCAGTGTCGTTCGTTCTCAATTGTAATATTATCAAAGTTGAATCTATCTGGTATCATTGAGCGTCGATAGTAGTTTAATGTTTAAACAATGACTGTGCCACCGGGTGTCTAGCAAAATAAATAAATATAACAATAAAATATGGAACAACGTGTTGTCACGATACAGTGGAACCCGACAATCTTCAAGCACGTTTTGCAAATATCCGTTTTGGTATTCCGTTCGGAAATTGCATGTATTCACGTATATACACGTGGCAACAGGAATGCACGCCTTTCTTTTTTCTCAAATTTACACGTTGCTCTGAATTTTTTTTCTGCGACACGATAAAACGAAAAGAAAACAATGTGGAATTCCTTTTTTTCACGCAGTATTCACACTGCAATCGACACCAGCACCTATCGAAGGTATTCGTCCTGCGTAACAATATAATGTTCATGTACGTATAATGCAATTATTGTCGATCGTTCTTAGTGTTTCCGAGCAAAATTTATCCGCGAAAGATTTATAGATATAAAAACGGAGCTGGGCGTTCCGAATGAAAATAGTATATGTTAACTTGGTGATTGTTTCGAACGCGTATTTTTTGTTCCTTTTGTTAATTATCAGTAGTACGCGCAACCGTATCTGTTGGCTTTGCTTCCGAGAAAATTTACCACCGCGACTTTTTCGTACTACCAAATATCTTCAGATTTAAACGAATTTTCTTTTCTTCTATCCTGGATACGTTCGCGCTTACTCCCTCCTTAACGTATGAAATTTGCTTTTTTCCAGAGTGCAAACCGGACTACCAAATGTACCTGAAGTGTCTGCCACCGATTGATTTCGCGAGCAACGCGGCCACGTTCAACGAGGGTATGGCTTGCACGGCGGATCTCCGGATGCTCTATCAGGGTTCGTCGACTTGGATTCCGGAAACGGACAAGCCGTATATGTGTTCGAGCTGCGGAAAGGGTTACACACATATATTCACTCTGAATCGTCATCGTCGAACGGTATGCGGTAAAATCAGGAATACTAACGGCAAGTGGAAGTGTCCGCGTTGCGCGAGATCGTACGTCACCGAAGGGAATCTCGTGCGACACGTCCGATTCGAGTGCGGCGTTAGGCGAAAATTTTGCTGCATTTTTTGCAATCGGAAGTTCACACAACGCTGCAGTCTGATCAGACATCTGAGAAACTTCCATAACGAGAGTTTCGATAGCACCGGCAGTGCCACCCTTCCACCAGAGTGTCAATCGATGAACTTGTGTCTCGATGAAGTGAAAAAATCTGAGGACTCTGTAGCGTGAGGATGCCTCGGTTGATCAGCGAAGGCACTGGTCGCTGTTTACTTTTAAGGACGATTACGTCGATTAGAAACTAGATTCGTGCATCGATCTTACGAGAGGATATTTTTCAAGCTATACCTGGAAAACGTGCGCCGGGTACCTCGAAGAGGAAACGGAATTTCGGAAGGGAATATCCCTTTCGAGCTGTAGTTCCCAGTTTTGCTTGCAAAGTCAAAGTTCACATCGTGTCAAGTAACGTAGCTTGTAAAGAAGAAATGCCGGAATATTTCGGGATCCGGATTCTTCTCGTTTACTGAAAAAAATAAATCTCGTAATCGAAACATGGAAGAAAAGCTGACGCGGTCATTAGCTTCCGATGTTCAACGATCGATCACGACAAACTTACGATTATTGTAACAATTGCGTGTTACGGCTCAAGTACTCGTCTAAGAGTTCGAATACATGCCAATGGGTAGAATACAAATGGCCTTTCGATAATCTTTTGACTATCAACCGAGGTAGGAGGATATATGTACGTGTACATTGTATTTCCTTAAAAAAAAAGATATATATATATATATATCGACACACACATACAGACACGCGCGCGTAGATACTTAGCATTTGTAAGATCAGATTATAAATGACACGGTATCACGAGGAAACGTTCTGCAATGGATGTTACGACATCCGAAACAACTTTGGGCCCTTTCCCTGACAAGTGTCTTATGCATATAATATATCAGTACGTACATCGACGATGTATTCAAGTACAAAAACATAATATGCTTCGTTATGATCTGAAAATGCTTCGAATTTCAGATTCATTGTTACGTTCAGAAACGTAAGACGACTTTGATACGGTTTTTTCTTGTTGTCAGATTTGTTACTGTTATCGGTGTGTAGCACACGGACTCGCTTTAAAAGCATCAAGGAGAACAAAGCATAATTCGATCCGCGTGAATTCGAGTTAACGAAACTCTACGTCCTCGTTCTACGTTTATATTCCGTGGCATCGAACTATACGCGTGTATTTTTACAAAGTGCATTATCGTCCGCGGTACAGTATGATGTTGTTGAACTGTGTCTTGTGCTATTTTATTTTTTCTTTATCACTATTGCTATCGCTATTACAGTTACAACTATTATTACCGAAGCCATTTTTTTAATTGTCATCGTCATCATTAGTATCATTATCATCACCATTACTAGTACTATAATAATAATAATAATAATAATAATAATAATAACAATAATAATAAAGTTGGAATAATAACAATTGTTATTATTGTTATCGTTGTTGTTGTTTGTTGTTATTTTTATTACTATTATATCACGGCTATTACTATTTACTACTACTAGGCACTACTAGCACTTTTATTATTGTCATCACCCTCATCATTCTCATGGACATCGTTAGTATTATCCCTATGACGTTACGTTATTATTATAAAAATGAAATCCATTAAGACTGAGTTATCAAAAAAAAAAAAAATTAAGGTCGACATAAGAAGCAGCCGTTGGCCAAATTGTATTGCAATCATTTAATTGTGAGGCTAACTTTCTTCGCCAAGTCGCGTCTGACTATCAATTGGGTTGTGAAATTTACGCGCCTGCCGTTTCTTGCTATTTCGCTCTCTCTCTCTCTCCCTCTCTCTTGCTCCCTTTTTTCGAGAACGGTGATACAGGTGAACGCCTCGAATGATCCAACATCGGTGAAATGAAAAATTCGTAGGCCCAGCACGATGCCCAGTTTTATTCCAAGGGCTCGCGCACCGAAAATTCGAGTCTGTCCTTTTCATTTTATTGCCCCCTTGCAATATCGATAAATACAATCTAAGGCAAGTCTTTGTTGCTGTGTAAGGTGTTACGTAAAAGCAAATAAATAGACCAGGTTTATGTACGTTTGTATGTATTTTCTTTCACTCTGTGCATTCGATTAATTTGACCGTAAGCGGGAGAAACGTTTCTGTCGCGTTCCACCATCGCCGATCGGTGCTCTTTTTCCGTTCAAAGATATCTTAGAACCTTCCCGACAGACGTTCCTCTTGTTCGCTCCTTTCCCTCTCTTTGCGTAAAAGAGAACAGCGAAAAATCACTCACTGATACAACTTTCCGATGCTGTTTCAGCCAAAGGTCCATTTTTTTGCGATCAACTGCCACGCGATATTTGGAGGCGTTGCAAGGACGAGCTTCTCTGCGTGAAGTGTGCAAAGAAGTACAGCGACTGGCGGAGTTTGCGGAAACACATGAATTTTTTCTGCCAGATGGAACCTCTCTATCCTTGTCCATACTGCACGCACAGGGCCAGAATACCGACTCTGCTGAAATATCATGTCGTACGCGAGCACGCAGCATTTGCATCGATCGAAATTTATTAACTTTTCGCGTGCTCGCACGGGTTTCAGTAAGTTGTAGATACTGTTGGCCGCTTATGTCAGATGCAATAAAAATACATCGTTCGCAAACGTTGTCGTACCTTCACGTATGGCTGCGGACTTTTGTATACCGCGGCCCAAAGATCTCCCTTTGCGACTCCGGATACCCTGCGGTCTACCGCAAGCTCGTTTTCGCCGCTGAGTTTGAACGTCAAACTTTCTTTTTCTAACATAAGCGCTTTTAATTTTTAGGAAGCAGCTTGTTGGGCCAACAATTGGACGACTCGCTGATGCTGGATCAATCCGGCAAACCTGTCTTTGTCTGTCCAAAATGCGGCAAAGGTTACACCTGGAAAGCGAGTCTTCAGCGTCACTTGAGCACCGGCTGTGGACTACCACCTATGTTTTCCTGCAAGTTATGCGACTACAGGACCAGTAGGAAGGACATACTCTTCAGGCACATGAGACACGTCCATTCGCGGCTTCCAGCTTAGCACCATTTCTCACCCGCCCGTTTTTCTATCCCCCTTCGCTTCTCCGATCGATCGTGCACTCGCACCCCGAAGAGTAGCGTCGCCGCAAGAACGAATGTTGAACATTAAAAAGCGTTCGAACGAGCACGATCGCGGTGAGATCGTCAAACTCGAGCGACTGCATTGACAATGGTAAATCGAGAGGGATTCCCAACACTTCAACCTGTTTTCCTTTCTTCCCTGCCCTCGCTTTCCTTCATTTCCCAGTTATTCAATAAAGATAAACACTGTTACACGATACCGTTTCAAATTTCTTGTATCGTTTTGCCCGAGATTCTGAAAAGATCTTAGCCAGGTTTGCTGCACGCTGGATACCGATCGTCGTTGCATCTATTCGGCGGTAAATTTTCTTAAGTCCGATACATGGTGCCGCGAAGTCGGTACCCGGATCTGAGATTGTACGCTTTTGCATTGCGATCGAGGACGATCGAGGGCGGTCGAGAATTCGTCGTCAAACTTCGTTCAATCTCGAGAGAAGAACGACGCAGATATTTTCTCTCGAACTGTGCTTCATCGTGTTCCTTTCGCTTTGTTTCAGGGGCTTGGGACGTGCAACGTTACGTGAACAGTTACACCCCCATCGATGGCCTTCAACTTCGCGCCGAGTACGATAAGCTTAAGATTTCGTCGGCAACGGAAACAACGACAGCGACGGCGACGGCGACGGCGACGGCAACTGCAATCGCGGCTCAGTCTATGGTGAATTATCACAAACGTCACATGTGCGGTTTCTGCAAAAAGGTCTTCCCGTTGAAGAATTTGCTGAGGAAGCACGTGCAATTCGGCTGCAAGATGAACCCGAGGAATTCACAGTTCGCTTGCTCTTTTTGTCCGTACAAGAGCACTTACAAGGCAAACATGGAGAGGCACGTGCGGAACGTTCACGACACCGGCGTGCTCAAGTTTTGTTGCGATCTGTGCAACTTTCGTAGCAATTATTCCTTCTGCGTGAGAAGACATATGAAGACTTTTCACCGCACTGCCGATGCGAACGAAAGAAAGCAGTAGCGTCCGAGGCGCAACAGTTTCTTCGTTTCACTCGAGTGTCGGAAAAATCGTTGAAAATTTGTGGTAGCCATAATTTATGGAGCATCACGACAGGACAGAACTATCGATAGATAGGGGGGATCGCGATATAGGAATTCTGTGCGCACGTATCGGACTTAGTACGCGTAGCGTAGACTTATCACCAAGCGAAGGTACTTGGAATTGTAACGAAAACGAGCTCGAAGGTACACCTACTCTTCGGCGACATTCGCATTTTTTACGAAGACTCCTGCTACGCTCGATATACTTCTCCTTTCGCAGGCATTGTATCTTTCTGGTGCTTCGTTCGTAGAAAGCTCGACGATTACGTACTCGTTGAATTGTCGATGAATAAACGAATAGTGGGACGAATAAATAAACGATTATCGTTCATTCATTTGCCTATTGTGTCATGCGTTTCATTTTGGTTTGCGAAGATATTTCTTGCTCGAGGTCAAGCTGGTTTCATCGAAGACGGACAAGCATCGTTTATCGAAGCACATAAATGGAGACGACTGGGACGACGCGCGAACATCGTAAAGCTGCACGTTTCATTGCTGACGGTTCCTCCTACGCTTGAGATGGAAATGTGGACACATTGTAATGCTATTAAATTTTTTCAGGCCACTTGCTGCGAGGATCGTCTCGGCTGGTTGCGAGAGAAAGGATATTTCTCGAACGTCAGCGATACGTAGACGAAACGAAATTTGTTAAACGTGTTATGTGTGTGCTCGATGAAAAGTGGTTACGTTTCGTATCGCGGTGTTTATGATCGCACTAACCGAATTGCTGTTGTGTTGTTTCAGCGTTGTTGTGGCCTTACAAGACTGTCTACGCGTTCGAGCCAGCAAGTCGATTCGAACGAAGCAACGATCGGCAGCAACCGCTTCGCCAAGGCAGCAGTTCGGATATTCGAGAAAGGAGTTTCGTTTGCGTCGACTGCGGCAAGGTGTACGCTGTTCAGAGATCGCTCTGGAGACACCGAAAGTTCGAATGCGTGAATGCCAAGCCAAAGTTCGCGTGCGACGCTTGCCCCTACAAAAGCCCTCACAAGTGGTGCATAGAGAACCACAAGAGGAGGCATCATACCGGCGCGACGTCTGTAATTGATACACGATTCGTTCGGCTGTCGTCGACCAACGATAGGTGAACGGTCGTGCTTCGCGCGTTAGGAAAGATATTTTTTAAGGACCTCTTTTATCGATCCAATCGCAATATCGATTCTACCGTTCTAGTAGCGCCATGAAGCGAGGCATGGGAGAAACATCGATTCCGCGCGAAAACTCCTACCGAATAAGCAGATAAGCTTTTGGTTGGCATTCCAAGCTAGCCCGCATACCTGTGATACAAGCCCCCGATATTTCGTACCCTTGTTTCAAGAATCGTCCCCTTCCCCCAATTTTGTTCTTCATGTCGAAACGTATTCACATATGATTGATCCTCGCGTGCGCGTGCGTTTAGAACGTGTCAATTTTTTACGGCTTCCTTAGAAAGGTATCAATGTTTGCGGCACTTGTGTAAAACACTGCACCGACAATGAAAATAAAGAGCACTTGCGAAGACGATCCAGTGTGCCGGCATATCTGCTATTCTGTGCAATAGCCCATAAAGATAGATTCGGCACGATTCTAGCACGAAGGACAGGAAGAAGCAAGTGGGTTGATCTGTCGCGCCACTGCAGTGCACTGCAGGAACAGCAGACCAAGTCTGTACCATTTCGCCATTACGCATCGGGCCAGTGAGCGCATTACCGTGCACTTGCATCGATGCCTGCGCTCGACCGCCGGCGACTGGATTTCTCTAATAAAACGATACCCCAGGAATGCCTTCTAAATTGACCACCTCTGACTTCCGAATTCCCAGCGACAGCTAACCGAGATTTCCCTTTCCGCAATCCGATGGAGACGTTCGCGACGGTCTTAAAAGCGCGAAATACCAGCTTTTGTAGGAGACACGCTTCGATCGGAGAAGCGGCCCTCCTTTCCAACTTTTCAACCATTTGCTCGTTTCCGCGTCTCGCTTATTTCTAACCTGGTTTCTCTGTTTCCAGCGTACCGGAAGATGTACATGGGCGACCAGGTGCTCGGCTACACGTGCACAATGTGCAGCAAGTTCTACAAGATGTGGAGCAACTATTTGAAGCACAAGTGCGAACCGCCACAGTTCAAGTGCCCCCTGTGCCCGTTCGCCGCGTTCAAGGCCTTCATTCTCCATGCCCATCAAGCTGAGCAACACTTCAAGGTTACATCTCCGAACACCTGAACCCACCGTTTCGAGTGTCCCTCGATTTGCGTCACAAGCGACGCGTCGCCCGATTGCCTTATTTCGCGTCGACGCTTTTTTCGTGCCTATTTCTCTATATCGGTTTCCGAGTGCGTGTTCTGTGCAACCAGCGGGAACGGTTTGATCGGGTCGACAACGAAACAAGTGGAGGAGAGCCCGGTCTTATCGTACTGCTAAAGATTCGGGGATGCAATTTCTTCTCTGTCGCTACGATTTTATACGGTTGTCAGTTTTTTCATGCACCAAGTTTCCCTCGTTTCCACGGAATAACAACAGCCGCACTTCGACGACCGTTTCTGGCGACTATTAAACCGTTTTCGCCAGTTGCTTTTTTTTTTTACCTGCGCGTGATCGATCATCTTATAGCTTAGCCTTAAGGAAAACTAAAGTTAAATAAGGAAGAGTGAGCGTCGCTTCGACTGGACCTCCTTTGTCGAGGCTCGGGCAGAATCGCGCTCGTCGACACGGTCTAGCTGATTTAACGCTTAATCCTTAAACTACACGTAAATGCATGTATTTTCGTAATACCAAAAATAAAGAAACAGAAGAGTATCGTAAACGATCGAGGGGGCTGTCTTTCTTAGGCGACCAGCGGGCAGGGGTTTCTATTCGCAACGACCTTATCCTTCTCATTTTCTACCAGCGTTTACCTGCATTGGCGACCAAGGAGGTACACGACGGACACGCTCGGACCGTTCATGGAGGGCGAAAAAATGGTGAAGCGACTGTTATTAAAGTTCCCACTAACGATCGATTAATTTTACATGTTTCAGCTGCAATATATCCTTGTGGTTCCTGCGGCAAGGCGTTCAAGTGGAAAAAAAGTTTGCTGCGCCACGAGCGGGAAGAATGCGGAAAGAAACCATACCGTTGCCCTCACTGTCCCCGGGTGATGAACTTGAAGGATAGTCTCGTTCGTCATCTGAGAATAAAACACGGACAAGATTGCCGCGTTAGGACGCGTGTCATGCATCGGCGAACAATGTATGCTCGTTAATAAACGAAACATGTGGAATTGCGTAAACCTGTAACACTTTGTTTCGAAGAAGCGTTACGTCCGGCGCGAGGAGGTGCCGCCCGGGAGCTTCGTATCGGAGGAAAATATATTTGTCCGAAGTCGGACGCGAGAGATGGCAATGCCCGACATGTGGTGAAACGGTTCGAGAATCGGTACATTATGCTTTGATGATGTTTGTGTGGGGCAGAAATTTGTTGGCGAACGTAGAACAGGAAAACGGAGCGTCGTACTCAAAGGTCCCTTTCTTCCTTCCTTTCAGGTTTCCACGTGTGCTGCGAGTGCAAGAAAACGTACCGGTCGAGAATGGCTCTCAATAGACACGTTCGGGAGGAGTGCGGAAGACTATTGTACACGTGTCCCTTTTGCCGCAGTCTCATGCCTATGAAGTTCAACCTGCTCAACCATTTGAAGAAGGAACACGGTTGCGTGGCGAATATCTGAAGCGAATCTCTTCCAAAGGCCACGAGTGCGAATCTTGTCAATTACTTCCCTTCGAACGTTTCCTCCGCGTTGTCCCGCACTTCGTTGCACAATAACGCCGTGCTGAATGGCGTTTTTATTTTTTTCCGTGACTCGCCTTGCCTTCGCGCTCGCGAGTAATTTACGATTGAACGAGTATCGTTCGCGTTAATGCGACTCGATGCTTGAATCGAGATCACTCAATGCCTTTCATGCGTAGAATCACGGCACGGACGATTTCGCTGAAAATGGATACTTCTCTTCAATATAGGAGTAGCTTCTATCCTGGTCGTCTACTGTACGCGAAGTAAAGTTAATGCCAAACTACTAACGAGTGCATGGTACCTACGCCGAATTAATCGCAACTCTGTACCTCCGCTTTATCGTCGTACGCGTTGAATCTGTCGTTGCCGTCGAGTAAGTGAAACGAATCGGCGAGGAACGCGCGGAGAAGTGTAGTACGGCCGATAATGATAACAGGTTCGAGTGATGACCGAACAACAGCTCCGACCGCTCCTCTTTTCCCGATTTCTACTAATCGAAGTTTCTAATTTGTTCGCAGGTTATCTAGTTGGAAATCAATTGCACACGTGCAAGGGCTGCGGAAACGCGTACATGTATTACAGTTCGTTGACGAGGCACGTGAGAGAAGAGTGCGGCCAGGCACCGAAATACCAATGTCCTTGTTGCCCGAAGAAGACAAAGTTGCGATGCAACTTGCTGAAACATATGCGAAAGAAGCACGGTTCGAACGCCAAGTTTCTCGGAGCACGGACACCGTGACGAGATCACGATCCATAGAGATGGCTTCCATTCGCGTTCTTCTCCATGGAAAGTTTCCGAGATTCGCTACGACTGTAACATAGTGTACATTTTACTTAAGCATGTGCGCAACGTCTGTGTAAATAGGTAAAGTTAGTTGTCGGGCCGACTCGACATATGTTTGGCGGATCGATAGGGTTTAGAATCGATCGCTGTTCGATCAACGACGGGCCATCGTTCTAATATATCTGCGCTTGTCTCAATACGACGCTTCTTGTTAATCTCCCGAATACGATCAACGATGCACACGAACAGTACACGAATTAATGCATCCCCCTTCGAACATTTTATTTAGTCAATGGAACGATCGAGCGCAGCCCCGGACGCGAGATCAAAGTACGTCCGCGCGTGCCTTTCGATTAAATCCGAACGAACGGGTTACTGACGGAACGAACGCGTTTCTTTTTCAGAATGGAACACCTGTTTGGCCTGCTCGAAATCGTACAAATGGAGGAAGTCTTTGCATCGGCATGTACGAGAGAGTCCGGAATGTTGGCCCGTTCTTCTAACCTCCGGAGACGGCGAATTCATCCGACAGATTCACTACAAAATGCTCTACAACGTTAACAATTGATGCGCCCTATATTCGCGTTTCACGCGCGACTTCCACGAGCCGATAAACCCGACGAATCAGCGCGCATCACTTTTACCGAACTTTTCTTGTTACTTCGGAAATCCCTTTATAGAAATAAATGTTGCACTATATTCTGATAAAAAAGAGAAAAGTGGCTGAAGCGTTACGATTGCGCCGACGTTGAATCGCAGTAACGTTCTTTTCAGATGCGAAACCATTCGTCGTAGACTGCCTATGCTAACGTTGTTACGATCACTTTCAATTTTCCTTCCAGGCTACCTTCGATTCTACTTCGATTTGTGTGCTTATATGAGTCTGATTGAGTTGCGTCCGGCTGAACGGGCGTCTAGTTCTGGGACTCGTTTGCTCGCAATAGTACTTCGTTCGTATCGCACGGCCTCACGTGTTTTTTTTCTTTTTGTCTTTTTTTATGTTTCACACCTTTTCTCTGAGTTTCATCCTTCACAGAATTACGCAAAACTTTCGAAAGAAAAAAGAGATAAAGTCGACAGTTTAACACCGAATGTCGGCCCTATTCCCATGCACGTAAATTCTTCGCTGACGCAACGATTTTTCACAGATTTCCGGCTGCATCGTTTGGCTAGGACAACGAACAAACCACGAAGGATGTATCCGTGTGGAAAATGTCAGAAGATGTATTCGAACGCATCCTCTCTGTACCGACATTTGAAACTCGAATGTGGTATACTTCCACAATTCCACTGTCCCTACTGTCGCTTCAGCTCGAAGAGGAAATTCAACTTGGATTCTCACGTAGCGCACAAGCACAGAAAATCGCTAAATTGTTATGTAAATAAATAGAACCATTGTCGCCTATTGCATCTGGTGAGTCAGATCCTGTGCTCCCGTTCTCCGTGATAAGATAATGACGAATTCACAACTATAAAGATATTGTAACCGATGCGAATAAAGCATATTCGTGTCTCTTCCTAAGTACATAGTTCCTTATAGTTCCAGAATTGAGAGAATAAAGATCACCGTCAGTAGCATACACGTGTCTTGCGACTGTTGCGTTACTCTTATCGTTTTTTTATTTCGCGATTGGTTACGCTTTGACTAACCGTTCGCATAGTTTTACAGGTACACGCGTAAATGAGTTAATTTTCTCACAGGCCTCGCCTCGCATAAACTTAATTGAAATAAAAGAAGCGTAAGGAAAAAGTATGCGCAGCTGTGCGTGCAGTTTGTCGCAAAAGAACCCAGCCTTTTCGTCGAGCCGGGTAATCGAGGTTTTACTTTACATTCAATTGCATTATGTACGTTAATCTATATCTTTGTTTCAGGGTGTCGCGAGCCACGCTTAGTGGATTTTTCGAAGTGAAAGCTCTGTCGCGAATATCGTGACTGTGCTTACTTAATCGTCGGAATTGGTTCCGTTGCATTAAGGCAAAACGATTCGCTTATTCTGTTGTAGCAAAGCAAGTGGAGGCATTGCACGTGTGTACAGTGATACGCATACAAATGCGACGCACCCTTTGTACATTATATTATACATATGTATGTATAAACTGGTCGAATGAGACAAAGCGTTTCTTGCTACTAAATATAATACTGAATATGTACCAAGCGAGATCATCCTAAGATCATGGAAGCATCCTGTTTGGTTACTTTATTGTGGAGGGTTGGAAATTGGCATCCTTTCATCGACGATAAGGGTTGGAGAAGTTTGAGAGACGTTCAACTTCTGTTGTCGATTAATTATTAGAGCCGTGCGAACATTTTCATATTTCATCGCAAGCGTAACGTTAAACACGTCTCTCGATCTTTTCTCGCTACCCTGAAGACCTCACGCCTATTCACGTATACATGGCAAAATTTTACCCTGGGCGCACTTATTTCTCGGGGCTATTGGCTGATACGTTATGTGTTGGGCTGGTTACGGGTTTAATCTCACTGATCTCTCTTGCCACATAACTATTCGTGCATCGAGCGGCAGAAAAATCCGCGTCCTCGACATTCTCTCCACCACCTTTTTCGTCCTTATCCAGTTCCTTTCCACTTCCCCATCTTAACTTCGCATTTTCGTTTCTCCCTCGTTTCTTTTAATTTAATCAAAATAACCTGTTACCTCGATCTCGCGTCTCGCTTGGCGCCGGGACTTGTTGCAGGAATGGTTGCGCTACTGTCGTTGTTACGGTCGGATTACAAGCAGCAGCAGCAGCAGCAACAGCAGCAGCAGCAACAGACGAACAAGAAGGATCGGTCTACGTCTTCGAGTCACTCAGCTACGACGCGGGGCGTCGTTTTGACAGGCAGGCGTGACAGCAATGCCGGGGATAATAACAGCTACGACAGCGGTAACGACAATGGTGCGCGATCGTCGACTCGCGAGGTGGTGTTTCCCGATTCTTTCGAGGTGTTACCGCAGCCCCGCGATCTAAGTGTCGTCTACATGGGCGTGCCGCACGAGCAGCAACGAAAATTTAGGTGCCGTTTCTGCGGCAAAGGCTATCGATGGAAGAGCACGATGCGCCGTCACGAGATGGTCGAATGTGGTGGCAAACCTCCGGCATTTCAATGTCCCGAATGCCCGTACAAAGCCAGGCAGCGTGGCAATCTGACGGTACACTACAAACGGCATCATCAGAAAATCGGTTACGATGAAAGTGCTTAAGAATGTGCCTTCGTCGTTCCCCTGTAATTGGCACGATCGTCCTGGAAATTCGCCCGCCGCATTCTCTCGCGTTACCATCCACAGATGATCCTATGAATACGTTTCTCTGTCGCTCCAGTATTCCTTCTCTCCCCTTTGCTCGCCTTCTAGTGGTACATCAATCAGGATCGAATATTGCAGATAGTCGATGCTTCGATCGCTTCGAACAGCTCGTACTTAAAGATGCTTTCTCATGCCCCATAGAAGAATTTTATTCCAATTCTCCCCATCTTCTGCACAGTTCTTTCACGTTCTAGGCCAATATCAACTTAATATTTTCCATACTTTGACGTTCAGAGGTGGGATAATATCGCATCTTCGGCATAGGTCATTGATAATTATTGGGACACGTTTCATTTCTATGACGATCGTTCCACGAACGACGTATGCCGCGACGTATCGACGAACGATCTGCTCTGATATTACGCGACAGTTCAGAACACTATCGAGTCTCAGGATTTTATCGACTTAAAACGACGCTATGAAATAAATTGTGTCGTACACGTAGAATAGAGCAGCCGCTCCATAATATCTCTTATTATCGGAACAAAATTGACGATCGTGTTACCACAATTGAAATTCCTCACTGTAGAGTACCCCATATTTTCTAGTACTTTTATACTTTAGGTACTTTTATCTTTAGATATTAACTGTAAGCTGTTTTGATGTTAAAGCGTTACAAAGTATACAATGTTAATGGAACTGTGGAAATACTAGATACGAAATTATCGATCATTCCAAGCGTAAGAGGGATGCGGGATGATAGTGCCTTCTTTCAAAAGAAATCGAACACATATAATATAAGTAAAGTTTAAGCATAAAGCGACCGTGTATTTATCGCGTTTCGCTGGTGATTTTCGCGAAATAATCTCCAGAAAATCGGTTACCTGAGAACACTTAGACTTATGATAGACGATAACGATTACTCGATCATAGACATTTCTTTCCTTGTATTCGAATACTCCCGCGAGATATTCGACAATTAAATTCTCGCGTCTGTTTATTGGTTTTTACCAATCGCAATTGCCTGGTATCAATGAAATACTTAACGGTAGTACAGTAACGATGCAGTAATCATTGCTTTTGATGTGCATCGTCCGTAACTTCACACTATGCAAACATATTACGATCGAAGAATCGCAGTGAATCAATCGACGTTAGAATTTTTAGGATTGACCGTACCTTTAAGCGAATTTACCAATGCGAAGGAACTTGTTGCTCCTCTCTTAGTTAATATAGGGAAAGGATCGAAGCAATCTGCTCAAACGAATAAAGGTGCCGATTCCTGCCGGTACGATTGTACAAAATTATCCTCGAGTTCATTAGGTTGAGCATCCTAGGAACTGCGAGATAAAAATTGGTCGTTAATCCTCTAAATATTACATACGAATCGTACTTTCACATTCCACAATTGTTTCGAGATCGGCTCGGTTGTCGTTCTACGTACAATTATGTATTCTTAGCCTTGTAAGAAATAACTTTTTCCATTTTTATACAAATATTCGTACGTACGTACAGTAAAATGAAGAAATATATATATATACGTGTGTGTATATATTTTTAGAGAGAGTGAAAGAGAGAGAGAGAGAGAGAGAGAGAGAGAGAGAGAGAGAGAGAGAGAGAGAGAGAGAGATGTATATGCAGAAAATGAGAAGAGAAAGGGACTTGTTGGGATAATATTTCCCGAACAAAGTCCAGTATTTTTGATATCAGTATTTACGGATGCTTGCATCGACCTGTCTGCGAACTAATGTAGAATATACTCGTTGTACCGTGTTTCCCTTATACCTTCTGTTCTCGTGTCTGAAATCGATGTCTGAACATACATGTACATATACATATACATATAGCTAGTTATTTGCGACCTTTGATGTGAAAAATCTACATCATTTTTATTTTATCAGCGTCCTCCGACACTTCGATTCTACAATTTGTTTCAATTCTATCGCACACAACCTATGTATTATCTAGGAAAAAAGGCCAAAAAGTTGTCCATCTCGAATACTCGATCCGATATTTAGCAACTTCTTTTTTTTAAATGGTTTACCAATCGAACTATCGAATATCTATTACGATTATTATCAGCAATTAATATTATTATTATTATTATTATTATTATTAACATTATTATTATTATTATTATTAATATTATTATTAATAAAAAACAGTCTTTGTTGCGGGTTATTTTCTAAAGATTGCACGTATAATTCTGTTTTCCCATACCTCCTCGTTAGTACAGTATCTCTCGTGTATGTATGTATGCTTGCGATTATATTGGACGGTATGTGAACACCTGTTACGTATATCCTGACAATTGTGCCCTCGATTTGGCACAGAAACGAAAAGACAACCGTCTGGATAATGGCAATCTGAAAGAAAATGTCCGGTACCGATACACTGGACCTGTTGGTGCCGTGAAAAGATCTCACGAGCAAACATTTAACTAACGGAGGATTTCTGTTTTCAGCATATTGGTACCGGCTACCCGTGAGTTTCGAGACGTATCCCTGCGACACATGTGGCAGACAGTACCGGAGGGTGATATCGTTGCAGCGGCACAAGAGGCTTGAATGCGGAAAGGAAGCTAAGTTGGAATGCGTGCTTTGCCATGCAAAATTCAAGCACAAGCACAGCTTATTGAGGCACTTTAACGTTCATGTTGCGGACGTGAATAAATCGAGCAAGTTCGAGCGCGAGGAGAGATCAGCTTGACAGACGAACCTAGGGTCTTCGATGCATGGAAAAAGAAGATTCGGCCGCTGACTGGTTTCAACTCCCTGCGAAATAAAAACAACAGGGACTCCTTGCGTACGAACTTGAATTCAAACCTGAATTCTCGGCAATTTTTATACGCTTTAAAACGTTGGAGAATGTTCGGTCATTTTTGTGCGGTTCGGTTTAGCCCGTTCGCAGCTGAAAGATTACTGAATAAAGTAGTAATGAAAGTTGCGCAAGAAAAATTCGACAGGAGACATGCCATAGTCTTCGCATACTTTCCGTTTCGAGGAAGTTAACTGCGGCAAGTGTTTAATGTGAACACCGCCGTACGTCTATATGATTGTTAAACAATATTATACGATATGGCAAATTTTCTATACGATTATTTATGCATACACGCGATGAAATACAGAAGACTTTTTTTCTTTCAGTTTAGTAACCTGCATAATTCAATCTTTTGTTACAAAGAATAAAATTACAGTTTTTCAATGTTAACTCTTGTTTGTTGCATACAACGACGATTACATCGTGCGATGTTTTTTCTTCATTTCTCATTGATGCGACGCTTCGATTAGACTTACAAGCTGCTCCAGAAAGCTGCTGCACTTCTATTCAGCTCTCTTCCAAACGAAGATTAATCCAGGCTGCTAAAGGTACGAGCATAAAACGATCGGAACACCTTCTACATCGTGTCTTTCCGTTTCAGGTTATTGGCTGCGGCCAAATTCAAGAGGCAGCAGCGAGGCAGAGGCTCGGCAAACTGTATCGATGTTAGACGACTCCACGAATCGAAGCATCCACGAAATTATCGAATTCGTGCACGGCAAGTCGGCGTACAAATGTCCAAAGTGCAATCGGTTGTACAAACAGATGTCGTGCTTGAAGCGGCACTTGCGAGTCGAGTGCGGTCAAGCGCCAAAGCATCAGTGCAAAATATGCCAGGGGTGGTTCAAATACAAGCACAACTTGACCGCCCATATGAAGATTCACGTAGAGGAACCGAAGCACCAGTGCAAATTATGCCGAAAGAGGTTTCGCAGGCGGGACAAGTTGATGGAGCACGAAAAAAAGTTGCACAACATATTTCCAGTGAAGTAATTCCATGACAGGGAGAGACAAACTTTAAGCAATGTAACGTTGGTATTTGAAATCTTGACGTACAGTGATACGGTGTTTAGCGGGAAACACTAATGTTCTGGGCAAGATTTGGCGGCGCGAAAGTCTTAGATCTTAGGCTATCGCTGTACTTCAATCGGATTTGTCGAACATTAAACATTTTCACTCTGCGAATACCGTAGTAACAAAACAAACGCACCGAGCATGAATTATACTCGCAGCACAATTGCCATCGAATTTTGTGAGAGGGTTTGGGGGGGTCGTGGGGCATTGATCGTGTCGTCTACCGCTAACTAGCCGTTTTCTTGTATCGTTTCAGCCACCAGTTACCATGCAACGCGAACTTGTGTCTGTATGACCAGCGTGCGGCGAGAATTTCCTTGCAGCAATTGCCCGCGCAAGTACAGCACGATGCGCGCCCTTCAATTCCATCAGAGAATTGAATGCAACCGAGAACCGAGGTTCAGCTGCGACTCTTGCGCTTATCGAACTCTCAGACGGACAAGCCTGCAGAGGCACATGCTGCGCCACAGGAGAAACAAGCTCCGTTAAAGTGTGACGCTGACGATGCGTTTGTGAAACTTTGTTCGCGCTGCGCATGAATTTCAGTCGCTACTTTTTTGTGGAAATTTTCACTTCAAATGAATGGTTTAGGTGTTACTTTTTTTTTTTTTACCAAACTCCAATGTACGTGTCGAATAAATGATCGAATGATTCCCGTCGAAAGTTATCGCGGACAATATGTTGGATACTGCTGTGGGAATTGATGTCAAGAAAGTGTTGCATTTATTAACCCAGATACATTGATCTTTTTGTTTTGTTTTTCTTTTTTTTTTTTTGTTTTGTCCTGTATCACGTACTGACCGATCGTTCGTTCGTTTTCCAATTTACTGTCCCTATAGATATAAGTAAGCGGGGATCGGACTATTCTGCGAGGCAGTCGCGCACGTTTCCTTCGCTGTGTTCGCGAACGACTGTTTGACATAAAATGAAATTCGACGTGCTGAACGTTTCAAGCTACTTTAATGAAACTGTACCAATTGGCAATCGCAGCGATTAAAAGATTGCTCCGAACACAGTATGTGTATCAAGTGTGTGCTCGATTACAGTGCTACAGAGAAGTGGCATGAGATACGGGACAGGCCTAAAGCTTTTCTTTTTTTCACGATTGCAGGTGACACGAGCGAGATGAAAGGGAGCGAAGAGAATGCCGATTTGCCGGTTCAAGCTTGGAAGATACAGGAGCAGGGGCTACAGTTCGCCGAGCTGAAGATACCGAAGGCTTATAACTACGTCGGCAAGAAACCCCCGGGCCAATTCGGCTGCAGTAGATGCGGAAGATCGTACATGAGGAAGGACTCGTTGCAGCGGCACGTTCACTGGGAGTGCGGAAAAGAACCTCAGTTTCAGTGTCCATTCTGTCCTCAACGCTGTAAACGGAAGGCTCACTGGTTGCGACACATTCGCCGACAGCACTTCGACAAAATTGGAGATATGGAAGCGTACCTGCTAGCTTATACACCAAAACTCGAGATCGACTAAACGAAAATTGCATCCGGGAGAACGAACGGTTCATCTCTTTTCGATACGCGACGAACTCTAACGATCGACTCCTTTGGACCTTTGCTCCACAATTGCCCACGCGTCGTTTCGATCGGTGCATCGCGTTTGCGAATTACCATTAGCTTGCCCTACGTACGAATGAGCTGCTCTGACTTTTCTTTCTTTTACATTGTACGAAAATAATGCGAAAGCTGGAACAAAGAAAAGTCAGGGTATATTGATCTCGATCCAACGCATCATTTAAATTACTTCGAGAATTGCAAGATTCATACATTTTTTTGTTTTTTCGTTCGTTTCTCTTCGTAGAAATACAATATATATATTGTATTGTATATCTCGAGTACGACAGTACGAGCAAAATGATCGTTCGATGTTCACGCGACACAAGCTTGACACGTGCGAGGTAAAATAGAAGGAAGGTGTCGTTTTATTTTTAGGAGCACGTATGTACCGTTCGTAATCGACTTCCGTTCCGAGCTTAAAAACATTGACTGATATTTATTAATGTACGTCGATTTTACGGTTAATTCTTTTGCGTTTAATGCGTTTTGCGATATATCTATTTTTTTTTTTCATTTTTTTAAACTATATTTTATCGACCTCCGAATTTGTCTGTTTTTTTTTTTTATTTTTTATTAAGATACGGTCATTCATATGTTTTAAGCAAGTTAAGATTATTGACACGTAATGTACTCGATTCAGTGCCTTATTGATGTGCGTAGATATAATCGTTTGCCAAGACAATAAGTGCGAGTTTCGAACATCTGCCTACGAGTAAGAGTAAAATATACAGAGCGTTTAGTATTAAACCTTGGATTTTAGAAACGGTACGAATAAGACTATTTTTTACGTGGTAGAAATATATTGGTTCGTGAGCGAACTCTCGTTAAGACTGATCATGTTTAAACGCGGACAACCTAGATTCGCAAATGTTGCAGTATGATCTTGCGATTAGTATTAACGTTATATACGAGTCTTATGGTATTTCGTACGTTTGATTAAATAAATGTGTCAAAAAGACGAATAGTACGAGAACGACACCCAGGCATTCACCTTTTTATTACACGCGTCTGATTCTTTAATTTTTTTTTTTTTGTTTTTCTAGTCGTTTCCCCCACGAACGTCGATAAAACAAAATATTTCTTTCCGTTTAGCAAATTAATCGTTCGTACTTGTTTCAGCTTGACGGATCAATGATAATTATCGCTCCGGCGCACTCCGATACACACCTGATCTCTCATACTTCTTTTTTTTTTCTACGCCAGCAAAGTGAACATTTCTGGATCGTTTATGCGACATTGTATTTCCCCTTCCTCGTTTTGCCCATATATCTTTCCCTATCTGTCACGCTTCCCTCCCCTTTCTGCCCCCCTTTCTTCTTACTATTGTGCTCTTCTCTATCCGTTCCTCTCAGTCTGTCTGTCTTTTTATCTTTCCTTCGTTCCATTGATATAGGAATACTTGTACATTGTTAGAGATATCAATAAATCGCAGAGGCGTGTGCGCGGTTCTTCGAACGGCGACGGATGGGGGATGAAAACTGTGAAAAACGATACTGAATGGACGATACCGAAGAGTTTCCCCTATCTTTAGTCACCGGTTCGACGAACAGGTATCGCATCCCTGCGATTTTTCAAGCGGACTCGTCCCTCGCAATTGCATTTCTTTCTTGATCTCTTGATTTCCTTTCCTTCTCGTCGACATTAGGGGAGTAGCATGCGCACTAACTCTTCTCGAAACTTGTACATAGAAACACAACTTTTATCGCTTGTGCGTCGAAAGGAACAGACCATTGGGCGGGAAAAGGCGGAGGTAGCGCGAGGTGGTGAATTAGAATTTTGCAAACGACACGTTCTGTTTCTTTCGTCACGCACAGATACACCGCTCCTTCTTCGTATGCGAAATTCATAGCTAGCTGCTTGGGGCTCGAAAGTAGGGATACGACGAGCGTGCATTACTCTTTTCTTTCTTGGCAAAATAATGTACGCATTTCGATCGCGTGGACATGATCGAGCTCTCGAGAAGGAATCGATGCGAAACGCGCGGACGGATGATTCTTTCTCGAAGCTTTCGAGCAGAACGCGATCGCTTTTCAGGATACCCATGAAATCTATCTTTCGCGTCGAATAGCGATACTTTACGGGCACGAGGGACTCGCGAGCTGGCGAGGGAAGGTATCCTTTCTCGTATCGTTATATTCGACGGAAGATAGCTTTCGTCAAGTTTGACCGTGTGCAGCCTAACGAAGGCAGAGCTGAAACATCGAAGCGCGTCGCGTTGCTTCGAGTTAACTTCCATGTCTAGCTCGTCGCTTAGCGTTTAAGCTTAACACACAATCACTGGTTCGCGTTTGCGGCACGGTAAACAGCGAGATCGGGCTTCGGTATCGGTCGATACTCGCATCTCCGAAAAGACGGACGAAAGCGAGCGCACGAACGATCGCATCCCAGGATTTAATCACTGTCCGACTCTCGCTCGGCCGCGTGAACATCGTACTAATATAACCGTGAATCCTGTGTTCCAGCCGAAGACCTGAGCATCACCGGGCTAAAATGGGCTGCTGCTTGGCAGAGATGGAGCGTGCCTTCGATCATGTGGCGGTCCGGTGGTGGATTGGGCAAGGGCCTCGGCTCTGGTTCTTCGAATCCGGAGGGTTTCAATTGTCCGGCCTGTGGTAGGGTCTACAAGCTGAAGAGCAGCCTGAGGAATCATCAGAAGTGGGAATGCGGCAAAGAGCCTCAATTCCAATGTCCTCACTGCGTGTACAGAGCCAAGCAGAAGATGCACATCGCACGGCACATGGAACGAATGCACAAAGAGAAGATTTACAAGCAGGAGCTCGTCTAACGGGGGTAGTGAACGCGGTGACCGTTGACGTCGTCGTGCGGGCGCGAAGATGGCCGAATCGTTGGCACATTGGAGAACGAGGAAACCGGGAAAATCCAGATCGTTTTCTTTCGCGCTCGGTTCACGTTTCAACAACGATCGCGAAGAGTTACAGTGAAAGTGGAGGAAAGGATATGCGTGTGTATGTTGTGCGTGCGTGCGTGCGTGCGTGCGTGCGTGCGTGCGTGCGTGCCTGGTATGTGCATGTGGGCGGGTGCGTGCGTGCGTGCGTGCGGGCGTGCGTGCGTCGGGTGATAGAAAAAATTGGGGCGTAAAGAAAACGCGTGGAAATGATTTGGGAAGCAGAAGATGGAGCGTTAGAGAACGAGGCTAATTCAGCGACGCGAAGATCGAAACTGATCGAGGACGATGAGACGTAAAGACGACACGACTGGCTGAGCTATCGCGGTAACCGTGGTAAACCGTCGAAACGGCAAACTGCCAATCCTGCTTATCTCGATTCTATTTTTTTTTAACGTTTTTTTAAGGTTTATTCCTATTGGTTAGTAATTATTATTAATATTATTATTATTATCATTATTATTATTATTGATTAATTAATATTATTTTCAAGTAACGAAATGTACCGCGTGTAAAAGAGAGATCGCGTCAATGTCCCGCTCGGGGCGATGTCTTCGTAGCTGAACGTGCTCACCCAACATTCGCGGACAGTCTGCGGATCGAATTGCGATGACACCTTCCTTTTGCCGATGATCGGTCGTGGACTTTGCGGCGGCCGCGACATTTTTTGCTAAACAGAGTCCACGAACACGAATGACAAACGGTCTCGCGACGAGTTTGTTCGTTGTGCTCAACGGGTATGGCGAATTCGGCGGGTTCGGCGGGTTCGACCGATTGGAAGATCTAATAGAAACGATTTCGAGCGAGTACAAAAGAGAGCAGAGTAGAATTAACGCGTATTCCTTTAAGCGGATTCGTCCGTTAAAAAAATTGCCCGCCCCGAGTCGGATTAGGACCGTCCGGTAAAACCGGAGCTCTTCCATAGCAACCATTCTGGTCACACTGGTTCCATATTTTTAAACGGGCTAGCCGTGCGCGTGTGGCTCACCGGGGACACCAAAATCACGAGGGGAAGCAATTAAAAAATTTCACAGAACCATGTTCCGTCGTGTCGCGGAATCGTTCTTCGCGCCGATTCCCGTGCTTCTTATCACACTTATAGAAAACACACATACGCGCGCGCGAGCACACACATACACATACACGACTCTACCTTTACCAATAAGTTGTCCCGATACAAAGATATCCAAGAGGTTCGCGTCAGCAACCCTGCACCGAGCACTCTCGATGCTCCAAGCTCGTTCGCTTTCGGTTATTTTTCTTGTCTTTCCGGGAAAGACAGCCATTTTATCATAGAATTCCTTGGTGCCGCTTAAGCGGTGAACTACAGAGGGTACAGTATTAAGCACCGATCCGGTCATTTTTTCTCTCGACCGAATCGCGCATCTTTTGCTTCTCGCTATAATGCTTTTTTCCATTCGCAAAACTCTCTAGCATGCGAGTAAACACTTCATACACGTACCAGACACACGCGTATAATATACAATTACGGATACTTTAAGTACCGCGGGGTATTCCTATAGCATTGTGATCGTCAGACTGCCAGATACACGAACTTAGTAGATTCCTATACGATGCATTTAAGTATATACATATATTTATATTATATTACACGTACAATTAATGCTTTTTAATTAAGCGATCCTCGGATTAAGATCCCTCGCGTCTTCTCGTATGATATTTTGTTCACTGCCGTCAAATCTAGAAGCACGGTGATCGGCTCGACGCAACGAGCCACGATGTACATATCGCGTGCCGAGCGCGGGTGGGTTCGCAATCTCAGCGAGCACCGAGTTGCCTCCTATGCCCCATCTCCAACCATTTTATACAATGTTCTTCCACTTTACGATTACGAATACGAATACCGTCGCGCACGGTCGTTCATCAATCTCTGACTGTCGTTATCCGTTTTTCGGTAATGCTCAACCGTAGCAGGCTTACCGTTGCAGATGTTCCTCGAGCAGTTGATTCGTTCGATTGGCCCGCGTGCAGACAACGAACCCAGACATCACCCACGCTCGGCGAGTACCTGGCATCGAGTCCCGTATTCCTAAGCCAAATACGCGCGCCACGGTTGCCCGACTTTCCATACTGTAGACAATATTTATGAGACAAGCTAAACTAAACTAAACTAAAGTAAACTAAACTAAACTAAACTAAACTAAACTAAACTAAACTAAACTAAACTAAACTAAACTACAGTAAACTAAACTAAACTATACTATACTATACTATACTATACTATACTATACTATACTATACTATACTATACTATACTATACTATATTATACTATATTATATTATACTATACTATACTCGTAATTCATATTATGCAGTGCAAGTGTGCGCAACGTCTGACGCCAACGAAGCGATAGATTTAATTCTTGTTTTTTTTTAATTTCTCGTTGAACGTACTCGCTCCACGTTTTCCGCGGACGAGTTCTCGATCGACTGCTCCCACACACAGTATCCTCGTGTCTCGCATCTTTTCTCGAATCGACGGTTCTCGAGATTCGACCCATCGAATCTCGCTATCCTCGTGGGGAACACAATCACGATACCCGCGATCGCGCTTCGAACGGAGAGACTCGTCGACGACGACGATCTCGACGATCCCTTCGGTGTCCGCGCCTTCGAATCTGGACGACACGAAGCAGGCCAGGATCGACACTTCTCCGTACGAGTGCAATAAAACTTCACCCAAACCTATCCCGTTTAATCCTACATTTTTCATCCGGTCTTCTTCAAGCACGGGTCATAGAATTTACCTCTTTGCCGCTTCATTCGAATCCGCATCGATCGAGAATTCGTTCGTCGACGCGTCATATTTTACGCTAACAGAACAAACAGCTACTGACTCCAGAGTGAGAAATGAATGGAATACCGTGTAAAAGTAGGACTGTGGTGTGATGAGGGTGAAAAAAGCAGACAGGGGCTTTGGCAGGGGCAGCAGCGTTTACGGTGTACAGACCGCTGGAGATATCGGTTTACGATAGACACATTTATGGATCGATTTGATGCATAGCTACCGAGTAATATTATTATCGATAAAGCTACTGCCTCGCGAGGCCTTGATGCATGGCGGCGGTCGAAACGAACGGGGGAAGAGCTGGTTTCGAACGTTCGCGGGAAATAGTCGGGTGAAATGCTGAAAATCGGAAAGAGCGGCAATTTCGGTGCCAACCGGCCAATCGACCGCCGTCATCGACCGAGATTACTAGATTATTAGGCACGTAAGAAGCGTACTATTAGTTAGTTCGTAGCTTTTAATGATTTCTTTCTTTTTTTTGTATGTAAGCAGAGTAATACAATGGGACGCCTTAGCGTTCTCGGTTCGAATATCTGCATCCGGCCAAGCCGGACGAACATTGAGAGATACATATATAGCGGAACAAAGTTTTCCAGAGAGTGTCGGGAAATTGTGTGCGAACCGAATGGTAAAGGAAGTGAAAGAGAATGCGTGCTTCTGCGTGAAAGGCTAATTTCGTGGGGAACGATGAACATAGATTACGGGGAGTCTTCGTCAAAGACGAAAGTGATAATGACTGTCGTGATAGAAATGAAAATATTAATTAGACCTTTTGCAGCAAATTACAGGGGCGACAGGAGAGAACGAATCGTTGAGCGAATGACTAGTTTCTATTCGACCCGGTCGGCTCGATTATTGTAATTCGAGTCTTACAATTAGCCCGGACACGATCCGGATTACAATCCCGTCAAGATGTATACGGAGAAAAGCGAGATTAGCTCTTTCGACTTTTTTCTCTGATCCGTTTCCTCTTGGTTCGATAGGTAAACGAACTTTCGCTTAACTCTTCGACCATTACTGGATCGATCGTGCTCGACTTGAACGACTTTAGAACGAGAAGCCGGTGACGAAACATCGACGTAGACCAGGGCAGTGACGACGATGACGTTGGTATGTGAGAAGCGATGGATGAACCTACGTGCGGAACAGCTTGTGCAAATTCGTTCGTATATAATGTGCCTTTAAAGAAATTAAGAACACGGTAAGACAAATTTGAGATTCTGGAACTATTGAATGGATTCCCCGGAAATGAAATTCGTGACAGGCGTGTTGTGAGCGTTGGTGTCTGGTTGAAAAGAAGATGACGCATGGAAAGACGACAGAGGGAACAAAAGTAAAACTGCTGCGGAGAAAGTATGTACAGACGATGCATGTCGCGATATCCGCGAAGTTTGTGCGCGCCGTAAAATTAAAAATCTTCCAAAAAAAAATAAAACGAGGAAAAGAAAGAAAGAGAAAAGCATATATTATGAATAATTATATAAGTAGGTCGTGGCCTGGAAGAGAGATATAAGATATAAGCGATAAACATGATATGTACAGTACATATATATTATTATATATATATATATGCATTCACACAAGAAACACGTACGTATAAAACAAGGGAATCGTCGTAAATTGCCGTCATTTTGACGTGTTCTCCTTTATATTAATTATTACGGCTTTTAATCAGGTCTAACTCGAGTCTTGCGCATTATAATTGGGCTTATATTGTAATCGTTTACTTACCTTTTTCTTTTTGTTTTTGTAATTAGGTTTCATTACGTTTACCTTTATTAGCTGTCGTTATGAATTTGATCGCTCCGCGGTGCGCGAACGTGGAATTTCTTAAATTTTCTTTATTTTGGGTGTCGGTTTGGGATTGGGAACGCTCTAACCGAAAGCAAATGATAAAAAAAAAAAAAAAAATGATGCTATCGCAAAAATCAATGTATTCGAAGTATCGAGATGTATAAGTATCCTCGAGGTGCGACTAGATATTATTTGATCTTTTACCGTCAGAGATCTTGTAATGCACAGAAACGATGATATTTATTTCTCGGAAAAGTGGCAATGTTTTAGATGAAAATGTAAAAGAGGAGGGACCGTTTGGACGGAATACGATCGCTTACCCCAATATGTACTACTTCGATTCGTTGCAAATGTTGAATAGACACGGGCGTATCAATTTTGCTTCCGTTTTTCTCATTTCTCTTTTCGGAAAACGATAATTGGAAATTTCAGTTACAAAGATAAAGATAATTTTATCTCATAGATAATTGTCGCTCGGAGAATCGGCGTGTGCAAGAAATTTCGATCGTATTTCGTAGCTCACGGTGAATCGAGGATTGCGTGCCCAGTGTGATATTTCAACGGTGAATTTAAAGTTTAAGGTCCAACGAGAAACTTCACGTGCTCTCGTTGAATGTTTTTTCCAGAATTTAACGAAATTTCGGTACGATCGGTGTTGTGAAATTTATTGCGGTTTTTGTTGGCCGAGAGAAAATTCTATTTATTAGAAAATTGTTTAGCGCTTCGATGCAAAGATATTTGTCGATTATTCGAAATTTATATTATTAATATAAAAAAAAAAGTTGAAAAATAAGATATAAAAGAATGCAAAGGAAAGATATTATGTTATATAGTTTTTATTGCTCGTTAGGGACTTAAGAATTAGGCTCGTGTGGTTTCTCAAACGGCTGATTTTTATTTTTTTCGCGGCATTTGTCGGCTGAAAAAGGATTTGATAAAAAGAGGAACGATTCCGGCAAACCTAGATCGGAGAGAAACTGTGTGCGTAGAAGCGTGTAGAATACATAGGGCAAATCGCGGAAACGCGACCAATATGCCATCCAGGAATTTAGAAAGTACACTGCTTTATTTTTTGTATGACACATAATATTTCTATTGTCGTATCTTGAGTAAAGAAAATGTCAGGAACGAGATTCGATTGCAAAGCATTCGCAATTAGATGGTTAAGTAGAAAGGCGTGGATGCATTGAGAGTGACAGTTTGAGCGAATGTTTGAACGAAAGGAGAAAAACCAATGGGTTAGCTCTTTAGTGTGAACATGATGTTCTAGCAAGCGAGTGAGAGAGAGAGAGAAAGAGAGGGAATGAGTATGGAAAGAGGAAGACAGAGTGAGAGGGAGAAATGCGAGCCCAAAATTTGCCTTTTCGATCGAACGGCGCCTTATCGAAAATTTTCATTTTCATTTCAATGTGGGCGATAGGTCTGCCTAAATCCATCAACGTTCTTCGGCCGTACTAACTTCGATGAATCGGTTGCTCTTGTTACGCGTCACGCGAATGCGAAACCTGTGCACGAAGGCAAATTTCTAAGAAAACTAGATGAGAGTGAATAATGTTCTTTCGTGCAGGCGTACATGCGGCGGAATGAAACAAATGTAAGATAATTTTCGGCGAGAAAAATATTCGAAGATTGAAAGCGAGAAATCCGTGGATAACCGTGAGAAACGATCGTTTAGAACTTAAGATGAAATAGGGGGGAAAAAATGATATCATAGAGACTTTTATGGACAGGCAACGTCAAAAACTTGCGCGAACCCGAAACACGGGCTTGAAGGAGACAAACGAAGCGATTGTCACGATACGGTGTATTCTGTGTAACAGAAGAGCACCGCGTCACGACTTATTTTCGCGAGCTTTATTCGGCACGAGAATTATCTTTATGCTTATCGTTAAAGTTTGCTACAAAACGCGACTACAGTATAAACGTGGCGAACAGCGTACTTGCTGCCAAAAAGGCACAAACGTCTGAAGACATCGTACTAAACGTCGTACTATAATCATCGTACTAGAAATAAAATTGCCCGACAGCGGTCAGGTACTGCGCTACAATCATTCCCTGTTTGTGAAATATATAACTATTTGTAACGTGTTTATAAATGAACTATGAGCAACGATTGTTTCTTGTCGGGCCACGGTCTCGCCGTAAAATTGATTATCGATAAGACGCGAAAGGAAAAGAGAATGTAGAAACGTACGACATCGTGGCAAATGTGTAGATTATTTTTTCGATACTTTCGTGTAGCGCGTGTCCGCGAATGAACATTCAGAGGAGGGAGTGTAAAAGAAATATTAAGGGTTTGGAAAGGAAAAAGAAAGGAGCGTAACGAGAGCGAAGCGAACGAAAAAGCGCCATGAGGCAAAAAACGATACCGAGGGTAGTAGCTTCTGAACCAAGAGAGCCTTGTGTTAAGTGCCTTCAAGTACCATTTAGATTTTAGGATAGACGAAGGGGGAAAAATGAGGCGCTGGGCGCATCCAGCTGTGAACGAATTTCTACGGTATTATTGGCCGGGTGTCGCATAGAGAAAAAAAATCAATCGCCGTTTAACTTCGGTGGAAACTGGAAACTCGTCCTGTCGGGGCACATGTTTCCGCGAGAGGACCCAAATGCGAAATACATACCTTTGCCGGTGTCTCGATTTACGTCCACGCGATTAAAGACAGGACGGCGGATCTATCGAAAGGAATTGCGCCTGATATATAAAGTAACCCCTGATGTGCGACACCCGCCGAACATCTTGAGACCAGTGATATTTTTTTAGAAATTATTTATTTATGCCGAAGGAAGCAGAATTTAATCTCGATCACTCGCCTTTATACTGCCAATGTATCCGCTAAGACGTACTACTCATCTTCGTTGTCGATCCATACACATACACATAATGACCACCAACCATCCTATACGCGTTAAATTTGTTCCTTTTTTCCTTGATTCCTAGGAACCGCAATGTGATTCCCATGTTTTTCTATCTTACCCCGGTTTCTATTTATTCCTGTAGGTTTTTCCGTGCTCTTTCGTTTTTCCCATTTATCCTTACATTTTTATTTCTTTTTTTTTTTTAGTGAAGAGTGCGATGCTCGTGTTCCTTTACATTTCTTTCGCGTTTAATTGAACAGTACAATTACCTGTAATAAATAATAGCGAGTTCGTCGTGCGTTCGTAGCACGATGCTACGCGAAAAAAAGTCGAGGTCGAGACATCCCTTGGACACAGCGTGTCATACATATACGGTGAATGGTAACGCGGGGCGCACTATTCGACCCTTTCTGGCATGAACGTCCATCGAGCTTAAGAAATTACGGAAGCTTTGACAAAAGTATTACAAGATGCCGCGAATGAAATTCACCGCGCCCCAGGGGTATCTTGTGCTCGGCTTTAATTGCGATATTCTTATACTTAGTACAAGCACCGTTACTGGATTACATTCAAACAGAGAGGGAGAAAGAGTATATATGTGTCCGTGTGTACGCGCGTATGAGTATGGGAGAGAAGAAGGGACACAGAGGTGTAGCGGGACTGAAAGGGTTGGTCAACGAATGCTTAGAGAGCGAAAGCAGCGGCGAATATAGAAAGAGGAAATGAGTGCGAGAGCAAAGTTTAACTGTGTGTACGCCTGTGTTTGTGCGTGCGTGTATGCGAGAGAAAGAACAGAGAGCACGTAAAAAGAATTAACGCAACTACAACTTCCGCTCAGCGCCTCGAACGCAAAACATACTTGTAATCGTAATTTCTTTGTCGCCATGTATTTGCCAACGAACGATGATTTATTATTACATTTTTGTCTCCATTTTATATTAATATTATTTAGAGAGCAATAATTATTAACGATAACGCTATGATGATAACGATATTCTTTCTAGATCATTTTTTGCTTGTTCTCTAGCGATGAATCCGTATGGACGTAGCAAGCACGTACACCTCGATCTGCGGCATACGACTAATCGAATGTGCACGGCACCCAAGTATGTAGGTTGATATTGGCCGCAAGAACGCAGGTTGTTCGTCGTACTCGACGCGGCAGAATCGCGGCGGAATCGCGGTGTCGCCGTTTACTGGTTTCGTTGTATCGCGCGAGAACAGTCGGTTGCTTGTGAAATTTGTAGAACGAACGGTCGGTGGGTGGGACGATAGCGACGATTTCTTTCATTGCCCTCTGTTCGATACACCCGTTTTCGTAGTGGCACCAAATGAATCGCGCGACCCTATCTACTGGCCGATCGTTCCTTTCCCTATTTTCTACATTACTGTGCTTCCTTTTCATTTCTTTGTACACGTATCGTTTCGACTTTTCGAACATTCCAAAATGCTTGTTTCCCTCCTTTTTTGTCAATTTGTAGAGAGCCTTGTATTCGATTTAGAGCAAAATAAAGTCTAGAAAGGCAGACGTTTCGTGTTCCATTCCGTGCTCTTCCTCCGACGCACTCGCAGCTTTTCGTCAGACTCCTTCGTCGGTCTCGACGGTGGTGTTCACTAGGAAGAAGAAGCGGAAGCAGCCACGCGAGTAGCACCATTTCCGCATACTAATTAATTTCATTTTCCGCAGGTGTCCCGAACAGCGTTTCTCATCCGCCGCTCGAGAAGTCGATCGTGTGCCACGAGGAGACGCAGTCCTGGAACGGAAGATGGGAAACAGCGACAAGTTTAAAAGTTGGTCAACGCGCCGCGTTCATTGAATAGGGAAGGATCTAACCAGCAACCAAGAACCTTTTTATTAATCGATTCGTTGCTTGAGTTTCAGGTTCGGTTCTCGAGTGGCTCGTTACGAGGTGGAGCGACAGGAGAGGGTGGAAAACCTGGAAGAGGGTCGAGAGAAAATGTAGACGATTCGCTGCGACGATCGGTCGGCCCTGCATAGTCGTGTTCCATAGAACGCGCGTAACGTCCTAGGATCTCCGACGTGGTAGAGTAGTCCTCGCGAGGAGATTCAGTGCAGCGCATCGCAGTGCAAGGCAGCGCAAAGCAAATCAACGCAACGCAACGCAACGCATCATCCTCTCGTTGATCCTGTTGATCCTCCCTTTGACATGCTCGTTGTTGCTAAGCTTGAATGTTTTCCTTTTTATCGCATGGCCCGCGCCGTTGTTAAGAGCAAACTCGTCTAACGAACGTATCGTTCACTGTACAGAGAGGACGCAACCACTAATCGACACGACGAAACGTCTGTTTCGATTGCTTTCAGGTTTCTTCGCGAGCCTCGGGTGGAGTTCGGACGGAACGAGGCGTGTATCGCGAGCATCCGCGAACGAGGTGCCGGCACCGTTGACGCCGCAACGACGCGCCAGACTTCATTGTCCTTCTCGTCATCCCGGCAGAAACAGCAATCGACCCATCGGCACCGTCTCCGTTTCCGGTCACGATCGCCGGCATAATTGCTCGCGATGTGGCAAGAGCTACAAGAATGCGTACATACTCAAGAGGCACTTGCTGTACGAATGCGGCAAAGCGCCCTCCTTTAACTGTCCCCATTGCGCGTTCAGCTCCAAGTACGAGAGAAACCTGAAGGCGCACATTAATCATCGACATGTGGCCTCTCAATCCTCGAGCACTGCTGTCAATCAGAGGGCCTGAAGGAGGATCGGCGCTCCTCGGAAAGCTCGCGAGCCCTCCTCTTCACGCGAGCCCTATTTACCGAGTCGTCTCGTATGCGAGAAACGCTCTCTACTTTGAACAGTGTTGTACACGAGTTGGAATTTATTCCTCCCCCTGTTGGAATTTATTCATCGTCATTTTCCTTCCCCACTTGTTGAATTTATTTACCGTGCTAAGCAAAGAATTCACCGTTTAAGTTATATCGATATTATCGAGGGGTATTATTTGTTTAGTTCGATGCTACGAAAGAAGCTTCTCGCTCATTTTTCACACCGCGTTTCCTCGCCTCCCTCTTGCGCTATCTTACGTTTAGGATAGCAATGCTGTTCTAACCGCGTAAAGCCGACAACTATATCCGGCTGGCAATAACAAGCATGTGTTCCCGATTGACGCAAACTCGAAACAACCGTAATACACGTGACAATACGTTTCCGTCATACAACTCGAAAGAATTTGTTTTACTTTTGCTTCGTGCTCCATGCGCGATAACGAGAAGTAGACTTTTAGAAGTGTTAGATCGAAAAGACGGCAGCGTCGCTGTTGTTGGTCGTATGTAATAGAAAAATTAGCGATCCGTCTTTGTTGTGGCACGAAGCCGTTGTTGGATCCCGTTTAGCGATGTATGAAATAGAAAAATACGTACAACGCCATGTTGAAATATTATATAGAAGACTCGAAAAGAGTTCCGCAAAATTCGCGCTGCCATGCGCTGAAATATGCGGTTCAGGAATCGTTTCGAGTCTTCGGCAGATTGCTAAATCGCCCCATTATTTTTGTACTAATTATAAGAGAAGCAAGAATTTTTACACGAGCTATCGCGGATACGGAAGTGGACGTTTCGCGACAGAAACTCCATCCTCCATTGATCGAATAGAGGACGGGCCTGCTTGGCATTCGTGGTCGCGGCATGGGTTATCGAATCGAAGAAGACTCGACTTTGGAAACCACGATGTTCCAGGCAGGCTGCGGACTTCTCGAATTCGTTTTTTCGAACACAGAATACCACGGTTTCAAGTCGAAGTGAGAGAAACTCTCGATGCAACGAAAAATTTCTGACGTTAGTAGTGTCCCGATTGTTCTAGCTCTCTAGTGTAGCGATAGTTGAAAGTAACGTTTGGAAGTTCTAGTCAAAGAGATGCAGAAATTTCGTTCAACGTGTCGACGAAAAAACGTTTCGTTCTCGACGAACGACTATTCTAGCGCAATATCGACGACATCGATTGAACGGAAAATCGAAACCATTGTGTTGAACGCCGATGCCTTCTAATTGATTCTCCGCGTGGAAGGCTAAGAAGAAGGAATATTTGTAACGCTGGCGTCGCGCACGATCCAAGTCGTATTATTTTCGTTAATGATCGTGCATAGTACGAAACATTACGAACTATCGAACGAATTCGATAATGAATTCGAGAAAAAGAGTTCGATACATTAAATTAGCCCCGGTTCTCTACGTTGAAAGTGGAACCGTCTAGATTAGAAAGAGGCCTACGCAGGCCGCCACCTAATACGGAATAGTACCCAACATAGAGAATTTATTTAAATCAAAAGAAAAAAAATATATACATATACTTAGGTAGATTACATATAATGCATTATACATATACCTATTACCGGCCAAAAGTTTGGGACCATTGGACATGTTAGGATACGCAGAAATTCTCTAGTCCCGAGAATACTGATTTCGAATTAATGGGCCCCCAGCGGGACACTCGATGCCCGTGAAACGTAGAAGTTGTCTCGAAATTTTTGTCCGGTAGTTCACGTATACATATTGCGCGGTAAGTGTATGGCGATGAGTACGTAACATACGTTCTCAGTCGTGCGCAGTGCGATTGAAGGAGAAACAAGTCTTTCCGTGCGGTTTGGTCGGCACAGTGGATTCATCGAGTTCGGGTTTTTACTGCGCGAGGATCACTGTGATAACGTTAGTAATTACCAATGGGTGAACCAGGCGATACGCGATCGCGAAAAGCTGGTAGAATCGAATCCGGGAACTCCCCTTATGAACGCGAAGGTCCGTAACGTCGATTCCAGATTTTTCAGGGAATACACTTTACGATTTATGTTTCCATTATCAGAGAAGACAATACACAAACTATTCGATACGATCCTCGCGATATTTCCGCGCGCTAAACGAGCTTCCTTCGAGAGTCAACGAAATCGAAGAAATTCTCGACCAAGGACCAAAGATTCGACGAAGCATTATTTCGGTGCATGATTCTAGTCAAATCGAAGATCGATGATGGTTCGTTCACCGGCCAACCGCAAATCAGCGAACAAGCGTAACGATAATATCCTATGGAGGCATTGAATCTCGTATTTAGTCTGTAGTCTTGAAACGTTTGCCAAACTATCCAATTTGCTCTACCTTCCTCTGCCCTTCTGTCTTACATCTCACTATTCCTGTCAACTTGCTCCGGCCGCTGTTTTAAATAGCATAGCAGGATATCCTGTGCATTTCGCGCAATCTTTCCGCTCTGCGCCTACCTTGTCCCGTACGAATCGTTCGATTAAAGTTAAGCTAGATGTTGTAGAGCTTCGACGACGACCGACCATAGCTATGTCCTGTTTCAGGCTCGTCGTCTTATCCGTCTATAATCCGTTGCCGGATCCCGATAGTCTTCTCGATGAAATCGACTTTCTGCGAACGGATCGTTCGGTGGGAAGAACTGTGAACCTCTCAACTTCTATGCGCTCATTCTCGTTGATCTTGAATTACTTGGAAGGAAAGTCGTAACTGTCCTCACGATACATGCCTCTTTCTATCTGCTCGTGCGAACGCCACCCTCTTCCGTTTCTTCGCAAGTTTCTTTGTCGGAAGGAATTCGAGAGCATTTCTTAAAAGGACTCCGATGTGTCGCGTTCGTGTCGACTCCAGTGCCTAAACTCTTGTTTGCTCGAATCTAACGTCATTATTATCGATATCGTCTGTCGCAATTTGTTCTTCTATCGATCCGTATCATTCCGAATAGGTAGAGCGTAGCTTTTCATTTTCCACTGTATTTTTCGCACACGATCGTTAGCGTCGCGTAATTTCCGGGATGGAACGTTGCTCGATGATCGAGGGAAAGGAAAATAGGGTACATTTTCGATAGGAGAGTAGCGGAGATAAAGCGTGTCTTCCGCGATTGGATAGAACGGAGAATAGAGCCTTTGCTTTAACAGGATTGAAAGGCAAACGATCGGCAATCTTCTGTTTGCATTGTATTTTTTGCTCGCAGATAAGTAAGAAGTAATAGGAGCGCAAAGACTGATTAAAAAGAAAAAGAAAAATATAGGAAGTGAGAGGTATAGATTAATAACAAGCGTTCAATATGGCGAAAAGTAGATGTTCGCTTGTTTGAACCGCGATACAGTTTATAGCGCAAACGTAAATCTGGCACAGTATCCGATTTGCCTTTAGAACGTACGCTCCTCCATAAAATTAAAGTGAAGAATTTTTCGGGCAATATTTAGTGATCCTTTAATTTTGTGGAAGAGTGTAGAACGGTGTACATATAAAAAATGGTCGAATTGCCGTGATTTTGGGGAAGGGTTTCATCGAATATATTCGACGCGCTGCACTAGACAGAGTCCGCTGTTGAATAAAGTCGATGAAAACCATTCTTCGATAGGTGCGCTTCCGTTGTCTTTACAACATTTGTGCCAATATAAACGGGGCTAGTTACGCGATACTCGTAGTGCCGTTGGTATCAGCGGTTACCTGTACGTGAGATGCCTATAAATTTATTTTCAGGCGACTTTATACGTAAAGCGCGTGCATCAGTAGGGCAAGCATCCGTACTAATTATTCGATATATGTATATATAGATACGTGCGAAGTAAGAGAAGGAATTTGTCCGACGCGAAAATACGTTGGACGGGAATTCGAGTAGATGGATATGTGTAAATAACAAGTATGATTATGCGCTTAATGCGCGCACGGCGTATAAATGTCGTAAATTTTCTGCGTTCTGGTACTTGCGAAGGAGGAACAGACGGAACATTGAAAGCTTCTTTATGCAGAAGCCCTAAAAGGGAATACCTCTAGCACTTTATGGCGATCGATGACGATAATAATTAGCATGTAAGCCTTCGATCTTTTTTCTCCGTTTGTTGACAGCTTTTAAATGTACGACCGATGACTGCTAAGAATGAAAGGCAAAAGCGATATAGGTACAGAAGCGAACGAGAAAGAACGAGACATTGCGTAATATTGTTTAATCGGATAGCAAGTGTGAAGCATGTAATATAACGTTCAGGTGATTTCGACAGAAGTCGTATGTTGCTTATACAAATGTTATATACATATACGATATATTCTTTATGGTTTGTGATTTTTTGCGAATTTAAAGCTACAATTACTATTATGAGTGTATCACTGATGATAACCGTTGTGTTAGCGAGGATACTCGACAAATAATAAACAATTGAATTTAATTATTCAGCAATGATTTGTCTCATCGATTCTCGCTTACGTTTGCTTTGCCTCTAGACGATGATATTTGTATATGATAGAACGGAAATGGAAGCGTGGTATAATTAATCTTGGAGCTCATTCCATTCCTCGTACTGACACGTTTTTCACGTTTTTTTCAGGTCGCCTCCTCTGCCACTGTGGAAGGCGTTTCAATCACAAGTTCTCGATGACCTGCCACCGGCCCGGGGAATTTGGAGCGGAATACCAATGCCATAGGTGCAGCTTTAAAACCAATAAACTGTATTTGTGGTTGCGGCACATTAGGTCGTCCAATTGTATCCTCTAAAGGAAGTAAAACCGCCGATTGCCAAGTTGCGTGAAAAAATAATGACTGTCACTCTATCACTTTTGTACCCGATGGTGTGATACTTGAATAGACATATTAAAAAATGATTTTAATGCAAGCTTAATAAATTTCGCCTAGTAATTTAAGCCTCCTTTTAAAAACGAAGTATACTGTAAATAGAATATCCGCTACAAGAAGAAAGAAGACTTCGTGCGTTTTAACCGAGCTCCTGCGAAGCAGATAACAGACGGTAGTAGGCACAAGAGTGATTAATGGGTGGTACATTTCTGATTTCAGATGACGCGAGATTGTTTCACGCGAATGATACGAGGCTCGCTTCCGACAGCTTCGCAGACACGGACTCTCTCTCCATGAACACGAAGAAGCACCCGTGTTACTGCGGCAAGGTGTACAGTCAAAAGAGTTCCCTCGATCGGCATTTGCGGTACGAGTGTGGAAAGATACCAAACGTGCCGTGTCCGCAGTGCAGAAAAATGTTTAAACATCGGCATCACGTGACGCAGCATTTGAAAAGTTGTCGACTCAAAGATTCAAGGAGTTCGGACTTTTCTAATTGCTAGGCCAGCCTAATTTCTCCACCACATTTACCGTAGAATCGGAGATCTGATATTTTTGTAATTCATCGCCGAAAGAGTCGTTGTTTTTCTACTGTGCGAAATAAATCAGAAGATATCGAACGTTCTACAGATGCAGTTTGTTACATTTGTCGAAAACTTTCATCGTTTCCTTTGCGCACGATTTCTGACAAAATCTTTCTGCGGATGACCCAACAATTCTAACGAGCATCTAGCGTGTGGCGTTTTTAAAGACGGTCATATATAAGGCCATCATTTTTGTGGTTGAAATCGACTTACGTTCCTTTCACCGTATATTCGTATGATTTTGCAGGAGCAATGGGACTACATCCAGGCCCGCATCGACGACGGCAAGGCTCGCAACAGGGAATGGAAGACATACGATTTAACGACTCGAGATTTTCCTGCGAGGTTTGTGGAAAGTCGTACAAATGGAAGGAGTCGCTTTTTAAGCACAAACGCGTGGAGTGCGGAAAGTTGCCACAGTTTAGTTGCGAAATTTGTGGATACCGATTTATGCACAAGCATCACTTGATTAAACATTTGGCTTCCATTCATCGAATGAACTCTCTGAACGGTGCCGCCATGCTGATCTTCCAATAGCGTTCTCGCCTAGTAGAAACGATGTAATGTGCTGAAATAAAATATCCTGGTGTTATATAACCGATGTTATATAACCTGCCCACCGATCTCCGTACCTCTCGTTAATCGCTCTGGAGTTTTTAAAAGAAATGCCCCATCTGATTTGCATTAATATTTTTCAGGTTGGGCCAAGCTTGGTGCTATTCTTCAATGGGGCAGGAATTTCGAACGGATTCGAATATCCCGTAAAATTTCTGCAAAAGTTTCTTAGCTCCTTAATCAATGGAAAGTGTAGCTTACCAAAGGATCACGGAGGAGATCAGTTTTATCAACATCTCTTTATTACTTTGCCGATCATCGATCGTGTAAAGCTTCAACGAACCGGGCGAATGGCACGGAACAAATTAGTGACGACGAGCACCATTTGGAAAAGAGATTTGTACTGCATATAATATCGTCTGCTTGGCGTCTCGCGCATTTGGGTTTTTGCGAGTTCATCTCGGGGGATTGAAATGAAAATAAAGTTTCAGGAAGATCAGCAAAATCGTCGTCGACAGTTTATTATTCATTTTACACCCGATCATCATCCGAAGCCACGCAAATCACCGAAGATCGCTCAGGCCTCGCATCTCGCTTTTGAGTAGAGTAGAGTCCTTCTAGTATGCGAAACGTATCGACCGTACTTTCGTTTGCCGAATGTTTGTAGTTTTGTCTGTACACTCACACGTAAATTCATTAGAACGGGGGAGAAAAAGAGAACGGAAAGATCGCAAAATAAATGACAAGCATCCTTGAAGATGAATATTAAGGATACGCGATTGCATCGCTTTCGCATAAGTGAGATTAGGTCGAATAATCGAAGCCTTTCGACCTCTAAATTGCAGGTAGTTGCACGAGGAACAGGTATTCATCGCCACGGGGCCAAGATTTCTTGCAGAAACCATTCCCGTGCCACAAGTGCGGTAGATCCTACAGGAACAAAGGCAGCCTGAAACGTCATCTCCACGACGAGTGTGGTAAGCCGCCCAAATACATCTGCAGCATCTGCGACAAGGGCTTCAAGCAAAAGGCCAACTTTCAGCGTCACAATTCAACCATACACGGTCGGATTTTTCTTCTAGGACCGTAAACGACCAGTACACAGGGCTACGCTATCGCCACGAAGAGCCATCGTCCCTCGAACTTGTGCATTCTCAATTTTCACCGCTCCCTTCGTACCCTCCCACCTCGAAAGAGAATCGAATTTACACTACTCTCACTTTGCTTTCCTTCTTACACGCATAACTTTACGATATACTTAACTTTCCCTTTATGTATCTCACTACGCTAGTTTTATCGATGATCGGCACATAGTTAAGTAGTAACTGATTAAGCGACAAGGCAGGCAGGATGTTTCAACTTTCGCTGGAGTTTTTGTTTTATTTTTGCTGATGCGCGATTTGAAGATCTTCTCCTACAGCAACTGAAGAAAGGGGAACGGAAATTAACTTTCACGTAAGATGCGAACGTTCGATGTGCGAATGGCGAATACGCGTTCAGTCTCGATGACATTGCGATGATAAATTGATTAACGCATATATAGGGGAAAAAAACTGTTATTGTCTAAGCGATGTTCTGTGATACGTTGAATAATTGTTATATCTAAAAATGTTCATGAAAATGATGTTTGCCGAGGCCTTGGTTATACTTAATCTACTTTCGCAACATGTTACTCTACTTTAATATAGTTTGATTATATCTATCGAAATACGCGATAATAAACGAGCAACTACAAGGGTAAATCGTGTCCAAGATTGTTCGTATTCGTCCGCTGCAGCCGCTTTAATATTTCCGTGCTCGAGCAACTCGAAGATTGCACCATCTGGAAGATGTTTCACACGTTACGTTGAAGACGAAGAAACGGAAAAGAATCATCACTGAAGAACCCCACTCGCGGTTCTCGAATAATTATTTTCATTTTTCACTTCCAATTTCTTGCTCTACTTTCTTCTATCTTTTTTCGCCACCTTGTACAAAAGAATATTTGATTTACGTTTAACGTCGAGACGGTGTTCAAAGGTGTTGAGATTTTCGAAGCATTTTTGTTTGCAGCGTAAAACCAATAAGTTACTATCGAGGACGATACGACCCCCTCTAATCCAAGAAAGGCAACGTACTGTTTCCCGACGCAATCATCGAATTCATTATCATTGATTTTGATTTCAGGTCAGTCGTCATCTCTGCGACACGTTGCACGAGACGATTTTCGGAAGCCGTATCCCTGTTTCAAGTGCACCCGGTCCTACACGAACAAAAGCACGCTGAATCGCCACTTGCGAGAGGAATGTGGCAAAACGCCGCAATATGTGTGCCGTTATTGTCAAAAGGCGATTAAGCAGCGCTCAAATTTTCAGCGACACGTCTGGACGGTTCACGGCTGTGTCATGTGATGGGGGCGTATTGAAATTATCCGACCGAGAAGATACGATTAATGTAGCACGAAGTGTTTACGTTGAAAGCAACAATTCGTTGGTGAGAGGGGGTTGCAATACTCTATTTGCAGTGGTTTTACAGAACTTGTATCCGCTGGTTAGACAAGGCTACCTTAACTTTGTACGCACTGCAGAATAAAGGCACGATTTTCATGCATCGCCATTTATTGGCCTTACCTTTAATCGCTTTCGGTGACCACTAATTACCATTACCATTACCATTACCATACCCAATTATCGCTTACCGCTTGAAATTAGACCACATTCGTTATCGCGGCTCCCACAGCGAGTAGAACGCTGGCGCCTGTCGCTGAGACGCGCTCGATCGTTTCTCGCTTCGATTCGCGACTGTATGTATCGAAAGTAGTAGGCGAAAGCGTTAAAGGGCAAATTGCAGACGGTAAAAGCCGATAATGTCGTGGAAAACGCATATAAAGACGTATCTGACGCGCGACTTACGATTTCAGGGTGGCAACTGGCGATAGGACATGGCGGCACGGGGAACTGCACTTTGTACCAGTGCAGCATGTGCGGTAAAACCTATTCCTGGAAGTCCTCGTATCATCGACACTTGCGAGAAGAATGCGGTAAGCAGCAGAGGGCAAAGTGCAAGAATTGCGGGAGGCAATACCGCTGGCGTGATTCTTTAAACAAACACTTGAAGTACGAGTGCGGGGTGGAACCGAAATACATGTGTTCGGTGTGCGGCAGAAAGTTTCGGCACAAACAGCTATTGACGTCTCACTTGAGGAGGTTCCATTGAAGGCTCCCCGGAGGCTATCGTTGACGTTGTTCTACAGGTAGCTTGCAGATTTACGTACTGGAAGCAATAAAAACAGAGTTTAGAACAATAACGATTCGACTGATATTTATTCCTTCTCGATATTCCCTGTACCGGCGTAGTCACGGCTCGAATAGACTTACGATGTCACCTCAGAATGCAACAACGAACATGTTTTGACCAAGGTGAGTGTTTAAGGGATGATGAGAGTGCAGTTGCAGAGGTATGGTGGAGGTGATTAGGTATGTTTTATTGATCAATCTTCAAAAACTATCTCCATTATTCTATCCGATTAAAACATATGAGCGTTCTACGATCACAAGATTAGGATAGTTCGCGTGAAGCTTATGTGTTAATTCCTCTTTCTTGATCCTTTTCGTATCTGTTCGCCGTTCTTACGCGCTCTGATGGGTATGGGGCGACGCATCGTATGCGTGCCTGCCTCGTGGAAAATCGCTCCTTGCAACGAGACTTGAAACTAGTTGAAACGTGAAATAATGTAGGCAACGCGTGTGAGATAAAGGATGTTGACGTTCGAGAAAATTCTGCTAGTCTTATTGTTCTTATTTTTGTGATTTGTTACAGAGTCGAAGAGGGACCACTATCGAGTAAATTACGATGCTCCGTTCACTTGTCACAAGTGCGGGAAGCGTTACACATGGACCGATTCCTTGACCAGACATCTTCGAGAAGGCTGCGGAAAGTTACCCAGACATAAGTGCACCCTTTGCGGTAGAAAGTTTAAACGCAAAGATTACTTGTTGCGTCACGAAAATAATGTTCACAAACTCGAGTGAGAACTTCCTAATGTGTACAAATTGTACGCTAATCCTCGCTTCTCTTTCCTCTCGTTGCATCGGAAAATCGATCACTGCAACCGCAAAGAAGTAACGTTGCTCTGTCCGAGGGAAACGATGTTACGTCTAGTTTTTCTAGTAGCGTGTTAAACATTCCGAGAGTGATAGGCGCATACACCGGAAATATAACGTGCACACATCTTTTTTCGCGATCCATGTTCCCCTTGCTATTTTCGGTATTTTTAATACAGAGTATCGACGAGATCGTTTATAAGACTGATACCATCGATTCAGAGACGTCATTGTATCGCTAGACACATAGCATCTCGTATCATCGCGATATTTAATTCGACATCGAACTTTGTAAGAATCGTACATTGCAAGTACAACTCTGTGCTTCGTTCTTTCCTCGCATTGCATCACTGTTAGCCTATAACTACGAGGCGTTGTATTCGTACTTGTTACCTTGCCTAATCCAAACGTATAATTATGTCGCTTAACATTTTCATACGTATATAGTGTAAATAAATTTTTTAACTTTTTGCACGTATCGCAGATTTATATTTCTATGTTCGAAGGACATACGTTTTTCTATGTTTTATAGGACCCAAACTGTTTAAGAATGTGCAACGTACGTAAGCCTGTTATTTACATACATACATATAAGGATTCGTTCGTTTCTGTATTACAAATGTCGTCGTACGAGTAATCGGTACCTACTAACAATTGTCAAATGAATGCAAGACAAATTCTACGATTATATTTCTACGGTAATACTTTTGGCAAAAGAGAATTACACTTTAGCGAGACTTCGGAGAAATCGAACGATAAAGGTATCGGAATTTGCAAACGACGAAATGCGAACGATAATACGCCAGCCTTTCCAAGAAGAGTTCGCTTTAACAGAACGACCGCCTTCAACCGGTTTAAACGACTTGCAATTTTAATAAAGCGTTTCCACCAGAACTTCAAGTGTTTTGAATTATTGCGTTCACTGTAAGAGTATTCACAAATATCGCTAAAGAAGTCCTTCGATAAGATGCATCTTTGAACATAATTATAGAAACCGAATTGTTCTTTCAGCTTACTGTGGTTCAGACTATTACAAGAGACTCGGAAGACACTTCTGCCCAAATTGTGGTAAGGAATACAGATGGATGCAATCTCTGGTTAGACACAAAAGAGAAGAATGCGGAAAGGATCCGCAACATTGTTGTCCCGTTTGCGGAACGAAGATTCGCCATAAGTGGATGTTAAAGAAGCATTTGATCAACGTTCATCGGTGGACTGTTTCGCCCGAAAAGAGTGTTTCCTGTTGAGTAATGCATCACGCATATGCATATAGGAAACTGTATTTATGTACATAATGTAAAACATTGGAAATAAATGAGCTAAAGATAGATAATCGTAATCCATATCCGATAAAATGTACACCCTCGACAAGACACTGAGTAGTCTGTCCTCCTAGTCGCATGATTCGCAACACCGAAAATTCCACTGCTACTCTAATTGTACGAAATATTTTTCCGTTTCCTGTGAAAGAGAGATTTCGATATTGTGCTTACTTTTCCAAATGTACCTCGCCTGAATGATTCGACGTGACAGTACAAATTCGATGTGTCGTTAATTTTTAGGATTGCTTAGAAAATTCGGCTGCGTCACCTGCGGCAAGGCATATAAGTGGAGAGAATCGCTGCGGCAGCATCATCGGCTAGAGTGCGGGATCGACCCGCAATTTGGTTGCATCTTTTGCGATAGAAGATTCAAGCATAAGCATCACTTGAAAGAACATTTGAGGAGACGCCATCATTGCGACCAATCAAAAATTCCTGGGTTCGATAAATAGTAGACAGTTAAAGGGCGACCGCAAATATTAAATCTGCGATGTTTAATAATTATTTTGCTCCACAGAGTATACTGTCTCTGATTTAACACTTCCACGCCTGTTTGAATCGAATCGGTCGGTATTGTTAAAGAATCCGATTGTAATTTCTTTTTATGTCTTTGCTAAAATAAAAATAAAAATAAAGTTAAAAATATCCTTGCGGATTTGATATGATTTTCAAATGATAGTTCTGTATGAATCGGGAAGACCGTTGAATCGGCGGCGTTTGACTCGCAACGTTAATAAAACTTTATCATTTTGTGATTTCAGGTTTACCGATTTTTGTGTTTCGTTCGAGCTATCTGTGCAACACCTGTGGAAAAACATACAAGTGGAAAGAATCGCTGAACTTGCACAAACGAATGGAATGCGGCATCGAGCCACGCTTTTGTTGCAAGATCTGCGGAAGAAGATTCAAACACAAGCATCACCTCACGAAACATCACAAATCTATCCACAATTACGTCGACCAGTGATACGAACAGAAAATTGGAAAAACGTGCAGGATCTTGCACAGAGGGGATTGTGGTGCGAGCTTGGTTAATTGTTCGTTGCGAACCAAAGTTGAAAACCCGCATAAGGGTGGCAAAGTAAATTTAGTATTACTTAATGTATATACTTGTGTTAGAGAACGCGATTCGATAGGATGCTAGTATCGAAAGCAGAGGAGCACTGGAGTAAAAAAACACACAGGAAGAGCAATTATAGGGACAGAGAACAATGTATTTTACCAAGCATTGACATTGATATAAACTGTTTGAACAAAGGCATATCTGTTCCATCAAAGTTTCTTTCGATTATCTATCCTGATAAAACTTGTTTCGATTGCGCGAACATTTTTCATTTCGCCGTGTCCAACGTGAGACATGCTGTGAATTTATTTGTCGGGCGAAACTTTTAAACGCTTGATCGATCGAGGGGATAAATTGTCTGGATCCGAACGAGGTGTAACGCCTTCTGTATTTGTCGTTTGTGTTCCAGGTGAAGCTCCTCGGGAAACTATCTATCCGTGCAGAGTGTGCGGCAAGATTTACTCAAGAAAGTCTTCTATCTACACTCATCTCCGCTACTGTGGAAAGGAACCGAAATTCATCTGCGTCCTTTGCGGCAGGAGATTCAAATACAAACACAGATTGCAGTCGCATCTTACCTCAAATTTGCATAGCCAAGTATTTCGATAATAAAAAAGACACTGCTATATTCGTGCTTCCGAAACTCGTACCAATAGCGTCTACTCCATTGTCTGGCTAAGCGGACTAAAATCGTAATGGCATCGGCAACATGTGCCCGTCAAAATCTTATACTCGAAGATTAAGTAAAATGGCTTTGTATATAGATCGTTTGTCACAGTTTATTGTTACAAAGAGTTATGTAAATAATACCTTTACGCTCAGAGATTTTCAGGAAGGCATACGAGAAGCTGCTCGAATCAATAAAGTATCAATGATAGTGCATGCCACTCACAATCGGATCAATCGTTCATAAGCTACGCAATTGAAGCGCTTCTTTTCTCTATCCCGCAAACGGTTCGACGAATAAGTTTGAGTGTTGAGACGTAAGAGCAACAATTTGTTCGTCACAGTTGCTTAATCGTAACATTAACGAAATGCGCGCCACAGTAGCTAGGTGTATAGAAAAATCGAGTATGGGTTTGCTTCGCGTTAGAAATCTAAAGCCACGACGCTTCTTCTTTTGCAGCTTACACGCAGAAGGTGTGGATCTGCTTTCAATGTGGCAAACGCTATCAGTGGCGTGGTTCCTTGAAGAATCACATCAGAGTGGAGTGTGGCAAAGAACCTACATTCAAGTGTCCAATTTGCGGCAGGAAGTTCAAGCATAAGCATCGCTGGCAATCTCACGCGAAATGCATGCATCATATTAATTTGTAATGGAGCACTCTCGGTGTTCTGAAGCTGTCGTAAAGAAATGGTTCTCAGTTATTTAGCAGTCTCCTCGGCAATTGATCCAACAAATATCAGTACGCTAATAAAAATTTCATAGAGAAGCGCTGACAAGATTCTCGTCGTATTGCGTGCAGTTCCCAATTTTGCATTTAACTTTGGAATATTTGAATCCTGCTTGAAACAGAGAAAAGGCATATCCGAAATGTATCTCGCATCCTTTTTATCCTTTTTATCCTTTATACATATGTGTAAGATATGCCAGCGGCAATTGTATCTTTCCTTCCTTTCGCTCCAAACCTCTGTTCTAGACCGTTGCTGTCCTTTGCCTCCTTCTTCAATTAAATTCCATGGCGTGCAAAGTTCTTGTACAAAACGTTGAATGTCGGAAAGCAATGTCTAAATCTGTGGATCGTGTGAAACGATCGTCTATCATCGTATCGAGAATAAATATCGAAATAGACGCGATCAACTTTTCCCTCACTGATTCGCATTTTTTGTTTTCTCTGTATTCCAGTACCGAGACTCACGGTGAAGAACATCGAGATTTTGCGATACAAGAGGAGACCAGTTATTCATAAGTGCACCAGATGCGGAAAGGGCTATCAGTTGGAAACGTCGTTGCGAAGACATCAGAGGCTAGAATGTGGAGTGGAACCGAGACAGAGCTGTCAAATATGTGGAAAAAAATTTACTCACCGATTCAAATTAACGCATCATCTAGCATCCTGTAGAAAAAAACGGGAATATTGCGGGACAATATAGAGAATGGACGTACTCGAGTGGTGGTTCATTTAAAAATCATCGCGGTGCACCGAGTTGGTGTCGATCTTTTGGACAGTGGAATACTAGCAGCTGGATATGCCGAAGCAAAGATTTTTTTTCCAATTTAATTGGGATTCGACAGTCGTTTGAAACATAAGGACGAAGCTTTTCCAAAGGAAAATAGTGCTAAATATTTATCTTTTTATACCGTAGCTTTATATTTATCGAGGAACTTTGTGCAATGGAACGGCATTTGTAACCTACTGTCCTGTTTTCGTCAAGACCGAGGGCAAGTGCGACAGGAAAGGGAAAAGAATCAAAAAATTTGTGATCAATTGGAGAGGAGCGATACAAAGTTCATGCATCGAGCGAATCGATGCATCTGTACAGTTTTTACACTATGAAATAAATATACGTTTTCCTGTACGATACGATCGTTTATCCTGCTCAACGTTTTGCGAAAAGTTTCTCAAAGACGTGACTCATCGAAACAGGAGACTATATATTTTTTTTACGCATCTCTGCGACTCCAAATAACGTTCTACCTCCTCGCTTGATCGTTCAGCGCACTTTTCCTCTCTTTCTTTGTACCGTTTCCCTCTATCTAATCGGTCTTCCTTCCTGAAGAGCTGCACGTGTAGCAACGAAAAGCTCAATCTTTCAGGAACATCGCACAATTAAAGCTCGCTTAACCCCTGAACCAGAGGAAAATATCGTTCCTCTGCCGATTCCTTAAGGACGAAACGAATGATGCAGAGGTGCGAGAGCCAAGTCTAACGAACGAACCGTCTCATTTCAGGGCTTTTGGCTACGATGCTGCTGTCGCAGGACGTGCAACAACCACAGGACAACAGTGACGCTCTGTGGAGTCATTTACCGTACACTGGAACGCCTTACAAGTCAGACAGAAATCAAAGACGGAAAGATATAAAGGACGTCGATTCGAAATACGCATGCAACAGATGCGGGAAAACTTACAAGGCTACCACGTCCCTCAGCCGTCACAAACGACTCGAGTGCGGCGTTGTTCCTTGCGAAGTTTGCCCTATATGCGATCGCAGATTCAAGCACAGATTCGTCTTGAACTCGCACATCGTGGGATGCCAGAGAAAACTGCAACATATTGTTCGAAAAAGCGGCGATTCCCCGGTGTTCACCGAGGAACGAGAATAGCCGTTGGTTGGATTCTCGCTTTGCTACGATCCCGGTATAGCTGCGAACATTCGATCCGCGGAACGGTTTTAGTCGTAACGCGATTATGCTTTATATCTATCTTTACCTTTCCTTTCCCTAGTTTCACTTCGAAGGAACCTACGTTGCGATGCGAGCTCATTCTTTCAAATATTTTTTTCAGCACGGTAAATTTGCAAAAAAGTTGATCCACTGCTTCTGCTATAAAACTCGAATAACATTACACCGTGCAGAGTAAAATGTCTATTTGCAGAGTAGATTTACTCTTAGTTCCTTGTGTAAATACGTTTTTTTTTAAACAGTTTTCAGACATTAAACATCGAAGAACAGCTGGAAATGAATTGTATTATTTATTTCGAACGAAACGCACACGAAAAACTGTTCGACCGTAATGCTGTACATTTCACCGTTTTATGTGTACCGATAAATAAACGATTGTAAACGATCGGGTGTGTTTGTGGTGAAGCAAACAAACGATATTGTTTCCTAACACTTCTGAGGCTGACAGCTAATAGAATTTCATCTCCCATGCAAGTCGCGTGTCGCTCGATGTTTGAACGAGTCACCTAATCTCTAACTCTGCCAATTGCCCGTGTACCCACCCCGTATACGATTTGTTACACTTTGCCGCAAAGTTATTCCTGTATTCTCAGGTATTTTCTCTTTATGCTAGATTCCTGATGCTGGAAGTTTACGAGTGTATTACTTCGACAGGTTTTCTATCGAAGAATTTCTGGAGTACGTCGAACGATTGCCGCAGCTCATCAATGGACGACCAGTTGCTAAAGGAGAGGAGCTACACCGAGCCATTCTACTTTGCATGCGCCGGAACCGAACCAAACAAGAAACCCCAACAGATGTTCACGTGTACGCTTTGCGGCAAGGAGTACGCCTGGATGTATAGTCTGCGTCGTCATCAGCTGCAGTGCGGGGACAAGGAAGCGAGAAACAAGTGCAACTTTTGTACGAAAAAGTTTTACAGGCGCGACAGACTTAAAGAGCACTTACTGACACACCATCAGGACTTGATTTAGGAATAAAAAAAAGTCCTGCGCACACACCGCTTGTAAATTTTGAATTGTGTCTTGTGTTGGAACGAGCGCACATAGCATACGTCTATACGTATACAGCGACTTTCGTTTCTATGCTTTCGTTTATGATCGATTCTACTACTGAACACGAAGAAAATGTATTTTCCCTGAACACGATTCTGTTTAATAAAGTTGTTGATAATTCATATGGACATGGATAATTGCCAGAACCTCGAGACACACGGACATATACACGAACGAGTCGACTTTCTCCCACGCTATCCTTTCAATTGCGATATCTCTGGATCGTAGCAGACTCTCTGTAACCACTGTTTGTCGCATTTCAGACGGTTCCATTCTGATGAACGAGTTGGCGGCTTTCGAATACACCAAGGATATGAAACTGATCCCGGACATGATTAGGCCGCGTATGTCACGTCAGCAGGTCGCCTCTATGCAGCACTATATGTGCGGAGAATGTGGAAAAGGATACAAGTGGATGGCGAACCTTCGTAGGCATCAGAGGCTCGAATGTGGAAAGCTGCCCAAACATCATTGCAGAATATGCCGAAAGGAATTTTATCGGAGATACGAATTGACCAATCATTACAACACTAAACACACTGTCCCCTAAGCCAAATGTTTTTCACGTCTCCTTCAAATATCGGGTACAAATCTCGCTCAGCCGATTGGAATACTGCACGATATTCTGCGATGGGAGGATATAGCTATAAGCAGCTTTATTATATTATATGAATAAATGTTTGGACTCCTGGAAATACAGTTTCTGCCTCATGCCGTTCATTTCGACAAATCCTTAAAGCTCTCCAAATATCAAAAATGATTAAGTTCTACGGGGATTCATGGGACTGACACACTTCCGTATACCTATATGTTTTCTGCTTTGGAAGCAGCAACCAATATTTATGTTTTTCTCGATGCATGTGCTTCCCTGTTCTCATCTCAGCCAACCGATTGAAATCTGCTTACGTATCTGTTTATTAACGCGAACTGTTCCTTCTTCGCAGGAACGCGAGCTGGCCTGAGCAGTTGGTTCGTGAAGCAGGAGAACGAGTACGAGGTTCCCCAAACTTTGTTCGAGTTCGTGGCCAGCACATACGAGTCGACAGAACTGGAAGAACGAAGGAAAGCTGCGAAGAGCGTGATCTGCGAGGAATGTGGAAAAAGTTTTTCCAGGCTAGACAGCCTTCGAAGACACGAGAAGAACTATTGCAGAGTAAAGGGAGATAGAATGTACTGCCGTTTTTGCGGCAAAAAATTTTCGAAACCGCTGTCCTTGATCTCCCACGTGAAGTCGATGCATTCGACTCTTCTTCTGAAATCGCAAACGCAATAGGAAAAGCTGGCGATTGATCGCTATCTGTAAACGATTTCCCGGGGCTTCTTTGTTTCCTCCCCCTTTTTCTTTCTCTCTATTTTTATTTTCGACCGTAAAATGTAAACGCCTTAATCGTATTCCATAAAGAACGTCTCGTATGTTCAGCAACATCTTTCCATTAGAATCGAAAGAGGTTTCTCTGTAAAAGCTTCTGACCGATCGGCGTGTATCGAAAGCGATACGCTTATGTTAGTGTAACGATGTGACGCAAGAATGATAATAAATGACTTTCCAACCTGAATACTGGTCATAGTTTTCATCGAAAAGCATCTATTTACGTAATACGCAAATTACTGTAAATGTATTTCAGCTGAAAGGTGCCGGATGGACATTTTCGTTATCGATCGCTTGTTCATAATATGCTCTCTTATTACTAACGGAGTTGCTCGTAGAATAACCAACAAGTAGTAGTCGTGAATTCCAAGCTTTCACTCAAAATCCACACGGATGCAAGGTAATTTGGCATTAATTTTGGACAGAAACATGCATGCCTCTTCCTTCGTGGCAAACTACAGCGCAGCGCAGCCCTCTGCAACTATTGGTTGTAACGGAGAAATTTTTATTTGCAGGCGAGACATCGGAGAACAATGCGGAGAAGAGGGAAGATGATGAGGGGGATGTTTGCGAGGTCTCGTTTCACGGGCAACTGCCGATGAACTATTTGCTATGCGATTCGTCCATCTTGAATACGGTGGAAATGAGCTTGCTTCGAAAGAACGTGAAATCGCATCAACAATTTCGTTGCGACGGCTGTGACAGAACCTACACGCGAATGGACAGTCTCAAAAGACACCAAATGAAATGCGACGTCTCGTTGACGAGGTTGCAGGAAGAAGTAGAGTCTGTTCATCGGCAAAAGTTTTACTGCAATCAATGCGGCAAAGGTTACAAAAGGCTGGACACTTTGAGGCGACATCAGAGGCTCGTTTGCGGAGAGAAGGAGAGCGCATCGCCAAACTCGGAGAAGCCGAGTTCCTAATGAGGAACGCGGCAGATAATAAGCAAGATTTTTTTTTCCTTTCTTTTCGCAAAAATTTCGGAATTTTCGGAACGCGACGCGTTTTATCGAGGGAGACTTCGTTTCCATCGATTTCTTAGCGTATAGCATGTTTAACGGAAACATATCAGAACTATTTGTTTCGAATGCTCGTGCATTCGCGTGAAATACCTAGGTGCATGTGCGCACCTATGAAGCATCGAATAAGCATCGAACACCGATAATTATATTTACATTCTTGGCGAGACTACCTTTAAGTTTCTATACTGCTCGTATCGTGCTAGTACCTTGCTTTGAATACTCTTTCCGTATGCACCGAGGAAACGGAACTGCAACTCACAATTCTGTACACTTACATTTACAGACAACTTCTGTGAACGGGGCGGCATTAATCAATTTTGATCATGGAATAAGTGGTTCGAAACTCGGGCGTTCATCATCGGTCGTAAAAATATATTATGTACATACCTTTCTTTCTTTTTTTTTCTCTCGTACTATTTTAATTACCTTTCACCGAACGGAACTGTACGAAAGATCTGTCGGCTTCTGCTTCCCCATCTAATAAAGTTATTTCAGTGTATTTTTTATTATTATTATTTATTATTTTTATTATTGTTATTATTATTAGTCCCGTTCAACCCCTTCGTTGGTTAATCATTTCGGATAACTTTTATCGAGGCTATTGTAACACAAACCGAGAAATAAAGGGCAATATTTTGACTTGACGCTTCTACGTAACATTTCCTTAGTGTTTTATTTCTTTGGGGGTCGGTCGTAAAAACCTGCAACACGAACTATTTTTTTTCACGATCTCCGATCGTTAGCATAAATTCTTGCGCAGTAATCTGAGAATAGTTTCTAAGCGGCTTGTCTGTTTCTTATATTTCAGATATCTACTCTGTATTACAAATGCCGTACGGTTTGTCATCAGGATTTCAACCTTACCTCCACGGCGTAAACTTTCCGCAACAAGTCGAAGTGAATTCCTTTCGCAACGATGGAAACACGCTGAACATCTGTTTCGGTTGTGGCAAGCGATACAAATGGAGAGACAGCTTGCTGAGACACCAAAGGGTGGAGTGTGGTAACAAAGAAAAGAAATTCACTTGCAAATTGTGCTCGAAAAAATTCTACCACAAGTACAAATTGAACGAACATTATCAGGGTAGACATAAGATACCGAAGCTTCATTAAATACGACATTTCCAGCGATCGTTTATACTTTTTGTGATAATTTGGAGATATTTTTGCAGTTTTTTTTTCTATCAAAAAGCAAAGCGTACTTGTTAGTTCTTATGTAATGCAGCGAAAATATCTGTCGGAATTCTATTTATAAAATTTCAAAGTTACACAAGTAATTTAGAATATATTTTTAACTATTGCTCTATCGAATATTTTTAAATTTTAATTAAGGTAGGAATAGTAAAGTTGATCTCTGACATATGAATATTTTTCAACGTTGATCTGTATTGGAGCACTGCACGTATTGCGTGCATTGTGTATCACGAAAATATTCTGCGTATAAATATGTGAATAAGTTTTGTTAACCGAAAACTATGAGTGCTGCGAAATCATGTTACATTATGTGAACAATGCCGATATTATTTTGATTAACTTTTGTGATTCAATAAATTGCAACATGTCGTTATACCATTTTATTTCCCACTCGCCTTTTGATGCTGAATGACTGTCTTGAATAGATACTACATGAAACTTCATTGATCGGTTAAAATTATTCATCGAATAAACAAATTCCAGTGTCACATGTTCTGGAAGAATGATACTGCTTGTATGAAAACTTATAGCGCGCTACATATTTTTAACACTTTTGTGTGGCGAATCTAAGCTTCGTAAATGCCGATTCCCGAAAAATATGCTAACTTCATGCCCGTAACTCATTGTACATACTTTACGGTTACCTAACAGAATTCATCGGTTCCGAACAACGAGGATTTTTACACGAGAATTTGAAAGTTAAACTGTGTCCGATGAAAAACGTGGAGCTGTGCTCCTATAGTACCGAGTTGCGTGATAAATGTTCTCATGGTGGTCGGTTAAATCTACCCTGCTTCGTACTCTGTATAAATCCATATTTCCTTTGTTGACTTTCCCGTCGAACAATTAACGGTGCTGTATTCGAGCAGCAGGTAGCACAGTACCATTGATTCTGTTATTTATTTTCTAGAAGGAAACTGTTCTCCAGGTGCATCGAGCGGATGGCACGACCAGTATCAGACTTTGTACCTTCCACTGATGGCGGAAAATCAAGTACCATGGAAGACGATGGCTGAAAACGAGGGTCCTGCAAAGGTGCAGCAACCTGGAATCCGTCTAAACAAAGTAATTGCCTCGGAAAAGTTACTAAAGAGCAGACCCAACGAGGCTTCGTTCACAACGAATATCCGTGATTCTTCGATTTATTCTTGCCCACGATGCGGCAACGCTTACACGAGATCAGACTCGTTGAACAGGCACATGAAATTCGAGTGCGGCATCCCGCCGCAATTCGAGTGCCCCATATGTCACAAAAAGTCGAAACACAAGCACAACTTGCTTATGCATATGAGAACTCATCAAAAGTCTTAAGCACATTAACTGCTATTGTTGGTAAAACTTAGAATATATGGCAAACGCTAAAGTTACATAAAAGTATGAGAATGCAGAAACGAATATCCTAAGGTGAGCTTGAATAAACTTTAACTGTACCGTTGGTATCACTACTCCTACCAAAAATATATGACAGCGAGGGCAAAATATTCGAATGAGCCTACAGATGTATTTGCCATTGTGTATGTACTACAACGGAAATAAATATTTTCTATCCACTAACGCCAAAAATATTCGGTCGATCTTTTATCGATTTCTGACGCCGAAATCACCTTCCTGTTTCGTTAATTTTCATATCATTAGAGTATCCTGCATGTTCCCAAATTTCTGGTTAATTCATGTGAACTTTTACTCAGGCGTTCCCCAGAAGTTTCTTCGTCGATATATTTATTTGTTTTGATAGAAATGTTAGTAATAGCATGATAGATGTGCTTTAACATCACCCTTCGGAAAACTGCTCGAGCCGAACAAAAGTCTGCGCTAGTATGCAAGAAGCGCGCGACCGTAAAAATTTGTTCATCAAGAAAAGAGATCCAATTTATATACGCAATAGCATGGCACGATGTAAGAACCACGAAGTTGTTGTAACCCCTTTCGTTGTTAATATTCTTTTGTCGCAAGTTGCTTCTCTCCTATCATCGTCGATCTTCTTTTTCGTTGCACCGAATGCAAGCCAAACGTTTCACCGACTGTTTAAACAAAATTGTTGCAGTTTGGAAGATGCTGAAGGATTTAGAAGATGGGCCACCATTTTTGTGCCCAAAGTGCGGTCGTACTTACTCCCATAAGTGCAACTTGACCAGGCATTTGCGACTAGAGTGCGGAGTTGGACCAAGATTTCAATGCGCCTGGTGCGAGAAGCGATTCAAGCATCGACATCACCTGCGAGACCATCAGAAAATCCACCTGTACACGAACTGCACCTTCGAATTGCGAAACTGAAATGTCCTTATTCGACTTCGCTTCCAGACATATTTGTATATTTTATATACTCGTTTGTTATATTATTCAATTATTTATTCATTCATTCATTCATTCATTCATTCATTCATTTATTTATTTATTTATTTACTTATTTATTTACTTATTTATTTATTTATTTATTTATCATCTATTTATTCGTTCATGTAGTAATTCTATCTTTGTTTAAAATTGCTAAATGCTTCAAGTATTCTTTAGGGAACGATAGAGTTCTTAGCGTGCCAAGAGAAGAATTGTGTACAAAGAGTCGTTGTATCGTGACGTCCCTTTATACAATGCAGCCCGTTATTGCTTGAGATTTGTCTAAAAGTTGAATAGTTCCAAGGGTGGGACACTTTTACAAAATGACAAGTTGCATAGGGCATTTGGTAAAAGAAATGGACAGCGACTGGGAGTTGGTGTCTATCGGCACGATTCGAATGAACTATTCATTTCTTGCATGAAGCTATTAAGAAAGTAATGCCAGTTTAAGAAGTGTTCACAATAAGGGTACATTATTTTTGTTGCGTACCATGTACATAAATAATTATAGTACTTAAAATAATGCTGACTTCGAATCGTCCGATTTGCAATTGCACCGTGTTCGATACATAACGCAGTTTAACAGAAACATTATTAAATGCAATGCTAGATTTAGCTTCAGTGTTTGTGATCGGTGTGATTGTCCAGTTTTTGCCAAAAGAGACGTATTATTTAATAAAGTATTTATTAGCGTATAAGTACCAATTGTACACTAAATATAGCAGGGTTATGTACGTATTATACATATACATATATTTGCGAGTATACCTAGTGGGTGATTGCAAATTGCAGCGATAACGAGTATACAGAGCCATGTAGCCCAAAATGAATCCGTCTCAATTTTTGTAACATGGTGCTTGTTGTATATTAAATTGTAATGTTTACGCTTTGCTACTCAACTCGTCGAATACTGCAAAACTGGTGTTTAAAAAAATAAGAAAAGAAAAAACACTTGCAAATACCTCTTAATCGTGCCAAAGATATGCTGTAGTCCTTACATTTTACAAGAGTTTTGCGAACAGTGCGACAGCATTGTGGTACCTGTCGATGAATAATCCAGATACTCTCTCAAGATGTACGTATTTTCATTCGAGGCAGAGAATATAGAATTTATCGTATAGCAATGCTACGATTGATTGCGTGTTTTTGAATGCGCCTCGAGAAATTGTAGCTCCAATTGGAGTAAATTTTGGAATACCTTTCTGAAATTCGATCGTAGCAGTAGCATAAGTGCAAGTTTACGAAAAAGTAAAAGCAGGTCGATGATAAGGGCTGCGTTCTTCGCACATATACATCTCGAAGCGATAATAAAAAAAAAAAGAATGTGCCCCCCTGTGCAGTTCAACGATTAAGTTAAAAACTAAATCAGGTTTACAGTTCCTTTGCGGTCTGAAGCGCGAACTATGCATGGTTACCAGATGTGGTAGAACAATTTGTGACGCTGTAGCATACAAGTATATTGGTGGGTGAACAGAAAAGAAATAAGAAACTAGTCTGCGGCCAAATCGTTTCCTCGAATCGCTTAAAATTAAAATACCGTACAAAATTAATTAGTTGCGTTTACTTAAAAAAAGACATGTATACATTTGCAAATAAAATAAATTTACTTTTTACAAAGATAAAATGAGTTTTCTCGTGGAGAAGTTTGCGCTAAAGTGAAAGCAGGGGTAGTAGTCCCAAAGAAATTGTATCAAAAAAATGATTTACCTTGATAACCGAACGATGTTACGCTACCGACAGTAGATTCGGACGCTCAATACGTTCCATCTGTAAGTAAAGTACCAACCGAAGATATCCGTACCGCGATTTACCACAAACTAAATATCTATTTTTGAAATTGAAAGGCGCGAACACCTGCTGCATATCGTCAGGCGTTAAAAGATTAGTTGAACGTTATCTCAAGCGTGATGGAAGATACCGTTCGATTAGCTTACATATTGCATCACGGTGATTCATATTGCGCAATTCCAAGATCGAACATTGCCTGGTTGTGCCGGAAAGTTTGAAATTGCGCACAACCTTAGCACCTCTCATCGGCCGATTCGAGCGGAACAATAGACCCAGAATAGGCGGCGGTGATTCCTAAATATATCGCGGGAAAGGCAGAGAAGGTGATGGCACGAGACGTACATACCGTGTGCAGCAATTCGGTGCGATGCAATTCATCGAGTCGACCTTGAGAGAGAAACCAGGTAAATTTTTTGGTGAGGGAGCGACGAATGCAAGAAGGAACGCGACGGTCGAGGAGGGATCCGGAAGAAAGGCCGTGCTAGTGAATTCGGAGCGGACCCTTTCCCAAGGAAGAGGAGGCATTCCTGTGTGATGACGTACAACCGGAGCTACGTGTACGTGCGATCCAGCAGGAACCTCCGGCAGAAAATCAATCGGGAACGTCATGCCGTCGTGTGTATCAACATTGGAAAATCAATGGTAACCCGTGACGTAGGAGTCCCGCCTCAGAATGAACCAATAAGCTGGCAAGCTCGTCCCCTCTCTGGCAACGTTTTACACCTACCCACACGACCGTCAGCGTGCTCATTCCGTAGCAGACTGCTGCACTTAGTGGACGCGCGTAATACGTCGTTGAAAAGACAACACGCCGAGCTACCGTCAAAAACGAGCAATCCGTGAAAGCGGCCACCGTTTATGCAGTTTTCCAGTCGAGAAAGCAGCCAGCAACAGTGACGATCGGCTAGCAAGAGGCTACCGAGAACAGTGACAATAGCAGCAGTGGCACGTCATCGTCGTCGTCAGCGTATTCGAATCGGAAGAAACCGGTCGAAGCGGAGCCGTGTCGCATCCGTTCGTTTCTAAAGGGTCCACGTAATCGAGGAAGCGAAATCGGTTCGCGTACGCTTCATCGATAGAGCTGGACAGTTTCCGCGCGTTTGCGAAACCTGCCTCCTGCACCTTCGGCTGACGAGAGAAACGATCGCGAGGACGGCTTTTCGAATCGTCGCGCAGCGTCGGGAAAGCTGCTCACATTTATCGAATCATCGTGGTGCGGTGTCCGTCCACTTTGAACTTTCCAGTGAAACTGAGCGACAAGGACGGCTACTAAGCGTACAGCGCGAGAAAAGGAGAGCAGCTTGCCGTAGGATAAGGGGAAAGAGTGTGCTCGTGCACGAGTGCCGGCTATCGAGATGGCGTTTATGATGCCCGTTGTGAAAAACGAGTGGGATATTTACAAGACTAATCGCAATCGGCGATCTTCGGAGTGCTCGAATCCTCAGGCATGTCGCAGCAGGAAGGTGAGTGCTTCTTTCGCAGCCCTGCGAGGAGAGAATACTTTCGGAGGAAACGGAGCTCGAGGAAAACGACGAATTCGCGCGGCCCGCTACCACGTTCCGTTCCGTTCCACTCGGTTCGCGCGAAAGACTCGCTCCACAAATTAAACTGTTCATCCTCCGTCGAACAGTTCGCTTATTGTTCGATACTGTTTCATCCCGGTTTCCCGCGAACAGAATCCACGTCGGTGCGTTAACGGTAATCATCTTCAGGCCCGTTTCGTCCATCGGCCACTTCGTTGCGCGCAATGTGTACCGTAACGGAGCGGGTCCCGCGATTTCTCGATACCGCAAGCATACCGATTCTTTGATAAGTCTGGCACCGCGTACGAAAAGTTCAGAACGCCGATTGCGAATAATTTCCCAGGCTGGGATCGTTTTATTCCGCGGGAAGAAAACGATTGGACGACTGATAGAGAAAACTGCCGCGTTTATTGTGGCACGTACGAAGCAATAATCGTCGCTGACCGCTTTGTATCGCCAACGAAGTCAACAGACTCGAAAGCACGTTGCGCCTCTTTCATCAAAATTTCTGCAACGGTGTTTTCCATCCAACGCAACTTTCTCACCGTGACGTACGATTGCGCAACTACGATTCCCAATTTCGTAACGCGCCGTGAACGATAATCTCTTCGGTCACGTCGCCTTAATCGCGTTACGATTTCTCGCGCCGCTGATAACTAAACGTCGAACGAACCTGCCCGGTCGAATTAGTGCCGAAGAAAGGATTGCGCGTACCGGGAATCGCAGATTGTTAATCATCCTGTTCTTTAAAGCGCGTGCTATTCGATTATCGATAATTGCTTCGACGTGGAACGTAAAATTTGCGTCTGGACGTGGCCTCACGAGTCGCTGGTTAATCGTGTCAGGAGATTACGTAATAGCGCGTAACCAAAGGACGAGAATCTGTGGCGAGAATTCGCCGCGTCCGCGGTCGTTGCGCACGTGCGCACGTGCAGCTTCGATTACTCGAATGCGGCACGCTCGATTGTGAACCTCTGTTCGATCGAGCGCCGTATCGAAAGCGTCTGGCCTTGCCGGCGCAGCGTCGCGTCGCGTCTCTAAACTCGAAGCATAAAACGCGCTCCGTTCGAATTCGGCCCTCGACTCGAGATCCGCTCCAGCTGACTGGGAACGACGCGACGGTGGCAGGAGCAGCCGTTTCGGTGCAACGTTATCGCTCCCCTCGCCCATTCGTCGTTTCCCGCGCTCGCGATTACGCACTTATCTACCTAAGCTACCGGAAATCGATGGCTCTAATCAGGGAAACTGTTTCGGTTTTGTTCGTAGGTGTCGGAATGTTCAAAGTCCGAGGGACCGTCGTTGTCTACCTCACCGGGATCGGACTTCTTGACATCGCCGGCTCATCGTTCGGTACCCCTAACGTCTCGCCACTTCTCGAGAACATCCTCGAGAGCGTCTCAGAACTCGTTGCAGAGCCCGAGCAAAAGTACCGGCTCTTCTCCGCCGAAAACCGGCAGCGCCAACTCCCTGAACAAGTTCCACAGCCGCCTGGTGGACAAGCTGAAGAGGTCGTTGAAAAAGGCTGAGGACAGCGCGGAGGATCAGCGAAACTTGTCGTGAAACAGTCAGGGGGTTTCGGGCCGGCCACCGATCTCCGGCTCGAAACCGATCGAGATCCGACGCACCTCCGCACCACTTGCAGCGTCCGCTACGATCCACGAGGTGGTGGCACGATCCTGCCCGGATCCGCCGCCTTCGGCGTGGTGAGGCAGAACGGCAACGGAAGCACGTACCGACAGACCGGAAGGAGAGGAGTGGTCTTGAACGTTACGTTCGCCGATAACGACAACGATGATCGAGTTGCGAATCGCAACACCGAAACGAAAAGGCGACGGTGGAAACTGGTCTTTCGCCGGCGAGCCGAACAATTTTGAGGAGGTCCGACACCATGCGCGTGTCGTGGTCGCGATTGCTCGGGGGCAAAACCTTCGAACGGGCGGAGCATCATCGAGAGCGGAAGTGCCGTAAATCCTTCCCAAGGACAGCAATTAAGCGCTCCAAGAGCGGAAGATGTCGAGGCGAGCGGCAGATCTTCTCAGCAGCCGAATTTCTGGTATTAGTACGTTGTCGCGCTCTCTTCTACGTTTCTCTTCCAACCCAGCAGACAATGCCGCGACTTAAATGAAATCTAGTATTTCGTTCCCTACTTCTCCCGTTGGATCCCCGTTACGAAGATGCCGGGAAACGAGCTACGAAGATCGCAAGAAATAATTCGTGTGTTCCGTTTGCTTTTCGAAATGCACGTTGATCTCACGAAATCAGAGTAACCGCGAGATTCGGCGTATATCTTCTTTGGATAACTGTAAGAATCTGTTTAGGATAGCGGAGAAAGGGAAGAAGAGAAGAAGAGAAGAAGAGAAGAAGAGAGAGACGCTGGTTGGAACTCTTTTCAGCCGACACGGAAGCCCCTGTACCGAGCACGGTGGCCGAGGACAACGAGCTACGAGAATCGAGAGAACGAGGTACATTATCACGGCGGAATTCGTCGTTGCGGTGCCGCCGTATATATATGTATACATATGTATATACGTACTCGTATCTTGTACCGTGTCGTTTTGTACTCGTGAGTCGGAAGGTTCACGGCCAGTCGGGGTCGATGCAGGATCTCTATAATTTCGGACCTGAAGCTAGTTCTAGATTACAGATCAACGCGTCCAATAAAATCTCGCGAACGACTACATCTGTTAGTTATCCCAACTTTGGTTTCCTCTCTTTCGAACCATGATTTTTAATACAGCCGGAACTGATCGCAATCTCCTAATCGACCAGCTACACTTAACCTCCTTTCTCTTTTTCTCTCCCTTTTCCTTTTCCTTTTCCTTTTCCTTTTCATCGAGTGGTAACCAGTATGAATATGTTTTTGAAACATTAGGACAGGCAGAAGCGTGGAGTAACAAAACGAAGCGCAACTCGCGTCCAAGTCTTGGGAGTTCCCGGTATAGTTTCTCGTATACGGACAACCGGAAACGCTAGTTTTCCCCGTTAAGATTACTCGCAGCCTTCAAGAGGAATGTGCGTGCATGCGCGTAAAGACGGCGGAGGGATGTAAATAAGAAGGGGCGCGAATGCTTATTGCATAAACGTAGAATAGAAGTGAGAGTGTCAGAGAACAGAGAACGGAGCCTAAGAAAAGACTTACTTGTTTTAATCGCTCGTATCGTTCGTATGATTCGCGAAAAATTCCCTGTACTTGCAGGCGTAAATGTTTGCTTGAAATATTTATTGCGCTGTTCTCGGGTGACTTGCGCATCGATCTGGAAGAGGAAGGTTACTTCGTTGAAAAGGTACCCAAGTATTTCCTCTTCTGTTTTTTACTTAAGCTTTCATAAATAATATCCAACGCGTGTTAAAGCTTGCCGAAAACTGTTGCGTTCGATATTCAACCGCGAGTACATACATAATCGCTACTCAGCTCGGCATCGCTTTGGTGGACATGTATTCGCAGTGCATCCGAGACATTTTTGCTACACTAGAACGTAAAAGAGATATTTTCTTAAAGCAATTATCGCACTACGTACCGAGGTGCATCGTACACCTTTCCTCTTTTTCCGCGCCCGAGGTACACGAATTTGCTGTTCCGATTAATCGTTACGAAGCGTTTGTTAAATTCTTGTATAGTGTAATTTATTAATTCCGTCGAGCAAGCGGCTAACTTTGTTATTTGTTATATAATATATTGAGCAAACTTTCTAACCAATAATTCGGGAAGGTAAGAATGCAAATGTCCTCGAAATTCGGACGCAGAACGACGTCAATCGAAGGCACCGAATGAAATCACAGAGGCACCTTCCGTACAATTTCGCACCTATAAAATTAACATGTTGTTTTTCTTTTCACTACTTTTCTTTTTTCAATCCGCTGTATAGTCTTGTACATGCCTGAACCATTGAAAATTCAAAGACGATACTTTACTCACACTTTATTCCTATCGATTGGCTTTATGATATACGATACATTATGTGTACAATATACGTATGTATATCGGTTAATTTCAATTAGTATTAAAACGAGTGTAAGATTCAAGTCCGTGTTTGACGAAAAACATAATGCGGCGACCTCGTCTGCGTCCAATTATTGCCGCTTTTAATTTTTGCAGCAAGACAAATTAAAGCGCTATTATCTTTATCGTTTTGCGAAATCACGAAGTGGGAGCAATTAAACGATACCGCGTGTAACTCTGTGATACCGTAAGCTATAAGGTAGAATTATTTTGCAACGATCATATAACAGAAAATGAATAAAACGGTAGACAAAGAAGTTGGAAAGATAAGATTATTGCTATGAAAATTCGTACGAACGCTTCGATTCTCCGTCAATCAATGCGTGTCTTTTGGCAGCAGAAGCGGCAAGTTCCTCGTTCGTTCCAAGATAATGGATGGAGAGTAAGCACAAAGAATCGAACAAGTCGGCATTCGTTTCCGGTTGTAAATTATTTAACCAATTTTTTAACGTGGGCAGTATTTTGTCGAGCGGAAGAACCGTGATACGGAAACAGAGAAAGATTAAAACCGTGAACAAGAATGTGGGGGACTAATTCGCAAATGCTGTCGTTATGTACATACAATGTAAGACTGCTTTCGAGAAACAGAAAAAGGAACAATAGAATTACTAATACTGTATGATGTTAAAATGTGGTGCTTGGCGAATTATTGGGACGGGCGGGTGATCACGATTGTGTCATGAACCCCCGGGGAACTGCGTCCCAGAGCTTCGTCGCTTCATTTGTACTGATTAGAAACAATGGTGTTACTAGAGTTTAAAGATTGACGAGATAATACGATCTATTTATTACGGCGGCCTCGGACCGCAGAATAAATGTGGATTGGGGTCTTTGAAATTCTTCTTTTTTTTTACGAACAGTATTTTTTACGACGACTATTCAGTTTGCAAGGACGCTTTGTTTCAAATTCGATTTACTGGGCGCTTACCAACAGGAGTTTTGCAGTTTAACTATCTTATCCCGATCCATTTTCATTCTACGGTCAAAATGTTTGCGCGATTACAAAGTTATATTAATAAATAAAAAAATATGTATATATATCTATGCGGACATTCGCGTATATGGATATGTATAAACGCATTAATATACGTCTATACATATTTATATATATACACTTACACAAGGGTGCACGCGCGTCGTGAGCACGTGCTGAAAAATATACGTATAATTTATTATTCGACGTCTTGTCTATTTTCTTTTTTTATTACTATTGCAACTACTTTATGTTTGCACGTTATACCTCACGCGGGATATTTTGACCTGATTTTTAGCGCGTGGCTGAGGAGCTGAAGGGTAATCATCTTTGCAAAATGTTAACACAATATATACGAACTGGTACCGTATATTATCCGTCGATTCTATCAGTTACCGACTACATACTGTTGCGTCAATTATACGCGCATGTATCAAGCTTTGCGCAGAAAAATAGACTTATAAAACGGCCTGAAAACTGCTGCCACATAGTAATTATAAATTGCTTGCCATTTCATATGGTTGACTCGTGTTCCATTTTTGAGACGACAAGAAAAAGGGTTTGTTAAATTGTTTTGTTTACCTCTTTTGTAATTAATGGGAAACGTTCTCCTCATCCATGACGATTTATAATCACTGCCAAAATCCCCAGGATTGTATAAAAATATAGCGTGGATACATAGTTGATAGATTCGTCGAAAGCCTGCAGTTTTTTTTCTCGACAGACCGATCGTTCTTTGCTACTATAAATCTTTATTTTCTTCTTTTACAGGGAGCATTCGTTACTAAAGACCTCGTAATGCTCATTTTATAAAAAATCTATATGACCATTGAACTGATTATTTAATATCTTTTTCGCTAGATCGCGTTTCACAGTTTTGTCTCTATTCAGTTTTTAAATCTCGGATGCTAGCAATCGAAGAGGAAATAAAACTGAATAGAAAAGAAGGTGAAATGGCGAGTGCACATTCCATGAGTATAATTATACGTAATTGTATAAAGTAATAAATCCGTTAGCGTTTGATAAGACATTCGAGTAAGATATTACACGCAAAGATAATAACTAAATAATATATCTAAAGTTTTGAAGCTTACCAATACACTCGGTTCATCATTATCATGTATCGTGATTTTTATGTCATGTTCAATAAATGAGTTTTGAAGTATAATTGCAGTACCCTTTCCAGCAAAATATATATCTACGTTCTGGTACGATGCAGTAAGATTCCGTAGGTTTGAAACACGCCCGTAATTGTACCGAAATGAATCATACGAGAAAGCATCATCATGATTCACGATTATTTAACATTCTTCAGGTATGACGGTTCTGTAAGACTATCGCGTAATGAATCTGCACAGATCGTATCGAACTGGTGAACGATATTCACAAGGGCTCGTCTAGCCGGTATCGGCACATGAAATGTGCTCGGTTAATAAGTCAATCGATATTCCCGAGACTGTAGAAAGGCGAAACAGCATGGCCAGAGTTCATTACTCCAGAACTGCGACCCAATTAGCTAGTTTATGAAAAATTTACGTGCACGCAAAGTTTCGTTTCGATACGATTCTCGAGCCGTTTCGCTACTTCCGTATTCTGTGCACCGTCTAGATTTGGAAGAAGAATGCAAGACATATATGTACACATACTGGCAATCGCAAAAGAACGTGTCACGATCGCCAACGTCATCACAAACACTTGAAATCTGACGTAATGTGCACGGAGGAGAGTAAGCAAAGTTCCAAAGTATGAAATAACTATAGCAAGATCGTGTTTGCGGACGCTCGGTGCCATCTTAAGTAGAAAAATCGATTCGCTATCAGCACTATTGCTTATGCTTTAATGAAACGACTGCAATGAAGAAGTTCAGAGCGAGAACTATTTCGAAGGGGTATGTTAAAAAGAGGACGAATTAAAAATTGTCATGGGAACGGTTTCTGCATGTATCAAAGTTACCGGAAACTTTGGATTACGCGATGGACATTGCGGGCCATCGATACTTTTACGGTTAAACCATCGCACATGCATACTTGCAACGAAACTGACGTTCGGTGCAGCGATCAACAAAGAATTTCATAATTTTTAATCCCATTACATAATCGGCATATTTCTCGAGGAAATCGGTGAAAGGATGGGCAACGTATGACGATGGTCCGCTCGTCTGCACAAATTACAGCTACGTAGCGTGAGGATCAAATTTTGCACGCGTCCAATTCCTAGTCACATGTTTGTCAAACAAAAATGTGAACGTACACTCGATCGTGGTGGAAGAATCATGTTTAAAATTCGCAATTTTATGTAAGCTGGTCGTCAGGAATTCTGAAATGTGTTTCGACCCGCGTGTTTACGGAGGAGTGCAAGTCGAGGATGTTTGCCGTGGAATTCGCGAACGGTTACGCCAATGCTTTTCGCGAATGGAAATTTCCATTGCAGCACGAGGACTTACAGCGCACGATGATGTGTCACTGTCTGACTTATTGAAGCGAAAATTGAATTGCCGAGTTCACTTGGCTTACGTGCAAAGAGCTAAGGGAAAACAAAATTGCGTGCATGTGAGTAGGTAAGTACGACGGTTGCAATTCATCCGTGGATGCAGTTTTACTGGCAGCTCTATTCGCGAGTGGCTAGACACCGAGGATGGGTCGTAGATGAAGAAGGAGGATGCCGGAAGGAAGTTGAACGTCGGGTAGTTACGGGATTCTACCCACTGGTCGTTATCTTGCCCGATTCCGAAATATGCATGCATGCACGCATGTAGGCTCATTCAGTCGCTAGGCTCGCGTTTGGCGTGTATCGATTCTCGTTCCACCTACGCTCAAGCACGTTTCATTGCACTCCTCCTACTCCCTTCCTTACGCCTCCGCGACAGCAATTCGTATTCTTCCGTTCGAATGTCGGACTAGCTCTCCTCAGGATCCTTCGCGTTCTTACGCGTATGCATATGCATGTACGCGCAGTTTTAGAATGGGCTGGATCAGCCTTGGGATGGATAAGACCCTGTCCTTGGCCGAAGAAGCGTGTCAGTTAGCGATATCTAGTGGTGCAATTGTAACCAGAAGGTAGGTGAAGCCCGTGAATGGTCCCGATTCAACGGCATTTAGCCGCTCCGTTTTGCATACAAACGACTTTGCTTTAAATCCGGTTTATTTAGGGAACAGAAGCTCGAGACTTAGCTATTTGTAGAACTACCGATGTTGTCCCCGAAGCAACCACAGTGGAAGAGCTCGTTGAACGGAAGCTACAGTTGACACGAGTTGCGATGCACAGGTAGAACGCGGTTCGGAAAAGAATTCAGGTCGATGGACTTTCTGGCTGGTATGGAATAGGGTCGACGATCAATACGTTCGTACGACGATACTATTTCTAACCTGCTGCAAATTATTCTTAGAACGTAACACTCCTCTTACTTTGATTCGGTTAAGATGGGACATGCCTGGGAAACGCGTGAACAGCAATCTAGAACTGCTCTTGTGTTTATACGCGGGGGGACTCGCGAGATCGAGACGTGTCGTCGGATCAAGAAAATTGCCAGCACGCTTCAATTCGCGCGCATTCTCTCAATCTTTCTCCGCGGCCTTCCCTCTAAGACTTATCGTCCCTTAAGAACGCCTGCGCCTCCCCTCGTCCAGAGCGACGTGAGTAGGTAAGTAAAAAGGTGTTCGAAAGGTGTCAATGCGCAGCAAGTTCGATGCGCGCGCTGAGATAACGATTGTATAGCACAGATAAGTGATTCCGCGACTTTGCGCATTCGTGATTAACGCCATCGCGAGATAGATTTTCTGCTAAAGCGAGTTCTTCGCGATTTGCAAAATGAGTCGCACGTCTTTCTATCGCTTGATTATTTTGAAAATATCTTGCAATCGATTAAAGTTTTTCGGGAAGCAAGACGCTCGTCGTCGATTTACTCGAATAGCCTGATCCAATTTGACAGTAGCTTCTTACTATCTGACACTTATACGACGACTGAAAGTTAGCGTCCACAGCGACATAGAAGCAGGGATTCTTGTTGACAACGAAGAATCACGAAGCAAAATCCACTGAGAAGTTTCCACTGTTGACAACACGGCTGAATAGACGCGAGATTTTTCTGTAATTTTTTTCGCCGCGCAAAAGCATCAGAAACTATTATCGTCTTACGATTCATAATGCTATTGAAGTTAATTATGTGCTCGAATGACGTTCGGGTTATCGTAATGGTTTATCGAGGCTTTGCTATTTTTTGCGACAAGGAGTTATTTTAATTCTAATCTGAATGCTTGTCAATCGCGGTGAATATTTATTGTCAGCCACCGGCGAGCGATATACGCTAATATAAGTTTAATGTGGCGACAAGAAAATGATGAACTATCCATGCGACGCGCTAATCGCCATAGCACAGCGTCCCTTGCGCTTCCTGCATACGTACATTTACCCTTCCTCCGGTTGGTCGAAAATGATGAATTTGTTTAGCGGCTGGCTGCAACCTTTGGCCAATAAAGTTGGCACGCAGTGATCCCGGGAAAGCATCTTCTAAGAAAATGACACAAGTTTCTAGGAATTATTTGCGTCCGTATCTTGATGAATGCAAGAACGATTGGGAAAATTTTAATCCACGAGCAAGTGTACCCGTGGGTGTCGTGGATGGATTTGATAATGGCCCAACAGCAGATGATTTCGCGATGCCACGCAAGAGGAACGTGAACCGATGTAGGCATGTTCGATCGACGTGCACGTCTGTACTTATAAGTGACCAAGTCCACCTTGTTATTTTCGGAGCAATAGCGACGTAGGTCGTCGTTACGAGTGGCGCGGCGCGGCGCCTAGAGTATCGTGACGCGTAGTCTCGACACCCACGTGAGCATTTTTGCGAGCACATTGTCACGACCTCTGCCAAATCGTGCAGTTCATCGGCAACTTGGCCTGGGACAACAAAGAACTCGGCATGGCTACTGACAGTATTCGCGTTCATAGAAGTACTTATCGATTCTGCCATGCCAAACAGGATAAGCGATCCATCAACATCCTGACTCGCAATCAGTTAGAAAACGTAGATACTTTCATTGCACCGGAGTAGTAGAAATATAGCAATAGCAATATTAATTCGACGGATCAGTCTTTTTGTTTGCCACGTTCTGTATGAACGAAACAGCAGGTAGAAATTCAATAATGTTCAAAGGTCCTATTGACTGCCGGAGGCCTACTCGTACCTGACATATATTACGCACGCGATTCGCGTATCGGTCCTGTTGGTAATGATCGAGACGTGCGCAGTTGGCACGACAATTCCGACTGTTTCGCATTACGTTCCTCAATTGGACTCGCGCGTACCCGAGAAGTTGGCACCTAGCAGCTCGATTGCCGTGCACGCGATGCACTGTCAGTTCACTGAATTGTTACCGATATCTCTGTAATTGATCCGTGCATCTGATCATACCAATCAAATAACTTGGATATCACCATGGATAACGAATGAGTCGACCTTTGATAGCTATTGCCTTACGAATATCCTGTGAAGAGTCTGTCGGAGTGACAAATTTGACTGCACATTCGCGTATCACGCGTGCAACACGCTGTACCCCGAGATCGCACCTAATGTGGTTTCCGAGGATTAGCACGGCTGCCGATTGTGAACAGTCTGGCACGGTTCACGTGCAGTAAATATTTGACGCGGGCATCGTCTATTGCCAAATATTCCCAACTAGACTCTGCGTGTACATTTGTACATATATTTTATCCATTTATATCGGACATGGCTGAGAAAATCGGACCAAATGGTTCCACGAAGCAACGGGGGGCAGCGCAGCCACGCGAGGCCGAATCGACCTTGATACGAGATCTTGGATCCGCAACAAGGACGGTACCAACTGGCTGGGGAAGTTCTCGGCTGTCGTCTACTGAGACCGATTCGCTTTTTCAAGGGAAACCAGTCTTAGTCAGGTTTCTGTATCGGTTTTCTACCCTCTTTACCAATGTTGGCATACGGTTTTGCTATCGACCGGTTACCGACCGACCAGTTATACAGCTGTTTAAGAGTCTAAAATCGCCGCACAAGTTAGCATTTGATTCGTGCAGCATCCCCCAACCAGTTTCGTTAAGAATATCGTATCAACGATTCCACGTCTTTACTCCAACCCCTTAAGTTTGCATTCGCCACCCCCCAAAAAACACACGTCCCATGCAGTTCAGTGATCTGTCTTTGCCTAGCTGACGCGCAACCAATGCGCACTCATTCGATGATGATATTTCATTTATCCAGCGTGAAACGTGTCCCTTAAAAGATTGCGCGACAATTTTCAAGAAGAGACGAAAGTTTGTTTGCTTACTTGCAATACGCTTCCGCTTTCATCCTTTTCACTGGAATACATAGAAAGGAGTTTTGCTGAATTAGAGTGGCAAATTGACTCCCCTCCGAACGCCTTTCTACCATATCTACGTCGCACTAAAACGACACTGAAAGCGCGGATGCAGAACTCCGACCGACCGACCGAAATCAATACCATGTTAGCCTACTACGTCGTGGCCTTCTTTTCACATGTATGTATGTATTAGTACATTCGCAGCGATAGACATTTTAACGGATAAGCAATTGTCTTTTTATTCAGTACCTATGTACATATACAAAATATTCGTCAAATCCTTGCGGTACAAGTAATTCGCAATTCGCTCTGCTAACGATACTTGTGCAAAAGGAATATCTCTGCTGTTCGACTAAAATTCTGTCCTTGCAAAAACTGATAATCACGTCTATCTACTTGCTTATAAATGTTAGCTTACATCTGTCGAGCGACGAATTTGCATAGCAGAACCGCGAGGAGCTTGCGAACAAAAAGAAATGCTTGCAAAGCTCTAAGCAGATTTAATGATTTAAGTAATCAGTGTACGGTTTTTTTAGAGGAAGAATGATTAAAAACCAACAGGATCACCCCATCCCTCGCCTCCTTCGAGAGAAAAACAGTAACAGAGAAAATACAACTTTCCAAGATATAATCGCCAATACATCACGTAGGCTGTTCTCTGTATGGGATTGCCGATTTAATCGACATGCGCTTATGCAGTCGGGAATGCAATAGCAAACATCTGGTACTTTTTATGCGGAGCATCGACGTTTAAAAAGTTATTCTTTGCTAAGCTATCGATCTAATGTTCAAGAGTTTCGTGGATATGACCGACGCATTAGCAGTGACGTCTCTGTGACATAAAGATACCATAAAGATAAACGTTTGGCTTACTTAATTTCTCGTTAATTTTCTTACGCACTGCACGCGTTGACGCGACCGCATATCCTACTGTTTTTTTTATATTAGTAATTGAATTTCATTCGGTGGACGTATCAAATGAATGATAATATCCTTTATCTAATAAAGCAGACGTGTGATATAATACATTCTTTGCGTCCAGTTTTATTCCATACCGCTAGGACGTTTATTAATAGAGCACTATGAATAATTACATCGGCTACAAGTTTGCGCACTTGTTATCTGTTAATTTTCAAGTTAACTAGTTGTGTGTCAATATGTTATTTTAGTAATTATAAAACGCATATGCTTGGCGAAAGACACTAAACGAATATTTCAAAATCCCTGAACAATAGGTTCGTCGTATCTCCCAGTTCATACGTTTCAAACTTAAAAAGATAAAGCAGCTGCGTTTATTTGCCTTCTTTTAATTGTTCTTATTTCCTGAACTCGTGCTGTTCTGTCAAACATTTGAACCCTTTTTACCGAGCTTTTCCCGCCAAACGATTCGAACGGCTGATGCTCATGTTTTTCATTGTCATTGGAAAGCAATTAGCTTCATGACATCTGTGGATGATTTTGAGCTCTTCGACAAATTTGAAGTGTCTGCTGATTACCGACCGTGTGTACAGGGTGTCGCTCGAACGATAAAACACGATGATCAGCGTGCTGGAAAGAAACCCTTGTGCACGTTTTATCGTGCAGGCTTCCACTTTCGAGTTCTTCCCGCGCTCGTCCACGATACGTCGAGCTCCTGCTTGCGCACGTGCGACTTTCACACGTTTACGTGCGATTACCGCCAAATATAAATGTTCCCGGGAAAATCGAAACTTTGGGCGCGGAAAATGGAAAGCGGCAAGATATTCGAAGAATCGTAATCGTGTCACGATTACATTGCAACACAGTAATGTGCGATTGCGATGCGCTACGTTCGTACGAACAAACGCCTTGACGACGGTAATTTCTCTTTTCGTTGTATGCATGCGGATTCGATTATCAAATGGAACAAATTCTGTGAGGTGTGTCTTTCGAATTCTGCACGTAGCATTGCGTGTACAATGGGCACAGGCAATGCTGACATTAAATATCGGTTTGTGTTAACATATCTAAGCGTTCTCGGCAGTGGGAAGGAAGGTATCCTCCCTGTCGCATTCCACGGGGATGTGGAGACAGGCTGGAGGAAGCAAGCTTTTGCGCACAGACAGTTATTTAAAGATTCTCACTGCATTGAAATCATGTCACGTGACTGTTGGCTAGTTGCCTTTTCTTTGCTATTAGTATATGTACATATACACTACTGCGTCTACACCCAAAATTTTGCGCTATGTAGAAAAGAGAGATTGCCTATCTACACGGCACTTGAGGAAAATTTAATCCGCATACGTCTTCGCATTCCACTGAATCGTCATAGGCAAAAGTTGTTTGAATGTCTGCAATTTATTTAAATATATGCAATATTTCGTCCCTGCGCAGCCGTATACAACCAGTGTTTACAATGTTTAGTACTTCGATTGTAGCTGGCGCCTGCCGGCCCGTTTATTAACCCATGGCCTTTATGCTGCAATTAACAATATGGCACATTCCATTCGGCAAAGTACTATATGCAATTGTGACCTTCTTTGTATGACCAAAGGAAAGATTGAACATTGAAATTATCTATCGATGATTCAAAGCAACAGTGGATATCGGATAAGGAACAATTAATGGAACCTCCTTCGATAAACCTTTCGGTATTTATATTTTTTGATCTACAATACCTTCGAACAGGATTGCAATCGTCCAGGTAAATCGTGCATAGTTATGTCGGTGCTTCCTAGATACCGATACATGCGGACATACGTATGCATCCTTTTTCGGCCCTTCTATTTGAAACTCTCTGTAATCCGGGTGGTCCTCTCTGTGGCATACGTTACAGAACGGAGAGAGTATTGACCGTCTCAGCGGGTACAGTGGAAATTTCCACTGCCCTACCCCAAGACTCTTGGTGACTACCACGTATACTTTCCGGTCGCAGTGGTTACTATACGTACGTACATGCAGTGAAACCTAAAGATATCTTTCAAGCTGTTGCAGTTCGTAATTCGTTGGATAGCAATTCGATAAGAAATAATTAAATTTAGTAGTGTCTACGCTATATCCATTTCAATTTAAATTTGAATGCATTTCGGTGATACAAATCAACAGCTAGGAATGAAAACGCACTATTTTTAATTAGTTTATGTAACGTAATTATCAACTGATGTATTTCTAATTTCTGACAACTGGGAAAATGTGCGTCATTAACTTTATTCCGTCGATATGCACAATTGCGTATGCACACACGAGTATCTATCACGTTTACCCCTACAGGTGGCACATTTCACTCATCTTCACTTAGCTTTTCAACATTATTTGTCTGCAGTTTATTCCTGTACGTAATTTGGACACAATAATGTATTGTAACGATGGGAAATATATTGATTTATCGACTTTCACTGCCAATGAGAACCACTGACAGGTATGCAGGACTTCCCCCATTTGAAAAGGTATTGAAGATAGCTCGAGCAGAATTTGCGGTGGGTCGTCTGACCTTGAGTTCAAAATTATACAAAATTTGCGCTCCTACGTATTTTTCATACTAGCAATCTTACCGTAAAAGAGAAGGAAACCAAAGATCGACGCAGAGTTAGTGAGCTGGTTGAGGGAAACACAAGATAGCGGTTCGTGCGTACCTATTTTTAGCTAGACGCCGTCCTTCGGTTTTACGCAACCACATAAAAAGAGAGCCATTGGCTGCCGCTTCGGTACAAGTCATACGCCTATCGCAAAGTGTGAAATTATTTATCAACTAATATTTTAGCTATATTCATTGAAATATTATGTTTCCGAAACGACAGAACATTTGTCAATGACTTTGTACAATCAGATACGGATCGCGCGATACAAATAGATTTGTATTTTTATTAATTTCCGGTAAGCACACCATCTGCAGAGAAGTATGTTTTAGCACCAACTAGACAGTGGCCTTAGTTACTTTTCAATAACGTTGAGACCGTACTGCTTACAGGTATGGCAGAGCTCTATTCAATGCTCAGTGAATGTAAGTATGTACAAAGGGGAAGCAGAATAGATCTATCACCTTATGGCCTTTAGCTACAGATGATGTCTCGGCGGTCGCTTCTACTCATATTTCATTGAAAAACCAATAGTAAAATATTCATATTCCTTAGATGGCGATTATGTAATATTATTGTAGTCAAATTACTAATGCTTCCAAAATGAAAATAACACCAAACACTAGTATAGTTAGATCAGTGCTATTCAACGAAAGTTTTGATGCAATGCTCAGTCGAGATACTTGAATTATATTAAGGGTATTATACAAAAATGCAATTATTTCGACTACCCAGCAAGGTAGAACAATAATCGTGGGCTTATTAAACAATTCAAACAACAATTACGGCAAACCGCAAAACGCTGCAGCAACAACACTAGCATAGATAAGTAACTTGTTTTTTTCTCTTTTATTTGACACCGCATACATTGAAAATTCACCATAAGAGACAAGATACACATGTTTAATAATATTTAAAAAATACACGTGGCGTTATCGCATTAGCTGCACCTCTAGCAGCTTCAAAACTAACTTTCCGGATTAAAGCGTCAATATAAACAATTGCTTTTCCTCAGCTTCCAGAGGGTGTTTCTTAACCGGACTGGTCCCAAATTCAAGTTGAAAATCGTAGCTATCTTCTCCAACAGTTCCAACAATATAGCGTTTGTGGTTTAAAAGTTATAAACAATTTAAAAATTGGCGAAAATGCTATAAACAATCAAACAATTGATATTGTTATTACGGCCGACTACATATACTTACTGCAACGGGGTATTTTTTATCGCGTAGCTTATTCGTTTCCCTTTCTTTTGACATCCTATTTATTAAAAAACAAGCGCCAGGAGCCGTGATAAGAATTTTTATAAATATTGTCGGTATCAATATGTCGATAACGATACATGTGGCGCCATCTCGCGTTTGCGGCCTTTTTCGCGTTTTGGCGCACCGCCAAAACCGAAATCCTGGATTACATCGTTAATTTAAACAGTTGCGTATTTCTCGGCTTCTAGTGCATAGTTTTTAACCGGACTTGTCTTAAATTAAAGGTATGAAGCATAGCTATGTCTCCCAACAGTTGCAACAATGTGGCGATTGTGGTTAAAAAGTTATTAACAATTGAAATATCGGCAAAAGTGCACTCCGGGTCACTGCAATTATTTTGGCTTCTGGAGGCGCTAGATCAATGATCGGGTGCTTAAAATGAAGGCAAAGGATGCCGCTACACGACTCTCAACGACTAACAAACGCTGCATGCATCGTTTATTTGTTATAAGCAATTTAACAATTCAAATTAAACCTGCACCAAAACTATACACGAAGGCCGAACTAGTGGTGAATCAGATTGTTCCTTGAACCAAGCGCTTCAATTTGAGAGGTCGTTGACTAACATCGGCCCAGCAGAAGCCGAGATAGTTCAATTTGTTTAATGAAATTATACACAAATGCGATTACTGCCGCTCCCTGGCAGGCTACAGCAATGACCAGACGACATAAATTAAAGCTAGAACTATAAGCTACCATATGCAACAGGTGTGAACATAATTCCATGTGAAGTTCATTTGTTATAAACAATTAAACAATTAAAATTGTTATTACGGCCGACTGCATATAGTTACAGCAACGGGGTATTTTTTATCGCGTAGCTTATTCGTTTCCCTTTCTTTTGACATCCTATTTATTAAAAAACAAGCGCCAGGAGCCGTGATAAGAATTTTTATAAATATTGTCGGTATCAATATGTCGATAACGGTACATGTGGCGCCATCTCGCGTTTGCGGCCTTTTTCGCGTTTTGGCGCACCACCAAAACCGAAATCCTGGATTACATCGTTAATTTAAACAATTGCGTATTTCTCGGCTTCTAGTGCATAGTTTTTAACCGGACTTGTCTTAAATTAAAGGTATGAAGCATAGCTATGTCTCCCAACAGTTGCAACAATGTGGCGATTGTGGTTAAAAAGTTATTAACAATTGAAATATCGGCAAAAGTGCACTCTGGGTCACTGCAATTATCTCCGCTTCCACTGGGCCGATTTTAGTCAACAATATCTCAAATAAAAGGGAAGAGAGTAAGCTACGCGACAAAAAATACTCCGTTTCTGTAACTATATGCAGTCGGCCGTAATAACAATTTTAATTGTTTAATTGTTTATAACAAATGAACTTCACATGGAATTATGTTCACACCTGTTGCATACGGTAGCTTATAGTTCTAGCTTTAATTTATGTCCTCTGGTCATTGCTGTAGCCTGCCAGGGAGCGGCAGTAATCGCATTTGTTTATAATTTCATTAAACAAATTGAACTATCTCGGCTTCTGCTGGGCCGATGTTAGTCAACGACCTCTCAAATTGAAGCGCTTGGTTCAAGGAACAATCTGATTCACCACTAGTTCGGCCTTCGTGTATAGTTTTGGTGCAGGTTTAATTTGAATTGTTAAATTGCTTATAACAAATAAACGATGCACGCAGCGTTTGTTAGTCGTTGAGAGTCGTGTAGCGGCATCATTTACCTTCATTTTAAGCACCCGATCATTGATCTAGCGCCTCCAGAAGCCAAAATAATTGCAGTGACCGGGAGTGCACTTTTGCCGATTTTTCAATTGTTAATAACTTTTGAACCACAAATGCCATATTGTTGCAACTGTTGGAGGAGATAGCTATGGATCGTAGCTTTAATTTAAGACAAGTCCGGTTCAAAAATATGCACTAGAAGCCGTGAAAAACGTAATTGTTTAAATTAACGATGTAATCCAGGATTTCGGTTTTGGCGGTGCGCCAAAACGCGAAAAAGGCCGCAAACGCGAGATGGCGCCACATGTACCGTTATCGACATATTGATACCGACAATATTTATAAAAATTCTTATCACGGCTCCTGGCGCTTGTTTTGTAATAAATAGGATGTCAAAAGAAAGGGAAACGAATAAGCTACGCGATAAAAAATACCCCGTAGCTGTAACTATATGCAGTCGGCCGTAATAACAATTTTAATTGTTTAATTGTTTATAACAAATGAACTTCACATGCAATTATGTTCACACCTGTTGCATACGGTAGCTTATAGTTCTAGCTTTAATTCATGTCCTCTGGTCATTGCTGTAGCCTGCCAGGGAGCGGCAGTAATCGCATTTGTTTATAATTTCATTAAACAAATTGAACTATCTCGGCTTCTGCTGGGCCGATGTTAGTCAACGACCTCTCAAATTGAAGCGCTTGGTTCAAGGAACAATCTGATTCACCACTAGTTCGGCCTTCGTGTATAGTTTTGGTGCAGGTTTAATTTGAATTGTCAAATTGCTTATAACAAATAAACGATGCACGCAGCGTTTGTTAGTCGTTGGGAGTCGTGTAGCGGCATCATTTACCTTCATTTTAAGCACCCGATCATTGATCTAGCGCCTCCAGAAGCCAAAATAATTGCAGTGACCGGGAGTGCACTTTTGCCGATTTTTCAATTGTTAATAACTTTTGAACCACAAATGCCATATTGTTGCAACTGTTGGAGGAGATAGCTATGGATCGTAGCTTTAATTTAAGACAAGTCCGGTTCAAAAATATGCACTAGAAGCCGTGAAAAACGTAATTGTTTAAATTAACGATGTAATCCAGGATTTCGGTTTTGGCGGTGCGCCAAAACGCGAAAAAGGCCGCAAACGCGAGATGGCGCCACATGTACCGTTATCGACATATTGATACCGACAATATTTATAAAAATTCTTATCACGGCTCCTGGCGCTTGTTTTTTAATAAATAGGATGTCAAAAGAAAGGGAAACGAATAAGCTACGCGATAAAAAATACCCCGTTACTGTAACTATATGCAGTCGGCCGTAATAACAATTTTAATTGTTTAATTGTTTATAACAAATGAACTTCACATGGAATTATGTTCACACCTGTTGCATACGGTAGCTTATAGTTCTAGCTTTAATTTATGTCCTCTGGTCATTGCTGTAGCCTGCCAGGGAGCGGCAGTAATCGCATTTGTTTATAATTTCATTAAACAAATTGAACTATCTCGGCTTCTGCTGGGCCGATGTTAGTCAACGACCTCTCAAATTGAAGCGCTTGGTTCAAGGAACAATCTGATTCACCACTAGTTCGGCCTTCGTGTATAGTTTTGGTGCAGGTTTAATTTGAATTGTTAAATTGCTTATAACAAATAAACGATGCACGCAGCGTTTGTTAGTCGTTGGGAGTCGTGTAGCGGCATCATTTACCTTCATTTTAAGCACCCGATCATTGATCTAGCGCCTCCAGAAGCCAAAATAATTGCAGTGACCGGGAGTGCACTTTTGCCGATTTTTCAATTGTTAATAACTTTTGAACCACAAATGCCATATTGTTGCAACTGTTGGAGGAGATAGCTATGGATCGTAGCTTTAATTTAAGACAAGTCCGGTTCAAAAATATGCACTAGAAGCCGTGAAAAACGTAATTGTTTAAATTAACGATGTAATCCAGGATTTCGGTTTTGGCGGTGCGCCAAAACGCGAAAAAGGCCGCAAACGCGAGATGGCGCCACATGTACCGTTGTCGACATATTGATACCGACAATATTTATAAAAATTCTTATCACGGCTCCTGGCGCTTGTTTTTTAATAAATAGGATGTCAAAAGAAAGGGAAACGAATAAGCTACGCGATAAAAAATACCCCGTTGCTGTAACTATATGCAGTCGGCCGTAATAACAATTTTAATTGTTTAATTGTTTATAACAAATGAACTTCACATGGAATTATGTTCACACCTGTTGCATACGGTAGCTTATAGTTCTAGCTTTAATTCATGTCCTCTGGTCATTGCTGTAGCCTGCCAGGGAGCGGCAGTAATCGCATTTGTTTATAATTTCATTAAACAAATTGAACTATCTCGGCTTCTGCTGGGCCGATGTTAGTCAACGACCTCTCAAATTGAAGCGCTTGGTTCAAGGAACAATCTGATTCACCACTAGTTCGGCCTTCGTGTATAGTTTTGGTGCAGGTTTAATTTGAATTGTCAAATTGCTTATAACAAATAAACGATGCACGCAGCGTTTGTTAGTCGTTGGGAGTCGTGTAGCGGCATCATTTACCTTCATTTTAAGCACCCGATCATTGATCTAGCGCCTCCAGAAGCCAAAATAATTGCAGTGACCGGGAGTGCACTTTTGCCGATTTTTCAATTGTTAATAACTTTTGAACCACAAATGCCATATTGTTGCAACTGTTGGAGGAGATAGCTATGGATCGTAGCTTTAATTTAAGACAAGTCCGGTTCAAAAATATGCACTAGAAGCCGTGAAAAACGTAATTGTTTAAATTAACGATGTAATCCAGGATTTCGGTTTTGGCGGTGCGCCAAAACGCGAAAAAGGCCGCAAACGCGAGATGGCGCCACATGTACCGTTATCGACATATTGATACCGACAATATTTATAAAAATTCTTATCACGGCTCCTGGCGCTTGTTTTTTAATAAATAGGATGTCAAAAGAAAGGGAAACGAATAAGCTACGCGATAAAAAATACCCCGTTACTGTAACTATATGCAGTCGGCCGTAATAACAATTTTAATTGTTTAATTGTTTATAACAAATGAACTTCACATGGAATTATGTTCACACCTGTTGCATACGGTAGCTTATAGTTCTAGCTTTAATTTATGTCCTCTGGTCATTGCTGTAGCCTGCCAGGGAGCGGCAGTAATCGCATTTGTTTATAATTTCATTAAACAAATTGAACTATCTCGGCTTCTGCTGGGCCGATGTTAGTCAACGACCTCTCAAATTGAAGCGCTTGGTTCAAGGAACAATCTGATTCACCACTAGTTCGGCCTTCGTGTATAGTTTTGGTGCAGGTTTAATTTGAATTGTTAAATTGCTTATAACAAATAAACGATGCACGCAGCGTTTGTTAGTCGTTGGGAGTCGTGTAGCGGCATCATTTACCTTCATTTTAAGCACCCGATCATTGATCTAGCGCCTCCAGAAGCCAAAATAATTGCAGTGACCGGGAGTGCACTTTTGCCGATTTTTCAATTGTTAATAACTTTTGAACCACAAATGCCATATTGTTGCAACTGTTGGAGGAGATAGCTATGGATCGTAGCTTTAATTTAAGACAAGTCCGGTTCAAAAATATGCACTAGAAGCCGTGAAAAACGTAATTGTTTAAATTAACGATGTAATCCAGGATTTCGGTTTTGGCGGTGCGCCAAAACGCGAAAGAGGCCGCAAACGCGAGATGGCGCCACATGTACCGTTATCGACATATTGATACCGACAATATTTATAAAAATTCTTATCACGGCTCCTGGCGCTTGTTTTTTAATAAATAGGATGTCAAAAGAAAGGGAAACGAATAAGCTACGCGATAAAAAATACCCCGTTGCTGTAACTATATGCAGTCGGCCGTAATAACAATTTTAACTGTTTAATTGTTTATAACAAATGAACTTCACATGGAATTATGTTCACACCTGTTGCATATGGTAGCTTATACTTCTAGCTTTAATTTATGTCCTCTGGTCATTGCTGTAGCTCGCTAGGGAGTGGCAGTAATCGCATTTGTTTATAATTTCTTTAAACAAATGGAACTATCTCGGCTTCTGCTTGGCCGATTTTAATCAACGACCTCTCAAATTGAAGCGCTTGGTTCAAGGAACAATCTGATTCACCACTAGATCGGCCCTCGTGTATTGAATTGTTATATTTTACATTTGATTGTTATATGTTATAGTTTATAACAATTAAACGGCGCACGCAGCACTTGTAAATCCATTATTGCCGTGTAGCGGCATCCTTTACCTTTATTTTAAGCACCCGATCATTGATCTAGCGCCTCCAGAAGCCGAGATAACTGCGGTGACCCTGAGTGCATTTTTGCCGATTTTTCAATTGTTAATAACTTTTAAACCACAAATGCCATATTGTTTCAACTGTCGGAGGACACAGCACATGCTTGATAGCTTGAATTTAAGATCAGTGATGTAGTCCTATGATCATGGATGTAGTTCGCTTTCCAGCCGTAATTATGGTATTTGTTTATAATTCCTTTAAACAAATTCAATTATCTCGGCTTCTGCTGGGCTGATTTTAAACCGATATTCACGATCCATATTCTTTGAGTGGCCATGTATACGTAATCGTATCTCCTCTCGTGTGTCCTTCCCTAACGCTACTATGTATTGGCAAAGGCTGTTCACCGGTTAGTTTATTTTTAACCATCCCCCTACCTCCACGATATTTCGCCGATATCTCCGAATACCATGCCTCTAACAACTTGATAATGATGTAATCGAAATGTTGACAAGCTCGCGTTGGAAGAAATCACTATTTTAATTTTAATAGTGCATAATTTGAAATTCATACGTATTGCCTCTTCTTCTCAGTTCAGACTATCGGGATGCATAACTAGCTAATGCAGTACGATAATACAGAGACTAGGGCCAAGTCTTTAGAGACCGGAGCGGAGTTCATATATACACAATGTGTTGGGTCATCCGGGCGAGAATATTCGTGACAACGGGGTTACCTTCGTTTTTCTTTCCGGTACCCTCGTCCCCTTCCTTCTTTCTTTTCGTGAGCAAATTGGAGCATCCTGCCATGAAAAACTGCTACCTGGAATATCTCGTCTTTGAGAAAGAAACTATTTTTTGCTTCTATTGAAGCAGATTATCAGCCTTTGCAGTCTACCAACGGATGCAGCGTAAGAAAAAATAGGATCGAAATATTACAGAGATTGTTGTGTTTCATAAAGAATTCATAGAGGAAAAGGACATTAGTCTACTATCAGCCAATAATGGGAGAAGATAATGATTAATTTAATTAATCGTTGTTTAGGCCGGGTGTATAGCAAGGCCATCTCGCTGAAAAGTACATTCTTACTATACTTCGTCCCGAAACCAAGATCGATTGGGCAATTTAAACTTACCTCGACCGAAGGTATGCCTTTTAGTGAAAAGGAAGCGCTTCTGTAAATTCAAATCGGTTCAACTTGTTTGTACGACATATACATAGAATAAGGGGCATGAAAATCTTGAGTATTACTTTATTCTGTGTTCATACTCTTACAATTCATACATCTCTAATGAATCCACCGACAGGAATACCGATCGTCGACATTAGAATCATTCGATACATTTCATTCAATTAAAACCATCAAATCTACGAACGTTAATTAATAATACGACTTTGGGTATGAACTCGCCGCTAGTAAGTTCTATAATGCTAGAAACATGTAGGGGCCCTATTTTATGAATTTACAGTGGAGTGCTATTTTTGTCGAGACTTGAGCGTTAAATTGTTGATCGTCCTAAATAAAAAATCATATTTTTATTTGATGAAACGTGTAATGCTTTGCTCCGTGTAAAATAGTATCGTGAAATTCTTCTATCTCATGAGAGAAATATTTTTAGCAGATACGTATTATGTGTTAAATTTAGAACGCTATAATTAAGGTACGCGTATGTACACTGATCACATTGAAACCTCGTGGGAATATTTTTAAACTTCTGGGAAACCCGTGGAGATAAGAAGCATCCACTTTTCCTGCGACAGATCATACGACGAACAATTCTAGTACGTATTTTGCAATTGTTCATCGGTTCGGCGAATATCCTTTAGTAAATGAGTTTGATACTTTCTCAATGAAAGAACACATGGAAATAAAGCTTATGAATATGAACGGTTCGCTGATTGCATTTTTGTATGCAGCAAAACGATACGTTAGTTAAAATACACGCAGAGCCCTGCGTGGCATACGCAGCTTAATCTACATACATATGTCTTACGGTTCGTTGCCGTGAATTAGCGCAGTCGTGAAATTTTTGGTAGAAATAAAACGCTGATTTTACGCCTTGCAATTAGTGTCCGCCGCTTAAACGGTCGCTTAAGCGGCAAACAGTTCAAAGCGACATGTCACGAATTTTTCAGTAAATTAAATTGACTAGAGTTTGGGAGTGTGTCCGCCCTGTGTGTTTCAATTTTCCATGTTTATTCAGCGTTACATTGATTCTTCTCTGAATGAATACAAAATCTTTTTGCCTGCGTCTCGCAATGCTGCTTCCATTTTCCTTTTTTGAATACGTCTAGCAAAACTTGGAATGCAACACTTTATTCAATATCGTTTGTATTTATCCTGGATTATTTCACGAGGATTGTTTTTTGTACAACGTTGTAAGCGAACAAGGATTATGTATTTGATATTATAACATGAAATGAAACGAAGATTGATGTTCAAGTAACGCCGTATATTATGTAGTGAACATAGAAATCTTTCAAAACCGCGACACGCTTCTGAAAAGCTATTTCGAAGCTTTACATCGAATGTGCCGTATTAGGAAAGGCGGATCTGCTTTTATTTTATTCGAACTCGAATACTGTTCCGCCGTCGCATCGTTTCATCACGCTGCTGTGCACATATTGTTGCACACGCTCAAATAATTACCGAAGTGTCACGTATATAGATCGAGCAAGTTACGTAGCAGGATAGGAATTGGTATACGGACCTGGGGAGGAAATTATTTGAAATGTCAGAGGCATGAATTTGGTAACAAAGTTTACCCTGTAGACTGGTCACGTGACCCAGTCCTGCTGCGAATAAAGTTGACTCGACGTGCGCACACCGAGGAAACTCAGAAAAATCAACATCACATTGATGGGCGTTCTCGAAGTAACGTTTCGCCGATCACCGCCGTGCATCGCCGCTGGTTTTTCCTCTTCTATAAACAGGAATGTAACAATGATAAAATAACGCTGGCGTGGTTAAAATAGCGTCGAACGCTATACAGAGTCATGACAAAAATTTAACTACTTCAGTTCAGTAGCGGGGAGTGGAAAATACGTAACGCGTTGAAAGAAAAATGCTCGCTACGAGAAATGAGGTATATTTTTTTCAGCGAGATACGGGGAATAGGAAACCTGAAATCACTGACCTTCGATTACGTGTATCATGATGTATGCTGGTCTTGCGTTGCTCGGAGAACAAGTGTAGTTGGCTCCGTGAGAGATCTTCACTTTATCAACCACAAGAATGGATCCATTTTTTGTAGCCTCCACCCTAACCCCTGGCTCGTCATCGTAATTAATCATGCGACCTTCGCGATACCAAAATATAAAGCTGGGTGACTCCGTGGATGCCATCAGTTGACATTCTAGACGTAGACTAGATCCTTGCTTGACGTGAAGATCCGGTCCTCCCGGAATCATTGAGTACGCCTCTGTGATACTTAGACGAATGAATCGCTGCTGAACTGGTTCCGTTTGAATCTGTCGCAGCAAACGATATCTCAGTTGTCACCTCAATTGTCACCGCGAAATTCGTTCAAATGCTTGCAAAATTCGAATGGGTTTTGTTACGTGCATTTTGCGTATTACCTGGCACTCGTAGAGCCCCGCGTCTTCGTGTTTTACGTTCTTTATCAGTAGAGTCCAATCTGGACTGTTCGAGACAACTACGAATCGTGTGTCAATTGCATGGGTACCTCTACCCACTGTTAATAGTTGTCTATCCTTCCTTCTAATCCACGTTACCTGAAACAAGGAATTCGACAGTCGTGCAAATGCTGCATGCAAACGAAGCACGAAGAGAGCTAAGGAAAAGCTTTCATCGGCTTTTATCTTTTGCGACCTTTAGCCAATAGAGATACGGAAGGCTGCTTCTTCCGCCACACTTAATACCAATAATAAATGGTTTCCCCTTTCATAAGTACGAAACACCGTCATCCGGATTATCCATCCGCAATGCTATTTTTATCTCGCAACGACTGCTACTCTTGTGCTTGTGGCAAAGAAGATTTAGAAAATACGTGAATGCCATTCTCCCATGGACGTAGACATACGTTTAAGTAGATACACGGATAATCTTTCTTGATCTGTCGCGAAGAAGAGAAAATATTGCAGCAGGCGTGAAGTTTTCAAGTCGATTGCCAGAGTGGCCGCAAAATCCACTCGTCGTTGAACAGTAGAGCGAGGCGTATTTGGAGAACAAAGCGGCGCTCGAAAGCTAAACGGTACGTTGCAATGGGCGCACGATAACTCGACGAATATCCCTCTGAATTACCATAATTGCCATTCTGCGAGTTCGTGGGGCAACCGAACTCGTTATTGGCTGTATAGCCAGTGGGAAAAGATAGGCCCCGTCAGTGTTCCTGACGATGACGCTGGGAAAAGGATACTGGGTACTTTGCGTGCCTTAATTGTCTTTGTCGAGTATTCTCGACGTTCGCGGCAAGTACGTTTCACAATTTCCTGATGCGGCTCTGAAGATCGACGAGCACTGACTCAACGAGAACACTCGAGCATAAACGAGCCAAATAATTAACTGCTGCGACATATTTAGCCCGCTTCTACCGCTCGCGCTGATTACTAATCCAATCGTTCTGTTGCTTGATTTCTTTTAATCGTCCAGCAACGGCTAATCGTTTCAACAGCTTTGTTTCCTGTTTTTTTTCTCGACGTTTCAGTAAACGGGTCGTACTCCGATCCCGTGCCCGGAGGATTTACGAGGACTTGGTGTTTATAGGGCCATAGCGTAGCGTATTCGCGATTCGTGGCGGTCGAAGGAGAAGCGGGCCGATTTGTCTGTTTCTCGTGCACGCGGAACCACGTATGCGAGGAGAAAACTCAACCCTCGAGGTACGTAGACGTGCGCGCGCGCGCGTGCGTGGAAAAAGGTGTCGAGAGACAAAACAGCTTGGCGCCTTCGCGTCATGAATAAAAGATCGGACGAAGGATCGAGCTTCTTTGGGCGGCTATGTGCGCGTTGTGCAATCGATTACTATTCGTGCTTTTCAATTATCGAGATACATATTGTGGGCCGAGTATGCGCCACAGCTTATCTTCGACTTCCTACGAAAGCGTTGACAATTTTTTCCCCCTCCTTCTAGGTTGTTGCATTTTTGATGGATTTTTAATCCGCAAACTTTTTTCTCGGTGGCCTGATCTTTGCGTTGCAGCATCTGTTTTCTTCTCTTCTAAAAAAAGCACTCATAGAAAAGTTTACCCGTTTATGAGGAAATCGTTGGCTCACTCTTCTGTACCACCGTATTGCAGTCATCTGGTGCAGTCCCAAATCGGTTTTATCCATGCCTCAATTCCATTTGGACAGCTTTGTTTCTTGATAAAGAAAAAAGTATCGCGGCATCGCTACCGCGTTGGCCGCGTGGGGATATTCGAAGGTGAACTTTCTCCACGGCACTTCACAGACAATTCGCTACGCGAATCAGAAAATTGGAGGAGTTCCTGACTCGCGATGGGGTTTCCTCCTGGATCTGGATCGCACGTGTACCGATTTCCGAAATATTCATCCTGCTTCCGACCACCCCGAAATTTATACTCGGCGCAGCAGTTGAATATATCGTCGAAATTCTCCTCGTCGCCTCTGCGTACGCGTATATCGTCGCACGACTCGCGATCCGGTATAATTTGCGTGGCCAACCCTGCACTTGAATAGTTTTGACAATTTATTAATACTGTCGATATGATTTCTCTTATCGCGTTCAATCGGCCGGGTAACCGATCCCATTTCGTTACACTAAAATATTGGAAAAGTCCGTGGCGAGAATGGGCTTCCCGTTATTGTTTGTACTTTTTAGCTTTGTAACTTTAGCCGTGTCAGTGTGTATCCACGAATCGCAAACGTACAACGTTGTACCACATAGTACGGTACGAGCAATTGAATTTTTTTAGGTTTCTGTGTCGTATCAGCGCGTGCAATCGGAGCCATTCCTTGGCGATTCGAATTGAAATTCTAGTCGCGTGTGAATCGATCTTTGGCCAGTGCCAGCTTCCTTTTTATAGGCGAATGCGCGTTCCGCATTTCCAGTTGCAGCAGCTCGAAAGTTCGCATCTCAGCTTCATCCGCGATGATCAATTTTGAAACGCCTTTCGTATTCCTTGGTGCGACGTTAAGAATATTATCAGTTGCAACTTATACCGAATGAGAACAGATCCGTTTGAGTCCTATCTAAGTCTGCGAAAAGGGGGAAGAGTAATTGTCGTATCTGAATTATGAAAAGGATACGCTCGGTTAAGTGGGCAATTTCCTAGGGTCTATTGTTTCCGGGGAGATCCATTTTCCCACCCTCGACAGTGAATCCTCGTAGATACCGATTGCGTGGCAACCTCGAAGCAGTGAACGAGTATCCGTCAAGTGAAAGAGAAGCAGGAGTGAATATAACGACGCGCGTTTTCATTACAAAGAGGCTGTTACTCGAGACTGACTTTTTTTCCCCTTTCATCTCTTTTCTGGAATTTTCTTCCGAGGGCTTCAAGTTCGCATACAGCCGACTCTAGCCCAACGTTTCTTCCAGAGGCGGGAGAAAATTGCGACACAGTAGAGCGATTGTTCGCGTCACCGCCACGAATATCGCGACACGAATGTTAATCGCGCTCCCGTTCTAGGCATTCGAAACTGCGGTCCCGAGCGCGTTAACGCTTGCAACATTAATACTGAGAAATTACGTTCCACCTGGCAAGGGGAAGGGTCTCCACCCACTCGGACGTACTCTCTTTCACTCGCTTATTTGCCGGCCTCTTGGCGATGAGCAACTGCTCGCGGTGTGTTGCGTGAAACGACCGTGTCGTACAACTTCTCTTCGAGATACGTTTCCCGATTTCCGCCCTTTGCCGCGGTGACCTCAGCCCGAGGCTTGCATACAGGGAGAGCACGGTGCACCGATCATTTATTAACGGGCATACCTCGCGAGAAAGGCGAAGCAACGGGAAGGGGGCGTGTATGCGTCGAGTTTGCATCGGGGAAATGCAACGTTCGTTCAAGTAGCTGGCTCAAAAGCCTGCTAGACCATTTTTGAAACGTTTCATTAAATAATTGACGTTTCATCTTCTTACACGACCACGTACAATGGAACTGCGAGTCGTCGAAAATTCTGATCCCTGTTGCTTTACGAAATTAAAAACGTTCCACGATACTACAGTGTACCCGCAGTGGACTTAGCCAGGGTGCCGAAAATCTCTACGACCCACGTTTTGATGGCAAAACGTGCAATCTGTGACACGATTTTTTGTCGATGTGTCTGCTCTACAAGCTCGTGTACGGCCTGCGTATTTCCTTGATGCATATTGGTCCGCATACACATATAGGTATGTAATACGTGTTGCATATACGAGCCCACTCGCGCACAGGCCTGGTATGCCTTGTATACATCATCTAGGATGCATATATTTGCCCGCATGCATACAGATGTACTCACTATTCCAGGACCGGTGAATCTGCAGGGTAGCATGGCGTTACCGCCAGTCTGGGCCAGGATATCCTTGACAGATGCAGCTACCGAAGAAACGACATTATTCCGATTCCGCGTATCCTCGCTGGTCGGCGCATCCTCGCGAATAGCGCCATCTGAAAATGTTGAAAAGCTCTCTGACTATGTGCCTTGGCCGCACCAATCTATCTGGATTGCTCGGAAAATTGGCAGAGGGAATAAACGTGCTATTATCGCACACGCGCGGAAAGATATATTCGAGGCTGACAAGTCCCCTTGCCACGAGCATACGTGTACATCTCCCAATAATTAACATCGGGCGGGCTAAACGAGGAGCGGCGAATCGTAAAAGAAAAAGCCGCGTTTTCAGTTCTGTGTGTTCTGCGATTCGATCGCTAACGCCTAACGAAGGTTCCTCGGGAAAATGAATTTCAAAGAACGATACTTCGTAGCATCATATTAGAAAAGTTTAGCGCAGGTCGAGTGAAAACTTTCCACCGTCGATGTTTGTCTTGTCCTTCTGCACGAAACTTGGGCCGTTAAGCTTTTATCTTTGCTTTGCTTTTTCACTTCTTATAGTTCCGTTCAAAATACAGCGTCTCGATTTATACTGGCGCGGTTTCTTCATCGGTTTGAGAACCGCGGTTCTGTTCCAAATCATAACCGCCGTTTTAGGATGACATTTTTCCTGGACCGAAAATCTCGCTATCGAGTAACGTACGTGTTACGACTTGGACTCCAGCCGAAAACTCAAGAAATTGCATACGCGGAAATATCGTACGACGTTCTCGAGAATTGCAAAAGTCATTGCACCGGATGTTGATTGGGCGAGCCAAAAAGCTGTGCCAAGTCAGAAGTGAATGTGTCGTTTCGCAAGTCTAGACTCGGGAAGCGTGCAAAGCTGCCCTCGAACGGGTGTACGCATGCATTTACAGTTCCGAGGAGAACTAGCGTTGGACGATTCGTGATATTTCTATGTATCGGACGCTTGCCTTAGAATCGATGCGACACCCTCAGTAGGTGTTATCAATAGTTACCGTTTCAGCCTTCTTGGTAATATTCGAAACGTCGACCGAAGTGTTGGTTGCAACTGGGTCGTTGGCAATTACCGAAGTTATTCACTCAGCTATGCAGACTGAAGCGAGCGGTTGCGGCCGCCACAGAATTTAAGATTCACTGTACGTACACCAGCAGAGTACGGGTGGATCTCGGCCGCCCCATCCACTGGCCATCTGCCTACGGTCTTGCTGCCATCCTGGTTGACGAGCTTCTTAAATTGCATTACTTATTAGAGCGAGTGCCTTAAAATTGTACGCTCCTCTCGGCTCCGGCCGTGCCTGCTAATTTGCACTGGCAAAGAGAGGGGCCGGTAATTCGGGGTTAGCTCGGCTTATCTGCTCAGCTGCAATATTCGCAAAGGGCTGAAAACCTCTTCTCTTCTCTGTCTTCTGATTAGAGTAACGATTTTTCGACTGCAAGATGATGGAATTATCGTGCACGTTTGACACAGAGGAAGCAATCTGACATGGCGAACGATAGAGTTTCTTGATTCTTCTTGGGCGAGTAGATCAATCGACAGAAGAACAGCATGGGTTCGCGTAGACAAACTATGATTGTACGAGCGGAACGAGAATCAAACGAGCAATAGAGACCGATGGATGAACGCAGAATGTAAATATCTTCAATGGTGTATGGATATAGTCGTGCGTGACATATGCATATAGGTGATAATGCACACATCTGCTCAAGCCAGTATGTTCTTATGCACTCGGTTACACTGACCGTCTAGCTGCGCCGTGCTGGTGTGCGTTGTTCGCCGTTTCATCCATGCGAGTTTCAACTATTCACGGCACACCAAGCACGATCGATGCCTAAAGGGCTTTGACCACCGGATAAAGGTCTCCATGAACTTTGCGAACGACGTTTATGAGACCGATCGACGATGCGTCCAACCATTAACTAAATATGGACATAAGCCGGTGCGATCAGGCGGAAACCCATTCAGTTTGCGAACGACTATCTTTTCATATTAACGAAACGATACTCTATTGTTTATTCGAATACCAGTGGAAATATTAGGGGATTTGATCAAATAACTTTGATCCTACGAGATAGGTGCAAACTAGACTTTTTATTCGCCTACGGAAGGGTCGTGTCTCGGGATAGTAAAGGAAGGAGTAGAAGCACGTTGGTTTACGCGAAAGGGAGTCATCGGTTCTCGGGGAGAGTAGGGCAAACATTGATAAGGTGCAGCAAGGCTCATTTCATTCATCGAGTCCTACCTTTTTGCGGGTACAATTACTCCGGCTAGTAATAAGGATGCGAAGAGATGCGCGGCAAAGAAGAAATGTGGTTTAGAAACAGACGCAAAGGAGAGAACGGAAGAGCGGAGAAAGTGTCGAGGATGCAGGTAGAGTTTAGAGTGCAGGGAAACAGAATTGAACCTAGGAGAACAAGACTATCGGTCTGCTCTATCTACGGTCCCGTCTCCATCGTGAATACGAATGAGCTCCTGGTCGATCGGGCTGGAGCACTAATTGAGAAAGTTCGCCGGTACCGCCGCTGGTGTTTCCCCCGGATGAAGATAGCCAACTACCTCTGGGGCAAGCCTGCTCATCCATTCCTCTTCTTCGTGATTAAGGCCTGCTCCTTTAGGCGGTATTCGAGGGTCGGAGAACTAACAGGAGAAAGGGAAGCGCGCGGCAGTTCTTCGTAGCCGAAGCTACTGAGAACAGTGGTAACGGGCGGCGTTTAACTACATTTCCGTCCTTTTTTCGTCTCTTCTCCGTATTAGCGACGTTAAATCGTTAACTAGAGACAACTCGACGGGGCATTTGTACTATTGAACGATGTCTTGACTTACCTGTCAATTGAATAAGGTAGCCCGACGATACCAGCAGCACGAAAATCAATCGAAGTGCACCCATGATGGTGTCGACTCAAGTGTCCATCGTGCGTTTATCAGCGAGCGCGTCTAAAATAGAAATACACGTGAATTGAAGTATCGATTTTGAACGGACAGATAATTAATTAAGAAGCAGAATAGAATGTAGATTCACGGTACAGACTGCTATATTTTTTTTTCCCTAGGAGCATAATAGTGGAACGGATCTCTTCTGGCGAAATACCTAATTAATCCGTGATATGCATAGCTTGGATCGCAAAGCCTTATCGCGAACGAAAGCCGGCTGTACATTGTTAATGCGGATCGATGACTACGATTCACATACATCTACCGTACATGCATTCATCCGTTCGACCCCACAGCGTGGCAAGAGCTTGTTGGCTCGGAAAATGTGTCTGGGATTTCGCGGCGCTGTATCGAGTATCTCGAATAATCCAGGTAAACGACAGACTATCGGCTGCTTCTCTACGTGTACAGGTTTGTCCAAGCTCCTGTACCGGCCATGAACCGAACATGTTGCGCGAGCCTACTCGACCGATCATCCTTCCATCACCATTCGATGCGTCGTTAAACGAACAATAATGCGTTCTCGTTTTCCACGTGCCAATCGGTCAAGCCTTTTCCTTCGACGAATTTCCGATCTTCGTATTGCTGTTACTGCAATTTACGGTAGCAACGTTTCATTTGCGATTCATTATCCGAAGTAACAGATGCGTACAGCCAATTGTTGCTCAACGAATTTATAATCAGATACGATGCAAAATTGTAACAGGCAGGAAATAAAACCGAGTATTACGTCGAGCGTTTCCCACGATGCGTCGGGTCGTCTAATTAATTCATGTAAACCCCTGTGCATGCAAATATTGATTTTGTCCGAAACATTAACGCGATACAGAATGATATTCTCGATTCCGTGTCTCTCTCTGGGGCGATAAGCGTAATTAAAATGTTTTATAAAAACACCGCCGGCGCAAATATCGAAAACGATGTTTCTATTCCATTAAGATTTCCTTATTGGCTCGATCTTCGAGCCGGATGGGTATATCCCATGTCCGTGGAAAAAACAGATTTCTCTTGTTGTTCTATAGGCGCTGCACCGTGTACAGAACAGTTAGTTTCACGTGTTCGAGATCCAACCGGGAACAACTCGCGTCCATTTAATTTCGCAAGTTCGCGTACGGCCACGTAATTCCGCCACTTAATTAGACGATGCTTTAACTTCCAGCTATGCTGGATAGAGTTGCAAGCTCGCGATGAAAGCTTCCGGTTCGTGGTTGCGAGTACAAATAGGGGCGAACGCGAGAGCTTACCTGTCCGCTTTTTGGCCCGAGACGGCGCTCACCTATTCATTTAAATAAACTTCTCTTAAGTTAGAAATAAGTTCAAGAAATAAGTTCAATTCGCGTTCCTCGCCGTTTCCTTGAACGTCTCGTACAGACTTATGGGACTGTAGAACTCCATGCACAGTAGTAGACAATGCGCTTTAGCTTCCAGAAACCACGATCGTTGATTTTCTATTATTTCCCGACGCTTTTTTCCGTTCTATTGGCCACCAAATTTTTTATCGAAAATATAGAAGGTTCATGGAACGACCGTTTGACAAAAGAATTCGACGATAGCGCGTAAAACACGCAGGTTCTTTAAATGGAACGGGCTCGAGGAGGGTGAGCGTTTTACGACTAGCCCGAGAAAAGCAGGAGACACGAGAAACGGGCAAATTAGTGTCGGCGCAGAGGGTAGAAGCCCGAAAACCTCGAGAGGAGGGAATATAAATGCGGACACTTCCATCGCGGGTCACGTACTTTTCTTTCTTGCATTTGTCGCGCTTTTCGTCAGCATTGCAGAGACAAGAAAAAAAGGCTCGGAGAGGTACGTGGCCTTTTTCAAAGAACAACTCTAAGGTAATGCGAAAATAAAGCTGGAGGGAAGTTGGAAGATTTGCAAAGGTTACTTGCGAGCATCCACGCTGGGACGATTAGCATTGTTTACCGGATAATTGTCAATGAAAGCAGGCAATTCGTTTTAGTGGTACATAGTTGGAACTCGCTTTTACATATTTTTCACACCAAACTAGGAATTACGTTTCCGCAACGCACATTACTGCAACGCAATGCAATATTATTATTATTCTTTTGCGGGTCACCTGATGCCGATTACACTTGGCGGTTTAGTTATCCGCTTATTCTTGCATGCTAATTCCCACAAAGCATCGCGACTTAATTTATATCCTACTTTAAACGCAGTTTTTGTAAATTTGAATAAAAAGCAATTAATTGTATCTCAGCCTGTCGACCTTAACGGGAAATAGTTATGGAGGAAGTCCACGTAATAGAGGATTGCGGCCGCGATTGCTCGGTGGAGCGCATACGACACAGATACTGCGCCTAGCTCTGTTACACAGACATTCCCGATATAATATTTAACTCCTCTCGCAGTTTCTCTCACGGAAAAAGCGGCTTTACAGCGAAGCATGACTTACTACCGAACGAGTCGAATTATTGATTGCAACACTCGACGATGTACTATTAACGGGAATGCGTTCTCTTCGTGGTCACTACCATTGTTACGGGAGCCCTATAATATCCTACGTACACTCGGTATCGTTTCGTTTCCTTGCCACGTCGTAACATATGAGAGGGATTTTCTTCTTTTAACATTCGTTCGTTCGTTCGTTCGTTCGTGCACCAAGTGAATATCGAGAATGGAAACTGGTCGGATAACGAATGGTCGCTGAACATCCGCTATCTCTTAAATTTCAGGCAACACATCGGAACGGAATAAAAACGACAATTTCTGGTCAAACTGCTACGCGGGAGAAAAGTATGGCGCAAGGTGTGAACGTGCGAGAGGAACAGTTTTGCCACGCAAGGAGAAAATTGGCTTTCCCTAGATGGCAGTTGCAGAGAACGAAGCCCCGCTGCTTGAAAATGTCTGCACGTGGCACCGAAGCCGCATATGGGGATACTTGAATTATGTACATATATAACACCGGCCGCCGACCGTCTTGGCGGTGTAACGAGCTGTCGATGTCAAGGCAACGAACGAACAGCAACCCTTGCCACGTAGAATTTATTGGTACGTCATAACGAAAGCGGATGCTTGTTCGCACCACAGTCCCTTGCCACATCTCCGATTCACAATTCAGACCTCTTCATTTAGTTCGTTGTAACCCCTCGTGTGTCAGCGAGTTGTTACGGAGGGTCGTGTTCCGATTTCACGTCGATCAAATCGTGCCGAGACGTATATAGCTACCGTAAAGTATACTGCAGGTGCTGTTCCAGAACCTAATAGTTGTAATGACTTGAAACAACTCTAATCATAATTGTATCTCTTCCTTTTAGGAATTTAGGGACAGCCGCAAGATCGTAGAAGCACGCTAGTTTTATGTGCTTTCATCATGATTAAGTTAAATTATACACGAGGTTGATGTTACCTACGTGGTTGGATTTGGAGTAGCACAACATGGTAGATGAAATTTTGTAACAACGTTGAATCGATCGTGATTGCGATAGACTGGGGTAAAATCGTCAGGAAACACAGATATCTGCAACTGTCCACGTGTATACGTATAGATGCTTCCAAGTGCGCTCGCTTGTTCATTCCAGCACGAAACTTTTCCAGCGTATCCTATCGTACCGTATCGAGAAAACTTTCGCCGCCCAAGTTTTATCGCTTGCCACCGTCTCCTCGTATTCTTCTATTTGCTGAAGGAGGTATTAGATGTTGTAGAAACAGGACGGGGAGGGATTAAACCGGCGCAAGAACCGATGGAAAACAAAGACCCAGAGTCGAGGGAGCGGCAGGGGAAACGGAACGGCGAGCACGACTTCGTGCTGGTCGATTTTCAAATCGCAGGAAATACCATTTGAAATAATCGTGGATCGTTTCTGCAGTTGGCGAACTCGAGTCTTGCACGGGCACGGGCACGCGACGGCGCAGCACGTTTTTTCGCTTCAAGTTCGGTCAGTCGGACGAATCGGCAAACGAGTTTAAACTTTGTTCGTTCCTATTATTTTTGTATGCTGGATAATCGAATCGCGATATTCGCGATACGATGGTACTTTTGCGCTAACTTTTTTCGCATTCAATTCGCCGGACCACTGGCGTTTCTTTATTCGAGCACGCGCCAGATTACTTTTATAATCAAATGAAAGAATGCATTGCTCGACAGATTTCTGCTTCGCTGGTATTAAACGGGTCGTTCAAGTAGCGAATCAGTTGCGCCCGTCCGTCAGCGTTCTATACTGTTAAATTCTTCGAGACAAGGGCAGACGGGGGGTTGTGCGAGGTCCTATCAATGTCGAAGGTGGTGAGGAGAATTATCGAGATTGTAGCTCCAATGAATCGACAAAGAAATGAAAGACCCGCATAGAAGAGAGGAATCCCCGAGGTTGCTTCAACGTCTTTCTTCGAGGATCTCAAGCGTGATGTGTTCCACTCGTTTCTCTTAACTCCGTCTCCTCCTCGTTCGTTCTTTTTCAACGAGGAATGGCAGGCGAAACGAAAGAAAGGGGCACGGAAAATGTACCTGCTTCCGTCATTCTTGAAGGGCTCGTGAATCATGGCACAGAGTTCGACGTAAAACTCTTTGTTCGTTATCAGCCGCCAAATAAGACTTTCGGACTCTTTTAATAGACGCTGCTTCGATTCGACTCGTTGGTACTTTCGACATTTCAATTGTTTCAGCTTTTCTTTATCACGCAGATATTGGTGCGAACAGATAAAAAAAAATTTAACGCAGTCGGTCTGCGACTAGTTAAAGGATGCAAGACGTCGTGGAACTAAAGCCTGATAGGTTTGACGGGATTTAGTACTTGTAATGCCAAACTCGGCGTCTGCTGTTGTGGCCACCTTTGGTAGACGTATTAGGGAAAAGCCGCCAGATTATGGAGGCGGAGTAAACACGGCCCAGTTCTAAACTCTGCGACATTTTCAAAGTTACGCTGTCCGATGCACCCCCCTTAAACGCATTAAAACCTCCTGTACGTGCATATCCAGCTCGAAGGAAATGTGTTCACTATTCTGCGTACCTACATATGATACATGCGCAAATATAAACTGATATCCATAGACTGCAATGAAAGCGCCCGTGGTTCTTCATAGCTACGATGTTCTTTGTGTAGCTATGAAAATGATTCTTTAATTCTTCAAAACTGGGTAACTGGGTGTAGCCTTTCTCCCCGATCTTTTTATTCGTTGGGTCCCGTTGCGCTTTGCACATCGCTATCGTCCGCGCTGTATATTTGATTGTCACTTTTCGAATTTGTATTCATTTCAGCCTTTTTCGTATTCTATCCCATTCGAACGAGCTGCATTATAGATCGTGCGAAATCCAAGTGTTTGACCTCAATCGGATACTCGACTCGCGAAGCAAACAGACGCAAAGGAGAAAAGGAAGGCACAGCTAGGGATGATACAGAGGGAAAGAGTGTGGCATATGAGAGAGAGAGAGCGAGGGAGAGAAAGAGACAGTGTGAGAATGGTGGATGGAGGAACTTCGTAGAAATTCCATTCGACTCTGATGAGTCGCGAAACTAGTATGCATCTATTAATAAATCGCGATACCGATAGTATCCATGGTGAAGAATTGTGCAAATCGATTCATTGAAATCCGCTAGAAATAGGCTGGCTGTGATTTCCCAGAAGTTTAAAGCCACTTTCATTTTGATATCCCAGTCTACTAAAAAATTATTGCAGCTCGACTGTAGGGAACCAGTTAAAGCTTGATTTATCGTGCACGTAATTTATCATGCACAAAATGTTCGAACTTCTTAACTTGGCCTGGTGACGGCGCGTAATCTCGCAAAAATAATTATGCTTAACTTAATTGGATGTCTAATTATTCACTTCGCCCCTTATTAATTCTGACGAGTGTCGGATCGATGGAGGCCAGGAGCAGTACCGACAGTATGAGAAATAAAGTGGATCGAGTACCGAATTTGACATCGAAATTACCCTGATTAAAAGGATCTTCATGCGTTTATTGCAATATAATGATCATGTTCAGGAAATATGCGAATACAAGGGAACGTGAAAAATGAAAATCGTCTACGCCCTACGCGAAATGGTTCGATATCGGTGATACTTGAATTTCTATTTTCCTTCGCGTTGGGTTTTTCTTGCTTAATTACATTCTCGCAGCCGCACCACATTTATCTTTGCTCGTTCGTTCTGGCTTATCGGAAAGGACAAAAGGTAAAATAAAAAGTCGCGTTGTTACGCGAGCGCTTGATTACGACGACATATACATGTAGGGGTAAAAGGGTGCAATAAAAATAGTCTCGATTCGTCAAATTGGATTCACTCTAATTTTCTTGATCGAACCTACGATGAATCGGTGGAAGGTGACAATTCGGTTGAAAATTTTTCTCAGCGGCACGTGCCGGAAACGAGCTACCTAGACCTTTGGCCTCGTTCCCTTCTATCGTCCGAGACTGATTCGCGAAACGATTGCTTTTCTTGCTATCGTTTTTTCATCCCTTCTTTTCTTCTTTCCTTTTACGTTCACTTTGTCCTCTCCTGTTGCGGTTTGCCCTCCGCGCTTCGATGTCGGAGCATTTCAACGTGGAACGTGACCATTCTGTTCTCTCAAAGTGTAATATATTTTTTATCAGAATCCTTCCCTTTCCTAGAATTACAGACTGACTATATCGGCAACAGTATGTCAACCTTTCTGATCTTCATTGCAGTCCGACGTGTACGCAACCGAATCGCTATGGCATCCGTAAACGCTGTCATTGAGAGGGGACGCAATCGTGGCCACTGGCTCTCAGAAAAGAGATCAAACGGTCAGAATTCCAACGATGCGGTGGAGAACTTCATGAAGGTTCGGCGCATTCGCGATCCGATATCCATTATCAAGATTCCGAATGTCTGGTTTACGAGTGTTTACCAGCAGGATTTCCTACCGGCCCGTTCGTTAATGGCAAGCTAACGATTTTCTGCAGCACCATTATTCATCGCCGCTAGTACCGTAAAGTTCGGCCACGGTCGGCCGGTCTAATGGCGGGTTGCAGCAAGTAACGGCCCATCCCTAAATCGAGTATTAAATCGTTTTGCTAACGGAGAACGATAATTTGTCGCCGGGAGCAAGTGTTAAGTCCTGTCTGCCGAACTCAAAGGTCTCCGCCTACGGAAAACTTTGCATCGCCGTTGTCCCTCTTCTCGAGAGGTAGACTCCACGAGAAACACTTGGTACTTGCTCGCTGGTAAACGGGAAAGAAACATTGAACGTACTAATTCCGAGGATATCGGAGACATAACGTGTCGGTAATGCTGCGGTATCGTTGGCAAACCGTTCGGAGTGCGGCTGTGCGACGTGGAAAGCGGAAGTTCGCGGTTAGCAATCGCGGTTACGGCAGGAGGTAAAATCGAACGCAAATATGGGCGCAGTAGCTCGTCAAAATTTGTTCGCCGCATATTTGTCTTGACGTGGCCGGTTATTATAGGCTGATCGAACCATTGGCAAGTCGAAGGGTGCGAGGGTGTTCGAGCATCGGCGATCAAATAAGTTCCAAATATGGAGCTCGGTGTTCCATGTACGCATCCGAGCACGTATCGCGCGCCGCAGATGCGTGACATACCGTGCGCACCCTGCAATTATGCTACAACTTCGCCGATTGCAATTTACTGCCGATTCAATTAACTCACTCGCCGCGCTCCTAGCAACGTTGCGGTCCCTCCAGGATGCATCGATTATAATTGCACGGATCCGCGCTCGTTCGTTCCATTCGTCAGCCGTTGCTTTCGTCTTTGTTCCGCCACAGAGTTACGCATATTTCGCTGCGCAGGAAAGCAGCTGGCCAGCACTGCGATATCGCTATATCGGCGTTTGTGCTTCGATGTTACATACTTCTATAACGGAGAAACACGGCTGATGATAAACGAGGGCAGTTTCTCCCTCTTCAAACTTTCCCTGAATACGAGCGCGAACGATGCGACATTCGAGCGCATTTAATTTTCTTCCCAATCATTACAGGCTCAACGAATAGCGCCTCGCAGCTCGCGTGTATCCTCGTTTCGACAGATTATTCTGGAAAAGCGCGGCCGCGGACCTTCCGTTAAATAATCGTTTATGAGTACACTAAAATTAATCTCGATTCTGGCAATGCTGGCGTACTTATATGGAAATAAGGAATGCACCATATACATATACCCACGGATAATAGCGTGGTAACATCGGCACATCGAGCTACTTTATTTAAGCTATATCTCCTTTTATAACAAGCTTGGCCCACGCTACACGGCAGAGGCGTAACTGGATGCGACGATAAAGCAGTATGATTGTCACGCAAAATGCTTTCGCGCATATACATGTAGACTGGGATTCTAGATTCGAATGATTTTTTACCTCGGTGAGCTAACTTTTCAACGATGCGACAAAATCGATGCAGCGAAATAAAATATTCGCGCTCTGTTTCCAGCTGGTTCGGGCTGCGTAGCACGTTTTCTCTGGAAGAGAAACTCTATTTTTCCGGTTCTCGGCCGTCATTGAAATCCCGAGGGTAAAAGGTCCACGATACGTTTTGCAGGTAATGCCGGCTCTTTCTTGGCTTACGCGATAGCCTGCTTCCGGGTAACGTGTCGCAGGAATTTTAAGGGCAGGGATCGATGGGTCGAATGGCCGATGTCTCGATCGGTTGGCATCCATCGGTTCGCAGTTTTCGCGAGGAGAGTTCTCGTTCAAGGGAAATTTCCTTCTGCGGGTTAACGTGTCCCTAAAAATGTTTAGAAATCGTGGGACAATCCGTCGCCGTCGTTTCGTGTCGCAAGGATTTCATATCGCTTGGATTCGCGGCGAGCCGTATCGGTGCAATGCCTGTTATCTTGAAGCGAAATGTTCTAAAGTAAGTCCGACGTATCCCTTATGATACTTCGTTGCGGAATCGCGCTCCAACTATGAGCTGAGTAGCCATCGAAGTACCGATTCCCGCTGCAGATGCTATTTATGATAATCGAGATAGAGATACCGGGCTCCCGCTCGGGGTTAAAACGCAGCCCTGCGCAATTTTGCGTACGCGTGCTGTCCGACCTTTCGAATCATCCAACCCCTCGGTCCTCGATATGGCTCACGGTCAGACTCAGGGAGCTGATACGTCCCTCCGGACCCTTAGCTTAGGCATCGTTTACACAGATCCGAAGTTATTGTTAACGTCTGCGCAGCAGATAAGACGAACGAACTTTCAAAATCAATTAGCAACGAGCCTGACGACGATAAACGACTCGACTCGTCGCGAATTTACCGCGAGTACTAGTCACGATCAACTGCTCTCAAACGTTTCTCAATTTTCGCCTGGCAGTCGCTCCAGCAGAATGGAAATAACGCGATCCCAAGAGAACGAGGATCCGTCTTTCCTTCCGTTCGAACCATCGCAACCTCTGGTGTCCCATTTTGTTTTAATCAATCGATCGTGCTACACGGCCGGGTCTCATTTACGCCCGAAATCATTGTCCTACTTGCACCGTTTCGATTATTAGTAGCAGCATCGTCTCAAATGTTCTTGGACTTTAACTCAGGAAGTAATGCCTTTTTCGAGTACAGTAGGTGTGGCGAGAAAGATGATTCGAACCGCCTAGGCGTGCCTGTAGGATACTATCCCGTATACGTGCCTATTGAGAGAGTCATTTAAACGATGGTCGAGCTGAATCGAGAACGGGAATGCAAAATCCAAGGAAATGGAATATTCCACTTGGATATTGGTCGGGCAAGGAATCGTCGAGAGAAAATGATAGTCAGGCCCCTGTTAGGAACTGTGACATGCGGTCGTGTCACTCGATAGTTACGGTAGTTCTAAGTCAAAAGTCTCTGGCCGACGATTCAAATTATCTCCTATAGAATTAGCCGGGAGATCGACGAGATTGGAACTTCGCGATACAGTGACTACGTTAATCCCTCTAATGGATCACATGAAGACTAATCAACTAAATTCGCATTCTCCTCCTTCCTGTCCCGGTTTCTCCTTCCGCTCTGACAATATCTACTATTCGTTTGTCTAACGTTTATCAGCCGTCAATTTATGATACACCAGGATTCATTTTATAAGAATATCGTATACGGCAATGTTCAAAAAGTCCATTTCGAAAATGAATAGAGAAGCCCATGAACGACGTCAGAGGGAAACAGAATATTCTACTTCATCCGTTATCGGTTAAACGAGCAAAAGTATTCCGGCATAGCGATAACTGACTTTGCGAGAACGTCTCTTGGAAAGAGTAGGTGTACTGTGCTCGGTAAGTCGACGACAATGTTTGCCACGCATGGTTCCTACCTTGCTATATCCTCCACTACTTCTACTATAGCTTCCCAAAGCAAATAGAAAATAAAGGAAAACTTTTTCCTTCGCGTTCTGTGGCCGAGGCACCGCACCGCACGAACCTAATAACTGCGGAACAATCTTTGGGCTTGTGGTTCAGTGGATTCCGATCAAATTCTCGCAAGGAAAATTCTTAATCATGGAAAAATGTTTCCGAGTCAATACCTGGGTACTCGTCAAATCGATGGACGATTTCAGGTTAAATATTTGTAAGAATATACGAAATGCCGGTGATCCGGATGGCCAGAGCTCCTTACGAGTTTCCTGGGCGAAGCTTTCATCTCTTTTGTAAACCCAATTGCGGTGGAAACGGCAACGGCAAGTCAGTGCAATCGAGGGCCAGGAGCACGAACAGAGAGAACGATCACGGAGGAAGCTATTGCCCTTTCGGTTTTATTCACATTTTCTGCGAGTGAAACATCCAGCTTCCTCGAGCTTTGCTTGCCCGCACCACCCTACGAGATACGTTCTTTTGCACTCTAGTTGGCCGATTCCAGGGAATGTGCAGTGTCAAGCAAGAGACAGACTCGTTGCGTGACCCAGTTTTTCTTTACGATTTTTACTGTACTCATTTCTGTTTGTTTCTTTCTTCTACCCTAGACAATATGATGTAGCATGGTCATTTCATAAATCGTCAGTGAAACCGCCCCGCTTATTCCTTCATTTTCTTCGGTCATTTGCTTCGCATCCCCATTCTACGTATTCATATTTTCTTCTTTTCGCTTCTAGAACGGGGACGGGCTCGTTAGCTCCTTGAACCGCATGGTCCATCTATTTTTCCTATTGCACACGAAAGAAGTTAGGAAAAACAGAATTAGAGGGTGCCCGCACGGTCTGATAAATCGAACCGCCACATGATCGTGACCGCCACGCTAGTCGTTCGAAATCTACCCTATTGCGAGATTCAACTGGATGCTATCCGAACCGATATCTTATTTTCCGAGGGTCAATCATGCGTTACAGCTTGGCCTGTCGCTTCGTTCCGTGATTTATGACCAACCTCTCTTTCGCGTAATGGAGAACCATTTGTCTCGTGATGCGTCTTAATCGTGTCGGGCTGTGCGGTGGTAATCATCGTTATTAACATCATCGTGGGTCAATGCATCTTCTTTGTAAACAAACCGGCCAATGTTAGCAGTGTTCCTACGCGAAATCTTAATCGTGCTTGATCTCAACGGCGATCGCAATTAAACATCTCGAATGGCCCCCTTCGATAAAACCTTGGCAAAAGATCGTCGCGATTTCGCTGATTGCGGTCGGCTCTGTTTCCCCTCTTTGAGTCGGGAGAAACTCAGCCTTGCATCATTTCTGCCACAATTCGACCGAGGATGAAAATGACGGACGTTTAGCTGCTGTACGATTAGAAGAGGCTCGTCCCCTTTTTTCCGAGGACGAAGAAACAAAGCCACGGGGATAAACGCGAGCGTTCCAGCTTGCTGGATGCTCGTATTTTGCTTGAAACGCAAGCATTCGACGAGGTCGGGATGCAAGTGCATAAAACGCAATAATAGAGCTCCAATCGAACTTCAAATGCCAGACCTCCGGTAAACGAAAATTCCGAGACATACTGCAACGGGAAAATTGGCAATGTTTAAGGCATTACGGAAACTAATTCCTAGTTAGGTATTAATTTGACCGCTCCTGGATATTTGAAATGCCGAGCAGAATTGTTAATCGTAGACCGCACTGCCCTGCGGAAGTTTACTACTCCTGGCGAGGGAAGTTATAGAATAGAAATCCAGTCACGTAAAAGACATCGGGCTAGCATTATTAAATTACACGACACACTCGTGTCAGAAAATAAGGTATTTTGTGCACCGATTCAAGTACGAATAAAAAGAGATCGCGCACAATGGTTCCTATCATTGATCCTTGAGAAAATATGCTTGCGCGACTGTCGAAGGAGGCTTAGGTCGTCCGGTTATCGAACGATGATCCTTATATTTCCACGTCCTCAGCTATGAGATATGCGATTCGTTCTCTACCGAAACACTATCTCATAGAAATGCACAGAAGCCGTATGCTTAGTTGTAGGTTCTAACCAAGTGAATCATTGACCGATGATCGTATATCTTACGAAGTAACATCTTATTTCGTATACATAGTTCAATATCATCGAATCGATGTAAACGTTTCGAGTAGCTATCTCTGGAATATAGGTAGGTGTTATATCAAAGTTGTCTCGTGAGTTGCCGCACCGCACCAGCGTAATCAATGATACAAACTTTGTTCTGCGTGTAATCGGTGTGCGATAATAGTTGAGTGAAATAGTTAAGGGTACGAGCTCACCAAGAGGCTGGCTGTCGATTGCTCAGTGCTCGCATTGTCAAGCTAATTGTCGCGGGGGTCATGCAAATGCTTTTTCCCAACAGAGATCCGTCCATAATCTATTGCGCAAAGACTGAATTTTAAACTACGTCCAATATGATCTCTTACCGCTTATCGCTCGACGAAATCGTGGACTATATGTCGAACAGGCATCGTCTTCACTCCGGTCTCTACGTTTCGCCTACCAAAGTACGAAACCTTTTCTAATAGGAAGAAAAAATAACACCTGCTACTATTCAGTAGTATACTTTAAAACGCGCTCCATCTGCCGCGACGGTTAGTCGAAGGACCGGATACAATTCTAATGGAATGAAGCTTCCCCGACTTGCAGATATTGTTCTTGATAGAAATTTGAAATGAATAGAAAGTATATGAAAAACGGCATGCAAAGATGAAATCCACCAGCTTATAATAAATTCCTTGGCACGGAGAATATCGTTGTAAACGATGAAGAAAGTTTCTCGCGGAACATTGAGAGATGATCGCGAGGAAAGCAATACTTTCGTATGTACTTGGGAATAGGCACACAATAGTAAAGTGTACGGTCACTTAATTAGTCGAAATGAATGCATAGTGCACAGGAATGTTGTACGTACAATAGATATGACGTGGGGAAGCACGAATCGGGCCGCGAACGCACCCGTCCGCGAATAGCGATATCCGAAGATTGACTCGACAGATGACACGCATGCGGAGGTAAAATAGCCTGACTTGGAGGCCCGAACGCGTATGCAAATGTGTCGTTGTTTTGGCGCGAGAAAGATCGTGATTGCGCGATGGCAAAGAGAACGCGAAGCCGCGCGTTTCAAGTTCGGCCGACGACTGACGAACGTACCTGGGCTCGACGCCTGCGCCCGCTCGCAGTCGACACACGTCGACGTTGTACGAGTCGACCGCGCGCCTCGCGCCTCGCGCCTCGCGGGTGCAACCAGATTACAGTCTTCCGTATCACTGTACAAGGATTCGCTAACATGGAAATGCAAATCGTGCAAGGAGAGAAATAGTCTAATACCGCGTCTTCGCCGTTCACTCTTCTTGTGGCATTCGTTTCGCTTCGACTTTATTTCTGCGACGACTTCCCCGCACCGTTACGTCGTTAAATGAAAGCTTTATACACGAACGAGACCGCGCGATGCATCTTTAAACGTTTCATCAGAGGAAAGCAGTCGGTGTCGCGAACGGGAAAGCTTTATCGCGAGCTACCGAATGAAATTAGAAAGAAAGCGAAACGACCTGGCGAACAAAAAGAACGACCACCAACGTTTGACCGTTGCTTGAGTTTAAAATTAAGTTGCGGTTCGTTTCGCGCTAACGAGGCCGTGGCTCTTAATTGGGACGAAACTGTCTGAAACACGACGAAGCTCCTGACGCTGCGCAGCATTTTTCATCCTTGCTACCCTGCTCGTCAGCTGCTAGCGTCGTTTACCTTGAAGAAGGTGAACGAAACTATGTATCGAGTGGCGTGTAGCATGCAGCTTTCAACCAAAATGTTAATTTTTCACTCTTCCATTTTCGTCAATCATGCAGGCCTCACAGACGGCCCGCGAGAAATGAGCATCGACGAGCAAATTTCCGAAGGTAGAAACTGAAGAAATGGAAAGATCGGACTTCCTATGGTGTTTTAGGCAAGAACGTCAAGGAAGAAAAAAGGGAGACGACGCAAAAATACGTAGTCCATTTCTCAGCCTTTGGTGTTTCTGTGGGTTGGACCCGCGCGTCCGTAACAGATTGGCAGTGGAAATGGCGGGTCAGCATTTTTCAGCAGGTGCGGAGGCGCAGAGAAAGAAGTCGTCGGATTAAAAGGCTCGCTCTTCGGCCAACCGTAATAAGAGTCAGCATCTTTTTGTGGGTTATATTTCACGCCATTACATCCCGTTTCCTCGCAATTAAGATTTGAAAATTTCGGTAGAATACGGTTCATCAAGATCGCACTGTTCTTCCCTTTCTCTCCAACATCTGATGCACTTGGCCAATTCTCTCAGCTTGTCGAAGTCTCGTTTTCGCTGTTCCCCGATGGATTATAAATGAGCTCCCCGTTATAATCGAGCGAAACCCACGCAACATTTTCCTCCGGTCGCTTCTTCTCTGTTGCGCATCGCCAAAGTATTAATTTGTCTATTTGGAAATATTTCTCGAGCAATTTTTTTGGCAAAATAGGTATCGCGAACAGTCACGTTCAGTCCTATGCTGCGAAAAGGAAAGTTTCGTCAACATAATTCTGTTCCTTCGCACGCCTCTTCTGCAGCTGCGAAAATACGCTCGTTGTCCGTAAATAGGAAAACGACTGAAAATTTCAGATCTCTTCAAAGAGACAGTCGTAACTTCTGAATAACAAATCTGTCAGCAAAGGAAACTGCTGCAGCTCGATGAACTACGTATGCACATATATATGTACGTTCGCAGAATGCGCAGAAATCATTGCAAGTAGATTTCGTTGATCATTTCCTAGTTCGTAAGTCAGGGGTTTTTGATCGGTGTCTTCAATCTCGGAATAACCAAACTGCAAGGTTTTTGAATTCGATCGTAAACTTTCCGACGTTTTCTAAACTTCTTCTCCAGAATGTCTCGACCGCGACTAGGTCGACTCATTCGGGAAGCCGGATCAAGGCATGGATTTTCTAAAATCCTTTACGTTTCTGTAGCATCCCTTTTGCAGACACGGTCGTCCTCCCTTTTTCACTTATCGCATTTTATTGAAAAGAGAACCCTTCCTTGTTTTTCCACATTTGTCAACGATAAAACAGTGCTTGTACTACTCGGCAATTCTGCCGGCGCTTATAAGTGATCGCTTACGGTGATACTTACTGTTGCCCAATCGAGCTTCCGACACTCTAATCGGATGCACAATAGAAAGGCAAACATAATCGCATTGATCGTCACTGGCAATGCGATCGTCGACGTCAGTTCAGGCTACCGTCTACACCCCGAGTACGTATTTCCTGTAATTCGATTATATTCTATGGATTGTCCGTGCGACTGCTTAACGACAGCCGGAAGAAACATCGCGATAGAAAATAACGCGGTCGTCGCACAGTTCAATCGAGGCAATTAATCGAAATAGAACTCATTCTGTTCGGCAACGAAGACGGGATTTTGAAACGCCACGAAGGAACGACGGGTTGTATCGCGAGTGATTCATTGAAAACCCTCCTTTTCCGTCCGAACAGCCTTTCGTCTTGCCTTGAATTTCATTGACCTCTGTTCGGATGAAGTATGCGGGTGAATAACGAAGTTGTCCCACGCTTGAAATGTCCCGAAGGGTCCCGTATTGGAAACTTGGATAGAAGAGGGTACCGTACGAATTCAACGTTGTACACCGTCAAAGCAAATTCAGGTCGCGAGTTTGATGACTTCAGCTTTGTCGATTGTCCAAATCGCGTCTGTCGACAATCCTTCGGTCTCTTTCCTGTGCGATGTTTTCGCAACTTTGCTAACTTAACTAGTATTTTTAACCATCTTCTCCCCGCGGAGATGAAACTAACCTTGGAAGCGAAAAGTTTTTCGGTCGAGCGAAGAAACTGTGAATAGGGTGCGGGAGAGCGAAGTTGACTAACGAATGGACCGATCCAACGAAACGTGGTTCAACCGCGAAACTTCTTGCGGGTTTATAGAACGTGGAATTCCTGTGGGGCTGCGCGATCTCTCAAGTTGCCGAAGGGTATACGCATCGCAAACTTATCGAGCCTTTCGCGGTAGAAAGTACGCGAACATTAACGAATAGACTGTAAATCTCCGTCCGCGGAGACAAACTTTTTCTCGAAAGTGCTCGCACGCATAGAGTGTTGGGTAGTAGCTCGAACGTATGCTAATCGTGATAAAGTGCGTGCCTTGCGTTGTCCTCGAAATATGCAGCTGCATCTAGTTTCCACTTTGAAAAAGTCGTCCCCTGTGGAAGACGATGCATCTTCGCGGCACGCGAAAGCCTCTGGAGAACCGATACAATTCAAAGATTAAACACACGTGGACGGACGTGGACCGATGACGTTAGAGGATAGCAGCAAGGTAGCAGCAGACGAATACCATCTAGCAGTACGTTTAACGACGAAACTGGCATCGTGCCACGAATACGATGCAATTTATCCGCGCGCGTAAGGTGACACGCAGAGATGTTTCAGAGAGAATACCGCGAATCAAATAAATAATAGTCGCGAGTATGTCCGCGTTACTTGGAAGGAGGGCGAATCGTATCTGCCATGCCATAGGATAAAACGGCACTTTTGTCGGTTGGCTTAGAGAAACAGTCGCGATTACTCTTCGACGACGGAAAGCATCCAGAACGATGTCTCGAAGACGAACGAGTCGCGTCCTTTTTGTTCTCACGAAGCCATCCGCCTTTTACACAAATTCCCGACATTTATTTATCGGTCGCGATTTTTGCTACGCTTTCTGATAATCAGGTCACGTAGCTGGACGTACAGCACAGTTGCACATACACGTATGTATGTAAGGCACGTGAACGGAAAGCTTCAAGAAGGTGCCACGTATGCAACGCGGGTGAATTTGTATGTACCTGTATATGTATCTAATGACAGTGTTAATAACTTAGTTGACAAGGTATCAGTATTATCGTTAGTATATTTGCGTAAGCATAAAGTGTGATTCTAACCAAGTTCTGCCCCGAACGTTGTTCGTACCTCGCTCTTTCACTATTCTCGCTAGACTGTCTACGAGCAAATTCTCTGCTCAAAGTAAATTCTGTGCCTTTTGTCGGGGGAATTCATTTCTTCCCAACCAAGTAGCGTACATTCTTCCCGTAGCGATAGCACTAATTGAACCCTTCCTCGTTCGAAACACTGAACGTCGATACTAGCTGTAACGTTCTGTCGATACTTTGCGCGCTTTTAACGAAACGTGGCACGCGTTAACTGATTATTTATTAGCCAAGTAATTGAAACTCTGATTACCCCATATCACGACGCACGCTATTCAAAAGCGAAGCTGATCATTTTTGCATCAGGAATGAAAAAAGCCGTAGGAACCTTTGCACACTCTTTCGTCAAAGTAGACACTTTGCTACGATCGTTATCGCCAATGGTTCATCTAACAAATGCGCATATATCAAACTAGAGCAGCGTATTCTGTAGATAGCTTGTTTACCGATACTTTATTGGCAAAATGCTCCCCCGTTTGATCTGTTTTCCACTTGATGAAGCCTTCATGAAACTATTGCGCATCCCTCGGAAAGGTTACTCATATGTCTAGCCCAAGTTCAGCTAGGAGTTAGTTGGCTTGTAACAAGAATGGTGGGGAAGGCTATTTCAGTGGTGGCGTAAAAAAAAAAAAAAAAAAAAAAAAAAAAATATAGCGAAGCGATAAATTCGAAACGATAATCGGAAAAGTGCGGTGGTGAATAGCGCGAAATAAGTGTATCGTGAAACTACGAGCTGTCCGGTTGCGCGATAACTGTATCCGTTGCTAGATATTACACGAACAACGAGAACCGGCACCAGTTTTCACCGCAACGGCAACAAAATGGAGTCGTGCTCCAATATTTCTCTTGCTGGCGTAGCGACATTTTTCGCCTGAAAATTTATGCTCGCGGCTTCTGTGCAGTTTCCGCGTTCACGATGAAACGGTCTCGGTAAAGAAGGGCCGACGAAAAAAAAACCCGGACGATGTCTGGTCGGACAACCTAGGCGGAAATGGAGAACGGCAAATGGAAGAATGAAGAAGAGACCGATAAAAAGTGCACTGCTCAACTTGCCGATGCTTTTTACAGGGGACAGACGAGTGTGGACTATAAATGTTTGGAAGGTGGACGGAGCAGGAGCGACTAACAAGCGAACGAGGCAGGAGAAAAAAGAAAATTGGTCTACGAATAATGAGCTGCCGCGGCCGTGGTAAACAGCCTAGCGGGTAGCGAGACACTGAATTTCTTCAGCTTGGTACTCCAAGTAGGAGTAAGATAAGGTGCCAGAATGGTCATCCGATTAAAGCTCTACGATTTTTCGCGTTTCAAAGGAAAAGTCGAGCTAGTAGCACCGCGCGACACGAATCTCCGTAAGATCATTTTTCATTTTGAACATTTAAATGGGAAACATCATCGCAGCTCGCATTATCGAACTCGCGTGAAAACTCGAATATCTATCCCTAAAACTTTCCAAAAGTATGAATTTCGACGGCGAGTTTTGCAAAAGTTTTTCGCAAAATGAATAATTCATTAACACCGTCACTCCCTTTTTCATTCCGTCCGCGCCGCCCAAAGCGAACATTTTGTGTTGCAACGACTTACTTCGTTCTCCTCCCATGCGTTCTAGTTTTTCTCTTTCTCGCGCTGAAACACCAATTAACGAGAATGTCTATTAGCGGAACGCATTTCCGTGGTTCATTATGGGAATTTGCCGGAAAGTTTTATCCGCATTTATGCACAAATATGTTGACCGCCTTTAAAGGTTTCGCTCGCCAATTTTGCATTACTGTCATAGAAATTAAATAGCAATATGTAATAATAAAAACACCTGGAAGATTTACGCGACGTGGTTTCGAGGCTCAGTGCATTCCAGGAACGTCCGCGAATGCCGTTGCTTGAAACAGATTCCTTCGTTGTGATCTATTCACCGCTGCACGTGCATCGCATCGAGCTGCCGTACTGCTAAGCTTTCACCTTCCCACTCGTTTGTTCACTTTTCTTCAGGGAATATTTGCACTTTACGTATCGCTAATATTTCGCGTTTCCCTCGTCCAGATCAGCTGAGAGAAGTTTATTTTCCGGCCGATTTTTTCTTTCTTTTTCTACTTGCAGCTATCACTTGGATCACGTTCGAAGAGACAGGGTGAAGGCTGGATATTTAGTTTCCGTTCTACTTCGCTGCACCATCCCGAGTGACTTGGTATCGTAAGCGCTACTCTGTATTCCACTTCCTGACCGACTCTTTTGCACGAGACGATATACCTGATACCGTTGACACAGATCCTGCCAGACAGATCCGACACCAACGACGTACACACTAAACTCGATTCGACGTTCTTCTCAAAACTGAGCAGCCTCTGTTCCGATCTTCTGCCCGTCGTATCGGATTTTTCTCGCTTATTCTTTCAAATACTCGCCTTCATTTCTTCGTTTCCCCGACTCACCCTCTCGTAGACTATCGCGTACCAGAACAAACGTGACATTTCATTTCGAATGTTCCTGAACGTATCCTTAGGGTCAGACGTTTTCAATTCAGATACCTTTATTTATCTGTCAAAGTTTTGGGCATGCACATCGATTTCTTGCGGTGCATATCGGCCGTGCGAATCGACACTGGTCTACTTTATCGAAGATAGAAAGTGGGTGGATCGGAGAACGATCATAAAAACATGAAATAAAGATCCCGCATCAGAACCGGATGGTATGGGTCGATGGCAGGACTGTGTTTAGGGGCCAAACATATTTTCAGCGTCGATTTTTATTCGCTTCACGTACCGGCTTACTCTACCTTCGCCATCAACGAATCTTTCTTCTTCCTTCCTCGACGATTCGTCGATCGATATTTCTTTCTTCGTCTAAACTTGCCGATGATTTTTTTTACGGACTGACCTCTTTGTACGGATCCACGCTTTCGCCGTTAATCCTCCTATCATTTTATTTTACCTTCCAACCTTCTTCGAATTCGACTTCAGAATTTTTATTTGAGCTTCTACACCGCTGTTCTGTAATCGCAGGAGAAACCGAAATGTACGCACTACCATAGAGTCCAAGTTTCGGTGGTCGAAGGTATTGGATTCATTTTCTCGCCGATGACACGGGTCGCGTCGCCCGGACGGGCATAAAAACCCTCGAGCCACCGCGGCAACTTGTGCGAATGGAATTGAAATTTCTCGGTTGCACGACAGGCCAGCCTAGGTCCGGTAACTTGCAGTTCGTTCGACAATAGGGCCCCTGAATGCTCGAACGAGACAGACCAAAGGAATCATTTCTTCTCCGCCGAGAGAAGTACTCCCACGGAAGTTTTTAATTACGAAGAAGTCCTCATGGAACATCGCCACGGTATTTTCGTCCTCGCGAGTTGAAAATTCAACCGGTTTACGAATTCCCCTCATCATCCCCTCCGTCTTGATAACTTTCACAAGTTCCGTCGTCCATCGTTCTCTGTACTGCTCGATTATTAATCTCGTTTCAATTTCCTTTCTCTCTCTGGTAGCAGTCGTGGGTCGATTATCGTGGTAGCGCAAACTTTCCGTCGAAATCCAAACTGTCGCTTACCACCGTGCCATCGTTCGTTGAATTTCAGAAGCGCGCAATTAAAAGTTTGTTCGAAAAAAATTAAATGTCTTGTCGAGCAGTAAACGTAGCGTTAAACTAGCCAGCAAAGAAATGTCGACCGTTGTCGCCCGTTCAATGAAAAGAGAGCACGATTAAAATCATGAAAGAGAATTGATATATTTTCCCCCTTTCTTTTCGCTCGTTTTGCATTCCTTATCACTGGTCAATGCCATTGTAGCGTTGCTCACTACACCAAAGTCCGCTTGATTTGAAATCGTTATCAGACATGGGGAACTCCGTAATTCCAAATACATACACGTATATGTATAAACCGCGCGTATGCATATATGCGCGTATGCATATATGTATGTATGTATCACGGGCGAGTTTGGTATCTATTAATATTAACTCGATCCGTCAATACCATAAATCTCGCTGGGCAAAATAACGGGTGTGATGCAAATGAACGAACCTCTAGGGAGCGCGAATCGAGAAAAAGCGGAAACCGATGCGACGCGAGTGCGCCAGAAAAAAGGGTTCTCGTTTCCACGGCTAATTAATGCTCGATGATGTTCAACCGTGATAAATTGCTATCCCGACTTGTCCCCCCTTCGTTCATCTTATTGTTGCAATATATCGTTGGCTGCAAAATAGGCAAGGTTGCGAAATTTTTAACAAAGCGCAAGCGAGTTCGTTTACGTCGGTGCGTTAACGAAACAGAGATACGAACGCGATGCGACGTAATGTATAATAAAAGACAACGACAAAGTTAAGCGTAATAATTTTGTGCTTTCAATCGCGTTTTACGAATACGGGCAAACATTACCTAGTTGATGAACCGCGCGGAACGTCTGACACGAGATAACGAACCGAACCGAACTAGCTCGGTCGTCCGAATATCACGAAGTTTGATTAAACCATTCGTAGCATGCACGTTTTCCCCCTCTGGAATCCGTTGCTTTTATATTTGCCTCGAAATGTCCACCGAAAAAAAGTCATGCGCGAATCTAGGACGAATCGTCGATAAACGGGTGGAGAAATTGAATCGGCAACGGCGTAAATGAGGAAGAACACCGTAACGAGTCAAACGCAGTAGAACGAGCAAACAGAGGGTCAGACAGCTGACTGCAGAAAGGAGAATCCACGAGACACGAGGCCACGACACGACGGAGAACTCCAGGGAAGGTGAAGGATTTCGGGCTTTAGTCGAGCAAAGGGTGGGTCCCTTGAACGGTTTACAAGCCGTTTCCGTATATCGAGGTGAATGCAATTAGAATTTATGCAGCCAGGTCAGCCGAAAGTGGTTGATGCATATGCATCGAATGTAACGCGTTTACCGAGATTCCGGAGGATCGTGCTGCGGTCTTCCGACTGTTTGCAGTTCCTTCGCGACGGCGGAACACTTTCCACCTAGCTCGAATCTTAGAAGCTACCTTCTCTTTGTCTTCGTATCCTCTCCACTCCCAGTACCCTCCGACCCGTCATCGCTTAAACGGCCAGCAATTAATCGATTCCGTTCCGATTGTTCTGCTCTCTCCGCGATTCATAGGGAGCGGATGTAACTCTCACAAAGTCAGACAAAGTAAGAAGACGGGCAATAATTTTGCGGATACAAACGGAACGATGACTCGGAATCGATGGGGTGAACATAGTTTAATGTCCCCCTATCGTCAAGCATGTTCAGTAAAATTTTGTTAACTTCTCGACACGAGCATCGAATTTTGATGGCCAATGCAAACCTTTGAATTAACCTTTCCCATCGTACTTTATGTAAGCCTCTTGGCTGTAGGTACGGTATATCTCTTCCCGTAAAAATTCGCCACCAGAAAACGATTAACCTACACTCGCGATAATACGAGGCACGTTCGTCTCAATTAGTGGCATCCCTGATGCTCGAGATTTTTTATGAAACATTCATCGCTCGCCCTTCGCTTGATATCGCAATAACGCGAAAATAATTCTGCCCGTGTATTATTTAGAATTCCATTGCAGCATATCGATACAGACATAACAAGCGCCACTATTTATGCAAATAAAATAATTGCGTCGAACAGCAGAAGTGAACAGCTGTCCATAATGAGCGCTTTCCTTGGTTGCTTCGTTATTCTTGTTGACTGAGCAACTGGCATTGTAGCAAAGCGTTCCAATGTTAACGATTGCAAAGAATATTGGAAGTGAAATGTACGAAAAGCGGAGAATAAGATTAAGCGTTTTAGACTGCTGTTTGTTCTGGAAATTGTATCTAATCTTACGAATGGTTCGCCAACTGCGCGCAGCTGCGGCCCCCAATTTCTTTCTTGGCAGGTGGCAAACGCGTTTTCCGGGTGTTTGTGTAAGCCAGGGGCGCATCGTTTCCTTATGCGACGCCACGCATCGCTGCCCGTTGTTTTGTATTTGGGCCTACGCGATTCTATTCCCATTGTTCATAAGTGTGTAATGAAAAGAAGGGACGCGAAGAGATTTGTTTCCCAAAGGAGATAAGATAGTGGAGGTAAAGGAATACAGTGGAGAGGAATTTGAAAATTGGCAGAGGTAATTGCGCAAATGAATTTATGTTTCTTTTAAACGAGGATAAAGCGAAAAGGCGTAATCCAGGGAGTGGAGTGGCGGTCTTCTCGTGAAGAGCGGGGATCAAGGCCCGGCGTCACTTCCGACTCGTGAAACCCCTCAGGAAATTGTTCTTATCCCTTGATCCCTTAAGAGTTTATCCTATCGTCGCTTCCTGTAAAGCTAAACCTTTCGTTCGATCGTTTTCGCGCGTCCATCTCACGAAAGCGATTTATCGATTTCTCACCCGAGACACGATGCTTCTCTTTCCGACAAGTTCATGGTAATTTTCAACGTGTACCGGTATCGAGATCACGTTTGAGAGGCAGCTGACTCTTTTACTAGCGCTTGGGACTAAATATTCCACCTTTTTTTCAATTTATGGAAGTGTGCATGTTGGTGGGATGACAACAACAATACGTTCAAAAGCAAACAGAAAAAATAATGAAGGTTTTTTTCCCTATCAATGGCCTTCATCTCTCTGTGATTGCGACATTTTCGGACTGATGAGATCGATTTATCATTCTTGAGCAAACGAGAAAATCGTTTCTAGGCTTAAACAGGGGATCGAAAATTGGTAAAGGTTTCCCCTGGTCTCCAGAGTGCTTCGATACGCGATTGTGCGTCGAATTAGCTTCTGGCTTGTGTCGCGTCGCGTCAGTTTATGAATATTCAGCGCGTCAGATATCAAGAAGATTAAGCGTATCGATATACGGGGACGTGTACGTATTACCTTAATAAAACCGATGCGCGATGCACGTAGCAGCACTAATTATTCGGGATAATCAGCCTGCCTCATTGCCGAATACCGCGGACATACAGATGCGCAGATTACACGTAATCGCTAATGTTATTTTCATCAGTCTGGTTACTAGCACCGCCCAATTATATAGTACAATAATCTCTGGTCGAATAATATCGGAATGCTGAGAAAGATTCGCGAGTGATTCGGTCGATTGTAGAAAAACTGCATTAGAAGAAAGTTACGTTTCCGAAAATGTTAGGCTACACTAGTTTATCGCCGTCACGATATTAGATCGCTATTTGTAACTGTACTCGATTCTACGTAACAGTTATTTAAAAATTTTTTTAGGTAAAAGTAATTGATGAAAAGTTGATTTTTATGTCAATGGAAGGGACTTATCATTCAATCCACAAGAAATTTTTGAATAAATGATGTGACTAAAAAATTTTCATTTTTAACTTTTCTGGTTATGAATAACGATTACGAATGACTAAAATTTTGTTGGTTGTAACCATTATTAATGACCAAAATTGTTTTCGATTATAAATAATTGTTATTGGGGGGCAGAAATTTTCTTGGTTATGAATGATCATTGCCGAAGACAAACATTTTTTTTGGTTATGAATAACCATTACACGTGACGGAAATTTTTGTTGGTTAAGAGTGATCAATATCGATGCCCGGAGTTTCGTTTTGGTTACATTGGAACTAAAATTTTAGCTTCGTGTATTTATTAGTCTCTGAGAAATTGTTAAAAAGACTTTCTAGATAATTACTTACCCAACCGTCTTCGCTGTGACAGACGTCGGCGTCGAGTGCGTGCGAAATTTTGTTTGTAAACACAGATCACGAGTATGAACGACACATAGTCCTGTTGTACGATCTCTATTTACCCGATTTATAATGCTGTCACACTTCGTAAACATTTTTTAATCATGAATGTACATTATGAAGAAAGCTCAATGAAACGCGGTCATTGTCGAAGTATGATTTACGATCCATCTTTTCCTTCTGCTACCAGACGTTTGATGACGCACTTTAAAAGCAGGGCAACCAACGCAACAATGTACCAAAAATAAGAATATAGGAACAGTGCTGCACATCATTAGGGTGCACTGATTGGATACATCATTTTGCCCTGATTGGTTCTCATCGTCTAGTTCGCGCAAAAAAGAATCAAGGAGTAAAATAGGTTTTTCGCTATAAACTAAATAAAATATGTATAACAAAGTTAATACAAGTAGACGTCTTAAACATTCCAATGACAATAAAAATGTATTATTCGAATCTTAAATATATAACTAACAGAAGGAAATGTTTGATTGGTGACATTGTTGGTTAGGACGACCAATGAGCGGGCACTTTATAAAATTAAGGCGTATGGTCGGCGATGAAGAAGTAGAAGTGTCGTGACAAGTGCCGTTGATCGACGTTCTTCTAACGAGACAACGAAGGTATTGATTTTAATGGCTATTTATCGCGATTTGGTCATTCGTATATACTTCGGATTGCAAGTCAAGATTGCCGCGACGGTTTTCTTGTGTTCGCGAGCTTATACGGTAGATGCCACACGATACACGACTGACAGTAGAACGGGCTTTCCGTTTACAAGAAAGTACAGGCCGGACGCCATGATGTACGTAGTAGCCCTTTGTCTTTACGTGCGTGAGTGTCGTTTCGCGTTCACCGCTGATTCTTTCAGTCGTATCGCGAGTGTCTGTGATTGTGCTATTAACTCAAAGTGCCCCGGATACATAATATTGGATTACCTATGGCGATATGGATACTGGAGCAGAGGCGATATGGATACTGGACTAGCGGCGATATGGATATTCTCCGACGCAAAGGCTACACGGAACACAATAGGACCTCCATCTTGATCAGGCGTCTTCTTGCTGCTCCTTGCAACGTGTCTTTTTGTCAGCGAACGGTGAGTCGAAATATTTTGACAATATTATCGCACACACAAGGGAATGTCGTCCGAAAGAACAAGTTCGATACGCGAAATAATTAACCGCCATACGAAATTAGTAGTATTGACTATTAACGTTCGAAACAATCTGCAAGCGCGTTTTCTATTCATTTGTATTGTATTAATAAATATCATTAACATGAATATTTAGTATGAATAGTTAGTAAAATTTTCGAATTATTTGTATATTCCGCAATTTATTTCTCGCAATAGGGGTTGTTGGAATAAAAAACGCACGGTCTCGTCAAAAATTACATTCTTCGCGTTCTCGTTGAATTCTTATTCGGTCTGTGTACCCCCGCCTCTCATTATAATGCAAAATACCGGGAACCTTGTGATGTGCACGCGTACCGAACTGAGCATCAACGGGATATACGCGCACTGTCGATTGCATCCGCCAACAGGTGCACTAATCACGGAGCCCGCTGTCTTTTAAGATTATTAAAATCGTCAAAGTTTCAAAGTCTTCAAAGGGTTAATTACCCTACAGGATATTTATGGCTGGGTTGCTCTCTTCCCTTGATTGCCGGGGAACAGAGGTAAATTAAGAAGGAGCACGCGGGAAGATAAGAGGTAGACTGCGAACTATCCGTGGAAAGAGCCTTTCTCTTCGTGTGTCATTGCCAAGGCTTCGAAATAGATTGCACACACGATAATTGATTTCCTACGTTCCGTCGTGTCGAATAATTATGCAGTTTTGCGGAAAAACTTAATAATGCCTGATTTGTATATGCAGATATTCCTCTAACGAATCCTTCGAGACGCTAAGCGTGATTTCAATTTACGCGAGTCATCAAATTTTCGTATAATTTAGGTCCCCAGTTTTAATAGCATTGTTTAACAACGATGCAAGCCATATTAGTAGCATCCAAAAGATGTAGCTAAATATCAGTTTTCAGTAGAACTTTGCAAGGCTTAATATTAATACCTCTTACTAGGAAACGGATTTTTCCAAATCGAAACGGTTGTTGTCCTGCAAAGATTGTAATTTTTCCTCAAAATACCTATGGGAATCTATGTAAACAGATTGTATTTATTCAACTTGATGCTGTACACCACTATAATTGTTGAAAAGAGTTTTCAGTTGTATACTACAATTTTCATCCACCATTATATTCTACAATGTATTTTTCAGTAAGTTCATTTTTTCCTGGCCCATTATGATAGCTCCGTAAGTCATGTACTGAATTTACAAGGCGAGGTTTCTACTATTTTACTCCTGGGTAATGAGTTTTCGTTGGTTGGCAAATACTACCCTACTGAAGTTCATTACATTGACTGCCTATAATTATTTGTTTAAATTAAATTATTTACTTAGTAGACGGTTTACATTAAATTAGTTTGCACTAAAAATTAGAGCTATGCATTAATTTCTGCACGATGAAAAAATTTGCGAATAGGATCTGCTGCTTAACGAGTACAGTGCTTGCTTCTCAAAACGAGCTATACATTTTGTGCTCAGATTCGCTTCATACTAACGTGACAAGTTTTTTATTTATACATGGACTGCTAATTATTATATACGATTTGCAACAGTCAATCCTATTGTAATTGCGCAAAGCTTTTGATACATTACGCACGCATGTGAAGAAAGGTTTGCGCAAAGGAAACTGACGATTGCACATGGTAATGATAATAATGGCAAGTTCGGGTATTTGCGTGCGAAATAAAAAGAAATTGATATGCTAAACGGGTACTTGAACAGAATACATATGTATACCGCGCTGGAAAACAAGCACTATGCTCATGCTTCTGCATGTTTCAATCTTTTTCTGCATGTTTCAATCTTTCTCTGCATGTTTCAATCTTTTCCTGCAGTCCCCTATTGGCAACTATTTTATAATATGGAAATTAATGAACCGTTCATTAGTACGACGGAAGTTTAGATCTGCAACTTATTTTATTAAAAAATATCATGCAAATTACCAATAATCGTAGACACCTAAAACGTATGTCAGTAAGTTTAGTACGACAGTATTTGCCATTCTGCAAAAACTCATTACCCGGAGGGAGAAATTAATAGGAATCTCTTTTTCCTAGTGAGTATTTCATCACGTGATAGAGTCAAACTCTATTTTTGAGTCGCTCAGTTCTTCGTTTCTATATTCTTACGACGTTCTTTTCTTGTTTTGTAATAGAACCAACCGCTCTACTGTTTGAAATGTTGTCGCTTTCAAAGAAAATCTCGGTATTCGCAGTAACCGGCTCACTTCGTTATTACTGTTTCTTATTATACGTCACATATTCCATTTGTCGACACGGCGGGTACGTATGTTTTCCATCGTATTGGTCATTCGTCTTGATGCACGCAGTCATCGTACCGGCTGTCGTGGTACGAAGAGCAGGTTTCAACGATCGAATACTATTTCACAGCTGTTATCGGTTTTTCATTCAGAATGCCAAAGTATCTTATAAAGCGTATATGCGCACAGTGTCAAGTTCCTCGTTTCAAAAATAAGCAACAAGATTAAGACAGAAAAAGTAGCTATCACTAGAATGGGGTGTAATGCCTTAGTAAATGAAGCGCAGGGAAAAAGGAATCGCCGAAGGAGAGAATGGCTCTCTTAAATATTCGTATGCTCGTCGAGTGCATTCAAAGGCGGTGCTCAGACTCGGTACGCGATCATTCTCAGCGATATTTTGAATTTTTATACATATGCATGCATTGTATTTTATCGCGTGTATATTTCAGGCAATATTTCATGTATGTATACATATGTATTATCATACGGACCGTATGAAAAGGTAGGTGACGTACAGATACTATACTTTTTTTTTATGCGAGTGAATCATAAACTGAAAATACTTTCCGTCATCTATAATGATTATTCGTAACCCAAAAGATTTCTGTCGCCCTATAACGATTATTTTTAACCAAAATCATTTCAACCAAAATCATTTCAACTAAGACATCGACTGTTATATCGTAACTTTTTTAATTTTGGTTATAACAGTTATGGTGTCTGGATTCTACACGAGGGAAATTTCGTACACTTTTATCGCTCGACAAATTCCGTCCGCGCGAGTCGAAAATGAATACATAATTCGCAGTGTGGCCCGGTGGCAATAGTGTCATGAAACCAAGTTATTATTGCGCTAATAAAATAGAACTAGGACCGAAGGTGAAAGTTAAGAGATGCTTTAATTTTATGGAGTATATACATATATGTATACGTAAAAGCATCTACTAGTTCCTGTGTCACTGCCAGCAGCAGATATCTTCATGACACGAAGGATGAATACACTAATCAGTGTTAATGAATGGGAAAGTACTGTGCTGCGGCATGCCGCGCCAGCAGGGCCGCTTTGTTACGAAAAATGCTGACGAAATATGCGAAAATTAATACAAATTTCGAGGTACTATAACGTTTATACTCTTGAAGTTCATAGAAGATTGCATGGCAAAGAGCGCACTAGCAGAAAAAAATAAGCGCGACACGAGAATTAAATAAAAAGGTGCATTATACATAAAAGCCGAGGAAAAAAGGGAGCGGATCGGCTCTCATTTAATTTGCGTCCATCTCTTTCAAGGCGAGCACAAAATTAAAAATATAGTAACATTCTCATTGCACCCAAGGTATTTTATCAACGCGTTCCCTGCACTACTGTATCTCACAAGCTTGCAGTACATTTGTTATTGAAACAGCGACCTTTCGAAGCTTACCTACGATTCGTGCCTTTCAATAGAAAGATTTGCTACTTTGTGTTACAAACTCAAAATTCCAATAAAGAACAGCGTCGAATAATGGAACCCACGTCCACGACGTTTTGCATTACAATAGTGATGGTGGCCGCGATGCTTGGCGAATAGATACAATTTACAGCGCCGTATTCGGCACGGTCCGCTTCGTTAAATTGCCTTCATTTTGTGGATAGGTTGTCGTGTTTATCCCGTCGATATTAGCAACCTGCGAATAATGGTGAATATTCTGTAAGCGCTTACGCCCGAATCAACTTTATCGTTTACTCGGTAAATTTCGAGCCCTCGTTATTCTGATAGCCACAGGTCCGCCTTTTTGTTTGGGAAAAACGAAACGATAATAGAGTTAATTTTTTTAGATTCCAATTCTTGGAGCCAGCTAATCCTCATTATTGACGTAATTGCAATAATCATTCTTTACCGATACCAGATATTGCGAGCATCGCAATAGGCATCGGGATAATTGAAAAAGAATAACGCAATTAACTAGTATTCTTCGCTTGTGACAATTTCTGGCGTATTTTTTTACGACGTCAAGCGAGTGATTGGCACGTTAATCGCGTCCCTGTATTCTGACATTTATGACAATACCGTCCCAATTGCTGCGCTGGTAAATTCGATCGAACACCTGACAAAAAATTCTATTTTTATATTAAGCAACATATTGTCTCGTTTGTTCAGCTTCGCTTACTCATGGAAAGCTTTCGTGTGCATGAAAAATACAAAATTCCAATGATTTATTCGTACGAACGAACGATGGAAGTTTTTGCGATGTAGCGCAGCGCAACCCAGTTCAACGCAAATCCCTGTTTTTCTATGTTTCCCTCGCGTACCATTCCGTCACTCCACTGTGCCATATTCATGCACTGCTATTCAACGATAATACGTTTCATACGAGGAATAATTTCGTTAATTGAATTGCCGCTCATGTGTGCCGGTTTTCGACGCCCAGTATTCCCACGAGCAGCCGTGTTGGCGAACATTTATTAAATCGTTTCGCGCTGCACTCTGGGATCTGTCACGCGTTTACATTTAAATTCAGCCTTTTATAACATTAGCCACGTTGGCCTCCCATTCCTGCCAACTCAGTTGATTCATTTTAATCGCGCGCATCGATGTCTTTGCGCCTTTTACATACTCCTCCGCTTTCGTCTATCATCCGGTACGGTTTTCGGAATTGAGCCACGAAAATTATATTTGCTACTACAAATCTGCTTCAAAAAAAGCACGTAAATAGAAGACTACGTAGATGGAACTAGCGCTTTGAGATTTCGAAAATGAAGCCTTGCCCTCTCTTTCTTATCCTGCATGTATTTAGGTACATATGTCCGATATCGCGTTTCATTCCTCTGGACGGTAGCAAGTATTTTCAATCGAAACATAAATTCAGCCAGGGTATTTCTTAGAAAAGAGAGCCGTGAATTCAAATTTATCCCTTCTCCCGTTGCTGTCGTTGCCGCCGTTGCCGCCGTTGCCGCAGCGCGCATAAATCTCCGGGAAAGATTTCAGCAGAGGATAGAGATTTCTGGTTAGCTGCGGTGCTTGGACTGCTGGCGTAATAAAAACCCCGTACTTATCGAAATTGCTGGGCAGTAATCGTAGTCGGAACGATTCAGAAACGTTTACGCGCGAAATTCTACTCGGCAAGCAACTTTCGACAGTTCGCATAATCGATGCGAATAGAATCGAGACTGACAAGTCCGATCGGGAGAAGATCCAGTGGAAATCCAGGAACTGCTGAACTTTGAGATTTAACGTGTTAACAAATAAGTTACGGATCCTTCGGATACCTTCGTCGAGGGTAACTTTGCAAAGTACAAAAAGACACGTACGGCAGACGAGCGGCGACCTGTCCGTTCCTCTGTATGCCCTGCTGTGGTTGTTATTGCACGAAAAGACCGAGTTTAATGCATAAACGGACGGCAGCTCGACACAGTGTTCGAGACGCACCGCCGTTCCATAGCGCCATTACAACATTCCCGAGGATACGACTCGACCCTCTTGCACTTTGTATCCACGGTATTAATAATGTATCGTGAACAATGCGCGGAAGTGCAAGATCAACATTGCGCAGGGAAGAGAACGAGAACAGAGCTGCATTTTACGGGTACTTGCTGCCTGCCGACCCGTCCCGTTCGTATTGTTCGTCTACAGCCGCGATACTCTGCGCGCGGACGTGTTCTATACCGGGAACATTCACATTCTTCCAAAAAAAATGTGGCGTTCATTTCGATTTCGATTTTGATGGCCCTCGTCGTTGATACCAGCGAAGAACAACCGGTCGCGGGGATAGGAATAAAAGCTTACAATTGGACGGACCATCTGGATCTCCAAGAACCTAAGCTATCGGTATGTTCGCATTAAACACACTTCCTGAATATTCGATCTCGACTCATGCATATTCATTCTCGACTTCCTATCACCTACGTCCCGACGTGGGCTGAACAAACTTGCAAGAAACGTATTCGCTTTACCAGCAGCTTCGTTCCCTTTCAGTCGCTACGAACAGGTTTACGAACAGAAGCGTGTTACCCGCACCACGATATGTCTACATACTTACGTATATAGGACGCGCGTAAAACTACGTAGTGTTTTGTTGGAACGATGGAGATCGACAGTCATGTTGTCGTACATAAAGGAGTAGAGTTGCGGGCGTAAAATATAATGGGACACGTTACGTCCAATTGCGCCGACACGTTTCATCGTTCGACAATTTGTCGTCCACCTTCCGCGTGATACCACATCCAATTCCATATCGTTTCTTCTGCCCTACACTTTTTTCCCTTCTGTTCAGTCTTCCGGAATCCGATGGTCTCGAATGCATGGGAATCACAATTCTGACCGTGCCGCGGCCCCGATTTTTCTTCCTATCCAATGTTCCAAGTTGAAACTCGCGACTGGCGATATCGTGAAAAGCAAGGGGCGCGTAAACGATAACACCGAATGAGATACGCCGATGCACTGCTGCACGTATCCCAGTTTTATCAGTAGCGGGGGCAGAGAAGTAAACATAGAAACAAAACTGTATGAACTTGTTTCGAGTGCGAAATGGCGGACAAGAAGGAGAAAAAGCATCGGGAAAGGGGTACGATGCGCAATTGTCGTAGGAGGAAGGCAAATATTGATGATCGATGGCCCGTCTTTTTATGAACAGAATATCTCTTCTTGCATTAACGTGTCTCGAGACGTTGCTTTCAAGTGTACGTTCAAAAAGAAAACGAAGATTTATTGCACTGCGGTACAGAATGAATTTTAAACAACTCTCACTTTTTAACTTTGATTTTCCTTGTTGAATGGAATGGCGCAACTCGAAGAAGTTGTCACCTGTACTCTTCCTTTTCCACAAGAATATCAATCGACCGGGTCTAACGAAGCAAGCGGCGTTTATTACTAGTTCACAAACATATATCGGTAATATAAGTGTCGACGAAACGATTGTAACGCACGCGAATCTGATCCAATTAGGTACTTTATTTCAAAATCCCCGAATATTCGAATATCTCGATTATGCCTTCGACTGGGTACAATTACGTGGGGTATACGTAATTTAGTATTAATGAACGCTCGATGCTGCGCCGAAAGCATAATTATTCGGCTCGAATTCAAAGTTTATACGTGTTGAGTTGCATCAGTTAATTTGGAAACTTCTTGCTCGAGAACGTAAATTCAATTAAATTTTTTCTCGATTGATATTAACGGAAGGGTATAAATTATTAGGTAGCGAAATCGAATTCCCACGTGTTCTTGCGTTCCTCGGTGATCTATCGTTGGAAAACGATTAATTTTACGAGGGAAACAGAAAGATATGTTCCATCTACGAGATCTCCCGTGAAATTCCCAGCAGGGCAAAGACAATCATCCTGGCGCAGCATTCTCTTGGTATTCGGCCGAGTATTCGATGAAACGTACACTGTTGATTTCAGTTACGAAAATTCGTTACATTAACCACGAATCTCTTGTACGCCGTGGTAAACGGAACGAGCATGTCCCCAGAAACGGATTGACAACGAGATAGAGGAGCAGATTTAAGCAAAGGGGAAAGCACTACTTTTTGTCATTTTTTAGTGGTCCCGTAGGATTTTAGAAGAAACATATAAGATCGTGGGAGAGGTTCGAGTAAAAATAGGCAGGTGGCCAGGGTATGAAATCCGGATCCTTGAGAGGATTTTACGTCGAAGGCACAACAATGTCTGCGAGGAAATTGAATTGGAGGACACGGGGAAACGATAATGTAGGCGGTGTCGTTCCAGTGTTCTCGAGAAGGCTCGAGCGACCACGCCACACCGGTGATACGGAGCCAGAAATTGCTGGTGCTCGTTGCAAGGAAAACGAACGTAGACCGAGCACATTCTCCATTCCACGAAGATGGTTGACACGGTTTTTTCAAACTTTATTTTATCGTTCGTTATATCGTCGGGGCGTCGACCAAGAAAATGTACCCATGCGTATTATCGAAGAACAGAAAGGAAAATTTGGGAGTAAGCAAGATGTGCGTTGAAGATTGCGCGATTGTTTCGACCTGGGCGAGTTTGTACCATCAGGCTGTCGTGTCACGTTCGCACGATATTTCGACGAAAATTAAATTCATGTAGAGAGGCTGTAATCACGTATTCATTGGGCGCGTCGCCAATCGAGAACGTTTGTGTTTCCCTGGCCCTTTTCGAGTGCGGTCAACGCCCCAGAAGAATCGTGTAAGAAAGAGCAGCAAAGACAGAGTGAAAGTACCTCGCGGGAAAAATCCATGACGGTAAGAAGTGGCCAATACCGTGGCGATGATCGAGCATCGAACGAAACATTTTGAGTCGCGAATCGGGACGAGGCGATGCGACGCGACGCGACTCGTCCGTAGATACGTGTTGCAGGCTCAGCCATAAAATCGATCGAAGCTTGGCAAACAATTTTTGCCAATATAGCACACGTATGCGGGAGTGGCGTACAAAATGCTCGTACGTAGATAATCGAATCGGTGTCTGCGCAAAATGAAGCTATCGAAGCGAGCAGACCGGTTCGAAACGAGTATCCTCCTATCGTTGTCCCGCCACCAACACCCCTTCCGTGCGCTACCCTCGAACACTGTCCGACTCTTCCGTTTCTCGGCTGAACGAGACCTACACGTTCCGGCCTCTCGACTCTAGAGAAAGCACGTTAAGTGGCATCGATTATTCCGTTCGAGATATGCAGATTCTCCCCTCTCGTCTTCACTATTCTGTTCTCCTCGCTTTTCTTCTCTGTTCTTTTCCTCCCTCACACACCTCTACCATATCCGTCTGCCGATTTCTTGCATTGGCCTTTCACCTCGCAGAAACCAGAACCAGAAACCAGACCGCGTGATTTATGTATGCGGACATAAAATATCGTCCCCCACAGCCCGATAGGTTTAAAGTAAGACAGAATTAGCGAGTAAAAGAAAATAAGTAAACCCTTCTAAATCTCTCGATATCCTCGAACGCGACACTCGCGACTTTCTTACGCATTTTGAACGAAGGCCACTCGATTTAAAATTATCGTTCGATTTCCGGCTCGTTTACGTATCTTTTGGTCCTATCAAAACTGCACTTCTGTGTCTACTTAACCCTCGGAAATTAAATTTGGCCTGTGAGTTCACTCTTACTCGACCGATCGTCGGAAGGTAAGCGGTGTTGCGCATTAACGAGTTTCAGCGAATAATCGAATCGTTATGCAAATTTGGTACAGAGAAATTCTCGTTAGAATCATCCAGATTGTAAATGCAAATGACGAGGTTAAATCATGAACAAAATTGCTGGATTTATCGGCGAACCATCTAGAATGTCATGTTCATCCATTTATATTAACGTGAATTGCTGAGGGAGAAAGGGGTGGGGTAATTTAACACCACTACGAAACGATTACTGATTACACAAGCCCATGGCAAAGAATCAAGACAACTTCGAAAATTGTTCTCGCATTCGAATATGTATATTGTACGAAAACCGTGCCACGCACCGATATATCTCCCGTGTCTTACCAGATTGTACGTGACACGGATTGCAATTCAGATCCAAACGGCAACAGTTGTTAAAAGAGATGCACTCGTCCAAAAATTAGAAGGTCACTACATATTCAACGAAAAATTTTCGATTCCACAATATAAGTACCTGAAATATTAGATTGCTCATTCATTTATATGACTGGGATATTGGCCGAAAATATTCGGTACTTACTTTTTCGATCCATCACGACTAAACATTTCGTTCAAACGCTTTTTCACGGCAAGTTAAATCATTTTGTTAAGTAAATTCCTATCACGAACGAAACGTTTCCAATAAAAATGAACGCGCGGCGTCAAAAAATTCACGTGATTCGCAAGTCGCATGTGCATGTACACCTACATATACCAAACCTTCTGCATGTGGTTTTGATTCGTAGCGTTTGCGGTGCACGTACATGCGTGGCAATGATTTGAGAACGCGTTTCGAAATAGAATTTGCAGTCAGGTTTTGTCTATTGGTTGTTTGCCATTTCGCCGGCATTCTTCAAACTGTCTTCATCTAAATGGACACGAGAAAAGTGTCGAAGACAATGAATGATAATAATCGCGCATATCCCTTTCGGCAAGCTGTTGCAAGTGATTCCATTTTCTTCGGAATTAGGATGCATGTAACACAGCTATATTTCCCTCGCAAGCATTAACCTTTGACGAATATAATTGAAATATAAAAGCGGGTTTGAAAGTTCCGTGATCTGCACTATAATACGAACCGGAAGATGTTGCTTTCGTATTCCGTAAGGCCGGAGGCAACGATCTGGCCTCGGAAAGAAGAATAAACGGTGCGAAAAAGCGAAAAAGTCTGTTCGTAAAAGTCTCTTGCGGCATTAAGGAGGTAACGTTAAGTGGGTATGCGAAGAATGGAGCGAGCAGTCTTCGGGAGAGCGCAATTTGTATTAATTTCAACCAACTTAGGAATTACGCCTTGAGCCATTAAAAGCAATTAAAATTTGCATAAACAAATTGTTCTCGCTGGTTCAAGTGGAAGGAAGACGGCGAAGGTGCTTCGCTCGGCTATTCGTATTTAATTTTTGTTGGCTTTTGTCGATTTTTTATTCAGCCATGCGTCATCTCGTGTTAAACGAATTAATGTATGTAATCGAATTATATAATTAGATTTGCCCGGCCGCAATTATTCGCCAGAGAAATATTCCAAGACTCACGGGAGACATGGGAACACGCGTTGGGATTGCTGGAGCAGGCGACGTTCGGGGAATAAAGAAGAACGTTTGATTCGCGTGTAATACGCCTCCGGGGGCCAGACAATGAGTTAATCTTACCCGGGGCTCCATTATTCCAGCGTTATCTAGCACGAAGCAGCCGCCGATAATCGATGTTTAACGACGCTGTTTACAGCCTAATGGCATGCTTATGTAATTAGTAATTTGTACAAAACTGGAGAATGCACAATGGAGGCTCGGTCGTTGCACCCATGCGAACTAGTCCACTTGCAAATATATTCAGATCTCGATTCTCGAACGAGCTGTCTTTCACGCGTTAGTTACTCTTCAGGAAGGCAATCCTCGAAAAGTTTCCAGACAAAAATTCAATTTGACTTTTCTAGTGCCGAGTGAGGCTCGCGTCCTCTCGTATCGTGAACTAGAGCGAGTAACAAGGTGAACAATTGAGTTACCGTTAGTCTCGTTGCTCGTGCGTTAACTGACGAAACTTAGCATTCTCGCTGTCCAAATTTGTAAAATTTTTCCACCGGAATACCTTTGCACTCTTGCTGCTCTTGGCGAATCATGAAATTAAGAGTTACCTCATCGATGCTTCGCGAACGAACACGCTTTTGGTTGGACGTTGAATAGATTTTCTATAAACGAATTGTACCTTGGTCTGATCGTGATGTCGTAGCGGAACGAGAAAGACGTACGAATGGACGAGGGACTGGGCGCGCCGAAATTCCGTCGATTGGGTTCGAACGCGTTTCGGGTAAGTTTGAACGGGCCAGGACTCCTGTTCTATGTATGTGTATCTCGCAGTGACGTTCTCAATTGCGACCTTCGTCGGTGAATCTCGAATCGGAATCCGTCGGCACGAACAATTTAATCAACGAGATCGAGTTTATTGGCCGGTACGTCGAACTTAAGTCTGTGTTGACCAATTTCAACGGTTTACCTTCTCTGCCTCGTTACCGAGAACCTTGAGTAAGGTAGACCGGCTTACGGCAAGGGAAGGGGGGGGGGCGGCAAGAGGTGGGCAGAGGCAGTAGTTGCATTACCCTTAACTGTGCCAAGGAGGAGTTTGCAATGCTATAGGTACAGTTAGCGTCGGATTCGCTACCAGATCCGGGAGAACGAAAAGGATTACCGAATGGTAGAGGTGGGTCCGAATAGTTTGAAGAGAAATTGCGATCGTCGATATTATCTCTTCTACCAGTGGTTCAACCCTATCCTCGTTCGCGTTCAGCTGTGACCACTGGACCGTCGTCGTATTCCTCCTGTTCGTCCTCGGTCCGTTCACACCCTTTCTCGTGGTCACCAGCCGCGAATAACCATGTTGGCCCTCGTCCAGAATTCACCGACAGCACCATTCCGGTCCGGTTTCTTCTTCCTAGCGACTGGCGAATTAGTAATGTCGCGATACTTTCTATTTGGTCAAATATACATGTACACGATATATTGTACGGCTTGCCTCAGCTTTCAAATACTCGCAGCAGCTAAAGTAAGAAACTATTGTAGTTGCAATTACGCTGGGATCGATCGTGCAGTCGAGGCTTGGCATACGATGTTCTCGCAGTAAGAAATTCGCGCCAAGTTCCGAGCATCGACCACTTCGTAAGGTCAATAATTAAATCCACTCCGGGACGACGCAAAGACGAACTTTGATCCTCATGAATTTTCAGCGAACAGAGGCGCTGGTGAATTATGTTCGCTGCGAAGAAAAACGAGATATCGAGTACGGGAAATTTGAACGTTTCCCACAAGTTCGATAAAATACCACGAGGATGCTCCCTCAGCTGTTTGGTTTTTCGGGGTCACTTTTACGGTAACTAGCCAACAAAGCTTGATCGGCAAAGCGCATGGAACAAAAGTCCTTGATCCCGCATTTCTCCATGAAGGGGACGATGGTGGACTATACTCGAAAATGGGAATGAAGGTGGTAAACAGCAGAAAAGCATGGGCATGTAAGGAAGGCATGGCCAGTTTCTTGGCGGAAAAAAGAACGGTGCACCACAGAGAACGATACAGCATACGGAAATGGCGCAGTGTCCTACGGGATACGTCGAGCGATTGTTTTGGCCGTGCTCCCATTTCGGTGGCTTTATGGGCAGCGGACAGAATTTGTGGCATCCCGTGCAGCAGCAACGAGCGGCACTTTTGCCTCGCAAGCCGCGGCTATTCCGCCATTAGTTACAGACCCACTGGCTTTCGCACGATTGTTCTTCTTATTTTTCGAACTTCCCTTGGCCGCTGGCTCTCTCGCCGTACCCTGCCAGCTTTTTCTGCATAGTATCTCATGCAATAGTAATGCTGACTTTTGTGCAGAGACACGCGGAACTTGCCTCAAAATACAGCTACTTGCCAGCGGCATTGTGCCTCTCGAATTTGCCACATTTTTCACGTGGAAACCGTGCTGCTGCGGTTTAAGCGAGAATGGTCGCGAGCCGGTCACCGTTTACACCATTGACACGCTGGACAAGTGTTCATGACGCTGAAAATTAGGGATGCGCCTATTGAAAGCTAGAGTGTTCCAAACTACGATCCATCGTAGCGACAAAATTCGTCGCGACGGTAACTGGTGATTTAAACAGAACCCTTGATTTTATCAGATCAACGTTGCACTATCCAGTGCCGCGTTCTACTATATCATATCATATTTATATTCCGCCAGTTTTCTTATCGATCCTAGCTCAGCTGCTCGATAGAGGGAGCATAGTACCATACAGAGAAGTGGCTCGACTTTACATGCCGTCGAATTCACTCGCGCTCTTGTATTTTTCGAGACCAAACGGTAGCATCCACGATTTCCATAATCGATACCGCGGAGATCGTGTTCTTATCAAAACTGAGACACCTCGTTCGTAGTGGAATCGCAGTTTGTTTTTCTTTCCCTCCTACACTGTTTCCTTCTCTCTGCGCGATGTCACGGTTTTCTTCGGTTATTTCCCGAGGGTCATCGTCATCGCGGCGACAGAAATTTCGACGTTAGAATCATGAACGAAATGCCTTTTCCGATTATGCCAAGAATCAGACCGAGACACAATATCTACCGGAGAAGAAATCGTATTCCTGTATCGACCGATTTTTCCGTTTTTCCCGTTCATTCTCTTGAATTTGAAATTCTCTTGAAACCTGTCAGTTTCGCGGTAAAATTTCTGCTGTATTCATTATTTGCGGAAACGCGAACGATGAATTATTTCATGCACTGACCTTTGTTGCGAATTTTGAATCATTTCTATCGGCTGGTGGAAGCCGAAGGCGTGGAAAACCGAGAAAAAAAAGCGAATGGTTGAAAAGGCTGACGAATATTAGATGAAATACAGAATATGCCACCAGCGGGATGTAGACCGTACGATTTTCTTCTCTAGGGGAGAAGAAAAACGACGTCTTGCCGTAATTAACAACCTCCGGAGAACGCATTACTCTTTGTCGTTTGGCGTTCCTTGGGTCTTATCAGCGACAGCGAGAGGACTTGGAATCTTACCCGTATGTTTCCTTTTTCCGTATAGCTAGTCGTCCCTCTATTGCGAAGTGTATCAATTCGTTTGTTACGTACGCCGTACGTTGTTCGTTCAACGCTAACAGAGAGAAGCTCTTTCTTTACGACCGTCAGAGTGTTTGGAGAATTTTCCGAGTCAAACAATTTTTCCGTTTGCTTCATTTTTGTCGATTTGATAGAAACAGAATCGTATCCAGTTCCTGACAAGCCACACTCTGCGTTGAAGCAAGGCTACAGTGCCGCTCGCGCAAAACGTTCGAACTCTCGGGTAACTAGAGCAACAAGTAGCATACTCAAAGTTCCCGCGGAGCAAATCCTTGTTCTAAATGCGACTAGTTAACAGCTATCGAAGTTACATATTGGCGGAAAAGAGAAGAACGTGGCTGTGCACGGATATCCCTCGTTTGCCACAATGGTTCGCGTTATTCGTGAATGGTAGATTGCCACTTTGGCGACAAGAATGCAATGACAAATTAGTGAAGAAGTTTTGAAAGCTATCGATTCGAACGATGTTGCGATAAATACGCAAGCAATTTTGTTACTGGCGCAACAGCTCAACCTATTAGTCGGGATAATAAAATAATTGGAAAGCGGTGGACGTAGCTCGATGTATTGGGAAGCGAGGCATTTTATCTTTCGACGCACCGGCTAATCGATCGGTGACAAGAGATTTCTGGCGATCGATGTCAATTTTGCGGCACGAGGGACACTCGTAAAGCTCGATTATCGAGGCGCACGCGACAATGAATTTAGATGTGTCGGACGTTCATGAGCCAACTCTCGAATAAATCAATCTCTGTTGGGCGTAAATCGCTTTCAGTCGGCGCATATCGTATCGTTTGCAGTAACGAATAATACGGGAACATCGACGGTCGTGTATTTGCAGCAATATACCTCCCCCGAAAACATTTAGCTTCGTTACATTCGATGTCTAAATATTTACAGGGATACAGAATTTATTAGAAGTTTCGCGTGCGCGATACGGCGCATTAATAATCCAGCGATTTCACCGCACCGTTTATGAATTATGGAGAATGAACGGGAGTAACGATTGATGCCAATTTGATTTCATCGGCCGTCAGCGACAAACAGGAATTCATAATTGTGCATGGTGTATTTGGCCGGACACGGTGTTCGCGTGCAGCGAGTGAAAGCGTATCTCGAAGATGGACGGGGTCGAACAAGCTGACACCGCGACGCGTAGCAAGATCCAATCGAAGTTTCAGTCGCGTTCCTCTCTGGTATTATACATATACGAACGTATCGGAATTAGCTGGACCATGCATGGGGCACGTGTACGCGAATGCATCTCCGTTGTTTCACGACTTCATCCAGGTAAAGGTCGCTGCATCCAGGGACGATTACAGCTCCCGATAGGCGCAAGGCTGCTTGGTTGCTCGCTGCAAGGCGACGCGCATTTCCGTCTACTACGTCTACCTTCGTGTTTTCATTCGGTAAATGGACAGGTGCATTGTTCGGCGGTGCAGCGCGGAGCATCACGGATGAATGGAGCCACGAAGAACCGTCTGAAAGCCCTTTTTTCTTTCGCGGCTCGCGCGTACATGCAGCCCGCGAATACATACATGCATCCTCCGCTTTAGACACGGGAGAATACTAACTCTTGGCCACGGTTGATTTTTCGTCGGGCTTTTATTCACCCTCCGCTTCGTCTACGTTTTCCGGCGTAATTTGATGCCACCATTCCACGGCGCTCAGAGTCCCTGTCGCGGCCAACCCGAAAAGCCTTCCTTGTTCCGTTCTTTCCCATGGATAAATTTTACTCGAGAAACGCTGTATCGGCTCTGATATTTTTGTCGGTGAACGCGTGCGAAACTAAGTGGGCATCGGGGTACCAAGCGATTATGGAAGAAGCGTTCATTACGACCATTTCTTCGCACTTCGTTTTTCGCTCGCCATTTATTCTTGTCTTCCATGTTTCCTAGGTCATCGCACATGAAATACAGCCTCGAAGGAACGCTGCTACCGCTCGCCCCTAGAACTTTCCTGAACAGGTTACCGCTTTTATTTATACTCAGCTGGTGCTGCCGGTCAACGCTAAGCGAATATCTCTTTCGTTAATGTCCCATTAAGCTGTCGCTTTTCTTTCTCGCCGCTCTATCATCATCCTTCTTCGGCGTTTCATCGCCGCTTCTTCGGTTTCCTGTTACGACTACCCAGACTTCGCAGCTTGGCGCGTCGATCGAAGTGAAAGCAGAAAAAATGGACAGATCAGCGAATGATTGCAGCAGGAAATTTATTTTGCGAGCAGACAGGCCAAACGATTTTTCATCGGATTTCGAGTTGATTTTCCGTGTAATAAAAAACCGGAGGAAACTGCATCGTCAGGTTGTATTAATCTACGTTCGTGTTTCGCATTTTGTTTCTTCGTTGCTTCATCATCATGCACCTCCACCACGTCGCCATTTCCTTTCTCCGACGCGGTCTAATTGCGCTTCCGTGCTACATGGTGCAAACGCGTTAAATGGGTCGAAAGAGAGGAAGGAATAGTCTGTAGCAGCTCGAAAGGGACCACCATAATCACAGAACTAAAGCGAATGATATGGGGAGAGGGGCGAAGATGCATAGCTCGACCATTAAGTTCGGAATGTTTTATTTAAATAATTCCGCGCAATCACAGCACGCCAAATGCGTGCATCAATTAAAGGAACTCTGATCGGGAAGCGGCACACGTTTTTCTATCCCTTAAAGTGGTCGATGTGCCAGCTCACCAGCCGACGAGGCCTTTATTGTTTGCACTAACGCGGTTCTGGATCGTACGAATAATGAAGTCACATTTCCAGGCTAACCCTTATCGTAACGATACTGCCCGGGGAAACGTGCTCGAGAAAATAGCTCCCTGATAAACGGGGACGTGGACCCGTAGTCCACTCTGCTCGCGTTCCATGGAGCGTAAACGTAATCGCACATTCGAAGCGGATGTACAGTTACAAAATTCAACTCGAATTGTTTCGCTTTGCTTTGCCACAAAATCTCTTAGACTTTTATTTTAATTTGCTCTTTATCCGAACCCTGGTGGCGGTATCGCGGGTTCCGAGAGTGGCGAGAACGGAAAGGGACGGGACCAAGAGGATCGCCCGATCGGACTCTGTTGGGCGATAGTGGCGCGGAAACGAATAAGCAGCCGTTATCTCGTTACCGTTCGTTACCTTGGATCGCACAGACTGTCCGTTTCCCTCGGTCTTAACCTTCCGTATTATCTAAAAATCTAAATCCTTCGTCTGCGATCAAGGAGCCGCACGACGATCTCGTATCCAGAGAATCAAGAGTGTATACACTCGGATGTATAGCATAGATATGTCACGAGCAAGCTTCGGCTGAAACGGCGACTAACTCGGATTCATGTTATTAATGAAACAAAACGCATTCGTACAAAGATTATACAATTATCGCAAATGGCAGCTCACGGTTACTACAAAAGATATTCATCGGGCACTGCTAATAACGTTTCCGATGTAATTCAATAACCCGCCGGCAGCGACGGTTTCTCGTGGAATGTAGAGAATCAGAGGCCAAAGGAAAACTCGATTCGTTGAGTCGTTCGTGCATAAAGCCGTGCGAGACTTGCCCGAATCCCGGGAGTCGTTCTATCTTTGTGAAAGATACGACCTATTCATTCACCATTCCGGAGAGTGTTTCGAGGTAACGACGATTTCCTGTCGATATCGTACGGTTACAAGAGGACACCGCGAACGAACAGACAACTATCGAGCACTGGCATCGATATTCTGTCGGTGAGAGGAAGGCACAGCAATATCCGCAGGATATTCCTCTAGGTACATCGGGCCCCTAGTGCGACGAGGTTGCATCTCCCAGACGCCTTCGCCCCCGATGCGTGCACGAATGTCGATCGTTAATATTTTTCGGAGTAATGCGGTTTCATGACAAAACACCACACCAACATTTCTTTCTGACATTTGATAGGCAAAAATTGAATCGGTTCAGATACCGAACTACAGAAGCGTGTAGCTTCCATATACATAGATGGAACCTAAAGTAGCTGTTTAATCCAGGCGAAGGAAAGCGAGCGTGGATAACTCCGAGACCTGTTAGCGGCCGTCGCATCGCAGATCCGGCGGCGTGGCGACCGCATTGGAAATGCCAACAATAATAGCAAATCCACGAATGTTCTGTATAGTGACCAGCAGTGGCCGATAGCAGCAGGAATTCTGGCACCAGCTTTATTGTTAACAGCTTTGTGTAGCCGTACTTCAGTCCCTTGGCTCTTGTCGCGTTTGCGGCAAAATGTATCCCGTTTCTGTATTCGAGTCGGTATGTATGCCCCGTTGGAGGTAGGCTGGTTGTCCGCGAACTTATGCACACGACGTTATATACTCAGCTATTTATGTGGATTATTTAGGCGGACAGAAGACTCTGAACTTGTACGACTACTGGTAGACTCGTAAACGTTGAAGGTGATACAAATTTTTGTCGGAATGCTAGTGCATTGCCGTGTTATTCTTCGGCGAATATTTTCGTCCACCGATAGAGGAGAACATTCCCCGCTCTTCTTGTTTTTCAACAAGGTATCCCTTCCCTGAATTGCATTTTAAAACCAAATGCATAGGTCGCAGGTGATATTGTACGCGAAAGCCCATTGGTCGGTGAACCCTTTGACCGGCGGAATGACGCGACGGGGAGACGAAGTGGCGGGCAAAAGAGGGTGATACGACTGTGGTTTTATCGATTTGTCAATTTGAGACGGTTTCCTGTCGACGGTGCGGAATAATTTACCGTTGGCCAGTCCCGTGACACTGGCTCCTGCCCACCTTTGTTCTCTCGTACACAAGCAAAGACGAACAAATCGTCCCATCATCCGACATTTCGATGCGTCCCGAGGTGAAATCGGAACTGGGTAGGCGTATTCTTGTGAGAACGTTAGTATTACTGTGGATTGGATTTGCTAAAAGTTTCGACAAGAAAGGCCGATATTAAATTTCGCAAGTTCCCGTTTCGCGTTTAACGAGCAAATTCACCGAGATGCTTGAAAGCGAGAAGTCTCGCTGGCGTGTATACGTACATGTACACCTGAAATACAAGGGCGCGACGGGGAAAAAGAGGGGCTTAACCGTGAAACAAGAAGGTTCGAGCATGGAAGATCGAGAAGCTCCCTTTTTGCTGGAGGACAAGCCACTCTATCGTTCTCTCGACGAACCGAGCACGAGATCCCTCATTCTCGATGGACCGAACGGCTGCCGGAGGACTGGAAGAAGAAGGGCGAGAAGAAGGGACAGGCTTGCGCTACGTGTCGCACGACCGTATGGATGAAAGACGAAGGGTCCAAGGTGTGCAACGGCGGTGTGCAGAGGAAATAAGAATGGACGGAGTAAAGGCACGTATCGAGAGCGGCGAGGGAAGATTCATTGCTGGCAGCTTGCCGTAGTTTTTCCTTGCAATGAGCACTTTCTTGCGATCGGATATACTTTTTCGGCTCCGTTTGGAAGCTCCTCCAATATCGGTCATGCCGTCTGAATCGAGTCCTTTTCTTTTTCCACCAACGGCACGACAGCTTTTCGCTCGCTGTTAAATTGCTTTCCCTTACTGTGGCTTCTCGCCGATCCTTGAATCGATTAAACGACGCGACTGCAATCACTGTTCATTCGAGTGTATAAATCTCGTCGCTGGTCATTTCAAGGGAACCCTTTCAAATTAAGAGCGCGTGCGTATGCGACTCGTCGAAGTCACTCGGGCGATCGTGACTTATGAACGCTTAGAAACGGATTCGGAAGATCGGTCGCGTAACAGCGTTCCCTAGAAGCGGTGGAAAAAATGCAGTATCGTTGTGCGAGGACCGCCTTCGCCTCGGAACTACAATACTTAGCAACTTCCGAAGGCTCTCCACGCCGCCGTGTCGCCTCGGTGAAGAGTCAATTTTAACTTTATCTCGGTTGAGCATGCGGTCTCTCCTCTTTCAAAACGCCACGGGTACGCTGTTATATACGCGCCGGCGGAAGCAGCGAGCAGAGGCGAAGATACTGTTTGCGAGTTTCATAATATCGGCTGGAACACGAGGAAATCGCCGGACCGCTCGTTCGGTCGAGACCGTCGAATTTATCGGACGGCGGGGCGCGGTAGCGCTTGCACTTTTCACTTTCCACTTTTCACGGCTGTTCGCAGAAGTAAATATTCAGTTGGTCGATATTTAGACACGAGCAGTGTTCACGAGCCACTTGAAAATTCGGCGTTGCCTGAATTTTCGTAGCTTGCCTGTCGCAACTGTGAGCAGCAGAGCCGAGTAAAAATCGGCGCTCAGAGTTTGCTGCAATAGTAATTCGCTTCACGTTTTATATAATATTTGAATGAAAGCGGCTTTCGCGAGGACCAGCTTTTTGCTGAAAATACAAAATATTGCAGAAGGGAAAACGTTACAAACATTTCAGTGACCAGAGTTTTGAGAAACTTTGTCCGAAATGATCAAACGCGTGCTCCGATTTTGATGCCTAGTAAAATGAGCCAGATCTGCGAAGGGGTTGAGAAATTGCGTTTCTGCGCGCGAAAGACTGGACCAAGTGAGAGAAAGGACACAGAAAGAAAGAGATCGGAAGGAAAGGTGGCGTCAAGTGGGGAATTTCGAATCCGTTAGAGCAAAGAGTGATTGATTGGCGAAAATTACTGATAGATTGATGGAAATTAATGGAAAACGCTGATGGAAATTAATGGCTCGACACTCGCGAATCGCGGGAAAGTTAAAATGCCACTCGATCGACGTACACGCATAAATCTAGTGCTCGCGTGACGGGGCTATCAGTACGCGCTTGCAGGTATGATGAAATTTATGTGTGCCTGCGAAGTGCGGGATTAACGAATACTGCAATCTATCCTCCATAGAACTATGTCTCTTGCTGTACTTCGTTGCGTTATGCCTAGCATTGCAGCAGCTACTTTTACCCTGGAATGAGTTTTTCGGAATGATTCTCACCACACCGTCGCCTCGTGATATTTATTCCACCGCATCCACGATTGCATATTCATTTTAGAATTAATACAAGTCACGTGTACAAGTCAAATGTAGCGAAGCGTCCCGAAATGGGAGAACGCGACATACCGCGAAATTAAACGGTATTGGTCTACGACAGCGATCCGGTCAGATTCTCGTTTACGCCCGGATTTTTGCTCGCGCTGCAAATTCACGAGCTCTTTTTTAATGGGTCAATGCAAAAAGATTTGCCGGTCGAATTTGCAAACGCGCAAAACATTTCGCACGGCCTAATCGTGTCGCCTGCTTGTACTCTATGCGTATGGACATAATAGATGCGTAATAACGCTGAAGTATCAAGCTTTAAAAATATGTAGTTCCAAATAACTAGAGATTTCCAATCGAGGAAACTCCATTTCTTTAGATCCTCCCTTGTTTGCAATTTTCCTTCAATAGAGAATAGAAAAGGGAAAACTTCCAACGAAAATATCGCGTCTACGTGTTTTCAAAAACGTCAAATTTGGAACAGAGTCGATGGTCTGACGTATGACGAGCGGGGGGTGTGGGCGATGCAAAGGGACAATGGCCTGAAAGTACACGAACTACAACGGAAATGTCGAATGTCGCTTGGAATGAAAATTCGTATAGACGCCGTTCGCTCGCACAAGCCCATATTGTATGACAACGCGAAATTCAGATGATTTATTACGTAATATCATGGCTACGCTCGCAAGCACCCCCGTCCGCCGTCTACCGTGTGCTACCGCTTCGCCACCCTGTCCCACCTTCTATACAATCACTCTGATCTCTCTTTTCTCTTGCTCTCGTACCTTTCTATTGACGCTACGCTACACTTGGAGACTTTCCAATTGAAAATTTTACTTTAAAAATGGACCCAATAGAGTAAAACAGCATCCTCGTGTTTACTACCGTTTGGGATCAACTTTTCGCGACAGCTTTGTAACGTCGATACACCTCGGGCGATCTGTTCGAAAGTATTTATAGCAACTCACCTCCCCTTCCTCCGAATTTAATTTCTCCGCGATATCATTCGAGAAATTTTAATCGGTCTAAGGGCAGAGTGGAGGATCAGACTGTGCGAAATATTAACGAGAATCCTGTGAAATCAAAAGAGAGTAGTATCAGAAAATTGAACTAGAAAATTTTTGTCAGCGTTACAGGCGAGGCGACGTATACACCCGATGGCACCAACAAAAATGAAGGGCATTTTCCAATTTTCGTCTGGATATGACATGGGTCTTAGCTATCGGAATCCGAAATGCTAGGTACGTGATGGTGTTGCCGATTTTGCTCGCGTAGGAGGTCGGGCACAGCTGTGGAATGATAACGTTTTCAACGAACGTCGATCTCAGAATTCTCTGTCTTTCTTGCTTGGTCACAGTCGGCCGGGAAGAGCGGGCACCGTGTTTGCCTTTGGTTCTGCTCGCTACGGTGGCTAACATTCTTCTTCTTCTGATGAGGAAAGATCGACTGAATGGTACACAGGAGAGAAGTAGAGAATACGTTGCCCTGTGTTAAAATAGACGGCACTTTACACTACGCGACAAAAGGACTTAACTCTGAAACAAATGAAGTATCGATAACGGAAAGATATTGCAATAGGTTTCTTGGCACGTCGTGTCAGGGCGTCGAATTCCCGACGTCCGGAACGTTTGCACTGACGTGGTTTTCAATTGTATGTATTCCGTTTAAACCGACTATGCATACGAGGATCCTCAGCCGTAATATTTCTTTCGCTTTTCAGCCCTTCATTTCGCCACAGCTGTCTCAAACGTGTTTCAAGTTTCGTAACATTTCGCGAGAATCACCCCGGTTTCGCTCAAGAATTCTCTTTGACCAAGGGAGCACGATCTCGTTACCAACTCTTTCGATTTCGTTCTGCGGAAACTTAGCCTGTTCCGCGCCGCTGACCCGATTTTCATAACAATGAAAGTCGCACTTTTGCGCAGAAGGATAATACTGTCGCGCCATAAGGTATAGTCAAAAATTGCGTTGGTGCAGTATATGCCAGCGCAATGCGAGGGCTCATTAACTCGTACCACCTTAATCACTCGGCACGCTCTTGAAGGAAAGTGTGGTTTATGTTTAACTATCTACAAGCAAGTATATCGCGCTGCACCGAAAACTATACTTAATTTGCATGGCTAACGATTCATAGCCATTAGTCAATGTTAGTTCTTAATTAGTCTATGCTTCTGCCCCTTTAATTACGTTCTACTTTGCCGGCAATTCATTCGCGATTGTGAAGTGAAATGTTTGCCCGGCAATAAGTTTTTTCAATATTAGCCCAACTCGCTGATAGCTGTTTTCGAGTAATTTCATTCAGACGAAGTGGCGAATATACTTAAACACGGAACGGTGAAATAACTTTCCCCGTAGTTTCTATAAGAGAAGAAAAACTTTCGGCTTCTATATCACGACGATAGCTGACTCGAGTGTACGCTGGCCGAAATAAGACTAAAGCTTTTGTGATTCTTATGGTGCTGTCTTTCAACATCCTCACGGTTGCTTCGGAGAACCACATTTTTCGACTTGATAATCAGAGCAAGTGCAAACACGTTGACACGGTTCGCATCCGTGGTTGCATTTACCTCGTTCCATGTTTGCTCGCGCCAAGAAGAATGCACGCGACGCGACGGATCGATTTCGAGGGAAAATTCACGGAAATGTCGTTCACGACTCGCCAAGGGTAACCGAGCGTTGTCACATGAAGATTTACGCGCATGGTGTGCGCCGCTCAAGTTTTCTAATTAAATACTCCTAATGAGAAAACACGTCGTCTCACCGCTGGTGCAAATGGCAAAGCCTGGAGTCGCAACTCAACTCTGCGTTACACCACTGCCTACAAAACCGCCACCATTTGCGGCAATACTGGAAACTCACGCACTTGTATTTGCCTGAGAGGACGCAGCTTCAAGATTCAAGGCGAATGAGGCAAGAGCAAGGCGGCGAATAAATAAGGGAGATCCTTTCCATCGTTACGAGCACAATCTTTGTCGGCAGTGCTGCAACTTCGTGAATTCTTTTTAAAATTGTAACCAGTTGAAAGCGAAAATGTTTGCGGAAAAATTGAATGTTGTGAGCTAGTAGGAAACAAGTACTACGAGTAAAGAACTCGTTATGACGATAATATGCACAGCATTTGGTACTACTCTCTAGGTGAACGTTGCCAAGAAAAGCTATGTTTTGTGCCTCACATTTTTCTTCCCTAGTACGATGTTTTTTTCAGGCTCGAATTTTTGTCTCGCCACGGGTGGTGAACCAACGAAATAACGATGGAGATTAAATTTAACTGTAACTGATATTACTTTTGGTTAGCGCGGTAAATATCGGGGAAAATTTGAAAACAAAAGCTTTTTAATTGGTTCGAAGTTTCACCGACGAGAAAATTGCGAAGCCAGACCAGCGAGAAAACTGCAAAATTACACGCCTATTGAAAATTGCACGCGGACTCTAGCTCGGTACCCGTTAGTCGTTCTAATTCATCGAAAGTATAGTAATTTCTTTCTCCAGATGGACGAGAATTGCAAGCTGCTACGGCTTCTAATAAGCGAGCTCGAACTGCTTATCGTTCAATCGCTACATGGGAAATGCACAATCTTACAAGTCCACCTGACATTTTGTGCACGGTGAACACGCCAACATCGATATCGTTCGATGAGTTTCAGTAAGTGCAATTACTAAGAGCTACCATGTCGCGTAGAAAATTAATGGAAAATTGTCAGACGCTTTTATTGCCACGATGCCAGAGCAACCATCCGAACGAGAATATTGGCTTGATACAGTGGTACAGTTCCCTCTGGTAGGTTCACCCCGTTGAATTCGTCGTGCTTGCTAATTCTTTGATCGACGCGACGACGAGGATCTCTACAGCATTACCACAAAATCAAATTGCCAGATTCGTTCCGAGTTTGGTCGTATTTGAAATTTAGCCGCGTAATTTGCGGCAAATTCATTTAATAAAAGTTTAACAAGCGGTGCTTGTCTGTTCATCAAAGTTATCCTTGTTTCCCGCTTATTAGCTCAACGTATAAGTTCAGCGACGGTGACACATTTAATCGGACGCTTGACATTTTTTGCACCCGTTCGTGTATTTGCGGTGTTTCTTATTTATTAGAATACTCGCATACCTTCTAATTGCATTATTTAGCACAACGTGGGCACAACGTCGAACTTGTCAAATTCAACGAAGCTTGTCCAAGTTCCTGAAAATCTCATTCGGCAGAAAATGTTCCGCGACGTGTGGGGTGGAAACTGGACTTCCATGTCCAATAATAAAAGTTTCGCGTGTTCGTTTCGCACGTCACTCACATACTGATGCCTAAAACGAAGGGGTTTTACTGATAGGGAATCGAGGTATCCGTCCACCTTTAAAGACGTTGAGAATGGAGACGAATTTGGGCAGAAAAGAAAATTCTCTCTCATTGGCAACCTTCACGGACAGCGCAGGTTCTTCCACTTTCACTTTTGTCCGTTCGTTTCATTTTTCTCGACTGCTCTTGCTGCTGTTTTCATCAAAGGACCAGCTACACACCGACGATTCGAATAACGCCGTCCTGAGTGCACACGACTCGACTTGCGCCGATGTTGCTGACACTTGGCTCTTCCATGTCGGCACTTCTCCGGTTCTATTTCACCTTCGAACGGGCAGACCGTATATATGTTGTTGCAGTCGGCTGGTAGAGAAAACGTGGAAGAGGTAAAAGAAGGTAGATCGCGAAGCCGATGCTATTTACTATGGCAGCTAAAGAATTCAGGCAACGACGTCTATTAAGCGTATCTATAATCGATCTTCAACTGAAAGGTGCGCTTTTGTATTTATTCGCAGCGTTCTTGTACGTTGCGATATAACAACCTTTTCTATTTGCTGATAGACGATCGACTGAAATTATTCGAGATTCTGGATGAAACAAATGGTACTACGTATACGTGAGTCCGCTTTGTAAATATAGCAACGTTGCTACTCGTTGGGCTAGTCGCGTCGTCATCGCGTTAGTTACTGTTTCGACAAGCTGTCGCGAAATTATTATCCCAGGACCAGACCGGAAATACTTTGACCCGAAAATTTCCATGGAACTGAGCGAAACGGGATAGAACACAGCAGTCTACTCTCTGCACTTTCGTTTGAGTTTCGGCTTTAGAGGTTCGAACGACGACGCTAGACTAATGAGAATTCGAGAGCATTCGGAACGCAAGCACACACAGGGAAGATGGCCCATGTCCGCGTCGATTCGAAGCTTGTTTAGGCTGGACAAACAAACGCGCGGTTACCTACCATGCAATTAAATCATCGCGCAAGGCGCTTAAGCGGTGTCCACTCTCCAACATCCACGCGGGCCGCGCCGTTTCCTACATTCATCGATTGAGCATATCTCCTTTTTTCAGAAAACCTCTAAATGGGCAACGATTCTTGCCTCAATGTTTAGCATGTCTGGAGAGTAACAGCGATGCGCCCCTAGAAAAGAAATATTGCCTTTTTCCGTTGTCTACTTCAAATAACACGGTCGTCGCATCTTTTTAAGTAGCCGACAGATAGCAAACGAAATCATTTCATTCTTTCAAAGCGCCCAGGCACGATTCTTTAGTCCACCAATCTACCTGTTGTCTGTTAATAATCACAGGGAAGAAGTGATTTTCCATTTTCCCGAAAAATAAATAAAAATTTTCCTTCAACAGTAATTGTACGCGCGATACGAACATATTCGTTGCAACGTAAAAAATGCAACGTGAGCTAACGTTCCGGGAAAGTGCATTTGAATGCTGTCTGGGGAATATTTTCACTGGCACGAATCGTATGAAACGATGCGAAGAACAGCACAAGGATATAAGAGATTTCTCAAGGAACTGCAACAGGTTGTTCACAGTAGTATTCGAACGAAACGATCATACTCTTATTGCTGCCGTACTCATTTTTGCAACGTTAATTCAACAAGATTTTTATCTATTACTATCACCGATAGTACGGTATGTACCAAATATAGCACTGTCATCTTTATTATACGAAACTTGGAATGCATATAAGATTCCTCTCTGCGCCTACGTATTATAGTCTACTTTTGTATTACATGAACCTTTATATTATTATAAAGTCATATTTGAACGGAATATTACGGTATATTGAGTTTCAGTTGGCGAACATTAGTCAGATCTCGCGACTCTTGAGTCATTCTCGCGTTATGCCAACGTGTAAAAACTTTCTTTCATTCTTCCTCTGCTGTTTCGTGAAAAGGGAAGGGACGAAAGCAGTCAAAAGTAGTAAAATTCTTTTATACGTCAGATAATTCGTTTCTTCCGCCAAAAGGCGAGGAGGAAGTGCATTAGGTAAAAGTAGTGAAAGAATTCAGAAGTTCTTCCATTTGGGTAACGTTGATGTCCATTTTTAAGGGAGAAACACGATACCGACTACAATGTAATTGTAATTGTAATATTCCGCATTTCCGCACAATGCTCACTAATTATCACCGTGTAAATGCTTTTACAGAAAGTTGTTTTTCTCGCGAAGAAGAGGTTTTATTAAAGAAAATAATTTAAGAAAACGTTCGCGAATGATACGAATTTAGATCCTTTACATGAGATCAAATTCGGTACGATATAAAATATTTTCTGACGGAAATTTCACCTAAGAGAACACTTGTCACGGTAAAGGGGAAATAAAAGAAACGCTCGGTGTTTCGGGTAGCTCGTCCTTTGCTTCACGCTACTAATTACTTCGCTTCTTTCTCCGTGCCGACAGTATTCCTGTTCTGCAGACATTGCCATGTAACTTCAGCCTTGAGTAAGATAATTCAAGAGTGATACAACGTGATGGCACAAAGAGGAGCAGAAAAAGCGAAATCACGCGAGAAAGTAAGGGTAAATGAAAAGACGAAGTAAAGATGAAGTAAAGAAAAGGGAGAAAACGCGGAGGAAAAGATAAAAAGACACGAAAGGGGAGGACGGGCTTGGATGCTGGAAAAGCGAGGTAATTAGCACGAATGCCCTCGTGAACGTTAGTGCCCCTTCGAAACGGAAAGTTGCATCGTTTTTTAGAAATAATTTAAATATTTGTTCGAGAATTTCAGAGTAACTATACACGCGGGTTGTTTTAAAATAGAAAGAGATTGGTCCTTGAACCAGGAGCTCTAATTTAAGCGGTCGATGTTTAAAATCGGCCGAGCAGAAATCGAGATAATTAAATTTGTTTAAGGATATTATAAACAAAGACCAATATTCCGACATCCCGGCAAGCTACAACAGCGTCTCAATACAGATAAAACTAGAGTAATGATCGTTCGCTGTGTCGATAAAATACCTACGTGGCGAATTTATTTTGTTCAAGGATAAAGCAAACTCGAAATAAATTGAAGCCGGATTGCGTTTAGCTAATTAATTCGAGACGTACTTGAACACGAAGCAATTCTAACAGCAGTTTTTGTGAAAATTGTGGCTCTAAATAAATGCCAGGCGAAAAGAAGCGTTCCACATTGGTCGAAGTACCGTGCGCCGCCGTGAAAAAGTACTATGGTATTTTTAAAACTATTGCATTTTCTCGTGTTTGCAAACAATTGCGGCGCACAATTAACCATAACTTTGTCCACTTTGTAGCTTTGGCGGGACATCAAGACCGCGAGTAATTAGGAAACTGGCTGCCTTGCCTCGTTACTTCGTAAGTAAAGGCATTGTCTGAACAACTCTCAGAGCGACGACGCTCTTCTGAACCTTTGGCAAGCACTTGCATTACTCCTGGTTATGCGCGTGTTTCGTACGTGCTCTCAATTAGGATGGATCTTTTCTTTTACAGAATAGACTTTCGAATCATCAATACAAGTGCTAAGTATATTCCGATATCGGTCACTGGAACAAACGCAGCGTGGAATTCAATTAATGAATTTTCAGATCGCGTTGAACTCGTGTGCCACAATTACCGTAACGTATAGCATTTGGCAGCGATGCACGTGCTGACATTTGCAAACAATTATTCGCCCGGAAATGTTTGGCGGTGCAATTTCATCTTGGTTCTTCCACGAGTGGACTTAAGTAAACACGTATTTCGTATACGTGGCATGAAAACGCGTCACACTCGTCCTGCTATATCCTGATACTACGTTGCAAAAACTTTGCCACGCTTTTGGCATATTTTTCCACTCGTACGCGCGACACAGGCTAAAAATTATGATGCTCATTTTTCTCGTTCGCAATTAAAAAGAAGATAACTGTTTTATGTCAGGCCCGGATAATCGTCACGACTATTCTTTCGTTATCGCGAATAGGAGAAGAATATTGATGGTATATACGGTGGAAATTACGTTTAAGTCAATCTTTCTTGGAATGAACGGTGAATCGATTCACCTCAATTTCAAGCTAGCCGACATACCTCATTTACCATCTCATAGAAAATTTGATCAAAGGAAAACTGATACGTGCAACGGCAAGTCTGAACAATGATGCGAAGGTAGATACAGCCCATTTAATTAAACGCTACGATGATTGTTCGCTAATCGCGACGTCGATTCGAGGAGTGCATTGTTAATGATATAATGATGAGGAGAATTCAGAGAACGATGCGAAGCGAGTCGAGCGTGATTTCCATTCACAGTAAATTTCATGCACAACGTTCAACAATGCTGTTGTTGGCAGCAATTTTGTCTGGGAGTTGCGTCCCGTTGCGACAAATACTATTTAGGAAAGAAGGCACAGGTTGGTAGTCTACGCAGCGATACCGGCAAATAGCCTGACACGTATCTGCTGCTTTATGGAAATATTCTCCAGTATATCGTAGAAATAGTTTCGCGAGTACGGGGAAAATAGGTAACGTCGTGTGATGCGATAAAATAGTGTCGAAAACGGACGCATTTCACGGCCTGCCGGGTACACCCATTCTTCGCAGCTTTTTAATAGTTCGAAAGTTCACCTAACTTTTCGCATTTTTGTAAAAGCATTCGTCATTTGGCAATGGCGAAAGTGGCCTGTATCCCATGGAGCACGCAAAACCATACGATTTTCGTAAAGTCCTCCAAAAAAGAAAAAAGGTAACGCGAATGAAACGCTCGGAATGTACCGGAGAATAAAAGTGGCTGCACAGGTGCATCCTTTCAGGTTAAACGTGGCAGTGACTGTGCGCTAATTGTAAGCGTAGTAACAATGCACATTACAAACTTGTGTATTGCTTCGAATCCCTCGAGGCAGATGAAAAGGACAGCATGCCAACGATGCCGATTATTTTTCTATCGTTGTCACTTTCCGTAGAATTTTTTTCCTATTTTCCGTCTTTTTCATCGTGATATCCCGTGCAATGTATCAATGGATACTATAATAGATACATCATCAGACAGAAGCGGACAAGAAAGAAAAAAAAGAGGCCAGCAGTGAACGCGGACTGTAATGTGAATAAAGATTTATTTATATTCTCGACGGAACATGCAAGATTTACGTACCTTGTTTTGAATATTGTTATACGCGGGGCCACGATAAATCGTGTCGTCGTATAATCGAGAATACCCCGATATTGATATATTTGTTTCTCGGCTAAACGTACCTACACCTAATATTCCACTGTAACCCTGGACGCGGTACCTGCGAGTCTGACGCAGAACGGACGTATTCTACTGTATCCGCTTTAAATAGATGGATCGATACTTGACACGGTACTTAATGCACGTTAAATATCAAACCCATCGACATTTTTCGTCCAATTAATAGAGCAATTGAATTGGAAATCGATGCACACAGGTAACAGATTATTGAGATTACGTGAAAACAGCGCAATGGCGGCGCGGCGTCGCCGTTTCGACGGGCCGATGTATCTTCTCGTTCGCGTAATCCATCAATCGGACTCTGAAGACAATGGACAGATAACCTTCGCATTAGCTTCCTATATCTCGAATACGCCCCTTTCTCCGCTATTATAACGTCACTCAGGATTTCCGGTTCGTTTCATCTCTATCCCATCGATGATAACCCTCGTCCATTACGTATACAGAGATCGACGGCTACCTTTCAATTCCCCATAGCGTGCTCTCTGTCCCCCTTGCACTTTCTCGCTCACCTGCTTGCCCTTTCATCGCCAATGAACGCCTGTATCTTCAATCAGCCCGTCCCTCTCTTCGTTGCTTTCCCATCAGATGATGACGAGTTCCTGGAGATGCGCACGCGACCCTACTTTCATACACTTCTGCGATGACTTACGTGTCTGTACGGTTGCATTATGTATGCAACCTTGTAATTTGCATCGCTATTCGCATCGGCTGTTCTCCATGCCCTGCTACGAGGCAGATCGGGGCGACACGGATACTCTTCGGGACATGAGCGACGACTATGTAGTTACGTAAGACTACGGACGCTACATATCGTATTAGCATTTACATGTTTAACCTGCTATCTCCTGGTCTTCTATTAGCTTGCTCTCCTTCGCTTCTACCCATTCACTTCTTGCCTCCCTATCTCCCTAGTTTGCCAGCATTTTTTTCGCCGCCCACTCGGTTTTATCTTGATCCCGTGGCCGTACCCTTTGCTCCCTTGGCCGGCGCCAACCATCGTGGCTTCTCTTTCGCCTCACAATTACTATTTAACAAGCCATCTACTTGAATATCGTTTGCAGCAACATTCACGTCCCCCGAGCTACTAGTTCAAACTTTAAAGGAGCATATTCTTCTTTACAGCAGAGGGTCTTCATCCGAATCAGACCCCCATCTGACCGCTTAGAAGCGCTCGCCAACTTTAGCCCATGGAGTATATGATACATTGTATATACGGTTAACCGGTGTGCGTATAATACATATACCCGAAATGCCTAAGGGTCTACTTACTCGGAATGAGCTTGCATCACGAAATATTCCAAGAATGTGCTCGTCTTTACGCTTCGAGGGGGAAAGAATGTATGCAATCTAAGTTTGGCCCACCACGGACCAGTTTCTCGTTAACTGTCTGCGCTTACAAGAAACGCGTTGGCTTTTGTCCGAAATATTCAGACATCCATCGTTCTTTGAAAATTCCGCGATTTAAGGGCTTTAACGATAATTCCGCTCACGAATTATTTCTGCGACTGCCAAGAGTAGCCGTTAAATCTGCTAACGTTAATTCACTGGTCACCCCCAATTATATATCGATGAAAATTTTGATCGGGTAATTTAATCTTAGCACCTTACGAACTGTACCAAAGGTTCGTGCGATTACTGTCAAAATGTCTCACCTTTAGCCGATTTCTGCAATTAACTCCATAGTTCGGGGCAAACTGTGCGCGGAACTGCAACCAAATTCTGACCCTATTTATTAATTAAACTGCTGGCATCTCATTAGCAATGCACTTGAACCAGTACGCATTGTCAGGTTTAAATGCTGCAAGGTCTCGCAAATCCAAACAACACCCGCCCAACGTGGATGACATTTTAGCACGTTTTGCAGCTCACGAAGACAATCGTTGTAGCAATGTGGTCATAGAGTCGCTTGAAAAACAACCAAGAGACGAACGGGCTGAAAAGTGGTGAAATTCGTCATGGTGGACCCGCACGTACGCGGCATGGATTCAGGCGAATGAAACAGTGGATCCTGAAATTGCAACGTTGATCCGTCGTCGTTGTCTCGAGACACACGGGGAGTTGGAACAAGTGCTGGAGAATGAAGAGCGAATGGTGGAAGGTGGAACAACCCGCGTTAGTTACCACACGTGCGTACATAAATTGGTGTGCGAACAAGAAGACGGTGGCAACCCAGACGGAGAAAATGGGAGAGAAAAACGAGGGAACGTAAGCACTCCGTTTAATCTGCAGTGTTCCATAAATGCATAATCTGTGCAACCTCAAACCGGAAGACCGCAGACGCTAGTTGTTCATTTGAACAATTGTACCAACGTTTCTTGTTATCGGGTTAAATTGAAAAATGTTGCAGCTAATTCTACGTAATAGAGCGATGAATATCTCATTCACCGCGGTGATATTGAAAATGCATAATTCATACACGAAACGTTATTATACTCTCTCTGTACTCTCGGCAGTCCATCGTGCATCAGCAAGCGCGATGCCAATGCTGTTCACGTTGTTCAGCCTCGTTCGGGTAATGATGCATTAAGTTCTCTCATTGTCGATAATTAGGACAACGCGCTGTACGATAATTCTGTAGCGCTTAGTCAATTAGATGCAAGGCCTTCCAATCTTACTACTTGTGGTTGTCCTGTAAATGCAACACTTTTATCTTTTATGACGGCGAAATTGATGAAAATACGAAGATATTGCGCATAAACGGAAGATACCGTCGAGCGAACGTCTTCACGACCTACGAATCGCTAATTAGCGAAAGCACATTCGACTAACAAGTTGAAATATTTATCGAAAGGAAAAGTTCTAGATCGAAAAATACGAGAGAGAGAGAGAGAGAGGATTAAAGGGGGGGGGGGGGGGGGATAAGCGAAAGAGAGTAGGGAGCAAGTGTACGAGATTCGAAAAGCCGTAGCGAACTGGTTGCAGGTCAATTTAATCCTGGACGGTAGTTCGAGTCCACTTAAGTACCTGGTAAATAGATTCCGATCGAGTATATACCTATCCTGGATCCCTGCAGACATTCGACTCTCTTCGCTCTACTCTCGCCCGCTCACTTCTACCCTCCTGCTCCCCCGTTTCACTATCTGTCTCTCCACCTACCTATCTTATTCTCCTCCCAGACTATCTGTCCACGATTGTTCGCCATCGGTTCTGCTCTGCAGCTTCTCGCTTTCGGCTCTGCCCCGTACTCGTTTACAAGAAAACGAAGGGTTGTTCGGGTTCAGTCGAGTTAACATTCAAATCAATATTCATTCATTTCTATCTACACGATAGCTTCCGTCCGCGTTCGCTGGATCGCTTGGGATAACCGATGCAAACGCTACGAAGGAGGGCAATGATAGCGCAGCGCCATAATCCAAACGCTATTCGAAATGAAGGGGTATTCAAAAAATGAAGTCGAACGTACCGCTACCCTTCGAACGAACGATAATCATGGGGATAGCCATCTGCCTTTAACAGAGCTTGAAATTTTCTTTTTCACGATCACGAATGTAATATCGCGGTTCGTTTAATGGGACGTTCATGAAAATCACTGGCACATTTAGATAAAAATAGTGTACAATTTGATAGTTTAATCATTAGAATAGTAACAACGGTCTATAATAAGTATGTTAGCACTTTAACCATTGACATGGAATCAAGTTAAAAATCAACGCTGACAAAGAAAATGTGGCCTGCAATTATGGTGCACACAATTATGCGGCGCCTCCGAGGTAAAGTGAGATATTTGATATCTGATATTTGCTCACGACACTCGTTAATACTTTAATTATAGAAGGAAAGTTTTTAATTAATAAAGTCACATGCGCGGAACAATCCTCATTACCGTTATTATTATTATTACTATTAACCCGGCGTTTACGAAAGTTTGTACAAATAATAATCGAGGAATCTTTTGATATCATTGCATTACATGGATATTAGACTTTAGTACGTAATCACTGATACGTACTCTAGTGCTATTGGAAATTTTAACGAAGCGTGCCTTCGAATAGGAAATTTGGGTCATCGTCGCAACACAAGAAGCGTTAATTTTTGGCTGTCGAATAGATCTGATGTCAAATCTGAATCAAAATCTGTTGATTGCAATCTTACGTAATTTTACACAACTTCCATCCAATGGTCCTTAAGAGAATGGGCGTTCATATGGTTCCATAAATGTCCGTCAGTGAGAAAGAACGGATAGCGATGACATGATTCGATTGGACGACAGCTGCCAGACGTCGCGGCTTCCCTCTGACGATAATTACGTTTGCGTCAACGTGCGATTCGTTTTCGCGGCACGGTTCCCCGAGGGTTCCGTACGTCTATCGAGCGCGACCGCGTTGCTTCGTCCTGTCGTCGTTACGTCGTCCCGTCATCGCGTCGTCGTCATCGGCTTTGTTATCGGCCTCGAAAATAGCTGCTCCATCGGCTGGTTTCTTAAGCAGCTAACACACTAACCCTAAAAGCGTGTTCTATCTTCGTCATTCTTTAGTTCGTTTGATGTCGATCGCGAGTTGTTTGTGCGGTGCGAGCTAATTTTTCGGCTGCTGTTAACAAACAGTACCTTTCTATATCGTGCAACGTACTAAATAGGGAACAGCGGGTGAAATCTATACTCCTTGGGAAAATGAACTCCGTTGATGAAATTTAAGTAACGCGGAAGCGTAATTTAGCAATTAAGAATGTTAAATGGACGTAGCAAGAGTCAGTGCGATAACAGATATCCCAGTATCGCACACGAAAACAGGAAATCGCAACGTGATGAATGCTGTTTCTGAAAGGGGAAATGCGGGTATAGTTTATTAAGTGATCGTAGATATAGAGCATCAAAGGGGGAAAGAAATCGTGAAATTTACGATTGCCACAGATAAATAAATGCAACGAAAAGTCTGGTACAGGATGGACTCCGAATCGAAACTTTTTCCATCGATTTTCTCTGCTTCTCTGGTTTGTTTATAGAGACATTGAACGAGAGACGGCTACTGCTCTTCAACTTTACCCTCCTTATATCTGTCCTTCTTTGGCACGTTTCTTCGAATCTTCGCATTTTACTCTTGTCTCGGTTGCATTCTTCAGTGTCCTTCTCTACCCTCCTTCTTGTGCTCCGTTTGTCCCCTTTGATGCACCGAATACACCGCGCTTCGCAATCTCCGACTTCCTTCGTCCTTTATCGTTTTCTGATTATTGATTTTTCTCTTCCCCCGATTCTGCGTTGATGTTCGCGAAACTCTTATTGAGAAATATTCACCCCAACCCTTCCTACGAGGAAAGAGGAGCCTTCATATTTCTATGCAATTAAATTGGAACTGCAAACAGAGTGTACGTTCAATTCTCTTCCGTTATTCTCAAGCTTATTATTTACGGTGACGCTTTATGAACTGCTTGATTTGGAGGCAGGTGCTTCCTGTGGGTAATGTTTTGTCAGGGCTGATCAATCTAGGACTCGTGTCTGTCTATCTTCTCATTTCGTTTTATCTCGCTTCCCACATTCAGAATAATTCAAGCTCCCCAAATTTTTAAAGACAACAGATATTAAATATAGCATCGGATCTCTTGGTCCGTGAATACAGTGTAGCTGTGACGAGGTAACCCAATATTTGCGAAAAATTTGGTACGGTACGTACAGTCACAGTTTCGGCACACGAGCCTCGTGATTTCGTCAACACACACGCACCTGTATCCATCGACAAACAAGTCTATTCGTGAGTTCAGTAGATACGAGTGGAATCTTCGCGGCCATCGAATATTCGGAATTCATAATCGGATTCGGCGAGTCGTGAAATCTTTCAGGAAGGATCTTCCGTTTTGTCTCGAACACCCTATGATGCGTAGTGCTATTCCCGCCAGCCGATTTCCATTGTAAATTGTCAGAGTGCTGGAAAGTTTTGCATACTTGACGAGCGATGCCTGCTTCCATATCCGACACCATTTCATTCGTGAATATCTGACCATTTCGACCGAAAAAAATATCAGATGGTACAGTGCATCGTGGCCGCGACATGCCTCAGGTTTACGACTCTGTGATGATGAGATTCCTCAGTAGTTCCTTCGAGTGTACGTATTTATGCGTATGCAATTCCGCAAGTAGTAGATACGTTGTACCCGTTACAATGGTTTGCGCGACTTGACAGACGATCGCGATAAAGTTTCTGAAACTATTCGAGATATCGCAGTCGGATAGAGGCGATCCGTGGGACGAATTCTACAGGTGGAAATAGATATCTCGCAAAGATGTTCAACCGATTTATTTTTCCGCTTTCTGTACGCCCATTCAGCTTCCGTCCGCGTTGCGTTTCATTATTCTCCTCGATGAAAACGGCAACGTAAAGCACAACGATCGATGCGTCCTTTGCTACTGTACACCGAATCGATTTCGACAGCTACATGCAATTCGATCCCCTTTCGTACCAACGATGCAACGTAAGTGAGCGTCCTCTGCTTTCTGCTCGAAAATTGGAAAGTTCGATCGGCGAAACTCGTTAACTGCGATGTGTTTGTCGCTTTAAAGCCATCGATAACTCCGCCCTCAGAATCTCCGACACACTAAGCAGTGAAAATTCTACCTGCTTCCAAGGTGAATAGTTCTCGGCAGCGTTCATAGTTCGATATGCCACGCGAAAAACAGTCCTGGATATCTCGATACAACGGAGCCTCTTAAAATTTTGATCAACCGAGGCACCGATCTACCAACGGCGGATCCTGTTTAACGATTTATTTCACGATACAGGATGTGTCGGAGTTCTTCATTGCCGTATCATGGGATCAACCAAACATAAAGTATGTAGAACGTCTACATACGAGAACGCTACGGATTCCTCGTAAGTTATACTTTCCATGTAAAACGTAATACCTCGTAGAAGAGGGAGTAATTTTCGTCGTATGTCTTAACAGATGTGCTGTGTAATAACTCACAAAATGAAGCTGAAGGAACTGGCCCGCGTCTTCGGTTTCCATTTTCTATACGATACTGTAAATTTCCGAGATTTATGGGTTTTAATAGGACCGATACGTAGTTCCTTATCCATTTAAGTAACGTGGTACGTAAAACCGATACATTAATGTCTACATTGAAATACGTTTCGATAAATATAGCTTCCACGTAATTCCCCCGACTTCTATCGTCAGACTATTCGATGAGGTACCTACTTTACGTTTAGTCAAACGCGAGAAGCGGATGATGTACGTTTTAATTCAATCGATAAACTCCAGATGTTTCCTTCAAGAGTTACGTATTCTAAAATAATTGTAAGAGTTACCGTGTTAACTAGATTAAACTGTTGGAGATTGCGGTGAAGTTAGCCGATAATGAGTTGGTCTGTCCGAAAATCAGAATTACTTATTCAAAAGACCGAGAACCCGGTGAGAAGAAGTCGGCGGCGACGTTGGTGGCGACGTTGGTGGCGACGTTGGTGGCGACGGTACTGGGATAAAAGTCTTTCGGACCAGAGAGCAAGCAACGGTATGGAGCTTGGCCCGGGTCCAATGTTTGTTGACTGGAAATTTAGCGGCTAGCAATTGTTTTGGCCACGTGCCATTATCTCGTACGTGGGATGCGAATCGCACGCCAAGGAGCCATGCACTGCGACCACGGCGTCGCGTCGTGCAATTGATGCGACAAAAAACTGCTTACTTATCGCGTCCCTCGTTGTCAGTCTTCAATAATTCTCACTAATTTCTTGCAAGAGCTTTAAATGCTTTCACGCGAAAGAAAGGTATTTTATTCCATTCTTCTCTCGACTCGACTATTTGAATCCTGATAGTGCTCGCGAAGGTTGCGTCAAGTAGTATATACGCAGCTCTGTCTCGCCATATTGTTCCCCAATCTTTGTCCCTCCAGACCGCTTCCTTGCAGCTTGCGACGCGATGAATAAAAAATACGTACTGGTCCCGAATAGCGGAATCACGCCATATATAGTAAGGACAATGCAGGAAGACACTTGCTATCGAGATTAGAGGTTGCACGAGCGAAGAAATATGACCGGGAAAGAGTGGAGGAGAATGAAAGACGAACGATAGTACATGGGTGGAGCGACCGGAGACCTCGCCTAGAGTCAATTTCCATTCGACTTGCTCCACGCGCCTTTTTCGTCCTGCTGCCGCGCCATTTTCACCCTCTCTCGGAACAGCCCTCCCGACATGTCGCGCATCTCACCCTTTAAACACGAAAGAGGGGAAAAGAATTCGCTGGACCGATCTCTGCAAGTGCTCCCTTTGCTCCCCTTGTGAACTCGCGATGCCGTCATTTTTAATTATTTTCGCCTCCATCTGTCGCCTTTTGCTTCGAATTATTCCGACTCTTCTGCTCCTTTTATCTTTTCTGCGTTCAAAGAAGAGTTGCATTCCTGTCCTTTGTACATAATTTTTGTTGTCTTTTCTCGTTCAAGACATCGTTTGTATTTAATCTCGAGAATTAAAATGACCCTCTTGGTAGAATCAAATCTCACGAGGCGGCATGACGTTTACGTCACAACTTTGTTCATGGTGTTCAATGGACGATGCTCGTGCAAGCAATGCTCCGGGCAAGCATTTGTGTTCATCGAACGAAGGAAAGAAAGAAGTGCCAGCTCGTTAAACGAATCGGTCATTTTGTCAGAAGTGTGCTCTATATGTAGGAGCATTTAAGGATTCTCTGTTTAAGTCAGAGTCTGAATAACGTACGAATGCATAAAGACGACAATTATATCGAGCTAATATTCCGTTGCACGTTGGGGATTTCTGTTAATCCAACGCGCATGTTGGGACATACATGAGCGCCGGTTGATGTACCGTGACTGTTACTCGCGTCTACCCGTGTTCACGCGCTCATAGGACCGCGTGTCTGTGCCGACGAGACGAGCGTATCTGCGGCATTTACGTTGTCGCGTTGCACTAGTAACACTAACTCCTTGTAAACGCTCGAAACGGCGAGGGTTTGTACAGGCATGGTTGAGCGCTCGGATCTGCAGCATCTTTCCTTCCCTCGAAATTTCCTTTCCTTTCGTCTAGTCGAGCGGTTCAAGTTAGCGTTCTAAATTAAATCTGGAGGACTTCCGTTTTTCTATTACCCAAACGGAGTAATTTCCTGGCAAATTATAGAGACGAGCGATCTATGTGATTCGGCGATTCCGAGAGAAGCGAATGTTCGATATGTAGGTATATCTGCTTTGGTGAGTTTAGATCAAGCATTTGCAATTCCACTGTTCGGAGCAACGTTTGATTCTGTACAGATCAATGGCTAGTGTAAAACCTTGCACGCGTAACAGCCGAATGCGAATTGGAAATTTCGCGTCTCGCCACTCTCCGCATCGTGCCATAACGATCAATGATATCACACGTAAACGGCATGGGACCTGGTGTACCATGCGCCTCGTCCGGGGCTTCGTCCTTTACACACGTTCATTAATAGACGCCTGTATAATAATGGAATTGCGGTTATGCCTTCAGAAAAGCATTCGGATTCGTCGACATATTACCTCGAATAAAAGTCGATGGCGATGCTTAGAAATTTGCTAAAAGCGTTGAACAATAATCAATTTCACAGCTAATTATTTTAAACACTGTCCTTATAGAGCTGCCTTTTGTTTCACTAACAACAGCTGGTAAAATCGATGGCCGAACAACGAGGGTGCGTGAGCAAACATGTCCCTTCATTTACGAGGCGTGAAAGCACGCGAAGTGAAGTACACAAACCATTTTTCAGACTTACTTGAAAATCTTTGTTAAGCTCCATATCGCGTGACACAAACTATCGAAGAGCCCTCGTATTCCTCAGCAGGGTTCTGCAATAATAAAAGCAACTAAACGTTTGAGAAAAATTATAAAACGAGCGCGCTGCAACCGGGCATTTTTTATGTGCTTCATGAGGCATCCCGAAAACTTAGCTAGGATTTATACGTTGAATAATCCACTATGTACTTAGTTAAAAAATTTCTTTTGCGTGGCATCAAACTCGCGGAACTTGTCGCAAGTTCTAGCCGGCATGACGGAACGTGCCAGAAAAGCCTTCCCCCTTGGGAAAAGTTGTAACGGCGATGTGAATTCTGAACAATGCGACTACACGTCATGGAAATATCAAATCAGAACGGACGGTGGCGTATACGCTCGAATAAACAGTTTCTCAATTTTCCACTGAATATTATATCGAAATATAGCATATCCATTGTCGATCGACACAATTTGTTATTAAATTGAACGATGCAGTAATAATTTTGAAAAATTGTTCCTAAACGATGCTACATTGAATGCCGTTCTGATATCGAATAAAATGAAAGCAAGTGACAAAATTCCAGCAGTGTGCAATGAAACATTCAGGTATAAATATTAATTTAGAATACCAATGAATGTCATGAAAAAAGTCTCCGCCAATTAACGTATGCTATATTCGGAAATGTTGAATATGAAAAATAGCCATAAAAGTTATTCCCAACGAAACTGCAGGCTTATTGATAGTAGATAACGAGAACGGTCGAAGAATAGAAAGTAGAAAGATTCCTGGATGCATATTACAGGAGGTCGATTTTTTGTTAACTATCCTAATCAGGCCTTTTCATACGTTCCTTTCCTTCGTGCGTAAGATCAGCGCATTTAATTCAAGCTAACCCAGACCCGCCTGGGTCCATATTGTATTTCATAGAAGATAGGGGTGGCTTGCGATAATATAAAGCTCGACGTCTCGCAGCTCGAGGTGCTCGCGCTCACAAAGAGCTCCGGATTTACGTGGCAGCCTTGATTTACCTGATGGTCACGAATAGAGGTACCGAGCCAATCATGTCGCGCTCTTATCGGAAAAGCAAATTGCTACTGGTCGGCTCTACTCGCTATAGCATATCTAATTATGGAACGTAATTACCTCTGAGTAAATCAATTAGCATCTAGATCAGCTGATACCGCATCCGCTCTTGACATACATATTTATCCGACAGAGGCCCAGGTATTTTTTACTTTTTCCAATTGTCGATCAAATTGTGCCAGGAATGCAAGGGGATCATGCCTCCTGTAACAGCCAAATTACACTTAATCTCTATATTCTTTGCAATTAAAAATGCACGGGAAAACTAGGCGACACGTTGCCCACCAGAATTTCGTCTCTACGTCTACGACCATTTTTCTCGCCCTGTCGCAATTTAATTAATTCAGCTGGATTGCTGCGCGTGTCGTGTGGCTGTTGCAAACCAAACCAGAGGTGCAGGAGAAATACTGTCGCGATGCGCAACCGATGAACAGTTGGCTGTCGGTTGTCGCTGGCCAACGTTTGTCAACTGCTGTCAGCGAAAATCAGGGTGCGAAATCAACAGAACAGCCTTCGAGACATCGACGGACGCATCGAAATTGTATACATACCATCCTTAGATAGCATCAACCTCGATTTATGGTTTTCATATCGCAATACTGGACGGGAAAAATAAGAAATATATGTCCCTCTGCAGCTACTTACAACTTTCCCTTCCTCCGACGTCTACGTACCTAATGACTCGGCTGTCGCGGATGAAGTTTTCCAACAATCTAATTATGTGTGACTTAAATTGCCTCTCGAAATGACAAAGCCTCAACAGTCTCATCGATTTTTCTGTCAAATCTTGAACAAATTACGTTGCAATATTAAAGCAAAGTAGTAGATGCGCAACCGGTATGGGTTAGCAATTTATGTGCATGGCTTTCGAGTGTTTCTGTGACTCTCTGCTGTGCCGGACACAGAAAGAATGGTAGACCGCAGCGGCACGACGCGAGACGGTGCACGATGGTGCATGACAGAAAGAGTTGTGTGCTGAAGTCACTAATACATCGTTACGGTCGGAAATGTCATTTCCCGCGGAAAAACGTCTTTTCCGCAGTTAATGGAAGCTACGACCGTAGCGACGCGACAGCACGATCTTGATGGCCGTCCGCGAAATGAGGAAACGGTCGTTGGAGAAAAAGAAACTGGAACGTCGCGCCGGGTAAAAAGCGTTCCACTGGAAAATCGTTTCGCCGGTAAATAGAAAGGTAGGCTGCTACACGGAAACTCGACTGCCTAAATTTTCTGTTCCATACGTCCGGTGGTCTCGTATCGGGCCAGTGGAACGCGAGGTCCCAGGAATGGTAACGTAGTACGTGTTTGTGCATGTTCAGCTAAAAAGGAAAAGGCGGCAATGTTGTCGTGAACTGATAGTGCAAGTAAGACATAGCGATTGCACGCCTAAGGGCTTGATTAAATCAAGTCTCGCAGCCCGTTACACCGGAGCCAACCGTTCCGAAAATTCCTTTTCCCTACGTACCGGATTAAATTCATGTAACCTCATTATTGTTACACTCTGGTAATGTCGAATATGGCTAGTCAAGTAAGTACGACTATCCTAGATAGTAGGAAAACAGCAGATATTCTGGCATATTCCACTGTTTCCGAAGCGGGTATCAAAAGGGGGCGGGTATCTAATGGCGGCTAATGAAGAATATAATTTTCCACCAAATTTTTCTTATTCCCGTGAGAAATTCGTTTCTACAAAACGTGTCTCGAACTAATTAACGGACAGAACGGACACAGGGATGAACCGGTTGAAAGTCCGCCACGAGAACTGTTAACACTTGTTAATCTTTAGCAAAATTATACCGGCTTGAAATTCGAAAGTTGTGCGTACTACGTACAGAGAGCGTCGAAGCTGCCCGATATTTCCAAGTATAATTTATTGCCCTCCAGCAAAACTACCGGTGGCCTCGTTTCCTGCCGCGACCACGATAAGGGACAAAAATTATTCATATCCCAAACGGATTTTGTTCCAGCCTCGTGGCCGCCAAGAGGCTGCTGCACGCTCTACTCCGATAGAACATGACTTGCGCCGATACAATGCGCCACGACGGGACGGTCGTCGTTTCGCTTATTTGTCCACAATTTTTATTAGCCACGTTAACAGTCAGGCATTAATACGCCAGTCCAAAGATTTTCGTTGACCGTGAACTGCCTCTCATGAATCTCGATATCGCAGCCATTTCCTTTTAATTATTCGCCATTGTCAAGAGTCGTCAGTGTTCATCGTGTACATTAATTCTCGATCGATATAAAAAGGATCAGGAGCATGCCAGAGTATACAATCGCTATATGATACGCGTTTTACCGCGATTTATCCGTCAAAGATGTATGCAGTACGTGTACTGCAACTTACACTCAACTAGAATTCAGACTAGAAACTTTCGAGAAAAGTTGGTGAACGCTCTATAAGATTTCGTATTAATTATATAATATGGCATAAATAGACAACGATGTTTGAAACATCTTCCTGCTACCTCATGATACTTCTTGCCAAAGGTTTTTCCAAGCTGGAAGCTCGATCTTTATCTGTACTTTCTTCCAAGTGTACCTTCGCACCTGACTCTATGCTGCAGTACTTTACGCAACAGTACATTTCTATACGATAATGTTTATTACCTACAGGCCGTTAAGAAGCGCATGGTTCCACGACAATTTGCACATGCCTTCAATGGATTTTCATCATTTATGCGCCCCAGACTACTCGCGCTACTACGATGCACAGGTTCACTTATATATCATTTCCGATAGATAAATGACAAACTTCTGCGCGCCCATACCTCGTCTAGGGAAAGGTAGTATTAGAGAGTAGACGGCGGATTGCATGATTAGAGGGTAAGAGCTGAGTTAAGGTCGACCATTATAGACGTTTATAGAAACAAGGTCATGGAGACACAAGCTTTTGAAGTCTCTTTCGACGACACCGCGTTTGCCTCGTTCGAAGAAACGATTTATTTCTTGACGATAATGTACTAGATATCGAGGGAGGTAGCAACGTGTACAACTTCATTAGCTTGGTTTTGTTTTAAAGGAAGCAGCGACGGAATTACAATTTCAATTAATTTATTTAGAAGTGAACCGTGACTTTTTGCTTGGAGGCTACACTTCTCGGCTCTATAGCTCGATATCGTCTTCGATATCGTCTATTTTATGTAACTGTTTCATCGATCACCGGCATGTCGAGTCCGTGACATCGTAAGAGGCCAACATGTTGCAAAGGATAGGCGGACTGTGTTACGAGTTCCATAAAAAGTTTCCTATCCACTACGAAGACGAAATACACGGCGCCTCTCGTATCCTAATATTGTTTTACGATCTAACGATACAAGGGAACGTCTGGCAAAATATGTACTGGTATACGTATGAAGCGGTTCTCGTTTAACATTGTATATTTTAGCAAGTTTCGGTTGCAGCCAGTTGGTTTGCTGCAACGCTTATGCTCAGTTTTAAGTTGCTATACAATAGATACGGTTTAGTTGCGTTATCGTGTATCGGGGTTGTTTGGAAATATAATTTTATACGCGCTATGATATTCGTGCACGGCCGACCGAATACCTAAACGCTTTGGATTTGTGAAGGAAAATTTCTGAACAGCAATAGCTTAGAGTGCACGTTAATAATGGAAATTAAAATTGACGCATAAACTGGACCATAAACGTTACTCGGTCTGTAAAAGCAAAATCTTTTACACGACTGCAAGTTTCTGATTCGAAACTCTGTTCGACCGAGATTAGTAGCAGTAACATTTATGAGACGAACGACGTTTTCCTCTAAACGAATTACGTGCTCGACACCTTTTAATACCGCTTGTCAGCAGGTGGAACCAGCGACCGCGTCATTTCGCTAATTTTCCACGAGATGTTACGACCGAGAGTCATTCCGGAGGCTGGTCCTTAATCCTGATAAACTGAAAAATAGCCCTCCCGTGTCTGGAGTGGTCTCGGTTTCCCGGCTACTGCAGACCCGTTAATAAATTTGTGTTTACGATGTCTGCCTCGTCGCGGAGGTGGGATATTTTTGTCTCGGGCTATCTCGCGCACCCCTTTACCAACGCTCTGAAACGCATAAATTTTCCGCAACCAGGATTGCGTTTTCGGTATTAAACAATCTCCACGCTTCACGCACGCCCGGCCCACGTGTTCCATGAATCCGGCCGCTAAACAAGATGCACTAATTTCCGAGTCACCACTAAAAAATATGACGAATCGGATTATTTCATAGTAAATTTGCAGAGGAACTGTCAGCATGAATGGTGAATTGTCGGTAGAGGAGTGATGCAGGAATATGAAACGCGTGTACGCGGCCAACGGTGCTTTGATCGAGAAGCGATCACCTTCGTTCCGTTTTTGTCTAAAGGGACGGATATGATAAAGAATGACTGGCCATTTGACGGCGTGCCATGGAAGATCGATCAAAGCTAAGCAGGTCAAATTTTTCATCGATAGCTTCTGAATACGAAAACGAGATCGAAGTTTCCGGTCCATCGGGAAAGATGGGTATACTATATTTTCACTCCTTGCTACTTTCAACACGATCAACGATCCACCCGGTATACATCGATAGCTGCAATATTGCTTCTTCTTTACTCTAAATAAATAATTCGCATCCACAACAAATGCGATTAAGACGGCATCTCTACCGCACGCGGCTGTTGGTGCATACATATGAACGTGCGGAAGTCTGTCAGAGCCACTTGTCAACTTAATGCAGGGACCAATCGAGCAACTGCCACGAGCTTTCCGTCCTACCATTGTAATCTCAAGCCCTGGCGAGGGTTGCGACGACAGCGAGGGCTAGACGTCTCGCGTTAGCCCTCGAACAATGCGGGGGATGCGAATGATTAGCGTAATTCGCTAGTTTCGAAATTTTCATGGTTTCCAGACATTTCACCACTCGTTCCTACCCCTCTGCCGAGGACCGCCAAGCCATAGCAATGGCTCGAAAGACCCTTTCTAGTTACTATTATCTTCTGTTTGCCAACTAGATTCTCTCAAGCCAATAGGCATTACATTTCTTGTGCGCGATTCTTCGCTGCGTGCTTACTTCGCGTGTTGCGTTCGGAACGCAAGAAAAGAAGTACGATGGACAAAAGCATGAAAGGTAGGCGTACGCACGAGTACGGGGAACTAGGAACAAACCGAGGTTGGAATGAGGTTTAACGTCTAATCAAGCTATGCTCGTCGTACGTTGACGATACCCGCAGCCACTGTAATTCGAAATCCTTCAGACGAAATTCCGCGTTTCGCATTAACTGTCAACCCTTAGGGCTGAGTAGTTGCAGTAATTTCGTCCGGGGAAATTTGTGGGCGCTACTACTGCGAGACGTTCGCGTACAACGGCCTCTAAGTTTTCGAGAAATTCGAGTTATCCACCAGGCCTTCTGGCCATGGACGCAAACTTCTCGATTATAACCTACGGAGCAGATATCATTTTTCTGACGAAAGTTCGTGAATTCTTCCCCGCGCTCTGGTACATATCGCAGACATTCTATCGATAAATTGAATACAAATTTCGTTATTATTATAATATTGATTTAGAGGGAAGCATCGAAAGGAGCCGGAGGTAGGGTTTCGAATGGGAAGTAAATTTTCGGGGAGCGCGCAGTTTCCCACAAAGAGGAAACAGAAATTGCGTGGCTTGTCAGGACAATAACAGGTGGGGAAAAGAAAATGTTTGATTAACACTCGCGACGCACGGGTGTAGTAAATGATGTTTCTTCTTCCACTGTTCCGTGACCCCCGCTTTCTCCCAAACTCTCCAAGAGAAACAACTTGGAAGTTCCTCGGCATTTTTCCTTGGACTTAGGGCAAGTTTAGCAGGATGTGATATAGCGATGGGCACGACCACGATCGGGTACCAAGCATTTTCTTTTCTTATTCAGCCGAAAATGGTCGATAGTACCTGCTTCTAGGAGCTTCTGGATTCGGGAAACGAGCGCGTTTACTCTCGTTAAGGTGAGTGCCGTGGGGTGATTTACCCTCTTTCCGCTGTCGCGACACCGAACGAATCTCCCGTGGGGGGTAGCAGGAGAACCGACGAGAAACGGAATAAAAGGAATCGTTCGCCTTACAAGATCCTCTTATCTTTAACAGCGGTGTGAGGCGAGATTGGAAAGTTCTCTTTATCAGCCGACATCCCCTCCCCACTTTTTATGTCACTGCTATAACATAAAAATACGTCCAGCCGAAAGGGAAGGAATAGCTTGGCACGCAGTAGTCATTGTTGCGATAATAACGACACGTCCGTGGATCCTGGCAAGGACAAAGCATCGGGGACGGCAACCATTAAATACACCGGCCACCGTGGCAGCGGACTGAGTAAAGAGTAGAAATACAATAGACAGGCGACAATTTTATGTAAAGGGTGGTTAAACGAATGGCATTGTTATCATTTCGAGATGAAAAATCATGGAAGCTCTCGAAGCGAGTGGCGAGCGAGAGTGGAAAACCGTGGGATAGAGGCAAAGGCGTGAGAAGAAGCGAGCACCTGCGGTGAATAAATCAATAGCTCCTTCGCAAAGAACGAAGGAAAAGATGTCTGGATAAGTACTCCGAGTTTCTTTGTTCGCACGGTTATTCCTCTACCGTCGGTTCAATGAGACGCGACTTTAATAAACTGATCTTCAAGATCCTTGAATTAATACTTCTTGCCTCATTTTCATCCTTTACTTCGCCCTTCCACTTTTGCCCAATCATTTACATATGTACGTATAAAAATTGATCCTGCGCCGCAAAAGTATGCAATTCTTGCTTCCATTAGATACGTGTTTGTAAAACCAGGATCAGTACACACAGGTATACCTACGAATTTTGTTTAGTTCACGTTGAGACGTTTTAATTTACACGATGTTCGATCAAAAGTACCATCACTTTGCCACCCCCTACATGATGCAAATATCATAATATATAGATGGAACACGCGATACAAGGGTATGTCCGCTGTTTTGAATACAAAAATGTAATACATTGCTGCGTTTCGTCGCTACCATTTGTACCTGTTGAAGCAATCCTGTACACGGTACATTTCTAGCTCGTACCACGTACGATTGCTATCTCTGTCTGTCGGCTTAAAATTTCACATCGATTTCGATCTTATGCCAAATGCAAGAAAGTTTTGCGTATACGAAGAAATCTACGCAAAGCTGCTTATATTCGACAAATACCAGACCGGCAACGAATGACCATCATATGAATGCTGACGGTATCGTCGACGCGAAGAATCGTTTTCGAAGAGAACTGAAACTATCGGGTTAAACCAAGGCGCGAAAGAAACTAGGAGGTTGAGGCAGGGTCTCGAGTAGAAGGTTCGAGGGAGAGAGCGAAATACAAGAATGGTAGGAAAGTGATAGAAGAGAGCCTTCTCGTCAAAAAAGATGAAGTCACCGTGGTTTTGGGGTGGCACAGAGAAGAGGGGTGGTTGAGTTCTTTAAGGTAGGGGGCATGCGCGGCATCCGGGGGTGCAGGACGCCATCAGGGGGTTAGTCGCTTGCCAACAACACGACGCGACGCTCGCGCATCGTGATCGTTCGATTCGTTTGCCGCGTATCGTCCTTTTGATTTCTCCTCGACTCCAGCTTTCTCGCTTTCGCGCATTCATTGGCGATTCGAGTGTTCCTAGCGAGAATTCCTAGCTTGTTCGTTATACTTGGACATTTATCGTGGAACAGTCAGCCGAAAGTTTGTTTTCTGTGCGTAAATACTGAAATCAATTTTATCAGTTCCATAGGCACAGGTGCTCTATATCTCGTATAACACATCCGTGGGCTTGAGTAAAAGAGCCACGGGGCTTTCCGGGGTGTTGTACTACGATGAAAAGACGAGCGGAAAAATCGAGGACTTCCGGGACAAATATCGGTTACAAACAGCAAAAATTGTCTTTTCCCTGAACTTGTTTTAGTGAAAAGCCCTGTTGAGGTTGATGAACTTTAGCGATCGTCTGTTGCAATGTGTGGACGGAAGTGATCGTTCGCCGAGAGAAAGTGCAAGTGGACTGAGGTGTTCAAAAGATCTCTGCGATCAAGGATCGGGCTCTATCGTTTCGGGACACCGGCTGCTCACCTGCTCTGCTCGATATGATAGTGGTGTGATGCGAGAGGGCCAGAAGTCATCTGAAATACTGCCACTGCAGTGAACGACGCGAAAAAGTGCGCGTAACTACGTTTGCGAAAGACTGCATTTCGGATCGTACCAGCTGTCCAGTAATTGACGATTAAGAGGGCGAAGGTTTGTGTCCTTAATTTTTATAGAATACATTTTTAAACGCAAGTACTTCCGCAATTTTGGCAGGCTCCATCGAATGTATTTCCTTCGTATTTGGATTGAACTCTTTGCGATACTCGTGAGCAATGTATTGGCGCGACAATTTATAAGGCCAATTTATCAGCTTGATCGGTCACGCGAATTGAATCGCGTCAATATATTTCGGATGCTAATTGTTCGCCGAACTGACAGGTATTAAGCTGATGATAACGACCTTATCCAAGTGAAATTTAAATTCTATCGCGATACGAGCTATCTGGCTTAATAGTTATGTAGAAGGATGTATGCATGTAAATTATTTATAAAGAGTCACGGATATCTTATGTTGCTATACATTGGCGATACTCGTGAAACTTAACTTTTTCCTTGACAATGAAATTACTGTATTCTCTAACACGACTTTGGAACGCGTCAAGAACCGACGCAGGGTTTATTAGTTAGTTTTCGAATTTGAATTCCAAATCATGCAGTAATTGGGTTTGAACGCGGAAAACGTATCACGAGTTATGAAGGATTCTGTACGAATTTTCGCGTCGAATTAATAATTGGTGTTTTTCTTTTTTCTTTTTATTAAATGGGCAATACTATTGGGGATTTGCGTATACATCAGGGAATAATTTGGCTTTACAGCTAATTTGCTATTTAATAGCAAATCAGGCAATCAACAGTATTTCGTGCGATGCGGAATGTTTATAGCTACATCACGGCACGCTTCTGGCAGTCACCGGTTTTATTCCGGCATGAACGATAAATATTAGAATCTTGCAATTGCTGTGAAACACAGTGACTCTCGCGATGCTGAATTCTGTACAAATCGTACCCGTAATTATTTCATGGGACACGAGGTTAAACCGCACGGTGTCAGCACGAGAGGGGAAGCAATCGCTGGGGAGGGACTGACCTTTCCTAGAAAGTAGTCTCTTTTGATATTGGTGTTTCGCAGCACCACTAGGGTTGCTATTTTGCATGGAAGAACAACGACAACACGTAGGTGAGATTTTGAATATAACAGATCAAGCAGGCCGTTTCAGCGTCAATCAACAGTTCATCTTCATTCTCGAAAGGTAATTTCGGCAATTGCTTCTGATCGATCGGCCCCGACGAGTTATTCGGAAATACAGGACGTTTCGTCGATGAACATCGGCGAATTGCTCGTAGCTCGAACAGTGTTCTTACGCACAAAGAGCTGTATGATCTTTTAATTTTTCCAGCGGTCAAATGAATAAATGGTCCACTGATTGTAAACAAGGAGGAAATTTAATTTGTAAATGTGGACCTGTTTCGAATCGGTCGCATAGTCCCCTTTATTAGACGCGCGCCGAAATTGTTGGGTTCAATTGGATCGACGCGGTGCGCCTGGCGCGATTCATATGGCAAGGTACTTTTTCCATAAAAAAAATATTTTCGAATGCGAAAAACGTTTTTTTTTTTTGCTGAATTTATTTGATGGCCTTCAAAATATTTCTCTTGAGAGTACGACCTTTACAGCTTTAAATAATTGCCGTTCCGACGATCGATGCTTTATGCTTTACTAAACTTTATGCTTACTAAATGCTTCACGCTCATACCGTTCTGCGATAATTGCCCCGCATTTAGAATAAATATGTATTGAACCACAATGACCAAAACATTTTTGTGGAATGTAGTTCACTGTTTTGCCATTACAATCATCGAAATATGTATCTACAAGAAGTCGAAGAAACGACAACGATCGCCATTCCATGGCTAGTACGTATATTAACCAGCGTATTAATTAAAAGCGGTTGTGCGGTGAAGCCTGTAATAACTGCTAATCCCGTATGATTATCGACCGCCGATGATAACCGTTCGGGATTGTGCAATGGGAGTTGGAGTAAATTGAATTAATATAATACGTAGCTTGGTGAAAGTGGCAGGACGAAAGGGATGACGAGAGGTAGCAGAGAATCCGATATCCAGTTATTCCTGGGGACATCGACATTGACGCGGTTGAGGAAGAAGACAATGCACAATGGATAATTAATTACTTTGATTGCGATTAGGACTGAGCGTTGCGTAGATTGCTTCATTCGACGAGGAGACCATCACCTCCATTTAGTCACTTTGTGCAATAAATTGCCATTCCATTTGCCTGTGGTTTCATCGAACTTTGTTGGTAAACGTCGTTGGTAAAAATTTATATCACGAGTAATTCATTCGAATGGATTCTCGTTTGAAATCGACCGACGCGACAGGGTCGTTCGCAAGAACCGTGCAAGAACAGAGGGACCATCCCTTTCATTTTCTTCTTGTGCTCGAGTGCCTTTTTATCGCGGAAACGTGTCTCGCAGGTGTCGAGGGTTTTAAAAAATTCGATTTCATTCTCGACGTTGACATTCCAAAGCCAGTAGCAATTTTTCACTTCAATCTATACCCTTTGGCAATTGTGGCAGAAATTTGTCTAGCCGTCTCTACCTTTTTATACTGATATGTACATATGTGCAACGTACGAAGAGGTACGACCAAATACGAATGTCGCTGTGCTTTCCTATTTTTCAGGACAAAATTGCTGGACGTATACGGAATTACGGTATTTCTGATAGGTTCCCGTGTTTTATCCGGTTTCGTGGATATTCGGTTGGTTATGTAATTGGACGCAGAAGCCGCGGGTGCTATCTGAAAATATTGTAGATACGCGTGTATGCATGTGCACTTAGGAATGTACACGTACACAGCTGAAATAATCGAGAGCACCGTTCGTTTCATTTTACACGCGGTTACGTGTACCGGAGTGCGCCTGAATGCCGGATAAAAATTCCTCCCAATTAATAGTAATACTGTTCGGATTTCTGTACACCCGATAGAGAAATCCCTGGTAATGGAAAAGTGGGGAAGTACGCTGAACAACTAAAACCCTAGATAATATTGCGATTCCACGGCACTGGGTTGCTTCTTTTCTGAGCGTACCTGAAAATTTGAATTAAATAACCAGAAATAATATATGTGAAGCCCAAACAATATACGTGGTATACGTTTTATGTAAAACGTGCTAAACGCTGACCGATATGCAATTTGGTTAAACGAGATATTGTAAATTCGTGTACTACATACGATGTGTATGGGCATGTGTATATGTGTATTGTATACATGCACGCGTACGAGCGAGTGTACAAAAAGAAATGATGTTCCCCAGGGTTTCATTTAATCGTTCAGAGTTTAAATTTAATTCATCAGTGGTCAGCCGTTGTAATTTATTAAACTGCTACCCCGTGTACATGAATTTCACGTCAACTATTACGTTGTGCGCTACTTTCGCATTAACGCATTAATTATAAACGCATCATTAATCGCGTCACGGTATAACTATGTAGAAATGTAATTGGTGCACTGGATAACAATATGTCGCATTTAGTATCTAGTATAATATATGTATCATTCGATTTGTCGAATAAATGATCATACTTCTCCTGGGTTTAGATAAGCTTACAGGCTGTTAGTCGCATTGCAATATTTAGTGCGGAAAATTCTTCTGAGAAGAATGACTCTCTGCTCTGAAACTTGTTTCGCATACGTTTCAAAAAGTCAATAATTCGAATAGAACTTGACTTATTTCAATAGAGTTGACAAGTGGATCAAAATTGTATTACAAAGTCTCGATGAGGAAGTACGAGAAGCTGCAACGGATTAGTTTCCGCAAGCGTAATTACATCAGTCGCGGTACCGAGTCCTCTGCCCGTGTTTCTTCTCGAGTGCTCTTCGATAATTAGGAGAAAGTTTTGTCCATCTAACGAACTACGGGATCCCTTTTGTCGGTAGATGTTCTTACGCGGAACAAAAGGTAAAGGTAACAGAGGCCGTGTAGCAATCCTAATAGAAGGGGAATATAAGCGAGTGCGAGAAGTAGAAACGTGAAAAAGGAACAGGATACAGAGACGAATGGACACGGTGAAACAAAAAGGCGAACAGCAACAACGGAAGGAGGTCCAAATAATGCGGGTGAAACAACAAAAGGTGAACAGTGCAAAACAAGAGACGTAAAAAGAAATTTCACGTTCGGGGTAGAAAAAAAGAGCATGGAGAAAAGAAAAATTTACAAGATAAAAAGTGTTAACGGATGGATGCTTACGGTGCTTAACTCAATAGGTCGCGAATAAATAATGTATCCTTGATAAAGACGAACACTCCACCGACGCAACCGGCCCGTATGTTCGTTCTTGGCCCGCAGGCTAAAGACTTTAATTATTCAAAGACAAGAGCAATGCCGTCAGACGACACCACCGCTGCCATTATCTCTTTGTCCTGGCTGTTATTTCACTCTATGTAACAGTGCTCGTTAAATAAGTCTATAAGCAGAATTCGATACATCGAGATCAGTGATATTAAAACTCGACCGAATTAACATTATTGGCAAGCGGCTATCATCGTGATTTGCTATTCAAGTACTAAAATTGGCAAAAAGTTCACGGTAATGTAGATGAGACTTTCGATAAGCTTACCACACAGGCAGTATTGCCTTAATAGTTTAATCAATTATAATTTTCTTACACCTAAGTGCATCTTGTGGCTTTGGAAAGATGAATTGCGCTCGTTGTCAGATATTGTAGTCCTTCGGAGCGCTATTGCTTTTGCATTATAAAATTTATAATCTTACGGAATTTGTGCTTTTGCCGTTGATATCGTATGCACTATGGAAATTTCGTTAGTTATTACGCACAAATCACACGGAAGTGTAACACTATCCAAGTAGTGCACAAGAGTTTCTGCGCGAATGAAGCATAAGCAAAGAGTTTCACGATTTATTATGTCCCGACATCCGGATGTCCGGGTACCGAAGCGAGATGATGAAATAACAGAACGGACAATGAAATCATGGCGGCAAGTCTCGGTACGTGACACCGTGTTTTAATTACGAAAAGCCACCGACTAAGCTATGCACGTGTGTGCACGTTACCGTGGTATTCGCTCGTTCCTTGTAAAATATTGAAAATTACTTTGTACATTAAAGCACGCGACAATTGTTTTATGAACTCACGCGGAAACTGCACCGCTCGTTAAAGCGGACCTAAAATAGTGGCAAGTCTTGGCTCTGACGTCGATTGAAAATTGATTGTTTACGCCTAGACTGTTCAACTTTTTCACGATACGAATAACAAGCTGCAACTCCTAACGAGTACCTTGGTTCGCTGTTTTATTTTCATCAATGTGGAGCAGAAGTTCTCTCCGTTGACGTCGTGCGTTTTATTTCCAAGTTGGTTCATGGCATAATCATGTTACAAGGAAGATCAAAATTCTCATGAAACGTTACAATGGAAGCGCGACAGAAAAAGGTGGTTTGAGACGAATAATCGCTGGGAAATCCGTCATATAATTGAATTCGACGCGGCGCAGCGCGTCGTACCGCGTCGTACGTCGAAGGCACGCTATGCGAACCGATGGGTGACACTTTCTCGATACATCGATGTAATTCGCCTTTTAAACGTTCCAACAAAAGGCAACCTTAACCTGAATTGCAGAAGCACGTTTACCTCCTTGCTTTCAGTCCGATATCTGAACGAATCTCAGATTTCCTTTCCATTTATTCGTCCCTTCTCATTCTGTTGTTAGGGAAGCTCGAGCTCTGCTTCGAACCACTCGGTCGCATCGTCGACAATTCTCTCCCTGAATGTAACATGGAAGACACTCGAACCGCCGAACGGTTCCTCGCATTTCTTCCGATCGATGCGACATTCTTGCAACGCGGTGGTTATGTCGGATTTCTTCGGGACTTCGCGTATATTTATTTTCGCAAGATATCGGCGTGATATCTGAAAACACATGGCGTGACAAATATTGCGTTCGGCTGGTAATTATCAACTCTAGGGTATGGCCTGTGTAATCAAATGGTCAGACGTTTCCGTTCCCAACGGGAAAAGCAACCCTTCGTGACGCTGTGCGCCTTCGTACAGCCATTGTCCCCAAACCAGCAAGAAGACTTATGCGTCATAAATACATATTGGGCTTGTGCCTTTTAGTTATCCGGGAAACCTCATCGAGAGTGACTGTATTTGGCATCGTTTAGTCGATCGTTACTCTTTCGATGGACCACGGAAGACACGAATTGGGACAGATATTATTTGCCGTTCAAAACTATTAAATCGTTCTGTCATTATATGCTTTCTATTTCGCGAAGAGCACACGGAATTGAAACAATTTTTACCCTCTGCTGTCCAATCTATCTCTAATTCCTTTGATCGATCTTTTATCCCATTCGTCTTGCCGTCGATACGTGCACGTTGGGCTTCTGGGTTTAAAGCAACCATTACAAGTAATCACGTTGGAAGATCGATACGAAAGTTGAATCCGGTGGAATATTTCGCTCGGGCGACCCGAATAACGCCGTAGACTTGGTACACGATGGTGAACGTCGGTGAAAGTAAAATCAATTTTTAAGACCCGAAATAGTTTCATCGCCCGGGTGTAACGTAGTGACATCCTCGCGCGAATTATACACACTTTTTATCTTGCAATTTACACACATATACTAGGAAATCGCCCTGGCATCGGTTCTTCACAATGCACGGGGGTACGTTTTAATCGGTTTTCTTGCGGTGACGCCTGCTCAGAGGAAATAAAAAATGAAAATTAGTGTTTCGTGCGGGGCACGGACAAGGGTACGGCTATTGTATCGCTGGGATTTACAATGTTCGATGAGTCAGCGCGCCCCATGGATCCTTTTTAAATGGCTGCAGCTAAGGGTAAACGTAAATATAGCCTCGCAAGTCGGCCCGGACTTAAATCGTTAATCTAGGGTTGCGGTGCGACGCACGATTCATTCCTCCGCGTGGATTTGCAGGGTGATTTTGCGAACCGGCTAGGATAAAAATGAGCGATCGCAAATCCAAATGGCTCGAGCAGCGTGTACAGGATCAGATTAGACGGCGCGGCGATGCCGGGGAGAGCGAGGGTCCGGGTGCTCTGGTCGAATAAAAAATGCAAGATTAGATTCTATGTATTTAGGGGATGATCCGTGGACATCTGTCGCGCTCATAAGGGATTCCCTGTCGTGGGTCTCAAGGGGCGACGAAACACGAGCCCCTTCGAACTGCGGTTGGTCACGGGTGTCAAACGAGCGAAGCTAAACAGATTATACGGCGATTGCCCGATACATTCGCAGTTCGATGTCGCGGCGAGGGCGAGCCCCGATTTTTGCAATTCGCCCGACAGATGTACCGGCTAATTTCGATTCCATTCTCCTCCTTTATCGCCCCGATTTTATGATACAGAGCGCGTGGTATGCGTTTAATGCTATATTAGAAGGAAAGAACTTGACTAGGGTGAGTCGACATTCTTCGTGGCCGTTTGCGCTTGTATTCGGAATTGCCTTTATTAGGTTAGTATGAGTGTCGTTGAAAACTGTCCCCTGGCATCACGCGATGCGGGCACTACTAACTTAGAAATATTTCCGATATGCATAGCTAAGGCGTTCATGTAGGAAATGATGCGCTACATGTTCGTTTAAAATTGAATTCATGAAATAAGCACAGCGTCGACGGGATCTGAAATGATGCAGGTTTAGCTAGGTACATATATACTTATACTTAGCAAGCCCGCATCCGCGTTTGCTTCGCTGAATAAGTATGCATCAGGATAGATACAGGAAACGAGGAAATTGCACGACAAGGCAGCCCAGATGCCAATGATAAAGTTTATTCTGCATATGGGGGATGGGAGACCCAATTGTTTCCGTCGAAAATTTTCAGGGCGTTGCATTATTTCCGTGCCTCATGATTGATGATGGGAACGTGGTCGAGGATCGAGGGTATTCCGCCCTGCAGTTATTCTGGTTTCAGTGTGCACAGCATCGTTTCTAGAAGGGCGAGTTGTGGTAACGGTATCGAAGACGGAACTGAATTGAAACGGAAAATGTACATAGGTATTTGTTTGGTGACTCGGTGGCGAAAAACTGAAGCGCGGTTAAAAGTTCAGGCTGGAGGCTGTAAGCAGCGTGCCGTCGTTTTGTCGAATTTTCTCTCATTCTCAAACAGAATACGTAAAGGTATGAGAAAGATGGTGCACGGTTCGAAGTGTAGTTGATATCGCATTCCCTTTCCTTTACGTTTGATCCCTTAACGCCGTTAACGCAATTGTCTCAGCAACGGTTGCACATAATATCCAAGGAAAATGACGCGCAGCCTGAGATCAAACGAGGACGAAGGTAGAATGTATGTTTCATGTACGGGATACTTAGATTTTCTGGCTGATTTGCGGCACCATTTTAAATCAACCAACTAACGTCAAAGAAGCCGGCCTCGTGGATCGGCGGTGGTGGAATTCGATCGATAATTGCAACTAATTTCAATTTACCCAGGTTATGGCTGCTTTCTCCGGTGAGCCGCAAAGTAATTCCCGCGATGGACGAATGCATAGTACGCAGACCGCGGAAGTCTACCGGACCGTGTCGATTCTCTTGATTTACCGTCTACACCGAGATTGCCTGGCAAAAGTTCGCCCTCAATCCAGAGCTTGTTCGCACACGCTACGCTTTGATTAACGGAGAAACGCGAGACTATACTTGGCAAATTCATTGCAAAGTAATGAAGAAATTTACCTGTAGCACTCTAAACACCTGCACGTCTCTTCGCTAGAACGTATCGACCTATCTACATAATTTATTATACAGATACTGCAAAGCTTTGCAAGGCAGCGCACGTCGCACAGGATGCTTGGAAATCTGAATCGTAATCGATGGACTGAGACTGTTGCAATTAAAGCGTGCTTGTTCGATCCGTGTCATCGAGGAAGCAGCCATTAAACGAGCATTTGAATTCTACATGGACGTGCCACGAGATAGGGTAATATAAAACTCGCGGCTTGTACACCTTCCGCGTAACTTGGAACGCATTCTGAACGCGACGCGATTCACCGTACTTCCCTCAACGATGTTCAAAAGCCAACGAGAACGTTCGTTAACGTAATTCAATAAGGAGGGTAGCGTTTCAAGTAGAAGGTTCTAAAATGGTGTTCCGTATAAATTCCTGACGGAGCAATTCAATGTGCACAAATTTCTGCATGAAATGCTGTAATCCTTTTTTCTACTTTTCTCTTAATTCCACGCAGTATGCACTCTAGTGACAGGAAAAATGTAATGAATGTTGCACGAATCATTGCTTTGAAAGCACGGTTCTCAAGATTTAGGTGGGCAACGCGTTGATAAGCTTGTGCTTGTGACCAACTGTGCTGTGTCTAGCTTCGACATAGACCAACATCCAAGGATTATGCCGCATATCAGTTATAGTGAACGAGAAATTTAATTGAATAGCGTTTGGAACAACGTCGAACTCTCTGTCATAATGGTACGCCTATTAGTTCAATATGGCGCGATCGGTGAAGCTTTAGCAGGAAAGGACCCCGACATCGAGCCGGGTAATCTAGCTTGGCTTCATTTCAGCAGCACCGCGGCGTTACGAGATCTTACGAGACACAGCTCGGTAGTTCGAAATCCAGCCTCCATCCCGTAGCTTATGCCGTGACAAATGGCAACGTTTCCGGATAACGGCAAGAAGATTCAGGATTCCTATCTCTGGCGATCGATCGGTTTCAATTCGATACGTGAGATTCTCTGTTTTCCCGTCGAGCTCATCTTGGCAAATGGAATTCGAATTTGTGTGCACCCATGCACGGTACAAACGCGCATATGTATATCGAAAAAAATTGATATATCGAGCAAAACTGATCGAACCATTTATTCGCTGCCGGCGAAAGCGGTCGAGGAAAACTGCATCTACGAATATTCGATTCCACCTTACTTTTTTTTCTGTGCCAACGATTTATGCGTGCGATTAAGGTGTCTTTACTTGGCGAAATTGTTCCCCTCCCTGTTAGTTCCCCGTTCATATCTCTCGGAATCTGCTCTTTACAATCTCTGGATCAGCGTTGAATTACATTGCTCCGTTGCGTAGAAATGCGCCTGGTATTTAGTTTGTTCAAAGGACAATCTCCGGTACCTTGTACAGGTACAGTTCATTTGGCATGGTTTATCCACCAGTTAGTTACGCGTTGCGAGCCAATACGTGGGGGAAAGCTTAAGTTTATCCGTATTTGATAAAACAGAGGAAACCCGGCATCGTGCTCAGAACCGTGAAACCCTCGAACAGCCGAAAACGCCCCCATTCAGTGATTAGATCGTAACTTCCAGTAACTTAAACGCCTTGCACAGCATAATTCAACGGATTAATGACTCCGGAGGTTGAAGTTTCTGCGATTCGACGTGTTTCCGGTACCATTTCCTTGAGAGATACCGCGTATCGACTCCATTCTATAATATATGTATATCTGCTCCATTCTTTCAAATGTATTTGGTATCGATATAATAATATAGAGTATATATTTATGTTCGTTGCTCTTTTCTTCGTAGAAACCTGAAACGAAACTTTTGGGGACCGTATAGGTAGTTTGTCGCGATCTTCGGTGAATGCTTAAAATATCAATGGCAAAGGGGCTAAGAATTTAGCATTTGGAGCGCTAGATTGTAAATCGATCGATCGTGCACGACCATCTGACGTTCGAGTAAAATGTATGTATACTGGAAAGCTATTAAAATGCCGAGTACATAGTTCAACCGAACGAGGAACGTCCTCTCAGTCGACCGCCTTCAAATTTACAACCGACGCGACGGGAAGCACGAAATTCGATGGGTTGCTTTATCGTATTTGAGCGACGGAAGTATAACGGAAGAGGGGAAAACGAACGGTAATAAGAATTCCGATTCCTACTCGTTTCATTCTGAGTTCGGTGTGGAGATCCGTCTCGAAGTTGTGGATGCCGGCAGATCAGTTTTTCGATAGCTCGATAAAATGGGCTGGCAGAAAAGGGCGAGAGAGAAAAAATGGAATGGATGAAGCCCAAAGATTCGCTCAGAATCTGGAACGTCCGTTGAGGTCGATAATAGTAAAGAAAAGAAAAAAAAAGTAATTTGCCTGCCCGACACGTTTAGAAGTTATGAGACGGGAGGATGTAGCAAAAATTTCGTAAAAAGATCTGCCCTTTCTGCGGGTGGTTTTTATCGACCGTGCCAGCAAGGGTGTAAAGTAATTTCATAGCTCGATTAATCAAATACCAATTTTCCACGAGACACGTGCGATCCATTAATCAAGCTGACATTATATTTAACTTGAAATCTCGAAACGTTCCCATTCGAGGATAAGGGGGATCACTCCGCTGCAATCGAAGTCTTTTCTCTGTACAGCCAGTGTTCTCCGCATCGCTCGCGCTGATTGAAATTAAAGAACGCGCTTGAAGCTGTCGGGAAAACCGGATGCTATGTGTATGTAGTATGTAGTTGGGAAAAGCGATTCAAGATGTTCAATTAAAATCAGAATTTTCTCTAGCCTGTTAGTATGTCGAGAGCAATTGCTTTTCTCATTCGCGTACACATTTGATACCTATGGGTGTGTAAGAAAGCGAAAGCCAGATCTGCACATTTGGAGCAGATCCTGTTGATAATTGATAGTGCATACGAATTCGCGCAGATCGAGCTGCGTAATTCGCCCGAGGGTACCGTGATTAATAACGGTATAGGAGTGGCCTATTGTGCGAGCTTGCAATCGCCGACAGCACCATTCTCCATTTTCGCGTATCAGCCAGGCAATAAAACACGTCGCCCCTTTCATAGATGCTTGTACACTCGCAGTGTCCTCCGATCCAGACGCGCGGACGCGTTCTGTCGCAGCATCTCCATTCTGATTTCGAGCTGACCGAAATCTATATTAACTAGACTACCATCCTCTGCCATGGCGATAAAGTTAGCTAGGAGGATGATTTACTCCTTGCGTAGAACAGAACCGCGAGGTATTGAACTCCAGGATCATTGAATTATCGTGAATTTCGGAGAATAGAATGCTGTTCGTTGGGTTAGCTTGTTGGAAATGTAAGTGAACTTCGTTAGACCGCAACCTTTTTGGTGTGGAACATGTTGGACGAGTGGGCGTTGCCAGAGCGACGAGAGAAAGTGTAGCAAATTGCAGGCTAAATGAGCTTGTCGGTGATAAAAATGTCTGTATCCGTCGGCCGTAATAGTTCCCGCTTTCACAGAGAGAAGTTCAATCGGTGGCTACCAGAAACGTCAATTTCGACGTGCATTTACTCAGTACTCGGCGGCCGGTTTTGAAATGTAAATTTACCACGGATAACAAGTGCGCTGGCTCTGCGGCCCGTAACGAGCCGACGAAGAATTAGACTGGCCGGAACGCGTAACCACACGGTCGGAAAAAACGTGCGCATGATTCGTTGCGATCATACTTTACTCCTTAGCCTGCGCGCTCTGTCTTTTCTTTACGAAAGATAGAAAAACGAACAAGAGATCTATGCATTATATGTATGTATATTAGGTCAGTCCAGCACTTATTGCGGAGCGTCGCGACGTCTTATCTTATTGAGCGCGTCCGCTTGCATCGTCGTGTAGATAAACCAAAGTATTTAATATTTAGCAGTGGGAATAATGTAACGACAAAACGTTTCCAAGGCTGCGTGCAATACTTCTACAAAACGTGCAACTGTAGTTCGGTAATAAGGAAAATGAGAGGAGCTCTTTAATGGTATGCAAAGTTAGCTCCCAATGGAGCCTCCTCCAGGTGCCGCCGTTACGTGTAAATTCGCATCTGGTAATAACAATTTTACGAGCTCATAAAGCAGAATTCGCGGTACGATGAATTTCATTAGGCCGGTGTGTGTACCGGTGCTCTCGTGTAAACTCATCAGTCATTGCTGGCAAAATTTATCCGGTGTGCGCCTTATTAAAACGCAACGCCCGTAATATTTAGCGCGACTCAACCCTCGACTACGAGAGAATGGTAAGCGCTATTCGAGAAATTTACTTATTTTATCATTCAGCGTCGCTCTCAAAGCGAATCAGGCGCAGGATTGAACTTGGCGAAACTGTTTGGAGCGCGTTTCCACTCGCAACGTTTGGATCTCGGCCTCTCTATAAAGTTCACTTTGGCTCCGATGAAAATTAAATCGCATCCTTTAGTAGAATCTCTTGCGACTTTGCAGATTTATAATGGAACTCAGGATTTAGTAGGTGCAAAGTCAAACATAAGTGGAAAACGTTTGAACCACATTCAACTTGTGTCATTTTCACAAATTTATAGCATTCTGCGACGTCGATAAGTTTGAAGAAAGTATCGCCGTATTTGACGGTGAAAAGTTAACATGGATCGGTTTTATTTGTCAGTCTTCTACGCTATCGCCGTAGCGGCAGCAATTTTCTTTTTTTTTTTTCAGGTGTCAAAGTACAATACATACTCGTTCCTACGGACGTGCAGTGCTGTAATTAACGATTTACGACAAAAATGTGTGCTGGGGAATGCTTGGATGTTTGGTCAGTCATCGTTCGTGAAAACTGTTTCGTCAGATCGTGCAACGAATTGAAAGATTCGTTATTGACGCAGCGCCAGATGCAGAAGAGTTTTCCCGGTCGTAATGCGAAGTTTTAGCTCCAGTTTGTTCGCGAAAACTTTTCCCTTCTCAACGTTGTGTTGGTTGGATAGAAAATATGTCGAAAGGTTTTCGTCGCCGAACGGAAGTTACTTGGAAGCATTCATTTCCTGCGCGTGTAGCCGTACGAGCTCAAAGTTCCTCGAATATTACTGACAAGATCTCATTGTCAGCAATCGAAATATATTTCCTATTAATGCATATGTATCTATCTGGATGCTGTTCATCTCGATGGAGACATCCATTAAAAAATTTAATCAAATAATCTATTAAGACGATTAGTTTTAAAATGAGTCTCATAAAAAGCGTTGGGTAACGTATCTTCTTTGTTTTCTTCGCATTATCGTTCCTTTAGTTTTAACGCGCAAACATTGAACGGCCGTGTTCTCCGACAAAATATACAGGAAAATTGGACGAAATGAGAATAAATGGCAGGGAGTGGTGCGGTTTTTACAGTCAGCGAATCAGAATAGCAATTTTCTCGCAAAATTAGCATGCTGCACAGTTCACATTTGGAGTAGTATTCCGTGCAAGTATACATGTGTTCGGGAAAAGGAAGGCTCAAAAGGGAAATGCACGCCAGATCAGAGTAGCGTGGTCTAATGAAAATTTCAAGTCTACACAAATGTCGTTAAGAAATTGATTTTGTCCTACGCATCGCCTACCCGGATAAGGTTATTCGCACCGAGAATTTCTTTAGTTCCCAGTTTATTCCTGCTGCGAACAAAATTTATGTTTGAGGCATGTAGCTTGGTAATCATGGCGTGAATACGTCGTCAATGCGTGGAAACCACACAAAAGCTGTACGGATCTTCGTTCCCGGGATGGACAAAAGATTAAGGTAATCCCACCTAACCGATGACGGCCGCTCCAAAGGTTTCAACAGATTAATAGAAAGATCGATCGATACTTGGAACTAGCGTCATGAAGAAATCTCCCACCTGCGAGAGATGATCTTGCATTAAAATACATAGCACAGCAAGTAGACATTTCCCCAATTACCAGGGTTACGTATATACTGCCTTGTCATTTTCCTCGCGACTATGGTTGTCAAGAAACTCCATTCGTTTAAAATAAGTAACATTTTTAGATTTTTTTAGAACTAATACAATTATATTTGATCTAATAATATTATTCCAAAGATGCACTTTCCTATTTTATTCAAAATATCTTTCCCATTCATAATTTCGTGTATCTTAAATTCTTAATTCAGAGCTCTATATCTCGGGAACCGATTGAGATATCGAGTCAAGACTAAAACCATTGTGAAGGTGATTTTTTTTCTCTATCGTCCACAGTCCATACCATATAAATCTCAAAATATAGTGTATCTTTTAGGCGTATATTATTTTAGTAAACTAGTTGGCACTGCATCGTTATATTATAATAATAAATTGTAATAAAGGAAAATCCGATTGTACGAAACAACATACTAGTAATGGAACTTTATCTACGCATCGTTTGTTATTTCTCTTTTATTTTTTCGTTTGCTCGAAAACGGTGAACGTTACAGCATCTATAGTAGGGGAGTGGAGGTTGCTTCGCGATGGATGCCGATATAAATTCCGATACACACGTCCCGTTCGTAATCGCCTTTTCTGCGACCATAATGTATTTTCATCACACGTTCCACTCAAAGGAACCGTGCGGCTATACGGTTTTTTCTTTACATTTATACTTCTGTCGGAAGGGCAACGCAAGTATAAACGTATGGCCCATTTAAATTGTTCGACGAAGAGAGTAGGCATTAGTCCTCGGGGAGAAAACCACGAGACGTGTACGCGTCTAAGGCAAAGAGGGCCGAGTATACGTATTTGTTTAACCTAAAATCAGCTTAATGTCTGCACCACAGCCCAACCCTCTTTCGCCCTTACCTATTCATTATCGCTTAACTTCCTTCCTCTCGTTTTGCATACTTTGCTCACGTACAATTTAAACTCTCGACGGCGAACCTGCCGGAATTCCCGGTACATCTCCGCGACGAGTTGATTACACAAACTTTCGCGGCGACGTTCATATCAGTATGTAAATAAGCGCGGTGGCTATCACCATGAAACCGTATGACTGAGTCCATTACCATAGGTCCCGTTCCTTCCATTTAGCCTAGCCGCACCCTTTGCAATTTACACTAGACGCTGGCCTAGCGATGCACGTGCATTTACATTGCACACCGTTCACCATACGCTAAAATTTACACCGAACTAAATTAGACTGGAGTTGTGCCCTCGCTCGATTGTGCTTTTTCAGAGATGACTGCGAATACGAAAATCTATGAGACTGGACCAGAGTGAGCGAAGAAACGCCCAAAAGTCAGCGGACTGCGAATTTATTTCGCCGATATCGCTGAACGGGCAACACTGAACGGATTGTATCGTGCACGCTTTTAGCTGGGAAAAATTATGCCAGAGGCAGAGCAGTGCCGTTACTTGAACTGCTATCGCCTCAACGATTCGACGGCATTTTTTCTTTAAACTCACCACGAATTACGAATACCTCAGCGGGAGGTTAGCCATGCGGAGAAAGAAAGAAAATTTATGTTTCCCGAATTATATATTTCGACCGCGTTGAAAATATGTCGGTTTCATTACTAAATTTATCGCACGATATAGCAACGAGTATAATCGGATGTGAAGTCCATCCAACATATGTGTAACGACAGAACGCATCGACCAGAAATAATGACACGCCATGGGCGAAAGTTCGTACAGAACTCGAGTGCACAGCTTGTGGAACGTTTGAGCGGCAAGTGTGGGTAAATACAGGAATAAATTGAAACAGGAATGTGCATGCAGGGTTTCGTTAGAAATCCTTAGACGATATAAACGCTAATAAACCTGCTAAATGTTGTTGTTCCTTTCTTTAAGGCGGATGTTTTTGAATATCATGTCGAACCGAATATTTTTTATTACGAGTATTACGGTACGGATATTAGTCGAATAGTGGGATACAAATAAATTTATTAGTAATAATAAACACATCTGTGTAATGAAATGTTTATTAGACTATAGAAGAAGTAAACTATTTCCGTCACAATAATATTTTTCTTGCCTGAACTTTATTTAAAATACAATTCCTACCGTAGTAGCGTTCAGAGCGGTTTTTAGAATCTTTTGACACAGACACCGAGAAGATATAAGAATTTATATATCTCGTCTGTGGCAAAAGTATTTGAAACTCGCTATATCGTAGAACATGGTAAAGCATGTTAAGAATCTTTTGTTCGCGAGAAGTTTATCTGATGCATTTTTCTGTTCCTTTCCTTCAGTCGAAAATACTTGAGAAAGTGGACCACTTATATCGAAAAGTTGAAGCTGAATGAGGAATGGCTAAGGGTCATAGCCACCTCGCATAAGCCCTTATCGATTGCAGATGAACATGTGCCTTCAAGAGAACTAAATTTCTACCTACCATATATATGATAGAAAGGCGTATTATGATACGACAGTTCCGTTACATTTCGTGCAACGATATCTAGCTACGCAATGCACATACATAAGTGCGTTTCATATGTATGTTACATATCTGCAATTTTTTCCCACCACTCAGTGTTGCAAATTAAAGAGGGATGGATACCTTTTTATTTATCTAATTACGTTTGTTCCAGAAAACTACGATGAGTGTCTGAGACAGCGACGTTACAAATAAATCGTCGCCATGAGGACGCTCCTGATCTTAGTGAGCATTTTCCTGGAAATGCATCTTCAGTTTAATAGTAAGTAACAACGTGCTTTTTTTCTTTTTTCTGCTACAAAAGCATGATAATCTGAATGAGAAGCAATACAAGTTAAAAGAAAGCACAGAGTAACCGAAAAGTTTCGTTACTCCATCGTAATTGGATTAAAGTTAGAGAAAGATTTCGATATAATTGCGCTACGTCAAATGGAAGAAAATTTTAATGTGTAATTAGATAATACAATGCTCCGTCGCATTCCCTTTTCACCAGGTCATTTCCGCGCTGACACGGAAAACACTTAATTCATTGTGCCAGTTGATAGCTGACAAGTAATATCCAGTTATCGTGTTCTCGATGACCGCACAAAATTTCGGCTCGTTAGAGCCAGCAGAAAGTTTCCGGTGGCCATAAGCCATTCGTGCCCCCATCGGAGTAGTCGTTGACCTGCCAAGAATTAATTCACGCCGATATTATCGATGAAATTTGTTTACGTAAATCGAAAGTAGGCGTATGATTTAGATTGAAGTTTTGCGGAAGTACAATATATTAACGGCAAAAAAAGTTGCAATGGTTTAAGGCTCGTAAAATGTTACGATGTGCGATACGACGTTACGATACGATGATACGTTATCATCGACGCGTTCTGTGCTGGCTCCCATAAACTGGATTTTGTATTTTCGAACGCGTTATCAGGATATAAAAAGTAGCGAGCTATGGATGGAAAGCTATCCGAGGATAATTGATGACGCGGAGTTTCATTGTTAGTAATTGTTCCTTGATTCGTTTATTTAATTCTAGTGCAAAACACGTTTTGCACGTTTTTTTTAACTAAAATTTGTATCGCAAACCTCGCGCGTTCACACGTATGGATACAGAATAGATTGCCTCCAGCACGGTACCACATTGTTGTTATCGTTGTGAATCCCATAAAAGAGACGATAATGCCAAAGAAGGGACTGCTTCTAGAAGCGCGGGAGCTCTTAACGCGACAACAAATGTGCGGACTTGTGTAAAATAAAGAGACGTTCAGTATCGCCAGAAACGCGATTGTAAATAAAAATTTGTGCTGGATGGAAAATACGTAAAAATGATGGACGACTGGAGGATCGATGAAGAATGGGCGTTAAAGGAGGTTTTAGCTAGTGCATATTTGTACTTTTCAATTAGCTGCGCACCTCTGTCAGAGCCGAAGAAAATTATACAGTATAATTTGGAGGCCGGTAGCAGTAAAAACACAATAAATCGCTGGTCTTCCAGGTTAGTCGCGAATCTAGGCCGAACTGTCGGAAGAAAGAACGAAGCCGTTCGAGAAGAAAAGCTCCGTCTCGAAGCATCGGTCGATCTACGATCGCGTGCACACTTGCCGTTTCCTTGTTCGCATGCGATGTCAGCTCTGCCACATGACGAGAACTCCTTGAACCTATAGTCTCCGGGAGCAGGACGATTCGTGGGCTTGAGAAAACAGGTCAGGTTTAACGAACCGTCGAACGAGCCTCGAACAGGGTAACGAGAGCTAATTGCCGACGTTTTCATCGTGTACACGAGTCAAGTACGCGAGCTAAATAGAGGAACGATATACAACGGCTAGATGGTCGCGTATGCGTCTATGGTTATCATTTTATTATGCGCCGGGTGAATTTCATATGCGCAGAGACGTCGAATCATTTATGACGACACTTTGATGACGAATAATAAGTACATTGTTACGAATTGGACACTGTGCTTTTTGTCGGAGAAGCTTGTGCTCGGTATGTAAGTACAAGGTTGATTGAAGAGCGCGAAGAAGTGAATTTCCATGGGAAGCCAGTAGATTTGTAATAACTTGGCTGTTGCAAATGCGGGGCAATGCTTCGTAATTGTCGTGACTAAGTTATTCACTTAAGCCACTTACGCTACTCCGGGGTTACGCGTTATCGTAGCGATGGGGCGGTGGCTGCATTAATCTCGAAGCGGGAGAGAATTCCGCTTCGCTTTCCACTACATATAGCTCGTGGTGTCTCCCTGCCTGCCGCTATTGTGCTCCTTGCCAACGAAGCAGCATGAAAATTCTCCTTAATCTTCGATCCCAGCTATCCTTGGGTTCTCCAGCCTTCAGGCTGTCGTTCTCGAATACGGCAAAATTTCACGTCCTTCGGCTTCTTCGCGAAATTTATCGGGGCGAATGGAATATCTTTTGCTACTTCAAATGTCCTGCTGATATTGCAATTACTTAAAAAAATGGCAAAGAACGAGCGTGCTCCTCTCATACTCGAAAACGGACCTCGCAATTTCGCTATCTGTATGGGCGATCTCGATGGTAGGAGCGCATAAGAATAAATTCATGACGTGGAAGCTGATGCGATTAAATGTCTCCTAGAACAATTCCACTTGCGCGACTCCACGAAAAGGTATCGTTGTTATCAATGAAACTTGGGGCAATTTTGTGAGAAATTCGCTATGGCTGGTTACCGTGTAGTAGCGTGAGATCAGTTGCATAATTATGGTCTCAACCGTAAATTTTTGTGTCTGTCTATATACGCTCGTTGACGATAAGATTGAAATTCGTAACGTCCTCTTGATTTTTCTTTTCCAGAGAGTCAGGCGGAGCAGCAGCGATCGTTGAGTGCTAGCAACGAAGTAGTGCCATTAAACAGTTCCGAAGATAGAATCGAAGATGTCATCGAAGGTCCTATCAAGGAAGTCCTTGCACAAAGCGGAAGCACCGCGAATTTGCCCTGCAAAATCACCGATCTTGGCGCTGGAACCGTAAATATCTTTGCGTAATACAAGTTAGCTCAGGGGTGATTGACCTAGAAAAGTATTTCCAAGATACGCTCCCATTCTAGGGTTGTGTAATTCATGCAAGGTCTAAATTAGATTCGTGCCGATACTAGCCGGCGACATCCCCGGAGGCGGGGCCACAGTGCATTCGATTCGCAAAATATTTCCCTTGCAACAACACGCTCGCGATTCGACTCGCGTTTCACGCACGATCGTCTGTATCCCAAGATAACAATAAGACCATATATTTTCCAGCTGGAAAAAAAACTCAGTTAGAGATTCCGTTAATTTTCTTTCTACCCTCCTGAACTTTTAGACAAATTGCCACGGCCCCCCCCCTCTGCTCGTCGCGTTTCGTCTTCCTTGCTTTTCCTCCCACCCTTATATTTCTCCCTTTCAAGATTGTTCGCGAAATTCTTGAAATCCATAAATCACGTTAAGTGCCTGGAAATCCTGAAGAAGTATTTACTGCTTTACCCGCTACTTTTCTAAATAGCGTTTTCTTATTCGCGATTGAACAGCTCTCTTCTCCAACGATCGCAGTCTTATCTATCGATTCGAAGCGTACCTTCGAAATTTATGCCGGTTATTCGACACCGGTCTGGCCTCCCGTTCTTTTCCGTTCACAATCATGAAGAAGGTATTGCAGCGTTATTTGGAATTACGCATGACACCCACGGTAACGGTTCCCAGCAAACCTTTCCCCACGATTTCTTACTCGCTTTTATAAAACCTACCCACCGCTTTCATCTTTTTTCGATCGACTTTCTGTCGCCGTCCTCTATCGTACTTTTTTACCCACAGTGCAAGAATATTTCAGAATATTTTACGAGATTCCACAGTTAAACCGATACCGTAGCAGGTGTTCCGTTCAAGTTTCTCGGGGGGAAAAAAGGGACGAAGAAAGGAAATGACAGAAAATCTAGGTTGTGTACACGGAGCATCGAGAAGCAGGAAAGTCTCGTTCGATACCCGTTGAGACGAAAGGCAGATGTCGGAATCGAATTCCACTCGACATCACGGGGACGAATGAATTCTTTTGAGAACAGATCGTGTCGGCCGGATTTTCGAAGAATCTTCATTCGCAAGATACTTATGGATACATTCGAAGGAATATCTGACATATTTTCTTAAAGCGAAATGGGCAACTGCCAGCCGCTACCTAATTGATTAATCAATTTGCTGCAGGCGCAGTGTCTGACACCACATCGACATATTCTACTGCGCGAGTTACAATGCGAGTTTCTACTCTCTGATGCTTTTCCATCCCGTTTCTTTTCTCGATGCTGCATTACCGAACACGTTCATTTGATAACACAACATTTAATTCGATGATTGCAACAGATCATTAGCTAGCTTGCTATGGATTGTGATTTCGGGGTACGAGGCATCATGGAAAGTAAGAGAGGAGTCGGCGAACCTTTGGGTACTTATGTAAAACACTCTGCCCGCCACCCGAAAGCAGGTACACTGACGGTAGATTCTACACCAACGAAGTGTATGAATAAAAGATGAATTCATCTATGTCTCGTGGACGAGCAGAAGACAGAGAAACAAGGGCTGTTGCTTTAGAAGCCGAGCCGGTCGAACGAGGCCACTCAGAAGGTTGAAAGAACGAAGAGCCGTCATAAGGACGAGGAAATCAAACGCCCTTCAGGCAAGGAAATTGCAATTTCGGAAAAAATCTAGTAACCAACATTTCTGACTATCAAATGCGCCTATGCTCTCGCACTATTACAAAAAATCCCGACTATGCGTTTGAAAATGAAACAGAAGAACAGACGGGGAAGGGAATGGAAGGTTTGGATTGTCCGTGTAATACAATTTTGAAAGTCTGTTTCCGCAGGCAGGCAGGCAGGCAGGCAGGCAAGCAGGCAGCGCGAAAACTTTTAGTGGTCGAAGAGCAGGAAACACGACAAGCCAGAATTTTTCTTCGGGAAGATTTAACGATACCAAACTTTTTTTTGCAAACGCGCGCGATCTGATCCGAATGTTATTTTATTGGAATATTTTGTCTACAATTTTTCGCAACACCGAACTTATGCGAAATAATGTTATTAGCGAAATTAATAGCCTTCAGCCATAGATATATTTGGCGAACACGTCGTCTACAGACTAAGTGTAGGAAATAATTCGCTTGATCGCGGGAAACCCATGGGCGGATTTCCGAAGAGAATTTCCAGGAGCAGGCGCTTTAAGTGGGTTCCGGTCAAAGTAACGTTGATTAATGTTGTTCCTCGGAACTACTATTCGCGTCTGAGAGAACACACGAAACTCTAAGGTCTGGGCTTAATTCATTATCCAGTGAAATCTAAGGGGATCGTTTTTTCAAATTACTCCGAAGCTGTCTCATTCTTGTAATGACGGTTCAAAGTAGATATAACGAAATAACATCCACCTATAAAATGGTCTAAACGTTGCTTCGTTTTCAACAATTTCCATTTATTTTGAGAGAGACTCTCATTTATTTGCAATTTCTACGCAGGTGCCCCTTTTATCTTATCACGAATCTCTCGTTGTCTATTCGATGTGCAATTAAAGCCATCGATATATAGCAAAACAGCCAAACGAAGAGTCGACGTAACATCAATGAAGGAAAATCGGGCGTTAAGTGCTGAACCATGTGCAGTAAAGATCATAACTGTCATCTGCCGTTACACCACTTCCACATTTTATGCTGTCAGCGTAATCCTGAATGCGCCATCGTTAGATAAGAGGAACACAATGCAACGAATATCCTAGCACACCGATGATACCTTGCAACCTACCTCGCGTACCTTTTCTCGTAACTAAAACGATTAAACGCGGAAGACGACTACGATCTATAGGTATTCCAAGCACGACGAATTTTTCTTTAAACGTATCTTAAAAATAAGCGGTCGTCGTTACGCTCAGGTCTTGTACACGAGACTGTTTTTCGATAAGTTTACCATAGCGACAGCTTTTCAGGGAAGTTAGCGGTGCAGTTACTTATTCTGTTTCTATTCAATTTACCTTCCTTTTTGCTATTCAGCTGACCGAATATTTCTGCATCCTACTCTATGAAAAAGGTTCCTCTTTCACCGCTGAAATTACTGTGAACATAATACATGTAGCACATGGTTGGCCCACTGTTCGCGTGTGATATCTCAACGAGAGGTAAGAAAACTTTCCTCATTAAGGGAATACTTTTGAAACCATTTCTCTGATAATCGGATGAACTTTTGATGTTCTTGGAAAATTATGCGAGGTGAACGCAGGGCTCTGATAGTAATTGTTTCAGCGTAATTGGATAACTGTCTTATTTTACGCTCGAAATCGCGAAGCACGATAAAGTATTAGGAGCGTTATTCATCGCGAATCTATTGAATTTAAAATTGAAAATGTAATCAGCGATGGGATTAATTTTGCGAACGGATACTAGCAAGCGTGCAAATACGGAATGTGCTGACCTTTCTATTCCTGTCAAATATTTCATTCTGAAGTTACAGAAATACTCTCGGTATGATTATATAAATATGTAATTTAATTATGGCAGATTTTCGTACACGACCAACTAACTATTTTAACTTCTTCGAGCATGGTTCTGCCTGTCTAGTTTGCTAAGATATTTCAAAGTGTTACCCAATTTAAGAAGACCGATGGATGAAACAATGTTGAACAAATTAGGGCTCGCGTAACGAAGCTGGACGTTTTAACGTGGCACGCGAGTTGCATTTTATCGAGGAGTTTAATTGAAAAAGAATTGTTTTACGTTTATTCGCGATGAAGATTATTCTTGAGCATGTTCTCATACGTGTCCGGGAAAAATATTCGATTCATCTTACGCGCAGGTGGGACAAACTAGATCCCCTTCGAGTAGTACCCGGGATTATAGGAAACATCCCGGATTACAGAGGTCGGTGTTCCGTGTAATGTCATATCCCTGAGAATTGGTTTCCTACGAACGTATTAAATGGAATCGCAGTAAGCATTAAAACGGGTCATCGAAAATGCTCTTCAAACCAAGTCTTGGTTGATTGATAACGATCTTCCAACTTCGATCGAAACGCCAATTATCCAAGTTCCACGAGTCTGGAGGAAGGCGTAGGAGTCTGCTAGTTGAACGCAAACACCGTTGGGGAGGGACAAACGATCACCTTCGAGCGGCAACTTTTAATGGTAATGAGTAAGATATTCGAGTAAATGATACATGGAGAGTATATAAATTACAAAGCTATGGAGTTGAAGCCCTCGTGATACGTGTAAACGTGACAAATTAACATTGCGGGAAAAAATCTGACAGTGTCGTACCTGTAATAAAATTAATAGAAATAACTGGTGCGTGCACGCGCTATGTCAAAGTGCAATCGCCCGTCTGTATATACACATATATTCGCACGACTTTATTATTTGATATTTACAGTTGAGCTGCATTTGTTTTATGCCAATCCGGTACCATCTTCCGTTTTGCTGCGAATTGCGTATATTCGTATATGTATTAACGCACACGAGGTCTCGCGAATTTAGTCCAAGCCCTGCTGAACTCTCTGGTTTGTCCAATCTGGTTGAAAGTCAATTTCCCGCTACTCATATTTCCACCCACCTTGTGTTCCCGTAACGGGCAATTCGGCAGCCGGCAGCTTGTTTTCACGATCAATATTCAAGTTCTTATTTAGTAGAGGGAAAGTTACGCTACCTAAAACCAGTAGAATCGCCTGGTACACGTACGCGTCAGATGGAAACACCTTTGCGATGAGAAATCGTTTGATGGGAAATCGCGTTACAGCTGGGCAGAAAACGGGTTCTATTAATGGAGCCTGCTGCAACGCCAATTGGATGAACAGCATCGGGCAGAAAAAGAGTATTCTTCTTAACACGGAGGGCAGGATAGACAGCGAGGCGACGTGTGGCGGGCAAATTGAGTAAAGTTTCGTGGTCGGTACGGTCAGGAATGAAAATTACCCTGAAATTAGGGTACACTGATGGCCTTCGTAATTGATATTGGATGCAAGCGTGGCTTACTCTCCCCCTCTCCCATTGCCCGATATGATACACGCCGTTTCCGGTACATTGTTACCCTAAGTGGCCTAAATGCTTTTACCGCTCAACTCACCGCCTCCCGTTTTCTTCTGCAAATCATTCACGCATTTCATATTAAACGAATTATAATTGCAGTCCCATGAAACTCTAGACATTTGTGGTAGAAAAGGAGCGTTCCGAAATAAAACATGCACATTAAGAGTACCGTCTATTGCATTGAATTTTTTCCGCTCCCAAATGTTGCAGATTACATGGATGAAGCGCAGAGATAGACGGTTGCTAACCGTAGGCACAAGTACTCACTCAATCGACAATCGATTTGTCGTGATGCATTCGAGTACTGATTGGTCACTTCAGATACGAGCAGTTACGCTTCAGGATGCGGGTATATACGAGTGTCAGGTATACTTTTCTTTGTTTCTGCGTATAATATAGTATAGGGCACGACAGTGCTTCGCTCTGTTTCGACATCGCAATACGTTGAAAGGGAATTGCGAAGAGGCCCGGGGGGGGGGGGGGGGCATTTTCAGAAGAAAATAAGAAAATAAAAATTCCATAAATTCCACAAATTCATCTACGACGATAAATTTTCAAGTTGTAGACGACACACGCTGATCCGGTCGAGTTTTCGCGAGCCAACTAGTCGTGTTGAAATTTCAGATTACGTCGCATCCGGTGCAGCGGAACTTTGTACGCTTGAAGATCACTGAAGCGTACTCGATCATACCGGGGGCGCCTGATTTACATGTGAAGCAAGGTTCGAGTCTTCGACTAGAGTGTCAACTAATGGAAGCCGCAGAGTCACCCCTTTACGTCTTCTGGTATCGTCAGGGGCATATGATCAATTACGACGAAGAGCCGGGCGTGAAAGTCGAACTCACGAAGAGCGGATCGATTTTAATGGTCAACAGAACGCAGCCGTCGCACGGTGGGAATTACACCTGTGCACCCAGTAACACAAAGCCAGCATACGTAATGGTTCACGTGATCGAAGGTGAGAAAAGTCAGTTTGCTTAGCGACAGGGGGAAGCTCCAGACGTTAACCGGTGAAGGAAGAAATACCAAATGTCGGAGAACATTCAGACGGCGAGCAACAGAGGATAAAGGGAGAGAAAGATAGGACAGCGAGGCGTTGCACGTAGGGTTTCGCGAGCGAGCGTCGGTATCCGAAAAGTTCAATAGAAATCCGAGTGAGCAAGATTTCACGCTCGTCAGAGTTTCAGAGATCGTTGCGCGCGTGATCGGAATGAGGAACTTTGCTCGGGAAACAGAAAGGAAAGAATCGTATCCCGCCTGATGCTTTCTCCTTTTTAAAAGTGTTAGTGTTCGCCTAACCGAGCTCTCTCTCTCCCTTTCCTGACGATATTTCGTACCGTGGCGCATTGACGCAAGGGCAGCCTTATTTTTTCACGCACCAAGTCAAAGTTTCTAATGTCGTTCCAGAGGAGGAGAAACCAGCGGCGATGCACGGAGGAGACAGAAGGAACCTTGCTTCCGCAATTTTCGGGAACAAGTTCTTGGTATCCCTTTTGGCGACCGTCAGCTGGAGGATACCGAGTTTCACTAATCTTTACCCGACGTGAATCACCGTCGACGATACGAGGATCCGTGTCGCGGATCTCGCACCCTCATTCTGTTCTTCGTTAATGCATTTCGCTGGGTGCAACGGGTGAACATTCTCATTTTCTTCGTACGAGTATTATACATACACATAAATGTATACATATATAAATATTCGTTGCATACGCGAAAGGCACATATAGATATATATGTACACATACATATGTAGCATGTATGTAACAACGTGGATTCGAGATGAACGAAACCCCTTAACGTTTTGTGATGTGCAAGCGAGTTTCTTTCATCGCTCTTTCGTATCTTCGATACCGTGGACTGCCGATTTCCTTGCATGGAATGCAGGCAAAGCAAAAGCTTCCTGCTGACGTCGATCGCAAGAGAATTCGGGGTACAGGAAATCGATTCGAACACGAACAAATCCGTTGTCGGACATTCTTGACGAAATCACCCACGCGACTGTGGGTCTTCTGGGTAAATGGAATCGATGTAAATAATACATTATACTTATATATGCAATAAAACATTACTCGGAAATTAGCGCACGATACTTTATTTACGACTCCTGTGATTCGCCGAAGCTCCTTGCCGAATAAAAGCTTGTCGAAATAATTTCGTTGTTTGCTTCCGCAATTCGTACGGTCGAAACTGCCAGGCAAGAGGCTGTACGCGGTTGTGGCACGATCGTCGTGGAACGGACGACCCCGAGAAAAAGTAATTGCACAAAACGCGTACGCCGCGCCGCGCCGCGCCGCGCCGCGCCGGCGGAAAGTTATGGAATAGCTTCAGCTGATAAACGTACACGTTCGTCTCGCGTTATCTATTTCGCGAAGTGTTCGAACTTTACGCGAGCTTTAACACGCCAGTGGCAAACGTTACTGCCAGGGCCGTCGTTATCTTGCCTTGGAATCTTGTTAAAATGGATTAATTCAACCGCAAATTCGGCTGGAGAAATATCGGAGCTCGCCAGCTCAGGGGTTGGATAACGATGGCATCTAACATTATTATAGCCGCGGAACGAGCTTCTGAGAGCATAATCGATAACACTATCGAACTCGTACACGGAAGGAAAGATGCCTCGGTTATTAACGCACAGCAAGTGTTCGCTCGGCTCAATTTCAGCGATCATTTTTCCGAGAACATACGACAAACGATGATTGAGAAAAGAATTTGAATTTGCATCGCTGTCTCGTCGTTAGTACCTCGCCGTGGCAAGGCACGGCACGGCTCGGCTCGGCTCGGCACGGCACGGCACGGTACCGAGCACATAGCGCATCCTTCCTCTTTCCACTTTTCGACTTTGTTCTATTCACTCCTGTCCTCTAACCTAAACCTGCACAGGAAAGCTACGCTTTCTCGTCTTGCTTCCTACCTAGTCGTATAGAAGTTTCACGATGAAAGCACCAAAACTCTTTTAACGGGTGCTAAATTGAAACACCACTGCAACAGAACCGTGCCCCTTCGCTGCATCTTTCTACAAAGAGTATTCTTCTTCTGTTGCCGCTCGGTTCGGACCTTCCAACGAGCAGGATTCGTGGAAGAACGAATGACCGATCTATCGACGATATTGTTCTGCCGCGGCAGGGCGATCGAATGCATGTGGATTGAATATGTACGCCGAAGCCAGAAATAACGAGTGAAATTTCGGTGAAGTCTATTTCTGCGTAACAGATAGGTCTCGTCCATTGTGCTTCCATAATATCAGGACGCTTAATGTGTCCTCCTTTATTTGAAAATCGATTTCCAATTTCAGCCTTTCTCGTTTATTGCTCCCCTTCGACTCGAATCCGAAAATTCCAGCCGAACGCGATTTCCTACTTACCCGCTCTAGCAATTTCGTTGATCTTTTAATAATGACTCGATGCAGTTTTCCGAAACATCCGGCGCAACATGATGTACCAGGGCTATTTCTTGGGTCGTATATCTTAAACTAGAATGAAATTCGGAGTACTTCCACGATGAAACTCGGTTTGTAATAGCAGTAAGCTCTTTATAGGGACAAGTCTATCCTGTTCGTGAAAGGGCAACGGAGGCGTACAGGGATGGAAAGGATGAAGGAAGAGCGCTTCGGTAGTGGAGCCTCGGCTTTACGTAACTTTCTTTGCAGATAGCGCGAAAAGGGCCGGAAGAGGGACGTACCGACACAGAAAATGAGAGAACGCTCGAAAAGCAACGCAGGACAGAGTTGGAGATGTTCTAGAAAGTTTGAAATTTCTTCGAAGAAGAATGAGTGCCTCCACCTCGCCAAGCGTGTACACTGTGGCACGCGTACCTATACATGTAATAGGGTAATTTGCAGAGTCCCGTGCTTTTCTATTCTTCGGGTATTCGTCGTGGACTCGCGAAGCGACGCAACAGTCTATCGGCCACGCGTTTTCACTATAGTCGTATATAATGTAAATCACGGATCAGGATAGTTTTTCTTAATTAAAACAATTGTAGTCCACCGTGAAAGAGTCCACCGTAAATGGCGAAATTCTGTCAGCCTCTTAATGGCTCGAAGGTGCATTGAAATATTACGATATCTTCTAATATAGAGTGAAATTTTCAGCAAGAACACTTGTGTCTGTTCTGTAATTGTACTTGACTGGTCCCGTAATCGAATGCATTCCGATATACGATAATACCGTAGGATGTAGCGTAGGACATTTTAGAACCGTGTGGTATTGAAAATCGTTTCAGTCAGTAAAATAAGAGGGCTTACAAGCGATTTCATTTCCGTCCCCTGATAGACAACAAAATTGAAACCTTCAACGTTTCAGTTCTATTCAGTAACGAAATTGGAAAATTATCTAGGGGTGACTCACGCATTCTATGCAGGATTCGGCGGCCATTCGATATTCAATTCTCCAGGAAGCATTTATTTTAGGAAAACAATAACGCGTGCTTCGTTACGTAGTTAAGGATTTCAACGCTATTATGATAAACAGTAATGATTGAGCCAACAATTTTCAATGTTCCAAATGCAACATAAGAAAAATTAAATTATTCTTTAAAAGCAGCATACACCGAACTACTGATTTTAAAGCTTCGCACGAGGTTGTACAAATCGGTCCGTACTTTAGAATGACGAGTCCATTGGCATCCTTCTGCTCTATTATGCAATGTACTACTTCGTCTGACTAGTAGCAGTTAGAGTGTCGTAGATTTAGTGTGTCAGTACGAGAGCCTCGTGGGAAAGTTCGTGAAAGTGTTTGGGCGGGATCGATGTTGAACAGGGTTCTACATAATAGTAGCAGAGGGCCAATAGTGCTTTCGCAAATTATTTTGCAAACAGTACAGCGTTCGTCGTATTAATTATATCGCCATAAGTTTAATCGAAGATTTGTTGAATAAATTTATAAAGAAAGTACGCGGGTGTCTATCTCGTGAGGAAATTCGATTGACGGCGCCCTTGCAGTATTCTCATTTCTGACAACCTTTTCATGCCTTTATTCTACTGCCCAGTCTATGCATTATTGATATAACTGCCCCCCATCTAAATTTTCAAAAAGTGATATACCCACTGCTGCACTTAGTGGTCCTGATTTCTCGATATTTTTGGTTTCTTGAGAAATCGGAAACACTAAGTACATCAGATTGTATTTCTCGAGAATTCCCATAAATGGGATTTGTAATAATTTTCATAATTATTATAAAGTTTCCCAAGAAATTCTCGGGCATTCTCGTGAAGGAACACTAGATGTATTCTTGGTCAAGCGAAGATAAGGTTCGCTTATTCGATTCGTTTTAGAAAGCCTTTATTCTAGTTTCATAAAGAATTCAGCTGGAGGTACATAGTGCACTTTGGCCGTACTTTCTCTGCTCAGCCGGCCACCTTTTTCGTAGGCGTCGCATCCTTCTGAAGGGCTCCATTTAGTCTCGAGTCGAAAGCAAGTTACTTTGTCGAAAGGGCCCCGAGGCAAACTAACTGCACGGTGCTGCACTTGTTCGTGGAGAGTCACCAGCTGCTCGTTCCCCAACTATCAAGGATAGAGGTTACGCTGCGTGAACGACGTTGAAAGTCTAGTGAAAAATAAGAGATTAACGTGTGCTCCACGAGCACTTTACTCCTATTGTCACAGCGAAATATACAGTGACGGTAAAAAATAATGCGTGTCGGTGGCTACGAATTTCCATTGGGTCTGTTACGCCCTTTCGAGGTAACGCAAGGTTTCCTGCATATAAGAGTTTTTTAGTGTTGAGGGTGAATGGTCGGGAAAGTTAGAAGGTGCCGGGGCGACAGCCAAGAGATGGAAATAATTAGTATCCCGGAGATGAAATAAAATTGTGGGGCAGCAGAGTAGTGGAAGGTTCATTGAATAGAAAGGTGTGTAAAGCTTCTTCCGGGAAAGCGAATTTCTGGGCGCACTAAATGGTGGCTTGTACCGATTTGTCTTTTTAATTAATGTACCTACATCAGAATAGACAGTCATTCTCGCTCCGCGATGAACAATATCTTGGCATTTTCAGGATAAATAAAATTACATTTTCGCCTACTGCTACAGTAGAAAATCTACTCAGATTTTCGTAAAAACTGTTTCACGAATACGATTCTCAGAACTACAGCCAGGGGATCAGTAACACTTTGCGATCCGTTTTAAATACTTTAATATTCATGATATTAATGAATGATACGATATTACGGAGGGAGCTTCCTTTGTAGTAATATAAATGATAATTACTCACCATTGCTCTCAGTAGTAGGCTAGTGACATTCACAGTTGTCAACTACCGACGAGAGAACTAACTGGCAAACTTCGATTCAGAGCAACCAGTATCTGTCAACCGCAGGTGCGCATAATTTCTCAGTGAAAATTTACAGCGATGCTTGCAAAGTGAAAAACTCTGGTCAGCTGGCCATAAAGTTTCTGTCGCAACTTTTTCATACCTCACATAGAAGTTATCAAACGGCAATTGGAACGTTGTAAACTTAGCAACTTCGGATCTGCTTATTTGCTTTTTGCGTGGAACCGTGCGCCGTATCCCCTGAACGCTTATTTGTATCGCAATGTAAGCAGGTGAGCAAACGTTATGTTAATGAGCAACTATAAAGTTACATTTTTATTCCTTTTTTAAGCCGTATTTAATCAGCAGGTGTAGTAGATTGAAGTTCTTGAAATTACCTCAAGTCCTACAGAAAATTCATTAAACAGAAATCGATAGGAAATCACGCTGTCGGGCCTGAAAATAATTTGTTTGAATTCTGATGCAGTTAAATCTTTCAAATTACAGTGCATTATATCGAAAGCTGAACTGAACTCACCGGGTTGCAATGTAGTTTAGGCCGCAAGAATATTGGACGCACCAGCGTTGCACGGAGAATTCCAGAAGATCCTTGTGGATTACATACGTGATTGTACAATGTCACATGGCCATTGTTCCAGCGACAATATATGACCAGACGTAATCCTGAAATTACGTTCTCGCGACGCGACGTTTCCGTCCATCCGTTTGCATCAGCTGCTTACCATACGTGCACGATAATAGTCCCATACGCAATAGTTTAGTAAGGGCTATTGTTGATCAAAGGCATCAAGCATGAGTGAAACATTTCTCGATATTCTGCACACTTGTTATTACGACACTTACGAATATTCGCGCCTCTCCATGTAATTTTAAGGTTTAACGTTTTTGGATACAGTGATTTGGCATTGAATCCTGAAGATTTCTTCTTCTATGCGCTTGATTCAGGATTATTCGATTTCCTTTCCTCGAACTATGTGAAGGACGTACATTAAAATCATTAGAAACTGTTCCATGAATCAGTCCATGAATTTGTTTAAGCATATTATAAACAAATGCCATTATTTCGACTTACAGACGAGCTACATCAATGATCACAAGACATAAGTTAAAGCTAGAAGCTTCAGCTATCATCTTCATTAGGTGGCAACACTATTCTAAATGCAGTTCATTTGTTATAAACAATTAAACAATGACAATTGTTATTACGGCCAACTGCATATAGTTACAGCAACTGCGTATTTTTTATCGCGTAGCTGACTCGTTCCCCTTTCATTTGACCACCCATTTATTTAGAAACAACCTCCAGGAGCCCAGATAAGAATTTTTGAATATTATGTCGGTAACGATATGTCGATAACGGGACATGTGGCGCCATCTCGCGTTTGCGGCCTTTTTCGCAGTTTTCCGCACCGCCAAAACCGAAATCCTGGATTACATCGTTAATTTAAACAATTGCATTTTTCTCAGCTTCTAGTGCTTTGTTTTAAACCGGGCTTGTCTTAAATTAAAGCTACGGACCATAGCTATCTCCTCCAACAGTTGCAACAATATGGCATGTGTGGTTCAAAAGTTATTAACAATTGAAAACTCGGCAAAATACCAGTCCGGGTCACTGCAATTATCTCAGCTTCTGGAAGGGCTAGAGTAATGATCGAGTGCTCAAAATGTAGGTAAAGGATGCTGCTACACGGTAATAAACGATTTACAAATGTTGCATGCTTTGGTTAGTTTTTATAAACAAATAAATAATTAGCTTGAAAATTACACCGAAACTATACACGAGGGCCTGTCTAGCAGCGAATAAGACTGTTCCTTAAACCGATACCTTCAATTTGAGAGGTCGTTGATCAAAATCGGCCCGGCAGAAGACGAGATAATTGAATTTGTTTAACGAAATTATAAACAAATGCGAATACTGCCACTTCCAGGCTAGATACATCAATGACCAGAGGACATAAAGTAAAGATAGCGATAGGATCTAAAATCTACAATAGGTGTGAACCTTATTCCATGTGCAGTTCGGTTGTTATAAACAATTAAACAATTGAAATTGTTATTACGGCCAGCTGAATTAATTCACAGCAACGGGGTATTTTTTATCGAGTAGATTATTCGATTCCCTTTCATTTGAGATGTCGCTGATCAAAATCGGCTCAGCAGAAGCCGAGATGATTGAATTTGTTTAACGAAATTATAGACAACTGCGAATACTGCCACTTCCAGGGTAGATACATCAATGACCAGAGGACATAAAGTAAAGATAGCGATAGGATCTACAATCTACAGTAGGTGTGAACCTTATTCCATGTGCAGTTCGGTTGTTATAAACAATTAAACAATTGAAATTGTTATTACGGCCAGCTGAATTAATTCACAGCAACGGGGTATTTTTTATCGAGTAGATTATTCGATTCCCTTTCATTTGACCACCCATTTATTTAAAAACAACCTCCAGGAGCCCAGATAAGAATTTTTAAATATTATGTCGGTAACGTTATGTCGATAACGGGACATGTGGCGCCATCTCGCGTTTGCGGCCTTTTTCGCAGTTTTCCGCACCGCCAAAACCGAAATCCTGGATTACATCGTTAATTTAAACAATTGCATTTTTCTCAGCTTCTAGTGCTTTGTTTTAAACCGGGCTTGTCTTAAATTAAAGCTACGGACCATAGCTATCTCCTCCAACAGTTGCAACAATATGGCATGTGTGGTTCAAAAGTTATTAACAATTGAAAAATCGGCAAAATACCAGTCCGGGTCACTGCAATTATCTCAGCTTCTGGAAGGGCTAGAGTAATGATCGAGTGCTCAAAATGTAGGTAAAGGATGCTGCTACACGGTAATAAACGATTTACAAATGTTGCATGCTTTGGTTAGTTTCTATAAACAAATAAATAATTAGTTTGAAAATTACACCGAAACTATACACGAGGGCCTGTCTAACAGCAAATAAGACTGTTCCTTAAACCGATACCTTTAATTTGAGATATCGTTGATTCAAATGGGCCCAGTAGAACCCGAGATAATTGAATTTGTTTAAAGAAATTATAAACAAATGCGAATACTGCCACTTCCAGGCTAGATACATCAATGACCAGAGGACATAAAGTAAAGATAGCGATAGGATCTACAATCTACAACAGGTGTGAACCTTATTCCATGTGCAGTTCGTTTGTTATAAACAATTAAACAATTGAAATTGTTATTACGGCCAGCTAGATTAATTCCCAGCAACGGGGTATTTTTTATCGTGTAAATTATTCGATTCCCTTTCATTTGACCACCCATTTATTTAAAAACAACCTGCAGGAGCCCAGATAAGAATTTTTAAATATTATGTCGCTAACGATATGTCGATAACAGGACATGTGGCGCCATCTCGCGTTTGCGGCCTTTTTCGCAGTTTTCCGCACCGCCAAAACCGAAATCCTGGATTACATCGTTAATTTAAACAATTGCATTTTTCTCAGCTTCTAGTGCTTTGTTTTAAACCGGGCTTGTCTTAAATTAAAGCTACGGACCATAGCTATCTCCTCCAACAGTTGCAACAATATGGCATGTGTGGTTCAAAAGTTATTAACAATTGAAAAATCGGCAAAATACCAGTCCGGGTCACTGCAATTATCTCAGCTTCTGGAAGGGCTAGAGTAATGATCGAGTGCTCAAAATGTAGGTAAAGGATGCTGCTACACGGTAATAAACGATTTACAAATGTTGCATGCTTTGGTTAGTTTCTATAAACAAATAAATAATTAGTTTGAAAATTACACCGAAACTATACACGAGGGCCTGTCTAACAGCAAATAAGACTGTTCCTTAAACCGATACCTTTAATTTGAGATATCGTTGATTCAAATGGGCCCAGTAGAACCCGAGATAATTGAATTTGTTTAAAGAAATTATAAACAAATGCGAATACTGCCACTTCCAGGGTAGATACATCAATGACCAGAGGACATAAAGTAAAGATAGCGATAGGATCTACAATCTACAGTAGGTGTGAACCTTATTCCATGTGCAGTTCGGTTGTTATAAACAATTAAACAATTGAAATTGTTATTACGGCCAGCTGAATTAATTCACAGCAACGGGGTATTTTTTATCGAGTAGATTATTCGATTCCCTTTCATTTGACCACCCATTTATTTAAAAACAACCTCCAGGAGCCCAGATAAGAATTTTTAAATATTATGTCGGTAACGTTATGTCGATAACGGGACATGTGGCGCCATCTCGCGTTTGCGGCCTTTTTCGCAGTTTTCCGCACCGCCAAAACCGAAATCCTGGATTACATCGTTAATTTAAACAATTGCATTTTTCTCAGCTTCTAGTGCTTTGTTTTAAACCGGGCTTGTCTTAAATTAAAGCTACGGACCATAGCTATCTCCTCCAACAGTTGCAACAATATGGCATGTGTGGTTCAAAAGTTATTAACAATTGAAAAATCGGCAAAATACCAGTCCGGGTCACTGCAATTATCTCAGCTTCTGGAAGGGCTAGAGTAATGATCGAGTGCTCAAAATGTAGGTAAAGGATGCTGCTACACGGTAATAAACGATTTACAAATGTTGCATGCTTTGGTTAGTTTCTATAAACAAATAAATAATTAGTTTGAAAATTACACCGAAACTATACACGAGGGCCTGTCTAACAGCAAATAAGACTGTTCCTTAAACCGATACCTTTAATTTGAGATATCGTTGATTCAAATGGGCCCAGTAGAACCCGAGATAATTGAATTTGTTTAAAGAAATTATAAACAAATGCGAATACTGCCACTTCCAGGCTAGATACATCAATGACCAGAGGACATAAAGTAAAGATAGCGATAGGATCTACAATCTACAGTAGGTGTGAACCTTATTCCATGTGCAGTTCGGTTGTTATAAACAATTAAACAATTGAAATTGTTATTACGGCCAGCTGAATTAATTCACAGCAACGGGGTATTTTTTATCGAGTAGATTATTCGATTCCCTTTCATTTGACCACCCATTTATTTAAAAACAACCTCCAGGAGCCCAGATAAGAATTTTTAAATATTATGTCGGTAACGTTATGTCGATAACGGGACATGTGGCGCCATCTCGCGTTTGCGGCCTTTTTCGCAGTTTTCCGCACCGCCAAAACCGAAATCCTGGATTACATCGTTAATTTAAACAATTGCATTTTTCTCAGCTTCTAGTGCTTTGTTTTAAACCGGGCTTGTCTTAAATTAAAGCTACGGACCATAGCTATCTCCTCCAACAGTTGCAACAATATGGCATGTGTGGTTCAAAAGTTATTAACAATTGAAAAATCGGCAAAATACCAGTCCGGGTCACTGCAATTATCTCAGCTTCTGGAAGGGCTAGAGTAATGATCGAGTGCTCAAAATGTAGGTAAAGGATGCTGCTACACGGTAATAAACGATTTACAAATGTTGCATGCTTTGGTTAGTTTCTATAAACAAATAAATAATTAGTTTGAAAATTACACCGAAACTATACACGAGGGCCTGTCTAACAGCAAATAAGACTGTTCCTTAAACCGATACCTTTAATTTGAGATATCGTTGATTCAAATGGGCCCAGTAGAACCCGAGATAATTGAATTTGTTTAAAGAAATTATAAACAAATGCGAATACTGCCACTTCCAGGCTAGATACATCAATGACCAGAGGACATAAAGTAAAGATAGCGATAGGATCTACAATCTACAACAGGTGTGAACCTTATTCCATGTGCAGTTCGTTTGTTATAAACAATTAAACAATTGAAATTGTTATTACGGCCAGCTAGATTAATTCCCAGCAACGGGGTATTTTTTATCGTGTAAATTATTCGATTCCCTTTCATTTGACCACCCATTTATTTAAAAACAACCTGCAGGAGCCCAGATAAGAATTTTTAAATATTATGTCGCTAACGATATGTCGATAACAGGACATGTGGCGCCATCTCGCGTTTGCGGCCTTTTTCGCAGTTTTCCGCACCGCCAAAACCGAAATCCTGGATTACATCGTTAATTTAAACAATTGCATTTTTCTCAGCTTCTAGTGCTTCGTTTTAAACCGGGCTTGTCTTAAATTAAAGCTACGGACCATAGCTATCTCCTCCAACAGTTGCAACAATATGGCATCTGTGGTTCAAAAGTTATTAACAATTGAAAAGTAGGCAAAATAGCAGTCCGGGTCACTGCAATTATCTCAGCTTCTGGAAGGGCTAGAGTAATGATCGCGTGCTCAAAATGTAGGTAAAGGATGCTGCTACACGGTAATAAACGATTTACAAATGTTGCATGCTTTGGTTAGTTTTTATAAACAAATAAATAATTAGTTTGAAAATTACACCGAAACTATGCACGAGGGCCTGTCTAACAGCGAATAAGACTGTTCCTTAAACCGATACCTTCAATTTGAGAGGTCGTTGATCAAAATCGGCCCGGCAGAAGCCGAGGCAATTGAATTTGTTTAACGAAATTATAAACAAATGCGAATACTGCCACTTCCAGGCTAGATACATCAATGACCAGAGGACATAAAGTAAAGATAGCGAATGGATCTAAAATCTACAATAGGTGTGAACCTTATTCCATGTGCAGTTCGGTTGTTATAAACAATTAAACAATTGAAATTGTTATTACGGCCAGCTGAATTAATTCACAGCAACGGGGTATTTTTTATCGAGTAGATTATTCGATTCCCTTTCATTTGAGATGTCGCTGATCAAAATCGGCTCAGCAGAAGCCGAGATGATTGAATTTGTTTAACGAAATTATAAACAACTGCGAATACTGCCACTTCCAGGGTAGATACATCAATGACCAGAGGACATAAAGTAAAGATAGCGATAGGATCTACAATCTACAATAGGTGTGAACGTTATTCCATGTGCAGTTCGTTTGTTATAAACAATTAAACAATTGAAATTGTTATTACGGCCAGCTGAATTAATTCACAGCAACGGGGTATTTTTTATCGAGTAGATTATTCGATTCCCTTTCATTTGACCACCCATTTATTTAAAAACAAACTCCAGGAGCCCAGATAAGAATTTTTAAATATTATGTCGGTAACGTTATGTCGATAACGGGACATGTGGCGCCATCTCGCGTTTGCGGCCTTTTTCGCAGTTTTCCGCACCGCCAAAACCGAAATCCTGGATTACATCGTTAATTTAAACAATTGCATGTTTCTCAGCTTCTAGTGCTTCGTTTTAAACCGGGCTTGTCTTAAATTAAAGCTACGGACCATAGCTATCTCCTCCAACAGTTGCAACAATATGGCATCTGTGGTTCAAAAGTTATTAACAATTGAAAAGTAGGCAAAATAGCAGTCCGGGTCACTGCAATTATCTCAGCTTCTGGAAGGGCTAGAGTAATGATCGAGTGCTCAAAATGTAGGTAAAGGATGCTGCTACACGGTAATAAACGATTTACAAATGTTGCATGCTTTGGTTAGTTTTTATAAACAAATAAATAATTAGTTTGAAAATTACACCGAAACTATACACGAGGGCCTGTCTAGCAGCGAATAAGACTGTTCCTTAAACCGATACCTTCAATTTGAGAGGTCCTTGATCAAAATCGGCCCGGCAGAAGACGAGATAATTGAATTTGTTTAACGAAATTGTAAACAAATGCGAATACTGCCACTTCCAGGCTAGATACATCAATGACCAGAGGACATAAAGTAAAGATAGCGATAGGATCTACAATCTACAATAGGTGTGAACGTTATTCCATGTGCAGTTCGTTTGTTATAAACAATTAAACAATTGAAATTGTTATTACGGCCAGCTGAATTAATTCACAGCAACGGGGTATTTTTTATCGAGTAGATTATTCGATTCCCTTTCATTTGACCACCCATTTATTTAAAAACAACCTCCAGGAGCCCAGATAAGAATTCTTAAATATTATGTCGGTAACGTTATGTCGATAACGGGACATGTGGCGCCATCTCGCGTTTGCGGCCTTTTTCGCAGTTTTCCGCACCGCCAAAACCGAAATCCTGGATTACATCGTTAATTTAAACAATTGCATGTTTCTCAGCTTCTAGTGCTTCGTTTTAAACCGGGCTTGTCTTAAATTAAAGCTACGGACCATAGCTATCTCCTCCAACAGTTGCAACAATATGGCATCTGTGGTTCAAAAGTTATTAACAATTGAAAAGTAGGCAAAATAGCAGTCCGGGTCACTGCAATTATCTCAGCTTCTGGAAGGGCTAGAGTAATGATCGAGTGCTCAAAATGTAGGTAAAGGATGCTGCTACACGGTAATAAACGATTTACAAATGTTGCATGCTTTGGTTAGTTTTTATAAACAAATAAATAATTAGTTTGAAAATTACACCGAAACTATTTTGATCAAGGACCTCTCAAATTGAAGGTATCGGTTTAAGGAACAGTCTTATTCGCTGCTAGACAGGCCCTCGTGTATAGTTTCGGTGTAATTTTCAAACTAATTATTTATTTGTTTATAAAAACTAACCAAAGCATGCAACATTTGTAAATCGTTTATTACCGTGTAGCAGCATCCTTTACCTACATTTTGAGCACTCGATCATTACTCTAGCCCTTCCAGAAGCTGAGATAATTGCAGTGACCCGGACTGCTATTTTGCCTACTTTTCAATTGTTAATAACTTTTGAACCACAGATGCCATATTGTTGCAACTGTTGGAGGAGATAGCTATGGTCCGTAGCTTTAATTTAAGACAAGCCCGGTTTAAAACGAAGCACTAGAAGCTGAGAAACATGCAATTGTTTAAATTAACGATGTAATCCAGGATTTCGGTTTTGGCGGTGCGGAAAACTGCGAAAAAGGCCGCAAACGCGAGATGGCGCCACATGTCCCGTTATCGACATAACGTTACCGACATAATATTTAAAAATTCTTATCTGGGCTCCTGGAGTTTGTTTTTAAATAAATGGGTGGTCAAATGAAAGGGAATCGAATAATCTACTCGATAAAAAATACCCCGTTGCTGTGAATTAATTCAGCTGGCCGTAATAACAATTTCAATTGTTTAATTGTTTATAACAAACGAACTGCACATGGAATAACGTTCACACCTATTGTAGATTGTAGATCCTATCGCTATCTTTACTTTATGTCCTCTGGTCATTGATGTATCTAGCCTGGAAGTGGCAGTATTCGCATTTGTTTACAATTTCGTTAAACAAATTCAATTATCTCGTCTTCTGCCGGGCCGATTTTGATCAACGACCTCTCAAATTGAAGGTATCGGTTTAAGGAACAGTCTTATTCGCTGCTAGACAGGCCCTCGTGTATAGTTTCGGTGTAATTTTCAAACTAATTATTTATTTGTTTATAAAAACTAACCAAAGCATGCAACATTTGTAAATCGTTTATTACCGTGTAGCAGCATCCTTTACCTACATTTTGAGCACTCGATCATTACTCTAGCCCTTCCAGAAGCTGAGATAATTGCAGTGACCCGGACTGCTATTTTGCCTACTTTTCAATTGTTAATAACTTTTGAACCACAGATGCCATATTGTTGCAACTGTTGGAGGAGATAGCTATGGTCCGTAGCTTTAATTTAAGACAAGCCCGGTTTAAAACGAAGCACTAGAAGCTGAGAAAAATGCAATTGTTTAAATTAACGATGTAATCCAGGATTTCGGTTTTGGCGGTGCGGAAAACTGCGAAAAAGGCCGCAAACGCGAGATGGCGCCACATGTCCCGTTATCGACATAACGTTACCGACATAATATTTAAAAATTCTTATCTGGGCTCCTGGAGTTTGTTTTTAAATAAATGGGTGGTCAAATGAAAGGGAATCGAATAATCTACTCGATAAAAAATACCCCGTTGCTGTGAATTAATTCAGCTGGCCGTAATAACAATTTCAATTGTTTAATTGTTTATAACAAACGAACTGCACATGGAATAAGGTTCATACCTATTGTAGATTGTAGATCCTATTGCTATCTTTACTTTATGTCCCCTGGTCATTGATGTATCTAGCCTGGAAGTGGCAGTATTCGCATTTGTTTATAATTTCGTTAAACAAATTCAATTATCTCGGCTTCTGCCTGGCCGATTTTGATCAACGACATCTCAAATGAAAGGGAATCGAATAATCTACTCGATAAAAAATACCCCGTTGCTGTGAATTAATTCAGCTGGCCGTAATAACAATTTCAATTGTTTAATTGTTTATAACAAACGAACTGCACATGGAATAAGGTTCACACCTATTGTAGATTGTAGATCCTATTGCTATCTTTACTTTATGTCCCCTGGTCATTGATGTATCTAGCCTGGAAGTGGCAGTATTCCCATTTGTTAATAATTTCGTTAAACAAATTCAATAATCTCGTCTTCTGCCGGGCCGATTTTGATAAACGGCCTCTCAAATTGAAGGGAATCGAGTAATCTACTCGATAAAAAATACCCCGTTGCTGTGAATTAATTCAGCTGGCCGTAATAACAATTTCAATTGTTTAATTGTTTATATCAAACGAACTGCACATGGAATAAGGTTCACAACCTATTGTAGATTGTAGATCCTATCGCTATCTTTACTTTATGTCCTCTGGTCATTGATGTATCTAGCCTGGAAGTGGCAGTATTCGCATTTGTTTACAATTTCGTTAAACAAATTCAATTATCTCGTCTTCTGCCGGGCCGATTTTGATCAACGACCTCTCAAATTGAAGGTATCGGTTTAAGGAACAGTCTTATTCGCTGTTAGACAGGCCCTCGTGTATAGTTTCGGTGTAATTTTCAAACTAATTATTTATTTGTTTATAAAAACTAACCAAAGCATGCAACATTTGTAAATCGTTTATTACCGTGTAGCAGCATCCTTTACCTACATTTCGAGCACTCGATCATTACTCTAGCCCTTCCAGAAGCTGAGATAATTGCAGTGACCCGGACTGGTATTTTGCCGATTTTTCAATTGTTAATAACTTTTGAACCACAGATGCCATATTGTTGCAACTGTTGGAGGAGATAGCTATGGTCCGTAGCTTTAATTTAAGACAAGCCCGGTTTAAATCAAAGCACTAGGAGCTGAGAAAAATGCAATTGTTTAAATTAACGATGTAATCCAGGATTTCGGTTTTGGCGGTGCGGAAAACTGCGAAAAAGGCCGCAAACGCGAGATGGCGCCACATGTCCAATTATCTACTGTCTTTGCGATGACCCCGTTACATTTTGCGTGTCACTCACTACGTTATCAAGAGACTATTGGAAGCGAAGTCCTAAATGATTTTTTTCATTAAAATTAAAAATTGTTTTATCTTCGCTTCTGGTGGGTTATTATTAATCTGGGCTGTGTTAAATGAAAAGCAAAGGATTAAGCTACATATCCAAATTCTATCGTGGCTGTAACTTGGGCCAGTTGCCGGTAATAGTTATTTAAATTGTTTATTTGGTTATCACAAATCAACCACGCATGGAATATTGTTAGCACATTAAGGGGAATTGTAGTTTAAACTCTTAGGTTTTATTTGTTGCCCTGATCAAAACGCAATACACTTTGTCGAGGAAGAGTAAAATCGATACTCGAAAAGCGATCCATCGACTGATTAATAAGGTGCCCCGATACGACTGTGCATGATCGACGAATAAATTGAAATTCTGGTATTTTCTTTATTAAATATAGAAAGTTAAATTGCAACGGTTGTTTTAGTAGACAGTAGTTGAAATTCCGTAGTGAAAACTAATTCTATCACCATTGATTATCACCATGAATTTATATGATTATTAATGGATAAATTGGTTCTGTAATTGATTGAAGCCTGAAACGAATTTGAACTTGAACTTGAAAAAGTTGGATAGCATTTCTTCAGAGCATTGTATCATAAACATTATAAATTTTGGTCACCAAACGAATAACCATAGACGAATTAACTTTGAGAGTGACACAAAAATGCTAAGAAAGCTTATGAATCGCTTTAGCGTATGACAACAAAAGCCATTGATAAGACACCTATTCCATATTATATCTGTAACGAGGCCTGTTCTTAACTCGCTTTGTGAACAGACAATAGTACAACTCGACTAATAAATGAATTGCTCGTTATTACCTTTAGATATTCCTTCATTTCTTTGACATCTGCTTTTCATAAAGTAACACCGTATACAAACTAAATGTCTTATTGGGTGCAATTACATTTTGCCGTAAAATGCATACCGTATAAATTAAGGCATTCATTATGTCTCATATGTATACAAAGAATATGTAATTTTTGAGTTGAATTGACAATAATATGGTACGAAAGACGTTAAGATACGTACTTTAAGAATCGCTTGAGTGACAAGATACGTGTATACTAAAAGTACCTTACCAATGTTTGTTTCCTTGTAGTGCTTCGTATAGGTTTAATAGCTGCGCGGACTCCGAGCGAACAACATGCGAGGAATGATTGCTGCACTCCTTGTCCTCAGTTTTCTGAGTTTCTCGCCAACATGCCGTGCCTTCGATATCGATGATTGTGGTAAGTTTCGATTTCATTTCTATCAATCGTTCGATCGCAGGGTGCCGCGAGGAACAAACATTCAAGTTGTAATGCGTCTTTCCGTATTTTTCACCATGTCCTATATACACTTAAACTCTTGTATGTTCAATTTCCAAGATTTAAACTACCTGAGAACGAATTGGGATTAAACATTTCAAAAGCTATTGTGTAAGGGGCAAGGCTTTCTTAATAGGCTATTCTTAGCTATATAGAATCTCCTGAATGGGATGAGAGATAATAGTAATAAATACTGCTCGTTTTAATTAAAAATAAGGGATTCTTTTAATACTGATAAGATATTAGACTGCTGATGAATAATGAGTAACCGATAAAGAAACGAAACAATGCGCAATCGGTAGTGATAAGCGATGACTCCACTTCTTTCTGTGCGTAATACTTGTAGTACGAAAAAAACTAAATATATGTGTCAACTAAGAGGAGTCTTCCATTTGCAATGGCGTTCAATAAACTCATGATTGATTTTAGATTCAGCTCTTTAATAATAATAGCAACTTATCTATCTCATAATTTCGATGTTCTCGTATAATATTCAACTTAAATAATTACAGTAGAAGGCAACATTGCTTCATCTTAGAAACAAATATTTCCAATTCTGGACACAATGACACTTAATTGTTAGTTAAGTCATGTGCAATTGGTATAATAGTACGTGGTCGTAAAAATGGCGGAAATTCTTACATCTATCAGAAATTCAAAGTCATGAATCCGGCTTGCCACTGCTTATATATATATGAAAATGAATTTACGTAAAATTTAGAATTATGAATTGCTCATTTATTTGATTAATTATAAGGAGCCGCACGGCAAAATTACTACGACATTGTTCCGCACACGTGTAAACATAAACACGCGATATTTAGTTCGAAACTATATCTGAAGACCATAGTATTGTTAAACAGCGTACAATAGGTTTCATTTATAGCCTTTTTCCTTTTATACAGGCTCGAAAATTGGGAAATTTACGTCCGTAACTTTAGGATGCGATATGACCAAAAGCGTATGTGACTTGATTCCAGGTACAAATGCAACAATTGAAATAGATTTCACAACCGGTTCGTATACAGTTTTAAAAAGCGTGATTATTATTTTAAACATGCCATTTAAAAAATTGGAAATGGTCTTTTGCAGATAAAGACGTGTCAAAGGTAACTGCAGTTGTATACGGCATTGTAATGGATATTCCCATACCCTTTCCATTAACAAGCGCTAATGCCTGTCAAACTTCCGATTCTGGCCTTACATGTCCATTAAGCAGTGGTGGGCCATATCGTTACAAAAATACATTGCCAGTGCATAAAACCTATCCTAAGGTATTGTGAAATGATTATATTATTTATACATATATTGTTAGTTGTTCATTTCAATTATTAAATTATAGTTGGCTGTTACTGTAAAATGGCAACTCAAAGATGAAAATAATGATGACATTGTTTGCATACTGGTTCCGGCAAAAATTAAATAGAGGGACTTTTGCCGATTTTTTTAAGACAAGAACTATACATTTCGCAAAAATCGTATGAATGAATATTGAACTTTGTCCTAAAAAATGTAATACTTCGTGCTTTCCGGCTCGGATTACCTTAATGTGCGACATGTATAAAGATTTCACACAATTCTTATTGAAATGAATATTATGGAAAAGGAAATGTAGAATATATTATAGCAATAAATAATCAAGGGTTAAATGTCTTGTATTTTTTCCGTTATGTAATAAACTATAAATAACTTAAATGCTGAATAAATATAAAAATAAGACTAATATTTTTTGTACATTATGAAAATTGTTCCTCGATGTAATGTTCAACTGAAAAATTTCGGTACTACAATTTAAAAGACGAAAAAATCTTTGAAAGCGGTGGTCTCATTATCGTTTAAGTAATGCATAGGAGATCGTATTACAATAAAACTGAAACATACATACGCGAATATATGTACATGTGTTAAATTTAAGCAGTGCAACGTCCAATCTTTCTGTGTACCTACATGTTCAGGCAATTTTCAGAATACAATGACGTATAAAAACGGTATATTTTATTCAGGGTAATTTTTGTTATCTAATCTAAAATAAGTCTTTTGGTAACATCGGCACTTCCTAAAAAAATATCAACTATCCATTCTATCACATTTATCCTCTGTCCTCTCTGTATCCATTTGGTGTATAGTTCTCTTGGTTCGTTGTTTAACTACACTTTGTTGTCCATTTTTTATTGTTTTTTGTGCCTGATAAATTGGTTCATATTCTCTCAATTGTGCCATGAAACCTCCATTAGGATTAATACAAAACCTTCTTTGTTGTACAACTGCGTATGCGCGACTAGAAGAAATTTTATGTACAAATAATATTTTTCGGTAAACATTGTGCGATGCTTTGAAAAAAAAAACAGAAAAAGAAAAAGGGTAGGATTTTACGTTTGAGAGAGTCCATATGTTTCCATGACGTAGGCTAAAACTAAGGCAGCAGATCTTGATATACCAGCATTGCCGTGTACCAATACTTGACCACCAGAATTTAACCCATCATCAATAAATGCTTTTACTTTCTGAAAATGTTGAATAATGTTCTCTGTTGTTGTATCGGCAATGTTTAGGACCAGATACCTGTAACATTACAATTTTCATTAATTATCTTCCAATATGTTATCCATGTTTTACTAAAATAATTTAAATTTTATACTTGAATTTATCAGGGAAGTTGGGCTTTATAAAATTTGCTTCTATGTCCTGTCTAACACAGACTATATGAGTTATGCCCTGATCTAATAAAGATTGCAGTTTCGACCGACTAGCTGCACTATATGGGCCAAGATACAAACCAGGTACCACCTCCTAATTGTAGACAAATATCAGTTTAAAGCATACATTCTTTATATGCATCTTTAGGCAGGTGACATTTCATATACCTGCATATGCCTCCTCATTGTATAAGTCCATTCCTTTGGCCCATCCATAGATACAGGTATCCTTGGATAATCATCAGAACCATTATCGCTAGCGGTTTCCTATCAAAGTTGCATATATTTATCATAATATTAATAAATTCTAAAACAAGTCATTTCGAACGATATTTATTTTGGCCTTTAATGTAAGTTTTAATGCAAATTTTCAAATCAGAACGAACATAGTAAAGTAGGCACAAGAAAATACCGTCTGACTATGAGTTTATAAAAACGAGGTTGTAAGAGTCGAAACACATGAAAACCGATTGTGGTGCATAAAAAATAATTATATCTCACAATGACAAATAATATAACCTAAATTGTAGAAGATATAATTTTGATAGTAATCTAACATCAGTTTTCCAAATCGTATACCTCGTCCTGGTGAGATCCATTACTGTCCAGAGACAGCATATCACTAATTTTACACCCTTAAATACGTGGACGTGTCGAATTTAAACTAGAAATTCGGAAAAGAGTACCCTTTAACTCGCAGTAACGTTACTGTTTTCTAATCTAGCGGCCATTGATGGCACACGAAGCTTTCAGAGCGCGCTCTGGTGTAGAATACTTCAACTACTTTATCCGTATAAATTCAAATTTTTCTATGTACTATATTCGTAAAGTTGAAAAATATTATTAAATGATACGAGTACATGAAGTGAAACGGTAGCTGAACAAATTTCGTAGCAAATAAAATAAGACATTATATTTCGATGGAAAGGTTTCCGGGAAGGAAAACTTGTCGTATATCGCGTATGTAAAATTTCAAAACAATTGAAAGTCTACATAAAATTAATTGTCATATTATCCAATGCACAGCTCCATTCCGTATTATACAACTAGTTAAAAGAAAGTTACTTCAACTGGAAACGTACATTTTTTAATGCCTTTTTTTATCCTTCAATTAATCATAATGCCATTTAGACAGAAACTGCAGGATAAGCAGCATCAATATTTCCAAGTATAGCTAGGCCAATTGCGTAGCAAGCAGATTTCCCATTTTATACAGAAGAAAATTGTATACTTTTCGCTACAAACATCAGACGTGCGATTGAATTTAATTACGAACCGTTTAATGGAAGGTTTTACGAGGCACCGATTCCCAGTTGCGGTAACCGCTGTGTATTTTCTTCCGGGACATAATATACTTTTCTATACCTATCGGTACGCTTTCGCGATGAAAGTCTATGCATACAGTGGCATCGGCTTGTAATTCTGTGCGCGTGCTTGATACGCGTCTTACCGGAACACTTGATAGATTTCGTACACCAGCTGATGCCTGGGCTTCCGTAGAAAATAGCTATGCACTTCTGTGTGAGCTATTACGTTAGTCATGTGCGTAAATCTTGATTAACATCGCGTGCAGATCTTTGCCTTTCGCAGCACGAGTTGCCATTATTTCGTAATTCGCCGCTGTGAAATTATGATTGAATTAAGTAATAGAAGCTTCTATCCATCAATGTACTCTAATTTTACAGCTTAACGCTTAAGTGATCATAATATTGAAGGTACTTATCATCATATCCCTTCGCCAAATATTTCCTTCCAGGCTCCGATAGTTCGGGCCGCTGATAGTTTTTAGAATAAACACAGAACTTTTGAAAACGAAGAATCGCAGAACAAATGCTCAAAACTTAGGCTAAACAGGGGTTGCTGGAACTCGGCTCTCTTCCGTAATACGGTTGCCGTTACCACGGACCGTATAATTAAATAATTAAGCAGGTAACAGCCGACGGCGTAGCCAGCCGCATGGAAGTTTACTTTCTAAGCTCGGTGGCGTGTTCAGTGCTCGCAGATATGGGAAACTGTGTTGCCTTCGGGCCATCAGCACTGAGATTGTTGCAATCGCCATCCTTGGCTCGCGAATCTGGAGCACTGGACTCGCACTGGACACACTGAAACGCCGATCACAGTGTTCAACAAGAATAACTTGTCGATGATTACGTGTCACCTGCCCTCTGTCACGTTATTTACTTCTTCGATATTAATCCTGGACCATTCAAATTGTATCAATAGCAAATAGTCTCAGCCTTTCAGGCTTCCTTCTGTTCCGATATTTGTACGAGCTGATTGCCTCACCGGTAATATTTCGGAAAATTTCTTCGGTACACGGGAATGCAGAACAAAATCTTGAAACGAGTACAATCTTTGATATTGAATTTCATCATAGTTCAGTTGGAAAAGGACACCTTATCTTATTTCTTTCCTTTGTTTTATCCTTTCAATTCAAAGCTATTAAAACTCTATAAACACTATCTCAAATGCTCTCACGTTTTTCTTGATGATTCCAAGAAGAACAAGTCTTATTATTTCGAGCACCAATCCGGCAAGTTCTAATTGTCAGGTCGCTCGACACGTTGCCCCTTCGGCAGTGTCCACTTTGTGAACGTCAAGAAACACGGCCACAGAACCCACGGGGAATCACGTTTTGTAGTTAATCGATGGAGAACGATCGAGATTCGCTAGAACATATTCACGTATCTGCCAAAAACGAAATTTTTGAACAGGCTTGCGATACAATTAAAATGATATGCACACTGCAACGTTGCATGCAAATTTTCCTGAATTTCGATGCAAACGCGTTTCTCCGCCCGTAAGCCAGTTACCGCTTATCGTTCGATTTCATCATAGTTTCCTAATTGTTACGGAGAAATTTAAGAAGCATTCACTTTGGCAAGAAGTTCCGAGCAAATTGATATTTCACGTTGTGAATTTCTATTGCACAACGAAGTATGATTCATCTTTTGCAGTCGCTTGTAGCAACGTAAAATTTAGAAGAAGGATTGCGCCTTATGATCTGTGTAATTCTTGTTCGAGGAGAAGTAAAATATGTTTGGCTGAGAGAGAACAGAATTTAGTCAGGACAAAGAAAATCATATGGTCTGTAAATCCAGTTGTTCCTCGTGCAGGGATGTTAATGATTTTCACTCATATTTTTTCCTATCAAACGATTAATGCTTCCTGACCCGTCCTCTGTCGTGCCAGTTGTTATCAGTAAATAGGTTGAACCGCTTCGATATGATCCAGCCTGCTTCAGTTCCCCTGAATCATAATCCAAAGTGCGAAGAGATTTTATCTGGTCGGAACGGGTCGAGTCTAATTGCGGTTCAGGGAGCTTCCTTGATGGCTAGGTTTCCTCAGAAACGCTAATCTCAGCGTTAAATCATTTTTTCCTATATGGTTGCTTTGCCGTGAGGTAAGTTAGCTGCGTATCGTATGCATTTGTTCGAGTCTTGATTAGAATGACGGTACTTCGAAATGTTTCGAAATTGTTCTCTATTTCCTAACTGGGCTGGATATTAGATTTGATCGTGCGCGAATAGACAAAAAATTGTAGAATACTTTCATAGAATGTAGAGAAAATAAAAATGGGTAGGGCCAAGCAGGCTATCGTATTGCAAAATAATCATCGTACCTGCAAAGTTCTCGAGCATAAAACGTTCACGGAACTGTAAACCAGCGATCAAGTATGGCATTTTTAGTCGTGACCAAATCGAAGCGGCATCACAAAATAACGGGGATAGTTATGCTTTCCAGGTTTTGTAAGCACTCTTTGGAGCGCGTTAACGTACGCGCAGGTTTGTGTTTCCGCTTCTGCGGCGGTATATTGCCATTCGTTCTCGTATAATCATTGGCCAGTTATAGGCCTTAAGCAAATTATCACGAAAGTGTAATCTGTTGGATCGTGGAATTAGAACTTGCGAATTTTATGTTTCTAGTAAAAGGTTGAGAATGTTTATTGTCAGTGTGCAGCGTAGTAGACGCATTAATTTTCATTCAGAGCAATGAATTCCAGGCTGGTTTTTTCGCAAAAAGATTTTTCCCAGCAGAAATTCAAACCCGTTTACTTTAGCGCTAGGCAATTCCTTATTCTCTCTCCCCCACGTTTGCCGCCATCTAATTATATGTACTGCATTTCGTCTGTTATGTGGCCAAGAATTCTGTTGGGAATCTTCACTGGCAATGGTTGACAGAATTTTCCAGCGTAGCGAAAGATTGACCAACTGGCCGGCGTACTCCCATGTAAAGGGCGGCCAGTTTTCCCGATAAGGAAATCGAGCAGGCCAAAGGTAGTGAGAAATGCCGCTTTAGAGAAACCGTGCCAAGGTGGAAACTTCGCGAATCGTTGCAACCTTCGTGCCCGAAGATCACGTGGCAGACTGTATCCGCGAATTATAGGGATGACTTTTGCATTAAAACATAAGCCATTTACTTTTTGCTTGCATTTATGCAATCGTCATCAGAATAACGGACGAATAAATGATGCGAGCTATTTGTGACAACAGATTTGAATCAATTAAAAAGGATGGTGCAAACTGTGTGCTTCAAAAGGCTCCGAATTTCGGCCCAAAGCATCAATGAATAAATTTTTCCTAAGGCAAGTACAATGGATGACAGATACGGACGACCCAGAACTAGATGCATTTACGACTTCACTTGCACTCCAACGGCTTGTTAGGTTGCAGCAGGCTAGCGTTTCGAACGCTTGCGAAATTGCCGAGTCGTAAAACCTAGCCTATTAGCGACGCGAGGGATAATTGGGATAAATAGGGTGGGAGAGATGAAACTTGAAACAGAATTTTACTGTATTGCTAGTACACGGAAATGTACGTTTTCCGCCATCGTTGCATAATGTCTCTGTGATTAAAGACGTATGTAAAAAATTTCACCTCGCTACCACTACAATTGAAAGATTTAGCAACGTTAACTATTCTTTTCGGCTGTCAAGTATATTAGTATTTGATTAATGTTGAACTTATTATTAATGCATTATACTATACAACGCATCGCAAAGTTATACAATACTTTGCGCTACGTTCTTTCGCTTTTTTGTGTCTAGGTTGCAAGTGGTACCTAAAATGTTCCCCATAAAGAGAGAAAGATAAAGCGATCATGTACTTTCATCTTTGGCAATACGTGATGAAAGTTTTAGGTCGTTGATTCTGAAATAATGATGTTTTTCTAACAAACTCTTATTGTTTGGTAGGAAACAAAGCACGCCGAAAGAAGAAATTGAGCGTGCAAGGAAAAGGTAAAATTTCAATGGGAAATTTTGTGAAATACTCGACGAAACCTCGTTGCAATTCGTATTACGCATTTCAGCCGGAAGCCTCGTTTAATTTTCCATTGTGAAATTCTTTCTGTTGCCATCACAGTTCCGAGATCATTGACACGATATTGTAACAAGCTAAGTATGGAAAAACACCTACCTGGAAATCAAATGTAATAGAAATTCAATATAATATAAATTATTTATTCGTGCAGTGTTCCACTCTTGTCAATATTTCCTTCACCGTCTAAGTAGAAACGATATAGGACCGATCATATATTTACAAACCTGTGTCGTAGTTGTTTGTTTAAACCATACGATACGCTGTTTCTCAATTGATCGATTGATGATATCAACGGTGGAAATTCGACGATTCGAAAAGAGGCCTCTGGATCCTTGATGAGTTTCTTTCATGGCTTAAGTTTTCGCGTTTTTTTTCCTCCATCGAATGCAACTGTATATACGTCATCTCGCGGTAAACCAGGTCAAACTTACGCGTCTGCGGCGGCAGTCCCTTAAAGTTTTCCTCTTCAAGTTGTCCTGAAATTCAATTTTCGTGTATGTCAACAGGGTTTGCGGAAGTTGAACGTTCCTGCGTCCAGCTGAGCACCGAATAAGGGGTCCGAAAGGGTCGATCGCTATTGGTGAAAGGGGTCCGTATGCAATGCAATCGTTGTACCCCCGCCCCATCTTGTCTCCCTGGGCCTGGGCAGGGCACCGCTATAAAAGCATACCGCGTTGCCCCTTAGATACGTAGTGTTTTCCCGTGTACTGCACAAGAAAAATCGCCCACGATGAAGTTCATCGTAAGTTCCAATATGCTACGAACAAATTTCTATCACTGTTTTCTTAGCCTATGTTAATAGCCTGGGCTATTTTATAAAGGTCTGACTTCAAACTCAATTTTCAATCTTTACTGAGGGCGCAACTATGCTCATTTCATGTTTATCTCTGCAATAAAGATAGGGCATTGTTGGTTAATATTGTTCAGCTAATCTTGTATAATTTTAGATTGTTCTGTTTGCCGTCATGGCTGTCACCAGCGCCTACCCTGGAATCATCCCGTACTCTGCACCGGTGAGTAAAGTGAAAAGCTTCCGAACCGTTTCATACGACTCATTACTTTTAATGATGCGACATATGCGTTATTTGTTACTCTGTTTCTATTGCACGCTATATGAAAATATTCTAATAATTTCTTACTTTTAATGGAATGGAAATTTCTTCTCAATTGTAACACTGTTCAAAAGATCTAACGGCTTTATCTTCTTTCGTGTCACTTCGAGAGACAGTAATAAGAATAATTTCTATCATGCAGTTCTCTGTAATTAAATTCTAACCATATTTTAGCCTCATTTTATAAATTTCAACATGTCATTTCATTGACCGATGCCCAAGTGTGGCTGGACCAAACTTTGACCACGAGGGTGGTCCATTCCAATATCCATTAATAAACCATTAAAAAACCTTGTTGTTCATCTAACTTTATCCTTTCGGCATCTACTCCCATATTTCTTTTACAATCTCGTTCATTCAGTGGCAATCTAATCTTCTGGTAATTTTCCTACTCGTTCGATGCATCCTTCTGCATCGTTCCGCAACCACCGAGCAATCAGACAAACTCGGCAGAATGTAACAAAATGTAACCAAGTTTCTGTATTGAGACTTGAAGATTGCATAAATTGAAAAACTCGTGATTTTGAAACACTCAGGTTTCGCATCCATGGGCAGCCCCTGAGCATGCACCTCTGTACGTGCCAGCACCTTCATACGTTAAGGTGCCTGCACCTTCGTACTATAAGGTCGCTGCAGCACCAGTAGTCAAGGTATCGGCACCTCAGGTAACACTGATAAATTAAAACTTAATAAATATCGTCATGCCAGGTAACAAAAATGACAAGATAAACCAATATTTTATGTCGCCAACGTACCTACATTCTTTGGTCATCATAATTTTTCACTCTCCCAGTGATTCGTTCGCAGCTGCGAGTGCATCGTCGATAATATTGTATTTTTCATGTCTAGTGAACGGTCTATTACGGTGTGCTGGTTACCAGCCACGTAACATAATTATCCAACTGACCACGTAACAGAATCCAACCCTAATTATCGTTTACTCGAATTATTCGTTAGCCACGGGATCTGTGAACCGGCAAATAAAGCTGCATCTGGATTGTTTACATTAGATTCTCAACCCCTTATGCAACTGTTCTTAATTTTCTAGCCGCTCCAGTTCTTATATAGATCGCAATTCTAGACACGTGTAACATTCTCACGTTTTTCACAGTGTTATTATTTATTCATAAATGATTTAGATCCAGCTGCACGATTCCCGGACTTATTCGCAGGCTTTTTGATCGGTAAATAGCAAAAGTTGACAGAAGAATCTCCTCGAAGGGGAATCGATGCCACATAAAATTCTCACAGAGACATACACACGCATATACATTCGCCCATGTTGAATTTATTAAATAAATAATTAATGCTTTAAAAAATTTATCCAGGTACATGCCCCGGAAGTGCACCATGCGATCCAGATCCCGCAGCAAGCAGCGATTCCACCCCCACATCCCCAGCCCCTCAACATTAAGATTCCACACGTGCCCATCGTGAAAATCCCATACCACGGTCCCAAGATCGTGCAGCCGCATTTGATCGGTGTGGAGCAATATGTGGAACCCGTGAAGATCGTCAAGGCTCCAGTCGCCCATCATCCCTGGGCTTAAGGTACCGCACGGCATCAATTGAACTTACTAGTTCAGGGTGGTTCATCCTGAACGAGTTGTCCTGAGGTACATCTGGAGTTAGCGACGCTTTACGTACAACGATAACCACGGCCAATATCGAAATTCTCCTGGCGGGAAAGGAGGTCTGGACTATATACATTTGAAGCATCCACATCGATAGTTCTTCGCTCTGGAGAACCGATTCTCTAGGATCGATTCGGGACGCGGGGAGACGAAAGTTCAATCAGTATTATCAAGCAATTCATGTACAATTAAGGACATTGAGCGTGCAGATTGTTCCAAGAATCACACAAATCGACACCCTCAGGATCAGCTATCGTTTTGGACAACTCGAAGACATTCGGATCAGGCATCTAATCCCTAGAAAAAATTCAGCTACTGTTTTTTCTTTTGTAGAATAGCTACACGTTTACCCGAGCGCAGTGACTTCTTGAGAATCTCATCGCTTCAACCGGTACCCTCCTCGTCCAAACTATTTCGGAAAATTTATGGACACTTTGAAATTCTTGTGTGGCATGTGGTATTGAAGAACATGTCGGCGACATCGGACCCTTCATTGTGTATCTTCTTTTCTTCTTTCCGCCTATTCCCCTTACCCCTACAATACTTTTGCAACAACACTTTTATTTATTTTCTAATAAAAGTTAATTTTTATGTCTTGTGATAAACGTTGACGTATCTCTTCATTCTCTTATCCTCTTCTCCGTAATTATTTGTGAGTGGGAAAATCGCCGTGTGTTTAAATATTACAAGTTGGGAACAGTTTTTGATAAGTTACTGCTGCTTATGCGTGATGACACGCGTTCCTAGTTCCTGTATATGTACGTACAGAACGCGGAAGTCCTATGCTACAAATCAATTTAATGTCGCCAGGGTAACGAATAGTCCAAACAAAAACACCCTCAATCCCCTGTCATTATTTTCGCAGTGAATTGAATACGAAGCAAGTGAAATTTGTATTTAACTCTATAAAAGTTACGGACATTGCATTGCTTATTAAAGTACCTATGACATTCTTGGAAATAATTGCTATTGCGGCAACGGTAATATTATATAGTTTATAGCTATTGTTATACCTACAAAAACAAGAGCCACGATGAAGGACGGGAAGGAAAATGACTAAGAGTTCACACCGTTCAAATTGCGCAACGAGGAAGTGCCAAGAATTGTAAATCGTTTTAATTCGACGTTGCGTTCGCTTGCAAAAAAGAAAGACGGGCAGGAAAGTACAAGAATAGAGAATTACTCATTTAAAGTGTTAAAAACAATTACTGAAGGATTTCTACGAGTATGTATCGATTAGTAGAATTTCCATCTACTCTATTTTCCGCATAGTCGATCCAGAATAAGCCGAATCGCGTGGCGATCTGGCCATGCTATTGTAGCTTTTCCGTGTACATCGATCGTCGCATTCTATCCTGCATTTCACCCGATTACCTAATCGTCTGATATTCACGATGTAACGTATAATAGATAGTGCTCAAACCTTGCGGCAACAATTTCCTTGCCCGGGGGACTAACGCAACAGAGAAACACTTTGTACACTATGGAAGGGTGTCTCAGTACGTTTAATTCCATAGGTACGTTGCGAACGAATTCTACTAACTCTTATGTAATTGGTGTGCACTCGAAATTGCTTTACACCATTAGAATTCTATTATTTGATTTTTCAGGCTTTGCACTTTATTGCCATGCAATATCATAAGTTGCTGTAAAGAACCATATATGGTAAATTCATGGGAGTACGGAGGTTGTAATGCACAGCCGCTACTCTCTGCGACCTGCAATTCGGAAAATCGTAACCCTGCGAACTACCATTTGTAATTTCTCGTAAATCTTAAAGGGTGCGTCAAGTGCCGTTCAATTCAATTCATGGTGCAGTGACGAGATAATATTACAGGGAATTCTAGTTCACAGCAGAACTGCTCCCGGCAATTTCCCTGCGGCGCTACGCGTCATTGGAATTTAGTGCAAATTTTTTTTGCGCAATTCAGTCGACAATTTCTTCGTTGGTTGGCTTCGGGGCAGTCTAAAAGTATCTAAGAGATCGCAAGGGAAATTAATAGACTGCTACCAATATTAATAATACGATTTGAATTGGTAATAAATCTTAAATAAATTATAATAGTGAAGAGCTGTGTAAATCATTCCTCTTTCCTCCCACAATAAACTGAAAATATATAATTGTTCATTAAGGTATAGCGCAAAGTAGTATGGATCCTAGTTATAATTATTGCATCATTTATCATTGGCTCATGGATCAAAGAGTTTGCCAAATTGTAAAGGTGTTGGAAACTATCTGTAATCTACTTCCGTACCAGACATCTATTACGACATTCCGATTTCTAATCAATCAGAATAGTACAAGTAATTTTGATTGATCACTGACAGACAGTTCACTTTCAGTACAATACTGAGCGCAACTTGAAATACGTAACGTCAGCAGTTGTTGGCGATCATATGCGTTAATACTTTTTCTCATATCCAAGGAAAGCGGTATCGAACAACGTCATCCGTGTCTCTTTGTTCGGTACATTAACTTTGCTAGATAATGAAAGTAGTACTCGAAGCGGGCCTGCTTTAGCGATTATGTGAACGAACGGTCTGTACTTTCTGTCCATAATCCACCATTACTATCAGAGAAGAAACAAATTATATCCCTAATATAAAACTATAAAATTATGTAGAACATATTTAAATTTAACTAGCTGTTCCACTATTTTCATTAAAAGAAAATGACTAGAACTCTGTTAAGCGTAATGCGAATTAGCCACGGTGATTGCTTCAGCGAAATTCCGTTTACGTAAATAGGACTTCCTAACTCGAATGCTCTATTGTAATTCAATTCTAAGCGACACCATAATTCTTTGGAACAATCGCGTTTCTCACACAGGTGGAACAGCTGCAATACCTTCCGTATCGAGAAGCGTGCCCTAAGAAGGCTCTTCAAAAACACGAAGAAAGACGATTATCGATCATATGCCTCAAGGATCTGCATGTTTTAATGATAAACTCTGCATACGTAAATTACAGCGAAGGCCGATTTGTGGGCTGTTTTAACTAACTGCATGATCGCTTTCAATTTCATTGAGGGTGTAATTAAGACACAATTTTCGTCTTAATTTCAACTACAGGTTCTGGCTTAATTGTTATTCAGAAATAACACTTTCTCGCTTCAAGTTCATGTCTGTATTATCTATAGTAGTAGCTTGGAAGATAATTCGTTATTATAGAAGACACTTGGTCCTATGCGAGGTTTGCTACAAAAGAACTTCATTAAAGTTTCACAAGGGGTATAGCCGACCGAGCAGCGGCATGCATGAAGCACCATTTCACCAGGGGTGGGACATATAACTGGGGTGAACGTAACAACAACACCAGGTGAAAATAGAGTTGTCCGAGGCAAGGAGAACCACTGACAAGCCAGGAAAATGTGAACGTATGAATAGTCCGTTGTCCCTCGAAGTTGTTCAGTGTCGTCAGTTCGATCCGGTCACCGGGCCATTCAGCATGAACGACCGCAGTAAGTATATTTATACTGTTTTCTCCAATGCTTCCGCAGATACTACCAAATTATGCACATGCTCCTTTCAACTCTCTATAACCTGTCCTAGCTTCCCTGATCATCTTTCTTCATCCGTCTACAATCCGTGAGTTCAAGTTCGACCGTCTACCTCCCCTAGTAAATGACTGTAACTCTAAGAAAGAAAGTTTGCCCCGTGAACTAAACATCGTGATGCATAAATCTTGTTGTCTTTACATCTCCGTATTAGCAGAAAGTATTTTCCAAAGGGTAATACTAGTAAAAGGTTTTAAAAGCAGCCTTGCCCTTTGTGTATTACAAATCTTGGATAATTTTTTCCTCGCCACGCGTTACGACTATTTCGCGATCGCGCCCTCGCGCGGGTACCGAATACACGTTATCCCCTTCTTCAGAGAATGAAGCACACTCGATTTACACGGTCGCCAGCCACCAGAACCTGGTACCGATAAGATCCAGACACGCCTAGTAAGTATACACGAGTTTCACGTCTGCCGTATGTCTGTGCTTGCCTGTTCATTAAACCATATTATCATTATCACATACATTAAAACAGACTGGGAGGAAGCCGATGTTTCAAGCTTGTTGATTATATTTGTCCTCGTTTTTGTAGCCTAAAGAAACGGAGACAAGTACCAAATTTGTTGATGATTATACTGTTCCTCCTGATGGCTTCCTCGATAGTAATGGCCTTGGTGTTTTCAATACTTTGTAAGTAACATGTAGCGAAAGAAAGGCATGCGGTGCAAAATTATGAATATATATATATATATATATATATATATATATATATATATATATATATATATATGCTTCCATTAGAATAAACTACAGCGGTACATTGAAATTATCGAATAAATTAGCGTTGATTTAGTTTTTAGTACCGTAGCCAATTAGAACGATTTTAAATTTAGTTGGTACCTTTACTTTCGTAGATGCACTTAATAGACCGATGAAACTTTGTGAAACTGAAAATTGTGTTCGGATAGGTGAGTAAAGAATTATTAATATTCTGTACACTTCTAACTGCAACAAAAAAACATATTAATTATGAAACTTTTATTTCATTAGCTGCTAGTTTGATAGAATCGATGGATACGTCAGTAGATCCCTGCAACGATTTCTACAAGTGAGTATAGAAACCTATAGCGTAATGCAAAGCTTACTCCCGGTGTCGTGAAATCATAGTTGCAATATAATTGTTTCAACCTCGTTCGCAAGAAATATACGCGCCTAAAATTGCATAGTCTCACGCTTGTCTTTTAGGTACGTATGTGGAAAGTGGCCGAACGAGCATCCTATACCGGATAAGAGTTTAACCAATTCCTGGTTTGAGGAACGTCGAGAGCGAGTGTACAGAAAAGTAAGGGAACTTTTACGAGAAAATACTACAAGCAGCAATGAACCGTGGGCTGTGGCACAGGCCAAAATATTGTACACCAGCTGCATGGACGTCGGTACGTTGTCATCTTTTTCGGAACAACTTGCATTGGAAAAATACAAAGAAAAAAAAGTCGCAGACTAGTGTACAACTCAATTTGTTCAGACGCTGTAGACGACCTAGGACTCGCGCCACTGTACGATTTATTGAATGCGCTCAATTTACCTCCGATTCCTGCGGCATTCACCAATAAGGCGGGCGATTATATCGAACAGTTGGCCAGCGTGAAAAAAGTTCTGGGAAGGGACGTGTTCTTCGGCTTCGACGTTATTCCGGATCCACGGAATACCGACAACAACATTATCTTGTTCGATACACCGGTTACGAGTAGTCCGTTGCCTAAGTATGAACAATTTCGCTCTCCGATTTGCTACGCTTTTTCGGTACATCAGCTCGTGAAAGGACACTATTTTATAATTGTAAGTTTCCTTTGACAGTGACAAGGAGCTGGAGAGACGACTGCACTCGGCCAGATCACGGTTCCGGAAGCTCGACGACGAACCGGAAGATGAAAATAATGTCTGGCTGAAGGAGGCCGAATTAACGTACATGACTAGCGTGATTAAGCAGGTCGTTAATAATGGGACCCTCGATATTTGCTCCTTAAACGATGAGGACTCATTTCCTGAGAAGGAGGAATTGGAGGAAGTCGTGGAGTCTCTTTATGAGCTGACTAGCACGTTTTATTACGTAAGTGTTATATTTAGGTAATGGGACTCGTTGAAGAAAATGCTCCAACCCATCGGTACTCGCAACTAGAAGTAACATTGTTTCGGAGTTACGATCGTGGTAATTGATATTTCTAATTGTGAGTGTTGTATGGTTGCAGTTATCTCGTTTCGAAGGCAATCAGAGCGTCTGGGAAGACGATCCGTCTGACGATGACTACATGCTAGTGGATGATCTCCAAAAGTTGACTGACGAGTTCGTAACGGAAGTTAACTCAACTCTTACTCCCAAGCCACTTTGGCGACCATTCGTTGAACTGATATTTCAAGATATTGCAAATTTAGATTTGAACGGAAAAGATAAAGTATTGGTAGGCGATTTGGATTATTTGAAGGAAGTTGCCCTGATGTTGACTCTTGCAGAGGAGAAAGAATTAGGTGAACCGTTTTCCAAGCTTGTTACTTTATATCGAAGATCGATTATTTTATACAGAAGTAAATTTTCTGTTTCAGAGACTTTCATTTGGTGGGTAATAGTAGATATTGTCGTGCCTCACTCGTCCGAAACTTTAAGGAATATTTGGTCAAATTACATCAACGAAGTGACAAGTGTCGAAATCGGTGAATCAAAGTCTCTGCTCTGCGCGTCTGCTGTTAATGAATTGATGGGTCAGTATGGTTTTATTTCCAGACTGTGTCTGCTTAAGAGTCCAGACAAATTCATAAATCTCATCAAGGCCCGCCATAATTTAGGAATGGCAGTCTCGTGGTTATTCGTAGACCCGTCCTTCCACGAAGGTAAAGGAAAAAAAGTATTCGAGATGCTGAGCGACATAAAAGAAGCTTTCGCTTCGTTGGTTTTGCGCTCCGATTGGATGGACAAGAAAACGAAGACGGCGACGTTAGAGAAAAACAGCAAAATGGAGTCTCAGATTGGCTTTCCAGACTGGTTGTTCAACGAAGCAATGCTTAACGAATATTACGAAGGCGTATAAATTTTATTGCACATTTTATACGCTAGCCGTGTATGTATGAACGGCGTAACTAAAATTATCTGCATATTTGCAGATAAATCTTTCGAAGACGGAGTTCTTGCATAATATGATTCAAATTGTTCGCTTGATGTCCTTGTCTGAATTGGAATGCATTCACGAGATTAACTATAACAACGTGTCGTAGTAAGCATATATTTCGATTAAACCAAGTCGATAATAAAATTGTGCTATGGTTTTCCTACTTTTATAGCTGGGCGACGGATCCAACTGATGTAAATGCATTTCACACTTACCAATTTAATCATATAAGTACGTAATCCTCTGATTAAATAAAACCCAATTAATTTAATTCAAAATTATATGCATCGCTTTCTCGTATAATGCATGCAGCTATACCTGCAGGAATTCTTCAATTTCCCTTTTACGAATTGGGGCTCGAGTAAGATTAGAATTAAGGCTACCCACAACGTTCTTGATGCTGTCTTTAAGATTTAAGCCTGATTTTCCGATTCTAGATCCCTGAACTATGGGGCGATTGGCACAGTACTTGGTCACGAATTAACCCATGGCTTTGATAACAGCGGAAGGCATTACGATAGCAATGGAAACGTAAGGCAATGGTGGACCAACGAGACTGTACTGCAATACACTGAAAAAACTGAGTGTTTCGTGACCCATTACAACACTTATTATGAAGCTGAAGTAAGTTTCGTCAATTTTCAATTCTCGATTTCTTCAATTCCTTCAAGTATAATGTAAATATTGTAAATGATGCGAAGTAAGGTTTTCAACATTTCCGGCCTTTTATCGCTTCTCCACTAATATTAGATTACAAGGATGCCGATATTGAATTCATTCGAACAGGTAGACGATTACATCGACGGTGAGCGTACGTTGGGTGAGAATATAGCCGACAATGGAGGTCTCAGGGAAGCTGTCATCGCTTACGAAAGATGGAAGGCTAGACACGGTCAAGAACCTTTACTTCCAGGATTTACTCATCTCACGAGCGAGCAGCTTGTTTTCCTTGGTTTCGCGCATGTAAGCAGCAGATTCTGCTACCTTTTACCAAAAATGTATAAGGTGTGTTCCTTACGTGGAAGAAAAAATATTTCGGAATAAATTAAGTCTATCGTGAATATTTACAAGTTTCTATTATGCCACCACTATTATTCTGCGCGATGGAAATTATTTAACGCATCCCTAGTTCGCATTTTTAATCGATCAACGCATTCAAGGTTTCATTATTTGAATATAAACATAAATATTTTATTACATTTAATTGGTTCAAATGATTATTATATTATTGATTATTAGCTCTGGTGCGAATCGTACACGCAAAAGTCTCTGAAATGGATTCTACAAGATTCCCATTGTCCCGGACACGTGAGACTTCACGGAGTTCTGAAGAATTCCAAGGAATTTAGCGACGCATGGAAATGTCCAGTGGGTTCAAACATGAATCCTGCAAATAAATGTCGATTATGGTAACGATAAGATTTTCCAAATGGAGAAGTGCTACGCATACTTTCAATAGGTCCCTTATCAAGATTTATGGAAACTACTTCCCCAAACTACCGCAAATTTTTACAATAGGGATAAAGGAATAACATAATCCAATGTTTATAATAAAAATTTTATTTACTTATAAGACTCGTGTATTCATTACTGTTTTACACACGTGCCTCAAGTTAATTGTTCCCTCCTTCACACCGTTCATTATTCGTACAACAAATTCAGAACTCTTTCTCTCTTGAGAAATTATATATTTCTTATTGCATACGACTATTCGAGGCAAACCATTCATTCGGACAATGTAACTGCGCACAGGCAATTATGTGCACATATACCAAATCTCTTTTTGTACCTTAAAACTATAGCTCTGTGGGAAAGATTTAATATATGTATCCGCCATTTGCATCCGTTGGTTGGACGTACTCGTTCGCAGTAGTGACTACATTTTTGATCAAATGCTCAGTGGGCAATACTGGAGCCTCAACAGTGACACTGTCTTTGTTAATGGACTCAGTTAAAAGGTGACTAGATGGAGAGGATATTTCCACTGCTGGGGTTGCAGTCGTAGAAACGCTACCAAAGTCAGGTAACGACGGAAACTGAGGTAACTGGGGAAACTGGGGTAAGAATGAACCAAGATTCTGAAGGAAATCGTCAAATGGTCCCCTCGGTGTCCCAGTCCGGATGTGTTTATCTATTATAGGCAACGTATTCGTTTTAACAACCGCGGTGACTGCGTGCTCAGTTTCAAAGGGATGCGATGTCGTAACTGCCTCCACGGAGTGCACAGGTGTTCCCAAAGGAACATCAGTCGTTCTCACGGATTCAACAGTGTGGACCGAATGCACTGGGTGCAGATTATCTATAGAGTGCAGTGTTGGCAATGGTGTTAAACTTTTCACGGAGTGCCCTGCGTGTAGAGGTGTTAAAGTGCTTACAGAGTGCACTGGTTCCACTGTTGGTAAGGTTTTCACGGAATGCAGTCCGTGAAACGGTGGTAGAGTGCTTACTGAGTGCACTGGTTCCACTGGTGGTAAGCTTTTCACGGAATGCAGTGCGTGAAGCGGTGTTAAAGTGTCTACAGAGTGCACTGATTCCACTGGTTGTAAGCTTTTCACGGACCGCAGTGCGTGTAAGGGTGTCACAGTGTCTACGGAGTGCACTGTGTGCACCGGTGGAAAGCTTTCCGCAGAATGGATAGGGTGTACAGGCGCCAATGTTTCCACAGAATGCACTGGTTCCACTGGTGGCAAGCTTTTTATGGAATGCAGTGCGTGAAGCGGTGTTAAAGTGTGTACAGAGTGCACTGGTTCCACTGATGGCAAACTTTTCACGGAATGTACTGCGTGTAAGGGTGCGAAAGTGTCTACGGAGTGCACTGTGTGCACCGGTGGAAAGCTTTTCGCAGAATGGATAGGGTGTACAGGCGCCAATGTTTCCACAGAATGCACTGGTCCCACTGTTGTGAAGCTTCCTGCGGAGTGCACAGTGTGCACTGGTGGCAAGCTTGTCACAGGGTGGACTGGATGTACTGGCGGCAAGCTTGTCACAGGGTGGACTGGATGAACTGGCGGCAAACTTGTCACAGGGTGCACTGGGTGTACGGGTGTCAAAGTTTCCACAGACCGCACTGGCTCTACAGAAGGGAAGGTATTTAAAGAGGTTACATGTGGCAAGGACTCCAGAGTGTGCACAGGTTCCGCATTTGGCACGAGATGGGGTAGCGAGTATGGAACTTGCAAAGTGGTCCTAGGAACTTGAAGAGTTTGGGGGAAAGGGTAAACAGGTAATGAAAGTGATTCAGGAGCGTAAACACCGCGATTCAAACCAATGCCAGCAAATCCGGTGGAGGTAGTGTCGAAGGGAAATGGAAGACCAGAGTAAAAGGAAGTGGGAATATGAGAATAAACATCGTAACCAGGGATGTAGGATCCTCCGTATGCACTTTGCCCGTTGAGCCATCCTCCGTTAAGTAGGGTGTCACCAATGACATTTTTCGTTCCGATAGTCGAAACTGCGGGGACACTAGTTATGCCATTAACCAAACCTGGCAGCCCTGCCATCAAAAATCCAATGCAATTAATTTCGTTGAAAAAGTAGCTTAAAGCATTAATCATGCTCGACGCGCCATATTACAGTATTTTTAAAGCTGAAAGTTTACCTTGTACAACAGGAGCGCGTTCGATGACTTTTAATGCTGGAGTGGATATTGCGGCGTTGGTCGTATCGATTGTTTTAATGTGAGTATGGGCTGCAGACTTCACTATGGTCTGAGAAGTTTCAGTTACTTGTTAGTCGCTTAACGCGGACATTTTCAGGATAAATATATTACAAGAATATCAGGTTACCTTAATATTCGTATCTATGGGAACTCCATAGGATGTTGCCGGAACCGTACCAATTACACCCTGCGAACACGAAATTGTAATTACACAGTTAAAATACTGGTATATTACTTCATATTTACCTCGGTCTTTTCAAAAATCACCGGCGCCGGTGTGGGTATGGCCGTCCCCTGAACGTGTATGTGGTTCGGTTCGACGATGCCATTCAATCCATGAGGAACCTATATCGAGACCCAAAGAGATATATTTCCACAAAAACTTTGTGTTATTCTATTTTATATTTCTTTGAATTACCCCAACAACACCATGTGCCTCGTAAGGTGGAAGAGGAGTAGAATATTTGACGCTGTCGATGACTGGTGGAAGGTAATCATTCAAGGGAACACCTGGGTGAAATCCAGGAGGACCATAAGCTTCGTTTAGAACCGGAGGTGTGGAATCATAATGTCCGTTTATAGATTTCACGTCTACTATCGTGTTCTCGTGATGATGATGATGATGATCATGTTCTGTTCCGTAACGTGGATCGCCCGGTAAAATATCTCTCCTTTGCTTTGAATGCGGCAAACACAAACAGGTTGCCAGACAGGCCTGCAATAGTTTTGGAAAACTACAGCGATTATTTTGTTCTTGAATTGGACAAAAATCAGCAAAAAATCTAGTTGTAATCAATATTTCGTGAATACTATTTACATATTGGCCGAGAAGCAATGAAATTAGTTAATATTTTACGTCTTTGTAACTGACATCGAAGGGATGTTAAAGGAGGTTCCTTACCAGAATGATCAGCAGGAGCCTCATGTTAGCCTTATGAAGTTTGGAGGAGGAGTCAAGTAATATCCCAAAGATATTTCGATCTTTTATACTCGGCTGATCTTCCCTCCAACTTATTTCACAATCCTGTGGCATTGGCAGAACTAGATTTTTAATTGACTTCTGTTGAAGGCCTGCGCTTCGAAGATACTTACCGTCCACAAAATATTTCCTGCATACGCCTCTGTTGTGTTGGTGACTGGCAACGTGGATCAAAGAAAACAGAATTCCATCATTCATTTTGGTATTGCTATCCCTCCCCTTCTGTCCTCCATGACCCTTGCATATACACGTGGTCATTAGCTGACTTTCTGAAGACAAGACCAAGCTTTTGAGTGCTTTTACTGGGCCATGTATGACAGTCAGTAGCGTAATTCTTGCAACTACATCGGTCAAATATTAAGCACCCGACAGTATTGAATTTTAATATATTCCCTAACAAATACATTCCATCGCGGTATTTCGTAACATTCTAAATGCTGAATGTGCAGTATTGTATTATTACGCAGTGTATTACAAAACAGCAACAAAAAAATGAACGGCGGAAATGATATGCGTAATTAAACTTAGCTCGTAGATTTTTAATTTTTATTGGGCTCAAAAAATGTCATAGGTAGCACTATAAATATGGGTATGGTATCCGGGCAACAAATTTGAATTTTAAATTTACCCTTCGCCAATAAGAAAAATTTGTTCATCAAGTAATAATCTGACTCTGTTACCATGAGTCAAAACAGTCTTTCATCCAGGTACATTTTCTAGTGTATTGCTGCTTTTTTATTCCTATTGCTGCATATTTTTCCGGTGATGACTCGCCTTTGTACTTTATCCTATTGTAATTTAATTTGGTTTGGTTGATGTGGAACTTCAACTGTTAAAACTTTTGTCATACAGCCGTTTGCCTCTGTTTACTATACACCTCGTTATTCCTCGTTTTTGTAATTCCTCCTTTAAGATGCATATCCTTGTGTAAACATATTTTCTATTAGGTATTCTTTGCATATTTTTCATGATAATAGCATAATTTGTAATTCAAAATTCTTTTCGTCTTCTTTTTTCTCTCTTACGTATTATATTCTGGAAAGGTCTTGTTTTTTATTACGAATGAAAGCACCGATGAGCAAGATCAGTCATTGGAAATCCGGTTATCTTCCTCGAGCGGGTGCCGCGCAGATTTGTAACCTTGGAAGCTGAGGATTCCATTTGGATTAGGTCTGAAACATTATATTTATACCATATAAATTGCATAACTTTCGAATGACTTCAAACTGAGCAATCCAGGCCGGGCCCAAATTTGATTGCACACAAATTAAACAAATTTCCTCGAACAGTTAAGCTGGTCCGGGGGGGGGGGGGCACAGGTAATCAGTTACGTTAAACAGCGAGTGCTCATCGCCAGCTAATTATAATTTCGTCGTGAATTGTAAGTATTACTGGCTGATCCACCTGCTGTTAAAAATTAATCTGAGATTTGTAGGAAAAGCAATTTTTAGAAAACACCGGCGGAACTTAAACTGCTCGGCGTAATCTAGAAAGTGGGTTTTGTTGGTGTTCGGCGAGCACCAAACACAAGATGGCACCACTTGTTTTGTTATAGAACATTGCAATTACCTTGGGTACTGGTGCTCATTTTTTAATGAGACGGTCCTCGATTGAGAAACTAAACAAGTTAATTGTTTAGTAAATGCATTAAAAATTTTGATCTGCATTTAAACCTAAATTTAGTTGTTAAAACATTTGAATTTTCAGCTTAAAATGATTTAGATTCCAATTTTACTTCAAATATTTAAAAATATGGATTGGAATTTAATTACATTATTTACGAGGGGTGCACTGTACTTTTTGGAACATGTGTTACAGTTAAGCGGTTATATACCAAACGTGCGATTTATCTGCGCTGCACGCGGTGTTACCAGCTTTCAACAAAAGTGAGAGGAGAAAGAGGGTTGGGCGAATAATGATTTTACTTTTGCTTTTGTAGTGAACCAGTTTTTGTTGCCCTTACGACGGGACCGCGTTACCGTTACCGATTAAGCGAGTCAATTTTGTTCTCGTAGTGGAATTATACACGCCTTTTTACCCTCACATGCATGGCGCATCCACACCAGAGTTCAAGAAAGGTAGTACATATTTATTAGAAAATGGAACAGATGACCAAAGGGGCAAATTGAGTGGCACAGACAGTAGCGATTATTACTACATATCCGTTTCTCTATCTCAGTAAACGAAAAGAAAATTTACCTAGAATATTACATTTATTAATAAGTCTTTGTAGAATTTCAAAATTGTAATATCAAAATTAATACTGTAATACTAATTAATACCACTGGTAAATGATTTCACTGTAGACAACCTAATTAACGTGTGACAGAGCGTAATAGTATCTGGTTTAGCGTGCAATGTAGCGAAACTGCTGTTTAGAGGTAACTATGCAAGTCCTTTCCTTTCATGACTGTATGCGATCGGGCATCTCGTGGTGCGGACGTAGCAAGAACCGGACGATCCAGATAAATCCTTTTACTTTGGACGTTCTTTGAGTTCCCGGTGATAATCCTTTCACCGTTCTCTTCCTCGGCTGTGAATCGTACCTCGTCGTTCGCATTTTGAATGCCAAATTTTTTCCATACTTTTGTAATAGAAAATTTTATACGTCGGAGTCATGAAATTAATTTATATGGTAGCGTATAGCGAAATAAAAAATGGCTATAACATACGATATTTGTATTTGCATGTCGTCGGTCTAGCAGTATCCCTCTGTTATGAAACATCCAGTGACATTTTTTTACTTTCCAATATATACCTACATGCATATATATATATATATAAGCCCGCTATACATATTAATATCCGGAAGGGGGCATTAAGATTTCGATGAAAGTCGGATGAAAATAATTTCAGAAGTGAAAGACTCGCGTCAAGATCCCAATTGTATTCTGATTCCACGTAAACGATAATATACATAGTATACATAGTATAAACTATTATATGTATAACTCGCAGCATCACGGATGACATTCATAGTCGCACAATTAACACGTTTACCACTTTCTCACATTCGATTAAAGAACTGGAATCGCTGTGTATTCTCTATCTCTATCTCTGTCTCTATGGAAGGAAGATGCATCCGTCGAAGGGAATGATATCAATTACACTTGAAGATTACTGGTGTAAGTCAATGGAGATCGGGTGTGACAACTGACAGCGGTCGTCGAACTCAGAAGGTGCCACGGGACGAGCAAGGGAAGAAGGGGAGAAATGGAGACAAGATTGGAGAACGCAAGCCAGTCGGAAAGAGAGTGCTTTCTTCGTGAATCAGTGACGGTGAAGGTCTTCGTATATAAGCCACTGCCGGTACAGCAATTGTTAGTGTGATACGTTCCATCAGAAGCACCTACCGGCATAAATCTACGAACTGAATGACAATGTTGCGAGTAGTAAGTTCATTATCGACTACTGTACTATTAGACGGTAAATTGGTGCTGTTTGAAGGCGCCCGTTGTGACATACGGTTACCAATTTTCTTATATCATGTTTCAATTTGGTGTAAGTGTAATTTCAGTGAATCAAAAAGAATTGAAAACTCGTTAGACTTGACATGTGCGGTCGATCTTTGTTTTGTTCTTTTGTTGAGCTAGGTATAAGTTCAGGAAGTGTTCAGCCCGGAAAGATCTTGGAGAAAGTATTTATCGTTGCATATAGATTTTCGATGTTTAAAGCTTGATATTCGCAAACTTTATTGCCTTGCTATCGCTTTACGCGTACATGGAATTTTTAATTTTTAATTTTATTCTATTTATCACTTGAAACGATTCTAAGGCTGTTTTAATTTTGACAAAGTCGAACGAACTTTAATCATGAATATGTTTGCAGTTTTTATTCGTCCTGGCCATGGCCATCGCGAGAGCCTCCCATTTCGCTTCCTTCGAAGGCCATGGTCTCACCAGTGAACCAAAACTTATCTCGCAATCGGTTCATCTGAAAGAAATACCCACAAAAATCATCAAGGTTACGAAGACTGCAATCGTCAAGGTTCCAGTGCCATACCCAGTCAAGGTACTTCTTAAATTGTTATTATTGTTCTTTGTTTTATTATTGCTAACAATATTCAACATGAAAATACACGGAATTTTAAACGAAAAAATCAATCAACCAGATAAGTGCACCCCTTTCTCCAAACTAGCCGGTCGACCTCGTTTCTCCTGTAACACGAAACTGGAGAACCAATCTTCTCTCAGCCAGTTCCGTTGATCTAGAATTTCCTTTCTCTTCTTGTAGGTGCCTCATCACATCCCCGTCCCGGTTCCAGTAAACCATCCTATTGCGGTTCCGTACACGAAGGTAGTGAAAGTACCGGAACACGTGCCGGTCGAAGTCTCCAGGCCAATCCCGATCGCGATTCATCAGCAAGTACCGGTGGTGGTGCCTAAGGCAGTGCCGGTACCACAACCGATTCCGGTTCCTCAGCCAGTGACGGTGAACAATCCTGTCTTCTACCCGGTACCACACCCAATCCCATATCAATCGTACAGTCATTCCGAGGGTGGTGCCGGCGGTGGAATTGGAGGCTATGGATCGGACGACCACGGTGGACATGAATCGGAAAGCTACAGCTCGTATACATTGAACGAGCAGGGGCACGAGCAAAGTGGCGATGCCGGACACTTTCAACCATCTCAACCGGATTATAATTCGCATCATTGAACGATGGCTTTAACTCCAGTTGTATATACGCAGTACCATTAAGCCTGTCTCGTTAAGTTTCTGTTTTTAGTTTGTTGCTGTTGATGCCTTTGCAATAGTTTTTTAATAAAAATTAATATTTTTTAAGTCTCGCGTCATCCTTGTTATTTACCTTCTATATAGTTTAACGACATATTGGGAGCAGCAGAGGTACAGTAGTTGGACGTCGAATGATCTTTCATGCTGCCATGACAAGGAAAGTGAACTATTGTCCTGGGGTTTGATCCCTTACTTAGCTTACTTGTCATCTATTCCATTCCTAATCTACTAGCTGTCAGATTTGGTTACTATAAATTTCCGACTGATCGATGCTTAATATTCAAAGAAATATCCGCGTGTTTCCACGATAAAGTGATAACGTGTGTTTCGTTTAGACTTGAAGTTTGATTTTTTTTTTGGTAATTTGTGTGCATTCCGTGAAATTAATCGGACGATTTTATTTACAAAATCGTGCGGACCTTATAATTTTGTAATAATATATTCGTATAGTAGTAACTATGCATAGAAGAACCATCAGTTTTTAGTATGAGAACAGATTTTTGTTTTTATAATGAAATATGCTCGGCAAAGTATCGCGTGTACAAAAGGACATTAATTGTCGCGATAGGAAAATTGCGGCTAATGTATGATCAGTATTTATTTAACAAGGAAGTTTATCGAATCTAGTGCTTCGAGGACGCCGAGAGTGGATCACTCGATCGGTTGTTTCTCTAGGGCGACCAATCTTCGACGCATCCAGGATGAAATAAAATATCGAAACAGAATTCATATACATATAGATTATGATAGTCGAAGTTCAGTGGTTGCTTTCAGGAATGTTCAGAATCCTCCTCGAGCACCCTTCGTTCGTTTCTTCTTCTCAAATGAATCATTGGGAGAATGTTTCTGTGTGACTTGTAGATGCCGTCTTACTACGATGACCGAAGCTAGCTTCCCAAAATCCTCGAAAAGTGTCTAGTAATTCACCAGCCAGAAGAGTAGCCGTTGGTCCAGCCGTGGTTGATTTTCTCGAGGACTACGTGCGGTTGCGCGACTGGCACCGGGACGTGTTTTAAGACTGGGACTGCGTAGGGTTGAGGTACTTTGACCGCATACGGAGCTGGCACTGGCACTTTGACTGGAACGCTGACAGGAACAGGGACTGGCCTGTCGACCGGAACTGGAACATGCTTGATCACTTCGACTGGATAGGGCTTTGGAACATGGACGGCATAGGGGCGGTCGACTGGGACAGCAACTGGTACCTGTAGAGTATTGCAAATCAATTGTTAGCTAATACCTTCGAATAATTAATTGCAATTAATTGTACTTTCACGAAGAGTTCGATTATTGTATATGTCAAATTGTATAATAATCTACGTATTCTAAGGTAGGCATCTTTTGCAACGCTACATATTAATTAGAAAATACGCGCAAAATGTTGCTCGATTTACCAAGTTCTCTAAGAAATCTGCCACGCGCGCGTGGGTATCGTAACATTCTTGAGTTACGAAATCTCAGCACTTGTTCACATTGAAGCGTTACTTCACGTCAGATGATGAAGGGGCGTACTACCGATACACCGAGCAGATATTCCACGATAAACAGAGCGTGATTAAGTCCTCGAGGCCTTCGTTGCAAGTATTAATTTACATCAAATTCAATCTCGTATGCAACTGGTTTAGGGCGCCCAAGTAAAAGCTATTAAACAAATGTAATCGAAACGAAGAGTACCTTTCCATTTCGAATCGTTGTGATCTATCTGTTTATCGGTGGAGAGTTTGATCCACTTTTATTCATTTGCGCCCAAAGGAAAAGTGAATTTTTACCTTAACCGGGACTGGAACGTGCTTCTCAACAGGAACAGCTATTTCCTTGGTCAGGACTTGGCTGATTCCAACTGGTACGCCGTAGCTACCGTAACCATTGTAGCCGTTGTAGCCGTTATAGCCGTTATAGCCGTTATAGCCCTTGTAACCACTGTAACCACTGTAACCACTGTAACCACTGTAACCACCTTCCAGGCCGTAACCCAATCCATAAATTCCTCGCTTATCCTTTTTCGTTTCCTCGGCCTTCTGTTCTTCAGCGAAAGCTACTGCCACGAGGGCGAATACAACGAGAAACTGGAAAATATACGATTCAACGGTTATATCAACCCGGCGACTTACTTCTAAGTGAAAATAATCACATTTTGCGAATTGGATACAATGAAATGAAGCTTTATAAATTCTGGTGTTGTCAGAAGAGTCAATTAGACGATACTAAAATTGCAACGGTACACGTATATTCGTTTGAACCCTCCAGGATGAAATCGGTCCCGATTCTCAGCAAAGAGTAATCCTCAGGACTGGATGTTGTAGTGCTCACCTTGACGTTCATGGTGCTGCGCTATTGACGTGGTTCGTCGTTGTTTTGCGACTGATGAGATACCTTGAAGATCCTCCGCTTTTATACGGTGAAACGTCCGCGAGGAACCCTTGAACAGCTCGGAGGTGGTGGTCAGTGACGGACCACAGAATCGGTGAAAAGAAATTGGGCGTGGGGACGGTGGTTCCCAAAAAGCGAACCAAGGCAAAGCTCTTTCTTGCGAAATATATATTATGCCCCACCCTAATTCTAGATTCATATACTGTATTGTCTGCGTTTTTCTTTTGGGTTTTACATTTGAACATCTCTTTCGCTAGATCGGGGTTCATCTTCCGTTCTCTAAAGAACGACCTATCGAACTTCTGATGTATTGGATATTAGGTGGTTTCGCAGGTGATTAACAGTTTTTTTTTTACACGAATGGCGAAGGAACATTCGGGTAGATTAACCTGCTTCCTTTTTGTTTTTTTTTTCGTTGCGACCTCGCCGCTGACGTAGGAATCGTTCTTTCGCAGGTAAGAAGGTTCGACCGTAAAGGATTCTGATAGAAGAACGTACTGGTCTGCTTTGTTTTCGGATGTCCCCTACCAGCTAGATGGTCCGCCGAGATTCATGTCAGCGAGTCCCTCTTGTTCACCTTGCTCTTAATAGACCGATTGTTATTTTATAATGTTAAGTCGATGATTCATTACCTTGATCGAAATAAATTAATTTTTCTAACCCCTTGGAAGCGCTATGCAGATAAAATGTTTAGTGTTACAAGGTTGCTGGCGCCTCGCATAATATTAATTGACTATCGCGTAGTCTTACTTCTTCTAAGCAGTCGCAATCGTGAGCCTATCGTACCTTCACCTGAAATGCTATGGTATGTACGTCATATTCGTGAACGACGTTCCTTGAGTGCAAAGCTCTAGGAAAAAAGGAACTCAAACTAAAACCTTGTCTTGGTTTTTTAACATCGAATTGTTTTCAGTGAAAGGATATTCTGGCGGCAAAATATTGTCCTCGATCTGGAAATTCAATTTCTGAAGAATCGAGAGCGTGCAAAAATCATAACTTGAAATATACGAACGTCATGCGTTGCATAAATCGTTTCTCGGCCGATTTCGACACCGGAAACTGGCTTTGTCCTTTTCCCTTCCTTTCGACTCACGAACATCAACGTTCTGTTGCGCGCTCGGGATATTCTCGTTCCTTGCAATTGCACAAGTACCACGAGATGCAAAGAAATCGGCTAAAATTCGGCCCAAATTTCATCGGGTTTATCTTAACAGATTGCTCCTATGCCCATGGATTAAATATGTGGCACGAGGTGAAAATCGTATCATTAAGACAAGTGTTCTTCTCTCGTCATTCTCGAATTTCAGCAATAATTTTATTGTATTTCTCATAAACATACACGTACATTAATTAAAATATAAAGCTGTAAAATTTTACATTAATGTTACTACTGTAGCACTACGAAAACGATATCGCCGAGTATAAATCTTTATTACTTGCCGTGTACTTGAGAAGAGGGCAATTTGTTCCATTTTAGGCGAACTAAATGGGACAAAATGCTTGCGCGACTGGTTTGGCGCGTGTAACTAGCGATTGTATGGTTGCATGTAAAAACAGGGAAACATTTCACATACGAAATGCGTTGCCCTTGTTATTGTCGCAATTCGCGACACCATCTAGACGGCTTATTGTCATGAAAATGAAAATGAAAATGGTAATGAAAATGAAAATGAAAATGAAAATGACACTTAGCCCATTATCCCGTATCAGAATGGCATTCACACGGATCCACTTACAATTAGTCAGTTTGTGTGTTATCTGAAAAGAAAGTTTAAGTTTTATCAACGATGTTCGCCAAGTCACATACGTCAAGTCACGACACTTAAGTATACCGTGTGGATTCTTCGGTTGATTGACCGACTAGCAATTTTTAGAATGGCGAAAGGCCGATAAATTATATTTAAGTTTCGATCGAGCTTCGATTTCAGACTTCCTTCTAGAGGCAACGGTAGAAGGTTTGGCACCCTATCAAGTATTGCCCGAATTCTGCCACAATAAGATTCTGTTTCGTTGCTTCTATGATGATCCAGAATCTTGTTTACATGATGAACGAAATTAATTTGGCCAGAGGAATTTAACTTGAAATTCAAGCGCCACGATAAACAAGCCACGACAGAACTCGTTTTAAGGTTGTTCTTGTTCATACACTTACTTTCAAGAATTCAGGTCGCAGCAGCCCTTACATAATTACGTTGTTACACGTTCCTTTTGATGGTCAACTCGTAACTGTCAAAAGTATTATATGTATAATCTTAATTAATGATCATTTCCATGCATAGTATTGAATTTTTCTAGAAAATTCTACACAGTCCTATGTCTGATATTATAAAATCTTCCTATTGGGCCTCCTATATTCATATAAACAGAGATATGTAAGTGTAAGCAAAGAGAAAAGTTTGCTAAATTCCGTAAGTGTGACCCGTATTCCATGAACCCTTTGAGATGAGAGGAGGGTCGCTGATCACGCGAAATCGCAGTCAAGGTTCGTATTGAAAACTCGTGGGTAGTTTCTACACAATAACGAATCAGATAGCGACTGTAAAAGTATACTAATGGCTTGTACCGGGAGGAAATGTCGAAACGGTTTGTTCGCACGTAATTAATACCGTAGAATATCGTGGCCGTTCATGCTACCTTCGATTTGTGTCAAATATCGCTGCACCGTTGCCCTATTCTTCTCAAACGCGTTCTTTAATTTGTAGCGCTACAGTGGCACACTGCTTTGGAGGAATCGAGAGTTCGGAGCATGGTCCTTCTTCAATATAAAATCAACAAGGGGACATGATTCGCCCAAGGATGGGTCGTAATTACCTGGCAAGTTAATCGAAGTTGTGCAAGTTGCTACGAACATTCGAATGATGATATGGAAAATGAAAAACAACGCGTTTCTTTACAAAACATTTATAAAATTTATTGCATGATTCGTAGCTACTACGGTAGAAGGAGAATGTGTTTTGGTACGGCGCTCATCATGATGTCTTTTGCGATGCTGCGGGGTGGTTAGGTGAGGGCGGGGATAGTCGCAGAATTGTAGGGATAATTCATCTAGTAGTGTCCCAAACCGTATCCCAAACCGTGTCCCAAACCGTGTCCCAAACCGTGTCCCAAACCGTGTCCCAAACCGTGTCCCTTGACGAGAATGGGAATTTGTTCCTTGACGACAACGGGGTGTGGAACAGCGACTGGAACCGGGTGAGACACCGGAACCGGAACTGCGTGCGGAACTGCTACCTGAAAGTAAAAATTGTGCTTTGCGTGAGAGAAAGGCATCAAAGCTTTCCGGTCCTATATCGAGAGGACCCGAAGTTTAAACGCGTCAATTGCATATTCGTATCCAGAATGAATGTTAATAACATAGAATTAGAGCAAACGTTCGTTTTATCTTACCTTGACAGGGTAAGGAGCGGGAACAGGCACAGCCACAGGCACCTTAACTGGAACCGGGACTGAGACCACCTTCTCGACAGGAACCGTGACGGTCCTAGTCTGAACTACTGGGTATGGTTGGGGAACCGGAACCGCCACTGGCACTGGGTGTGGAACAGCGACGGGTACCTGAATAGAACGTAGCGTGAAGTATAATGACGAATTCAAGTCATCAGCTTGATAGAAACAAATAGAATTGCTGAGTTCGATGAAATTATGCATCGATGGAAATTTAGTCGAAATGCGGGAGACGTATAAAATTTCTAGAAACTCTGTCACTTGAATGAAAAAATGAATTTACGGTGCGAACGACGAAACCTTGCGCTCCATTTTCCTACCTTGACAGGGATCGGTCGGTCGACAGCGACTGGGTATGGTTTCGGGACCGGAACTGGAACGGCGATAGGCTTTTCCTGAATAGCAACCGCGAGATGACCATGTCCCAATTCAGCACCGAGGCCACCTGCCCATCCACCCAGGCCCAAACCATGCAGTCCTCGTTTCTGGACTGTTTTTTCTTCGGCGGCCAACGCCACGGAGATCAGCATCAAGCATACCTTAAGCGTGAGAAATGCGAAATAATTGATCGATGAAGAGAAATAAACTTGAAAGTTCACAAAACTCTCAGCGTAATGTTGACGAATCACTGAGCTCGAGATCACAAGAAGTCTATTATGTCTTTAAGTCTTTACGCCACGGAGTTTAAGTAAAACGTACCAGGGCCTTCATGTTCACCGACCAGCTAATACTTTGGCTAACGTCTTGACTGGTAAATTAAATTGGTTCTGTCGCATTGGAGGAAAACCACCCTTTATATAGGGAATTCACTTTCATTTCACACGTGCACCCCGCCGATGGAAAGCCAATGGCCGATCGGTTCTCTATCGCCACACCTACCGTATACTATTTACCCACGAGACAGCCACATACCGTTACACATTATAATACATAATGTGCACGAGAAGTTGTATAACACTCTAAACGTGCGCCGATCGGAGCTAGTAAATAGAGCGCGAGCACTTTATGCAGATACTTACGTATGCGCGCTTGCATTTCGTCCGAGATCCTAACGAGGAGACCCGTTGTCTGTGGCATTTCCATCAGAGGAAATGCGGGACTGTGAGATCATTGGGAATCCTAATCATTTTGCTGTTGTAGATCATGAAATGTCTTACCTGCATCGTATGTGTAAAATGCTCAAACGTGTGGTGTACCAAGTATCTTTCTTTTTTCATTGATGGATCGATCGGTAAGAACATGCTTCATCGACCCAAAGTTTCAGCGGCGCTGTCACTCCAGAGTGAAAATTTTACGAAATGCGAAATAAGAAACAGGAAAGAAAGATTGCAATCACTCACGAGATTGCAGCGCCTGGTGGCAGATCGCGCGACCGTAATTGATGTTGTAATTAATTGCATAAAGCATAGCTGCGTATAGGAAATCACCACGAAATTATGCAATACTTGCAGGTAGAGTAACTAGTAGTTGTTACTGGAGCGGGAAAGCTGGGCAATTTTATATTCGAAAATCTTTACGATCCAGCAAAGATATTTCCTGATTTCCTTTTTCCAGTTTCTGGGACACTTTTTTAATCGCATTTAAACCTTGTGCACATATGTAACCAACGTAAATATAATTTTCAACTTTCCAACCTGAGCGCAGAGGACAGTTCGTCGCCAATATAAGTGAATCGTTAATATAAGTGTGCAATATTAAGTAATACACAGCGAGTTAACGTCGCACTTTGAGAAACGAATTAGATCTCCTTCGAGTTGAATGATTATAACGATTAAAAATTATAACGAAGTGATTCGATCGGTCGCGATTTCGGCAGTGGTATCATACTCGAAATATAAAACCGATCTATGAATGAGTTGTACCAATTGAATTCTAAACATCGTTTTCAATATCGATACGTGATAATTTTATCGTCGACGCATAGTTTTGGGCGTTCATTTGCGCTTATCTCTCGTATGCCTTTCGACGTTGTTTCTCAGTTGCCCTTTACGTCACACAGATGTTTCGCAACGCTGCGAAAAAAAAAAAAAAAAAAAAATGAAAAGTTCGCAGCTAGTGACCCAAAGCTTAGAAAGCGGGACGTAATAAAGGAGTTTCAAATACTCGATTAGTTGATTTAAGAACGAAACGGATGCCTCGGGATATTATGAATCCCAATGTCGCCGATTTTCAGCAATGATTACAGTTTCACAAGCGATTTCTTTGACGTGCATGAAACGGAAATCAGAATCGATCACCGCTCGTTCTGTCAACGTACAGCGTTCTTTGTACATTGTATCGCGTCCATTATCGTTTTCATTTTTACTTGCATCTCGAGGACACTTTTTAACTCCTAATGGTTTACCTTTTTCGTCGTCAATGAATCATTCGACATATAGATATTCCTATTCGTTCAATCCCTATGATCAAGTTTGCGTAATAGTCGCTTGGACTGATTTATTCTATGAAAGTATCCTATCGATCCATTGCTTCCTATGAAACATGTCCCGAGTTAGTACGTTACGCGAAAAGGGTATGTTCCTTATTATAACATTCTTCGCATAGCTTTTTCCCATATGACTCACGCCTGCCGATAGTCAGTTCCTTCTGCATTTTAAACAAGCTCCACACAACGATATTGTATATTGCATTCGAAATCAATAACCATTACAGAATGTCGATATCCAATACATATCGTTTTTGCGTCGACATATTTTCATTATTATATGTTTTCCGCATTAGTTCAGTGTATCAATGCAGATACTGATCCTACATGCAATAGCCTCTATATTCGTATTTCGTACCGGTAGTCTACGCACGAACGAGTAGATCGTCCATCGATACAGAAAATGATCTTCTTTTTTGTGTCACGTATTTGTTATAGACAGTTAGCGTGATTATTTAAATTCGTTCTGCTAATCCATACATGTTATATATGATTATACAATTTGAGAATTCAACAGGAACATTTATACATTTTTTTGTTCTCTTTTTGCTTAAGAATTTGTCGCTGCGCGAAATATAGGCGGTTTTTTAATTGCATACATGGAACAGCTCAGTCTCCAGTTTCCTTTGGGTCGTGTCGTTTCGTGCGTAGACCATTCGCAATTCCTTGCAACTGTACAACCTGTTTTCTAATTGGCATAAAATTCAGGATTCCAATAATTATACCGGTGTCACGGATCTAGCAAGCCATATTTTTTATCCTCGTTTGCGTGCGGTACCTTTCGGTTCTCGTGTGATACCGTTCAAGGCTTTGCGAACTGGAATACTGAATGAATTACAATGCTGAATTGCATCTGCAGTATCCCCTTGATCAACCTTACTACTCGCAATCAGACATTTCACCCTTCAAACTTATTTCACGGCTCTACAGAAAACAGTCGATGGTTTTCCATCTTCAATGAGGAATTGTAAAGGCCGTGGAATCATAAAGCGATCTCAAGGATAAAAGAATGAATTTTTGTTGATCCTTTGGCAGCTCTCACTTTCTGCCAGTAGTACGTTTGGTGAAAACAGTAACTGTGCCGTGTTGCTATCAAGATCAGCCTTACGCAAGACAAAGTAACATACGAGTAATGCTGGATCAGGGCTTCTTACGATACGTGTATGGGCATACATATGTACACGAGCGTATCAAAGAGATATATCATACACTGTTGCCCTACGGTGCCCATGCATTGCCATCGTACTCCGTTTGGAAAGACAGTTCTTTTCTGCAAATAGTTTTTTCAAGATAATTAACCGAGACGAAACGATATATTCGCGCTAAACAAGTCATTTGGATATGTGTTGCTTCGCTGAGTCAGATGTGTTTTAAAAATTCCCTGAAACTGGTTTTAACTGCGTAGCTTCGACTGGTGAAAGCTAACAAAATTCGTTGGCAAATCTTATTCGGTGACTAATACACGATCATTGTTTCGACAATCTCATTTCTTTCGTTTTGTAGTAGAACGATACGCTTGCATTTAAATATATTCTGCTAACCGATACCTGCGCGTAATCATTTTTGCTTGAAACTTCACTGAGTTGGAAATTGTGCGTGAAAACATCGTTGTATATGAGGGAGGAATTTTGTTAATTAATGGAATAGTGCGTGAGCGACAGAGTAGACGTGCGGCAGACAAGACGTTGACGTAACATGGTACTGGCACGTTAGGGTACTGTCGGGTATGGTATACAGTACATGTACGTGAGAAACTTCACTGCCAGCGTACACACCCATTTCAATAGATCGTCGAACATTCGGACATCGTATTTATAGATTGGGTGCAGTTTACGTGCGAAACGGATCCTTAACGATAGTTATATGTAGTTACGTCAGAGATATAACAAGCTCAAAAGCAATTGGAATTGCCATAAAATAGATACAATCAACCATTATTCATGGAACCATGACGATACTGACATTCTTATCCACTATTTCTTAATGAAGATGCAACCGAGTAATACTTTCATCCCACGTATTGGGGTACGGGCCAGCAGAACTCTTTAGGAATATGACATGTTCAGCAGGTACCTAAACATTTCTCCAGTTATTTGGGTTAGTTTCTTTAGATGCATAATTTATATTTATACACATATCTGCGTTATTCGCGGCATTGGCCAACGTTAAAAATGATATGTAACGCGAATATCTGAGGTTGTCGATCGATCATGCGGCACGCGGCATTTATCAGTATCGATAGTCTGTTATAAGTTAGAACCAGTTGACGGTTTCATTGGCTTGACTGGAGGTTCACCAGCAGTAGCAAGGAACAATAGCAAGGCTAACTGCAACTGCGGCAAGCGTTAATTCAAATCGACCATGGCAGAGACCTTCTTGCGGTAGGCCAGAGACCATGAAGATTAGTTATACAAGCCACGAAGAGGTGCCGCAGGCATTTCGAGCCGCCGGTAATTCTCGTTTTGCTGGATTACACGTTCTTGGCTTGCCGCCGGATACGAGTCAGCAGATAGAAAAATGCGATTAATGTTTCGACTGGATCAATTTATCTGTTACTCCTCAAGATCAATGTTAATTCATTGCGGCGAGTTCTTTTCACTAGAGCAGAGCGGAGCATCTGCCTTCTGGAATCCAGTTACTTATATGAATTCATGTAAATGTTGTAGGAAACTATGTCGTGCGATTTATATATGGACAATATTTTAGAAAGAATTGTGTGCTTTGCCTTTGTATTACTCCGAATCGAAATGTCAATATTCGAACTAGTAATTTTTTTTGGGAACCCTTTCAATAACCGCCGAATAGTGTGTTAACAATGGGTGTTCAGCGAAAGCCAGTTACATTGTTTTTCCTTGTTACGATCATTATTGGCGACGATATCTCAACAAAATGATCGTGATCGCGCAGAACGATAACATGCGCGAACTGCATCCAATTGGAATCCAGTGAAGGGTACCTAATAAGCACCGTATGCTAAGCAACAGAAACGATCATGCAGGTTAATCGTTGCTGCTTGTTCACAAACCCTGGCAGGAGGTGCACGCATGCAGACCGTGCGAACAGCAACCTGCAACGAGAGGTACTCGCTGGGTAACGGATGTCTGGAGCGCGGCAAACTGTCTCAGGAAGCCTGTTACTTTTACGAATGTAGCGAGCTAAGGTAGAGAATATTTCAAGCGAATGTAACGGCAATTTAATTATTTGCCATTTGAAAATAGAGAAATTGCCGAAAATCTGAACCAAACTCGGAGAATCATAATTGGCGCATAATGTAAGTACCAGAGTATTAATTCTCCTCTCTTTTTTAGAAACCGATCCGCTTCGTCAAGGATAGAGTTCGGTGTTAACAAGTTTCGCGATACTATACAGCTGAACTAACTGGGAAAGATCAAAGTCCATGAAAATAAGGGAAATTCGCGATGGAGTGATACGGTATGTTCTCTGTCCGAAAATTCAAGGCATTCTAGATCGATAAGGATCGATTGATAATATGTTTAGTAAATTCAAGCAGCTTTGTGTTCCTTGCGCGGAGTGATCCGGCATGTAATAGTTATAATCGAGTATCCTGTGGAGGGACTGTACGGCAATAAATCAAAAGGGAAATCAGTAGCCTGTTGTTACGCGTAATTGCGTAACCTCATTGCGCTTGTGCTCGAGAAATTTGACGATTCCGACCGGAATTTGTCTTGTGCTAGCTCGTACCATAATTCTTCTGTTCAGCTGATCTACTCAATATCGTATGACCTGATGTATTTAAAACATCCTTGCAGCCAGATTATTTTTATTTTACTATATTTCATGTGAATTCTGTAAATTCTTTTTATCGCGGACTGTTTGATTAATTAGATATTAGATATCGTCATTCGTTAGCAGCGGGGAAAGGAGAAGGGAAGCAAGCGACTCTCACGCACGATATGCAAAGCGTTTTCTTTGTACGACCCTGAAAGAAACGCAATCGCGCTACTTAACGAAGCGTATTGCATCGCAGCAATTTGTATACATATACATATAGAATAGACGATGGGCATTATGGATTACAGCTACCCAGCTAACAACGCGATGGCATAATGTGGATGTTTGAACGCAGGCCGAGCCTCATACGGAAAGAAGACGATCCATTTTCTTTCAAACTTCGAACTGTAAAACATTCAAAAATTTTTATACATTTGCAGATATATATACAATATATGCTGCTGTGCTGCAGTTATCAAGGTTGAGGGTTGAAAAAATGGACTCGTTCGATTTTTCATATCTAAATCATATCGTATAATTGTTATGTCAATTAGCGATGCAAGCGTTATTAAAAGCATATACTAAGTCACGCAGATGCATCGACAGTCCCCGATCTGCAAAGCAGTCGAGCAAAACGTAAACGATCGTTATTCCGTAATTCACGTAGGGTAACCGTGATACACAAACGCCAGCGGGATTGGTTTAGATACATAAATTGTCGCTCTGCACCGAGACTGAGGCAAAAAATTGATTTACATTCCGATCTAATGGCGTTCAAACTCCCTTCCAATTGCGCACATCAAACGTATTTTCATTGCACTGTTGACTCCATTTGAAACAATGCAATGTATCTTGTGCGTTGAAAGATCTTTTCACTTGATTCACCATACTTATAATATTTCTTGAAAAATTAAAGTACTCTACGATTATCTAAGGTGTCAAATTTGTTTAAGCTCCGAGCTCTCAGCCACATTCGTGATGCCAATATATACCTAATACATTACGTAAGGAATACAGGGCTTGATCATTTATATATAATATATAATATAACGTGGGCAGTGCATCTGACCACACGTGTGCATGTATATGGAAAACGGTACATGTAAAAGCGCAACATGCATCGTGTAATATCGAGTGCGTGTTCGTTCATGCGTAACATTCAACAAGGTTTATACATACTCATATAGAAGGAGTATTGGTTCTGGATACCGTACTTGGGCACTGCTAGTAATAAGTGGCTTCGAAGCAAACCCGAGAGATTTTTCCCAAAGATCTTGATGCAAGTTTGAGATCATGAGTTCAATAATATGCGACAAAGGCATCGTTATATTTATTTGTAGCATGAAATCAGTATTCTATTATAACTTCGTTTATTCTACGTCTTACTTCAGAACAATATTCTTATCGCCTAAAATCATGGCTCATATCTGATAATGAATACATATTACGAAAAATACATCGTTTGCAATGAAATAAATAAATAAATTACTTCCATAAATAACATTCCCCTAAAGACTTTTCTGTTTTACGTTTCGTTTTCGTCATCTCTTTCTGTGGCTGGCGATTCTGTAGGTGATTCGGTAGGCCATTTGCCTACAGTTGCAGCAGGATCAATAGTAGACGGTGGATCAGTAATAACAATCGGCCCAAGGGGTTCAACTGTTTGATCTTCGGTCTTCACGTTGCCTTCATCTAGCTCCTCTAAAAATTGAGAGGTCTGGCTGATTTCCGGTTTAACCAAGATCATTTGGGGTTTCATTGTTTCCGAATCACTCTCAGCTGGCATCGGCGGAATCAATTCTGTCGCTGGAGGCATTGTTTTAATTTGACACTGACGACCCATATAGCCAAGGGGACAAACGCATCTGCAACCAGATTTTAGGCTTATTGGTACACTTGATAATCAACGTGCTGCGTCACTGTCAAAGTCGATTGCCGAGAGCTTTACCTGTAATTACCGTCCTCCTTAGTCATACTGATGCAAGTGGCGTTATTGCGGCAAATTCCTGGGTTCTCATCGCAGTAAGTCAACTTCTCGTTGCATAAATCACCTGCCCATCCGGGCTCGCATCGGCACTCCCATGGTCGTTTGCAACTCCCGTGGATGCAGCCGGGATAAGGAACGCATTCGGTGCAGTTTGGACCTGTCCAGCCTACGCGACACCTACACGTACCCGGGCGACGACAGCCGCCGTATTCTCGGCTGCAACCTTGCGAGCAGATCGCTGGGCAAACGGAAAACAGAATTGGTATAAGACGATCAAGGCGAAGGTACAGATAAATTCTCGCTTTCCAAGGGAAGACAAAACTGTAGAGAAAGCTGATTAACCTACGTGTTTGACAGAGGAGCCCGGTCCAGCCGGGTTCGCAACGGCATTCGAGTGGACCTTGGCATGTTCCGTGCACGCAGCCTGGCAAAACGGCGCACTGTTTGCACTTTGGCCCTTGCCAACCCAATCGACATCTAGAAAACAATATTTATGATGGATAATGGTCACCACTCATGACCGCCCTAAACCATACGCTACGCATGTCAACCGCGGGAATGAATAGTCAAGTAAGACGCGCAGTCTCGTTGCTTCGATCCGCATTTAAGGATCCCTTATTAATAACCGTTCACTGTTCGCCTATTTCAGATCGCAGCATCCTTCCTTACCTGCATTCACCGGGTTTCTCGCAGTATCCTTGGCTGGACAAACAATCGGGGCCGCAGATCGGTTCCGAACAGAACAGCCCTTTCCATCCAGGATCGCAGGAACATTCAAAGCTCACGTTACAGCTGAAAGGGAAAATTCAGTATCTTCAGTTTCTCCTGGTAGAATGGAATAATTTTACTGGCTAATCGACGTTCGTAGAACCCGAGAAAACGAACGTTTCGTGTTACACGGAAATTAGGCTTGCCATTGATCGAGGTGAAATCGTTATCCGATACAGGCTCTGCAGCATTAAAACGAACGGATTCAGCGGTCGGTTATCGGTAATCGTATCGCTTGAACGATATTATATTCCCCTGAGAAATTCAAACCTGAATCGGAAAAGAATCGTGGCTGCGACTTGTCGCCATTCGTTCTTGCTTTTTAGTAAGATAAATGGGCAATTTCGACGCATGTGAAAAAAGGTGAAACAATAATGAGAGCTCACCTGCCGTGCTGACACCCTGGCAGAGCTACACACTTGTCGCAGAGTTCGCCATAGAATCCCAATTTGCAACGACATTCACCAGGTCGACGGCAGTAACCCTGAAGAGGATCGCAACCCTTTCGACAAATTGGCACGTCGCACAAATCGCCTGCCCATCCTAAACGAAGGGAAACGCATGCAGTATAGAGAAGGATCATTTCTGTATGGTCACTCTTTTTATTGAGCCCATATTATCTCCGCTAAATTTTCCATCAATTTCCCTATCTTTACCTGGCAAGCATTTTACTTCTCCCGCCTCATCGCAGATGTAGTGCGAGTTCGGATGCTGTGAAGCTGGTATCTCGCAAGCTTGCTTCTTCCACTTAGGGACGTACCTAGACAAACCGTCACAAATTCCGTAAATAATAGTAATAGTAGCAACTTTCCTCCACATTTCAGCTATATTTTTTGCACTCCATATACAAGTCTGACCCTAGTCTGATTAAATTCATCGCGCTTGTTCAAAGGGCACCCGAGATTCGTAAACTCGTCCGTCGTAAATCACGAAATGTAGAATCGCTCTCACAATTTTGACAATTGAATTACGTAAATCGGTTGAAAGTGTAATTAGCGAGAATACCTGAGTCCGGCCGTGAATCCCAACGGCAGCATACCAAGTCCGAAAGCTGCAGTGACACTGACAGAAGAAGGGCCATTGTACAGAGTGCCCAGTTCTCCAGGACTGATCAGAAGGCTGAGGAAGGCGAGCAGCAGTATCATCTTTGCTTGACTTCCGAGTCAAGACTGAGGACGACCGTCTTCAAGGCTTCGACTTGGATAACGGGATCTTGTTCGAGGTCACGGCACACTTTTTCATCGTGGCTGCACGAGTGTTACCGTGTGAGTGCGTGTGCGATACGTACGTGTAGGACATCCATTCTACAGCAGCGAGCTCTCCCCGTTGACTTTTTAGTCGGCTCACGACGAGTTTATTATTTGCTCGGGAAAGTTCAATGTACCTCTTCGATTACACGCGAGAAGGCATTCCCCTGGAGAGCTCGCGTTCGCCATGGCCGCGGCCACAGAAAGGAAACGGACGTTGTTGCAACTTTCTCGGGAACGCTTGTAATAATGTTCCACCGCGATTCAATTGAAAATAATCGCTGTTTCCTTGATGGTCGATAACAGTAACAGTAATCGTCTCGTAATCTGTGCTCAGCGGCTCAGCGATGGCTGAAAGTTCGCCAACTGGCACGCGCTAACAAATATTTACGCATTATAAAATTTCGGACGACGCTTTTGTGGCCTAAGTTGATTTGCTTCAAGTGCTCCAAGGTGATATTTTCGGGGAAACTTGGGTGCTCCGAAGCTGCTAGAAATCTTACTGTCCGTGTGTCGGAAGAAATCATTGGCTTCGCGTGTCTAAAGGATTTGCTGAAATATTCAACTTCCCCGACATGATCTGGAGTCCTTTGCTGTATCCATTCTATGTATATGGGTGGATAGAAGCTACCTTTCCTACCTGAATTCAATGAAAGAGCCTAGGAACCCTTGCCTCTCGATTGTTATCCAGCCACGCGGAGGAGAGTCGTGAACGGAGAAGGGAATTGGGTTCCTTGTTGCTAGTGACGTTCAAAAGTAAGACACTTGTTATTGTGAAACACGAGTTTCCAAGTAGCCACGAACTTCCTTGCTTAAACTTATGGGAACGGGACGATGCTTAAGGTACACTTCTCTTGTAGGTGGATTATTCTGTATTTTTTACATTTTGAAATAAGGAGTATTGCTAGAAGTAATATATATTTTAAGGGCTATTTACAAGCATCCGCGGTATTATTTACAAATAAATACACAGGCTGGCATCGCGAACGATGCCATTTTTTCTTTCTCGATGATAGGAACTCTTTTACAGTCTGTTCGTTGCGCTTTGAGCAAGGATATGCATATTCAACTAGTAACCTATTACGTAGAAAAATAACCGAGAGTTTGTACATTGTCTGCCTTCAAGTTTCCTAGCTACAGTTTCTGTACATTTCGTCACATACATTTACAGAGTTATCATCCCTTCAGCTGCATAATCGCAAGTATCGCAAATAAATTTTAAAAAGTATTTTACATAACAGTTCATGAATGCACATTCAATCGTACACATACGAAGATATCAAGTTTAGATAGTTAACCAAACCTTCTCACTCGCCGAACACTGAACTACAAAGTTCCAAGTGTCGAATGAAATTGTTTCTAACTCAATGCCAGTCAATAATAGCAACAAACAATCGAGCAATGACAATTCCTTCCAACCCATATCCATTATCGAAAAGAAGGAATCGCTGCCGCCACAGCAAAAACATATCCCTGAGTTTGTCATTGTTGTCGACGATGCCTCGTCAATGTTCAACGTTTGCCTATCGAGCAAAACACGTTTATCTTCAGACATCCTCGGGCTCGACGATCTTGCTGGTCTTTCTGCAGACCTTTGTCAAAACGATCATAAGTACCAAAAGGAGTGCAAAACCGCAAGCAGCGTAGACATCCCAAGGATACAGATTCTCGATGGTCCTCTCTATCCTTTTAGCTTGAATGGAATTAGGCCTTGTGTCTACTTCGATGGGGAAGCTTCCAGGCCCGTCATTCGAGGCGATTCTGACAAGGTACTTCGTTCCAGGAAGCAGGGAAATTTGCGCGGAATTCGAGTCAGCGACTTGATTTCCCATCAGACCTCCGGTCTCTGGCTCCCAGGAGACTACATACGATTCTCTGTTACTTAAATAATCCTTGCCAGTCCCGTCGTTATATGAGTTGCTGGTGGAAGGGACACTGTCAGTTTCTAAATCCTCAGAGCGGTCGTCTTTCCTTCTGAAGAAGAATCTCCGGAATATGTCATCAGAAATTTTGGAATCTTCTTGACTCCTCCACTCGGCCAACACTTTTTCTCCGTATTTCTCTAAGAAGAATTGCCTCACACGATTATTGAATCGAACCTGTTCCAAGGATCTCTGCTTCTGCAACTGAGTCTCAACATCCTTCCAGGAGATCGTAGCCTCGTATAACGGACCCTCTTTCAAAGATTCCAGTCTTGGAACCCATTCCTGCCAACTGTAATGCTTTACACCGTCCTCCATGGCAACGATGATCCAGGTGTCTGGTCTTAGGTTCGGTGTACGGTCCCCCGGATAATATCCGGATACTCCCCATTGTTTGTATAATTTTCGCATCACAACAGCCACGTCAAATCTATCGAGTACGATGGGTGCTTTTTTCGGAGCTGGTAACATGGACGGCAGGTACTTTTCTTCAACTCTGGTCTTTCGAAAACTACAGGCTGTTTCGCATGCTGGACACTGTAATGAATGGAAACCGTTAGATCAGTCTCTTTTTACTTATTCCTGTATTATTTTAAGAGGGACGAATTAAGTGGAGGTTGGTATGCAGAGAGAAATACATATATGTATACAGAGGAGATCTATTCGAATTTATTTTAACGCAATTTCCTTTTGCCCCGAATGGTCAGTATCGACAGTTTCGATCGCCGCGTATCTCCTCCTGCTATCAATATCTCAAAGAAGAGAACGTTGGACGGATAATAATTAACGACCTCCTTAAAAGAGACATCTTTTTTATCTAGTAGAAATCGTAGCACGGAAGGGATTTTCGAGGAGGCTCTCTTTTCCTTTCGGTTCAAACATTCGTAACGTAGTAGTTGACCATTCCTACAAATATTTGAGAAAGATTCGTATCTCCATGGGCGCAGATACACGATGCGTTTAAACTCGTACGTCGTATGGCAAAGAGGCCCAGCCTTCCGTGAAAATCGACAGGTAGTCGTTTCGTCGGATTTTCCCAGCCCGTAGATCTTTACGCCAAGCCTCCTTTTATCAAAGAGTCCCTCCTTTCTTCTCGGCTCGTTGGCCGCCCTATACAGCTTCCATTCTTACCTTTCTTTCCTTTGAAGATTCAAAAGTTACGGTAAAGTCGACGTACGAGATTTTTGCTTGCGTCTGCTGGATACGAATGTTCCGCCGATTCGATGCGGCAGAGTTCGTTAATCCAAAGACCTTTGGATTTTAAATCGTCCGTTTACTCGTAAAAATATTATGAATATTATTTTCAATTGACATGCAGTGGAAAGGGGCGAAAATTCTCTCTGCGGGTACCAATCACCCTTATTCAAAAACGTTGCTTCCCTAGGAAATTTACTTACATGTACGTAGTCATCACCCTCGCAAATGGACCTCGCTTTCTCCCATCGGTTTTCGAGAGCCTCGCAGTATTGCCAGCACTGTAACACAGAAGGAAACAAAACTACACGTGAGAATTGAGCATGGCATGGGGAGATTTCAGCATTGAACAAAAAGCTCTTGCACGCACGTATAAAAAGGACGAAGGTACCACGAAAAGAGAAGGAGGAGGGGGTTTAAGAGGGACGACGCGGCTAAGGAACGTGAAAAAGGAAAGGGAGAATAAGAACCATCGACTGAACCGTTGAATCGGGCGATTTAAGCGACCATGGAGAGGGCCGAGGGAGGTACAGGGTGCAACCAGTAAGAACGACAAGGGAGCATGAGAGAGAAAGGGCTTAAGAGAAGAGAGAGGAAGGTCGAATTAGCTCCAACCTGTTTCAGGCATAACAGGGACCGTCGTTGTTGTCTTCATATTTATCGAGGTACCGTCTCTCGTGAAGCCCTGTTTCCAAATTTTTTTTTTCTTCTCTTTTCTTAGAGAGAGCCCCCCCTCCTGTACCCTCTCTCCCAGATTATCCTTCATCGCGACGCGTTCCTTCTAGCTCCGACTGCTTCGTAGAAACGCCGTAGGTCCCCTCTTTCGTGCTAATGACGCGTCCAAAAAAGCAACATCAGCATCTTCCAACAGCTTCGCGATAATTCCACGGACCGTTCTCTTTTTCCTCGACGAAATTTTAGTTCCCCGATGTAGACGTGGCGGACAGAAAGAACGTTGGAAATAATATTTTTCTACTCGTAGTGTATTTTGGAGCAAGGAGAAGTGGATTGCCCGGTCGATTCCGTTCCACAAAATGAAAGGCAGGATGGCGTGATCGATAGTGGATGAAGCGAATGCAGGCGTCCCTCTTATGGCGTTTATTTCACTTTGCTATGACTCCGTCATTGATTTCCCGGACGAGGGGACGTGGTTTTTATGACCCTCCGTCGGTCGTAACTCGATAACGGTACGATCAACGTTGCATTCAATGCGATTTGATGGGGCGAATCGGGAGCTTTGCGCCATTCTATTATTGCCCGATCTGAAATTCTGCCGGCATCCGACGAACTTAATCGAGACTATCTACGGTGGTCTTGATTTTCTTCCCTTCTAAAACTTTCTGCCACTTGTAGAGGAAACATGAAGACATCGAAGCATTTCGGAGCACCGAGCTCAATCTGACGGCTATTTACACCGCTATTCCCCCGTTTCCAATTGGTCGCACAATCGGCTTCCCCTTTACCGCCGATTGTCCGCGGTAAAACAGTTATCGCCGACAGGGGGAGAAGATCAAAGCGAACGAAGCAATTCCATGCGCAAGAATAATCGTCACTATCCAAGGGTAACAATCTTCGAGAGGGTTTCCTGCTCGTGACCTTCATGAACCCAACTCCACGCGTCCACTTCCAGGGAGAATCGTTATTCTAATGTATCTCTTGTGCATAAATTTCAATGGATCATCGTTTTCCTCGGTCCCATTGTCCACGATTCATTCCACAATGAATTCCACCCCCGCGGCAAGCGTTTGCAGTGCACGCGCATCATCTATATTCAGGCGTAGTCAGAGGTTCGTCTTTCTGGGTGTACGCAAGCAAGATGGCATCGATTTCCCCGAAATTAATGGACACCCCCTGTACACAAAATGAGCAACGCCCCGCACGCACACGCTCACGCTTAACGCATTGTGCGTGACTTAATCGTGATTCCCATCTGTCCATCTGCGATGGGCTTGTTTAGGGAGGGGTGCATACACCGGGGGAGAACGCCAGGGACCACCACCACGATTTTCCACGGCACCCCGTAAAACTAACGCGGAAGATTTATCGCCACGTCAAGTCGCTGGACCAGCCCTATATCTGATTTCCACACGATCGAATCGTCGCCTAACGTGTTACGTTTCACGCCGAGAAATGTTTGTGGGATATTTCAGACCCGGAGATTGTTTATTGTTTGCTCATCGACTACAGTCGGGAAGACGTGAGGAATTGGGATTGTTGATTTTTCAGGCAATTTCCAGAACAGGACGTGCCGTCCGATGCTTTGAAAGAGCGACGCTGGGTAACTGGTAAACGGTCAGGTTAAAGGTGAAGGTTTAGCGTTGGACGCACGTAAGTTCTGACACTTTTTTTACGAATTTCAGCTGATTCGGTTTGGCACGAAGTTACAGAGCACGCGGGAATTTCGGTAACGCTACACCGGTGATACTTTCGAAATTTTCCAGCTTTCTTTCTTTTTCGCGTATAGAATTTAACAAAAAGGTCACATCAAATAGGCGCAACATGCATGTCCTTTAGATCAATTATAAGTTTAATTACCATGCTGCAAGTGGTTTGCTGGTGTCCGGAATACCAATCACAGGTCCCATCCGCGGTGTGCTTTCTTAAGCATTGCGATCTGCACTGAGCAATCCTGACAATTGGTCCAAGATCGAATCCCACAACGAGAGTCGTGCACCCGATGAAAAACAAAAGCCACGCGAATCCCATTATTGTAGAATCAAATCACAGTTTCTTCTCGTATATTCATTTACTGATTCACTTTTTGTAATGTTCACTAATTGCCCCTATAAACACATACACTCAGACACACTCGTTTTTTGATTTACGTTGATGAAGCGTGTTGAACGTGGGTAACGAGGAGACACAGAGGTCCAAATACCTCCGAAATATCCAACCGACTGCGACCCTTCCGAGGTAGGTAGGTTCCTTATGTAGCCAATCGCCCCACCATTGAATTTCAGGTCGCCCCTACCCCCTAAAGGCAACGTAGCATCCCTTGTAATTATCCGTGGGCTGGAACCGTCCCTCGGCATATGGTCCATCACGCTGCATCACCGTACTTCTGCCCGAATTAGTTCCTTGTAACAGAAGTAGGCCAAACTGCGAACAGTGAGATTTTTCGATTCGCGGAACATTTTAGTTCACTTTACGCCCTCACCCTTTCCCTTCCGATAAATTGCATTCAATAGTGGGTTATTTTATGGTTAATAATTGTTAATAATGTCCTTCTCTGGTAAACATGTGACCAACGCCTAACTGTACACAATTTGTTGCCGCGAATATTATCTCGGTGGAGAACCACCGTCGCATTAGAATCAAGTTTCACTGTAATTGTCCACGTGCCGTATGGGCACCGGCGTATGCTTCAGATTGTCACCCTACTTCCGCGGTACATACATTTATGTACACCTTTGCAGTCACGAGGTAGGGAGAAAGAGATGACGAAAAGGATTGCTCGGATGTTGAGTCCTCGTGGAATAAATTCATCTTCGTTAGAGATTTGCGATATAAATATGCCTCTACAAAAGTTTCCTTCCACAGTAATTGAATGCCTTTCATAAACGTCTACAAAGACGAGCTTTTCTTAAGACATCAATAGAATATGCTTCCGGCAACGATAATATTCTTTGGAGGACTAGCCGAAAAATCGAATGCTTCCTGGCTGCAGGGAAACAGATAATCGACCATCGTAATAACAAGGAAAAAAGAGGCATTTTCGAAATCTTATGGTCTGTCCAGAGAAAATTTGATCGCAATTAGCCGGTATCCGCCCAGTCAACGGTACAACGAGTCCCTTCCTGGTTTCCTATCCATCTTCGACAAAGGAGAAAAAAAAGAGGAGAATCGGTGTCGAATGATCGTGATTCGAGGGTTGCATACCTATACATATGTATAGTATCAAAGGTCTTTCGTAGCTCGAATCCAATACGGCTTCGTCCGGCAGGTACACCATATCTTCCCACCCACCACCTCCGCTTGACGAAACTAAAAGGAATAAGAAATAGAACTCGAAGGAAGAGGCGGAGACGGTAAGTACACGGAGTCGACCGATAAAGAGTAGAGAGAAGAGGAATGAGAAGGCGAGTAGAAAAGAAAAGGACGTAGGAGTATTCACCGGAAGTCGGTACTGCTCCCTGGGTGCCCCGCGATACACGTCACAATGCACGGGATGTGTACAAATAAGGGTGTTTGTCTGGCAGCCCGATTGTAAGCTGAAATATACGATGACGTTAAAGGGGCCGAGTTGCATCCCTCGTGCGCGAGCTCGCCTGTGAAACGCGCTGATCCGCGCTCGCTCGTTTGTGCCGGTTGCCAATAGAAAAAGGTCCACGAATAGAGGAACTATTCATCTAGGTAGCGTTTAGGGGTGGCGTTCCAGCACAGAATCGTTCCTTCAACGAAGAGTGACATATTATTGTGCTGAGGGTTTTTCTCACACCTGGCCTGAAACGATCGGGTCGAGTACTGCCAATAGTACATTTTACTATCGGGCCAATGACTACTGGTCTTCTATGTTCGTGAAATTGCTTTTAATGGAATACCCTCCCTTCCTGCCAGCCGTCACGACGTATGCGGGTTCGCTGCTAAATAGTCTTGCTTGAATCGCAACAGTGAACGATTCATTAGAGGAGACGATCGGTTCTTCGTCTTTCATTTCTATCGTACGAATCGAATATTTATGCTCAATTACCGTCAAATGCTCTTCTGGTTTCCTTAATTCTCAAAGTCTATTCAATAAGTACGTGAAAAGTTCTCTTGCACCGTTTTCTAATATAATAGTACCCACATCCGTTCCATTCATCCTTTCACATCTTCGCGTTACCACGCGTCCTAACAAAATTTCCAATTTTCTGTTCCAGCGTCCACAAATCTCTGAGTAAACAATTTTGTGACTTATTACATGGACAGTGGGAACGGAAACGGAAACATATTTCAAGGCTTTCGCATCAACGTACCATTGTCCGAATGTGTTTGCACATAAGCTTCCCTGTAACCTAAGTTTCGGCAGAGATTTTTCACCAACACCATAGGTGCGAGGTGTTTTTGTAGGATCCATAATCCCTTTCCGCCTCTGCTAACGCTTTTTCTGTTTCACTCAGTCGACGAACCGTCCTTCTTTTCCAACCAAAGAGCTATCGCTCTGTACCATCTCCCGCACGATCCTTTGTACGTATACATATATCCTTATATCAGCCCGGTTGTGTACCATTTTGAGCATTGCTTATCAGACATTGCTTATCCTTCGTACGAAGGATTACGTGAGTCTCGTTTTCCCGACAGATTTCGAACCGGGGTCCGAACATGACCAGCTACGCTTTATGCTTTCGTGAAGAGAATTCGAATTGAATCCGCGGACGTGGCAACGCGTGTAGGACGATCTTATTCTCGACCCCGTCATCGAGTATCATAAAAAGTGGTTTCTTTTGATTCCTCCACAATGAAATTGTAAATTATTATTTCGAACAGAAAGGAGAATTACATTACAGTCGCATTACTATGCGGAGCTTTAGGCTTAAAATGACAAATAGAGGCGCAAATTCGTTCGTAGGGATTGAAAATGTATGGCGCGTAACAAAAGAAGTTTGCCGATAGGATTGTCAAACATTGGGTCCCGTGAATTCGGGCTCATGGCTTATCTGTCCCAGAAAAATAATAACCCACGTTTCGTTCAGCTTACTGTGCTTTCAGTCCTCGTGTATACTTCGGGGAATTTTTCATATATTATTTCGGAGTAGATTGTGCTTGTTCTTCATCAATGAAGCTCTCCTAACATCTCTCTTCGTGCAGACTCGTAGATCGGTAGAATCGGACCAAGTTTTTCATCTTCCAGGCAAGTTAACATCGACAAGCGTCGCGTAATTTCAACCGTACCACGAAATTGCTCAGAATTATCTCGAAGGAACACCTTGCGACCTCTCCACCTTTCTTTACGAGCCGAGAAATCGCCTTCTGGTGCTCAACAGATGCGACAAAGCAGAAAATGCTTCGTTCTGCTTCCAGAAGCGTCGGCGGGGTCTCGAGGAAGACGCTTTGAAAGCTATTTTTCGCGTCAAATGCTCTGGCGACAAATATTCATTGTCATCGAACGGCATTAGTGCTGGCTTCCCCGTCAGGCGGGAACCCAGGCAGAAGAAGAGTAGAAAGAAGCGGAGATTTCTTCAGGCGAGTCCCCCACAAGGACAGGTGGTAACCAGAGGATTTCTGAATCGCTATTGAGCACTTAGCCATCTACTTTACCTCTCCGGGGGCTAGGTATACGCTAATATGTTATCCTGACAAATTCCCCAAACCGAAATTTATAGCCCTGGACCGATGCCGCACACGGCCTGCCCTTTAGCATTCGGAGTCCTTTTTCTCAATTTCATTTTGTGCTCGGTGTTTCGGTCCAATAAACGAGTACAGTAATGAAAATGAACGACGGCTTCGATATGTCCTATTCTGGCAAGTACATATCAATGCGTGGTCTTTCATTGCATAAAATTAATCGTGCCAACTTTATCGTAGCATTGTCGATGCCATCGTTGAAAAGGTTGACCGCCGCGCATCATCTAAGCAACGAATGATTTAAAACAACCCGGACAAGCACGGGCGAAAATTATTTTTTTCCTCGCGTCGTTCGTAAATCACACGAAACTCGTCGTTGTTGCTCGATTTTACGAGAGCAGTAACTTCGAAAGGAAATCGTTGGATTGATTTAGGACCTACAGAAGCGCAAGAAGGACACCACAGATACCAACGCTCGCTTGTCCTTGTTGTAAATCAAAAACTTTTCATTTGGGAACGACAGTCTCGAACTTTGTCCTATAGTATTTATACGGCTACCGAACGACCGTTACGGCTTCGTAGGGTTTTCTCGTCAACGTGACAGTAGCAATTATCCAATTTACTGTGGCTGACTTTCGGTTCGAGTGAAAACTGCTGGTTGACCGCCACTTTTTGCAGTCTCACCCCGAGAGGGTCATTGTTATGGGATCGTTCTTTCGAGGCCTTCGGATGTACTGTAGCGGAATACCATTTGCTTGGCTCCCTGTGGTCAAAATTTGGTTGCCCCTAATAAAACCTAAACCTTCCGTAACTTTCTCAGAGGAACCAAATATCCACACCAAGAAGTGCATATGCATTTTCAAATCTGTACACACTGTCAAGGCAAAACTCGTGGACGGAACAGATGTACATTTCGGATTGAACATATCGCGCACAAAATATCGATCTAGGTCGACGAGGGATTAATCAGAATGGCGATACTGTATTTAGCGGTGGAACTGAATCGTTGACAGCGGTGAACGACGATTGACCCTAAGAATTCCTGGGGCAGATCCGAGTCAACGCGGCGGTTCTAGCCGCATCAAGGATACGGTGCTTAAAGCGGCGAAAATTGGCCCAGTCTGGTCGCCATCATTATACTCTGTCTTACAACATTCATAATTCGTAAATAACAGCGTCGGAAGAGAGCTCCGCGGGGGCGCTAGAGATCCGCGGGCGTTTAGCATATTTTGCGTACATACTATATACAGTACGTAGATACGTAGCTGAAGAAGGAAAGGTGGAAGGCAAGACTGTCTGAAAGGGAACTTAAATTGACAAGGGATTGGATTCTTATATATATACTATTCACATACTCCGTTGTACCCGTAGTAGTGGTATCCTTTTTTTACAAATAATGTACACTGGACCACAAGAAGAACATTAGGTCCAAATTGGACCCTGAATATCTCACCGAAAATTGAGCTACATATTATGTACCTCGTTCGTTCCATATTTTTTATTTTAAAATTTAGTTTTAGAAAAAGTGATGAATTGTAAGGAGTTAATAGGGAGGAAAAGATCAAAGTACAAAATGATGATCCAGTGATTACCGGGGTGGGTTAGTGTATTATATTGAATTTCAAATAAGAATTATGAATATATCCAGACAAAAAAATGTAGCGAACTGAGCGGAGGCCAATTCTGGGGCAATCTCGTGGTGGGCCAACTGCTCCAACACCACGCCTTCCATTTTTGTGCTGAGGATTTTGTAGAAAATAATGGACCACGCCATCGGCGACCATATGGTCGCGTGGTGGTAGAATGGCCTGAGCGAGGCAAAGCAGCCAGTGGCGAAAATTCACGGTCACTTTGACCTACACCGACGCTTCTGCTCTCTTCCGGATGATCGATTGCCGGTGATCTGGTCCTTTCATTCTTTCCAATTCTGGAAACGCGTTCATATAATATACCTACGGGACGTCTGGCCCTCTACTTCAGGCACTTGAGTTTCTTCGATTTCCCGATCGTTATGTCACATGCCGAAAATTATTATAAATCTCATTTACTCAGCTAAAAGTTGGTCATACCCCGCAGAAGTCCAGTAGGTCTGCCTCATGAATTTCTGCAGGTCCTGACCTTTAATTTCTCGAGAATTCTCGAGAAATACAATCTGATTTCTCATTTCCCGGGAAATGAAAAATATCGAGAAATCAGGAACACTTGTAAGTGCAAGGCATTGCTGTCGAATAGTACCTCTTTGTCCAATGAAATTATTAATCGGGCGATCCAGACCTGATTACACTTAACGTACCAAACTGTGCGATAAGTGCACGATGTAGAGCGAAGTTCCATCGGTCACGGTTTTCTCATCCATTGTATCTACATCACCCATCTGGCTCGGGTATTCCTAGTTTCTGTTTGAAAATCGGTCGAATCTATCGCTGGATCAGGACAAGGCAACCACTAGGTTATTCTCCTCCGGCACTAATATTTTCAGCAGAGGCGGCCGCGCCTTCCAGGCATATTTTTTCCTCGAGATAAGTCTGGCCCGTGTGCCATATGTCGACGATCTCGGAAAGTGTTTTCCGATTCCTAGCGCGCGCGCCACAGATGGCCAAGCGACCTTCCCGAGGATCTGGAAATCTTCGACGCACTCCGGACAGAATTTCCTGCAGCTGATCCTTCCAGGACGAAGCATTACAGTTCTGCTAAACCGAATTTATTTTTATCACAAATATAATCTTCAGATTCTTTTCCTCCAAGATCAGCAGAATTTCGTCTATGAGTGGGCCGTTATTGACGCAACATGTCGCTGTTTCGCGGGAGCGGCTGGTAAAATTCAATGGAATCCGTACATACATACATATTGCACGAGGCTATTCGGCCAGGAAACAAGTCCAGTGAACGACTGAACATTTATTATAAATCATAAAGACAATTATGTTAAGAATCGCTATGGGGGCTCATTAGTTCGCAAAATACCGTGTCGCGGCGTTTTTTAGTCATCCCGCGGCTGAAAAGGATCCCCAAGGCTATCTAGTCGTGACCGAAGGGGGGCCGACATAGAAACAATTTGGATACTGGCTCGGAGTCTGCTACCTTAATTAGTTTCACTGAAGATTACTAATTAACAATTTTTAAATCAAGATGCGGCGACCCTTAAACTGTAGTTTCAGGCCGTATTTAGAATTATTTAATTGGAATTGCCTACATTGCAACGAACTTTGATTTTCCGATTAACAATGAGCGTAACTTTACGAAACGGAAATAGCCTGAAAAGGTATACGACGGCGAGGCGTATCGTAAAAAAAACCGTCTCCCAGAATGCGTACAAGAAGAAAGCCGACGTAACGATTACGGAGGATGCCCTCCGACCTCCAACCCCAAGAAACGAGGCCGACTGTTCACACAATCGAGAGTGCACACGAGCCGGAAAGATTTTCTATCACCTCTTAAACCAATCCCCGAACCACGAAGTCCAAAAGAAAGAAACTGTTAAATCTATTACACGCTCGGAGCTCGATCCTGATCACGGTTTCGAGGAAAAGGGTCTACGATGAAAGGAAAAGGAAGAAAAGGGAATCCAAGCGGATAATAGAGGCGGTGGGGAAAAGGAAAGAGCGAGAGGCAGAGAAAGGGATGGAGAGCAATTCGTAGGCTCGGTGGGCCAGGTTGCAGGTAGGCAGTGGACCCTCGAATCGTTCAGAAAATGAGGTGGCATGCGATATACATGCGATGTACTCTGAAAGCGCTCGTAACCTTCGCCTGCGCTCACCAACCCGATTACGGTGTCATGTAGCCCTATAGTCCAGTAGAACGTTCAGCGAAATATGAATACATATTATATGAATAGAAATCGCGATTACGTCTTACCCATGACCATCCTTTCACTCGTACGGACTTGTACCTCTCCCCGATTTCGTCTGCAATTGCTAGCAACACAAAGTTTCGAAGAGACTCAAATTTGCGGGCATAAATGCTTGCACCCGTTTTGAAAGTTTGTGGTAAACGTGTAACGGTATTACAGATATTTTTCCATTAGCATTCTTCTTGTGTTTTGAAAGTTTTTCCAAGAGTTTTTCCCTTTATCACTCTATCTAGGCAGAGTTTGTTTGTTCGAAGTTCAAAGGCATGCATGCTAAAACGATTCGTTGGTGGGTCCGGGACTATTTGTTGAGCGAAACTTGCATCGGTTTCACTTTGCGTCCGGCGCATTATGAAGCTTGGCACGTTTTATAATAACAGATGCAAGGTCAGGCAAAAGCGGCCGCGGTAGAAACTATGAGCACGATGGGGAATAATAAAGCGGAAGGTAAAGTCTTCGTGGAAGCTTCTTATCTCGAAGACGTTCATCTTCCGTCGAAGTAGCAGCGAAACACAGAGATGCTTAATATGTCTAGACACGTTATCGGAATATTAATATACGTGCCCTCTTCGTTTCTGTTGGATCTCGAAACCCTCGAGCCACATCGGTGACAATCGTCCGTCGAAGGTGGAAACGTGGAAGAAGAAAAAACGGCGCGCTCCTTCGAATGTAAGAGGACACTTCCTGATGCACGCCGGTGATAATTCTTCCGGACGCGACGCGTCGCGTCGTTGCTTCGGGGTAGACATCTTCGTGCCCGAGAACGTCCTCGAATTTCAAACTTTGTCTCGCCACTTCTGTCCAGCTTGTCTGTTCTTATTTTGAGCCTGAACACGAACATGGATTCGGGCGCCGCTCCGTTAATTTGTAGGAAATTGTCTGGAACAGGGCGAGTGCAATGCATCTGTTTCTTCAAACTACGAGCGTCCTCGCGGTATCACGATGCTCTGTTCAAATATTTTAAGTCTTTTTGATTTATGGAAGATCCCGAGGAAAAGATCCCACCGGCCTACGTTCCGTTTTCGTTACGAAAAAGCAAAGTTCAGTTGTGGAAATCTTTAGCTTGATATCTTCGACTGTCCAAACAATTAGGTTGGAATTCAAAGAACCGTGAAACAATTTTTCACCAACGATGAAACCGATGCTCTTCGCCCCGTATATGGGACACACAAATGTATACGTATACCTAGCAGGCGATGGGCGCTGCAAATCCAGGCATCTGCGTAAAGGAATTCATCGGTTTCGTAAGGAGCTTTTTAAACGCTCCAGACACGCGTGATCCCTTCCTTTGAATGTTGATTTTTTAACTTAACGTGACCGTGTCTTCATAGCTACCTTGCTGCTCTATGTCCTTAGGTGGAATTCAATTCAGCTGCACGTGTGTCAATATCTTATGTGTGCCGTACTACGAGACTACGAGAGTACGAGACTACGAGCGAGAACCGAACTACGTATATCCTATATCTACATATATCTACTATATTCTTTCGCATACAAATATTTAGCTCAGAGTCCAAACTTGAAAAAGTATAATGTTGCCTCTGAAAAAATAAAAGCTCCTGTGCAGGAGAGCAATGGTTAGTTGTCTTTCGCCAGTCTAATTAAAAAACCTGTCGGTGTGAACTCTTCAAACCCAAACTGAAAAAGCAGGTTAAAGCCCATAATCCCAAGATGATTACGCACAGTGGCGATAATTACGCGTCACAGAAGGTTTTTTGGAGCAACACACTTTTTTCTAAATGATCTCCCGAGAGCTTCGTGTCGAAGAGTTTCTTCTTCCTGCCGAAAGTGTTCGAGTGCCCTTCAGTTTCGTTTCGTAAGAGCGTGCAGGCTGCAAGTCATTTAGTCGAGCACTCACTGTGATCCGTCAGAAGGCCTACGATGCGATAATGTGCAGTGATGGCTAAATCGAGGGGCACAACGACATATGGTTGCTCTCATAGTTTCCTCGACAGCTCCTGATTCTATCGGTCTGGTGACTTCGATACCTGTATACATATACCGTATGGATAAGCACCGCGTATTGAGTAAATTTATATCTGATAGTGTTCCACAATTTTATTAAGTCCTACAGCAAGCCTCTTTGCTCTTAACAATATTCAACGTATAATTTAAACAGTTCTTGCACCATTTGCTAATCAGACCCAAACCTAAACCAATTCAATTTCTACGCCAGCGATCCTAGTTAATATCACCCCTCCAGTCTTTGTCGCATCTTTAAACCGGAAGGAAATAATGTATCCTGCTCTAAAAGGATTTCTTAAAGCAGTACCATTCAAGTAGTACCTTATGGAAATACATATATCCACGGCACAGAATTTAAAGAAGCGTATATGGTGCCTGGGTAAAAGTATATACGAGTCTTCACGTGGATAAAAATGATAGGCTTGAATTTCGAAAGGTCGCCGAAAGCGGAGAAGGAAATCTCACGCGGTCAACTCTGATGGCTGCTTGTTGGTCTCGTTGTTATTCGCCGGGTTCTCCTGTTCCGTGCTCTTGTCTTTGGTCCGATCTGTCGCCTCGACCGTCGCCGTTTCTTCCTCCCTTTCCAGGTCGACGTAATAAACGTACCTTGCCGCGTAGCAGAGCAACAGCATTTCGATTAGCATCAGGGTATTGTAGGTAACTGAAATCGGGCAGAAGAAAGTAACAGTGCCCGTTAGTTTATCTGGACGTACGTATGGAAATGTTATGGGAATCCCGTGTTCTTTAATCGCGCTTCACGTGTTCTCGGACCAGTTGCTACATTGTTTGTCGTGGAGATCGTTTGAATTCATATTTTGAATTACATATTCTTAGAACTGAGACGTAGGCCGTAGGAACTTTTCAAATTAAACACAGAATTCTACGCTGAATATTGAACTAAAAACTTATCTTTCATTATTCGGTAAAAAGTTTTTGAAAAGGGCACGATGGTCTTTTTGTGGGTCATGAATCCCGAACAAGGTTTACCATTTGCATAGATTTGCGGCGTAATTGGTGGATTGCATGGAAAGAGGCCTGTTTGCGGAAGACTCTTCACAATCAACGCCTGCAGCTTCGAAAATAGCAGCACCATCTGGGACACCGTGGCCTTGCGATGAAGTTTTGCCTCTGTGAAATAGACGGCAGGTCAAAAGCTTCTATATACATACATATATCCATTAACGCTATGGGGGTAGGGGACAATGGGGCTTTCCAGGCTCTTGAAAATTGCTTCCGGTCGCTCGTTACTTGTGTGGTCCCTTGCGGGATAATTGCTAACTTTGGTAGAACCGACGAAGAAGACACAGCTTGTCCAACCTAATTTGTTAAGTGGTGGCATCCTTTTATGGGATTTAGAGAAACCGTAGTTCATGTATACATATGTATATTCTTTTTTGATCATGCGTTTGAATAATCTCATTATTTTTACCTGGAGCAATTTCTTGTAGACTCTTCACAGTAATAGTCAGTCCGTATATTCCCACAAGAATGCTAGCTACCGTAAACGGTTGAAAAAAGATACTATACTGTGTTGCAAGGTTCGGCTCCTCGATTGACATGAAGAGAAATATGCAATACGTTAATCCCTGGAACCGATAAAAATAATCTTAACGATACTTACTCGTAGATTGTGTGTACATATGTATATACATGTGCACGCTTGGCATTTGCTAAGAAAGAAGCTTTGAGAAGCAAGTCCTTCTGAATACTGAGAATCCAACAGTTAATGAGCACAAAAACGTTCCTTTTACGTAGAAAGAGCAGTTGTACAAAAAGTGCAGGCAGAAAAATACGAAATAACCTGGATAATAGGAAGTTGTAGAACCACCAACCGGAGCCAGGACAAATTGGCGTCGGTCATTTCAAGTTTTGGAAAGGGCAGACAGGGCCAGCAGCAACAAGGGCCGACTCTCAGTATTAATGGCGGTGACTTGGTGACCTTTTTGCGTCCTATGTAGACCAGCAAAAGGTACAGTCGATAGAGAGATATTGACAGGAATATTTGTGTGACAGCCTCCGAAAGCAACTGAGTCCTGGAAATGATCGGTCGATTATCAGTACTACCGAAATGTAAATCAGTTCGGGTATAATTTTAAATATCATTTGTATGCATGAATGTAAAAAATATTCTTGTATGCACTGAAGTACGTTATATAGGTATTTCCAAAATGAAAATTCTGGTCTTTCCTAACATAGTGATAAATGCGTCTGAGACATGCTGAAAATATCAATCGACATTAAGTGCAATGGAATTTCTGTGTAGTTGTCTAAGTAAGCCTCGCCTGGGTTATCGAAGGGACGCATCAAATTTTCGACATCGACGACGCAGGTGTGACAAAGCCTGCGGACCGAGATTATCTTGGAAAATCAAGATCATTAGTTGCGCAGGCTGAGGGCTGCTCGTCTACTTCGCTCTTGTTAAGAATTGCCTCGAAAGGACTGTCCCTTTGTTTTTATCCTCGTGCGACATTCGATCACGGCTCCGCCCTTTCTTTGCATCCCTTAAGTGGATTTCCTGGTTTATTTCACAGTCGACCCCAGGAAAAAAACTTGTCGTATTTCATTCTCGGAGGAAGGTCAACATGTATTCCTTCTCTTTCAATAATTTTTGATACTTTGACGCAGTATCTTACGGCGAAAGAAAGCGATATTGCTAAAAGAACTGGTTCACCTTGGTATTCCCAATGCTGTAAGACTGCATACACTGGCAACTGGATATACCCAAAGGATCATGATGCAGTTAGTTTTATAGAATCTCGTCTCCTTTTGGTAAAAAATATTGTGGCAAGCATCTACGGCGAAGTAAAGCGTCAGAGTGGAGAGTATTGCTCCGGAACTCAATAAGCCGATACCAAACATTTCCAAACCTAAAAAATTAAAAAGTATTTTTAGCTCGTGCGATTATCCACGAGACAAAAAAAGACAACAAGTAAATAATAAATTTACTAGGCATCCGCAGAATTGTCTACGATATCTGGAAACGTTGCATCAACAATGTTTTATCACTACTGGTTATTTGCAATACGATATTGATTAGCACAACACATGTTACATCAATAGAGTGTCTTTTACGAAAGCTGTGATAGCTGTTAATGTTAATTGAGTTAAAAAGCAACGGTGAATTTCATGAAATCCTATTGCACTCAATTATTGTATTTATTGCTACGTAAAAATGTTTTTATTTTTGTATCCTTTTGGTAAGGAATAAAATGATATTGCGGCGAAGGACAAGACGAATCAATATCTTACACTTATGATTGAATACCGGATTGTTCATGTATGCTTTTTCGTTGACCTGCTGTCTTGCGTCATAAAGATTGAGAAACGTCCTGTTAAAAAACAACCGCGCGTAACTCACGGTGTAACACACCGCCAACACGTATTAGAAATCTCGGAATGCATAATTTTCTTTGCCGGATTGGAAATTACTTGTGCCATTCTGAGTGCTCAATTTCTAAGTTCCAAACCGAGATTTCTACGTACTTTACACTTTCAGATTTATATTTTGTGTAAATAAAAGCACATTGCTGGTGTCGTCTATCATTTCAGAAACAGTGTGCGCTGGCTAGTTAAGTATATTCATTTATTCGGTCTCTGCGTCCTATTTTCATACTAGGCGAAAATTTCAATCCCGCATTCATGTCCATCATTAATGTAATCCATACGGAACCAGTTTCGATTAATCGCCCATAAAAGACACATAGAAATCCTTGCTTAAAGCAAAAATATCTTTCACCATGTAATTTCAACAAAGTATATTTTTCTAAATTTATTATGTTCCTCCAACTTCTACGCCACTTTAGTTACTTTTTGCATAGAACTACATACATTAATCATTTTTGGAATATATTTGCATCGATTTGACCACACACTACTTATAATTTGTAATTATTTGCCATAATTTTTTTCGAGAAAATTTCACGCATTTCGTCTATACACATTAAACGGAACGCGTGTAACAATCTCCAGGTGAAACTTTCACCGATGCGTTCAACTCTGCGCATGCTTCGCAGATCGTGGCACGAGAAAGGTGCGTCGTCGGTTCTGACTTTCTGTCATAGCTAATGTGTAACAAAATGTTGCACGCTATTCTTAATAATAAAATTAGATGTGCCGAACGATTTACTACCGAAGAAATGATTAAAATCCTCAAGCGGGTTTCTAACCAATTTTAGGGACCCTTTTACAGTTACTCATTAATGGGGAACTTGGCAAGATCGACAGCATTGAATTAAGATTAGAAGTAACAGTAGTTAAACAAACAGTTAATCAATACACGAGGAACACTGGTCGGACAAAAGAGCAAGTGGTCAATTAATGAAAATTCGATATCGAGAAAAGAAAAACTTACTTCCCAGGTGTTCCATCGCGGAGGGCACATAGTTATAGTTGCAGCTGAGGTTCTGGAAAGTTTTCTCCAGATTTTCAAATTCGATCTCCATCCTGCAAACGTAGAAACAGCTTGAAAGCCAGTTTCAAAACCCGCCTTCGTTTCTTCTGTTCGATCAGGTTCTGCCAGCAAGGTATATCAGCGGGAGGAACGAACTGGCGGTCTTGGCGCTTTAAAAACAAGAGAGTCGAAGCTACCTTAGCCGGTGAACAGTGAGAGTCAGTCCCCACTTTTGCCGCTGTAAGATCATATTGATGCAATGAATCGTCATGCCGTGATCATGCCGCATCACAGAGATACAAGAATAGACTAATCATGAAATGGTACATATACATATAAATCAAACCCGCAGCAACCGCGTTACAAAAACATCATTAACAACGAAAACGCTACCAAATACGACTCTATATAAATCAGTGCTGCCTAGCGAAAGTTTTTCTATGGATCGTAGACGAGATAATTAAATTTGACGAGGGGTATTAGAAACAGTTGCCATGATTTCGACTTCCAAACAAGCTAGAACAATTATCGAGGGTTTCAATTAAAGCCACAAGTATAAGCATAAATCACGAATGGGTTTTAACAATAATGAATACGCGGCCGATTTAACATAAACAAATTATCCATTTAAATAATTATAACGGGAACCTAGACATAGTTACAGCAACGGGGTATTTTTAATCGTGTAGCTTAGTCGTTTCCCTTTAATTGTACAACCCATTTATTAAAAAAACAACCAACACGAGAAGAGATAACAAATGTTAAAAATTTTATCGGTACTGTTACACTAATGTCGGTGAACAGACCCCCATTGCTGGATTACAACGTTAATTTAAGCAATTACGTTTTTCTCGGCTTCTAGTGCGTAATTTTTTAACCGGGCTTGCCTTAAATCAAAGCTACGGACCATAGCTAACTCCTCCAACAGTTGCAACAATATGGCATTTGTGGTTCAAAAGTTATTAACAATTGAAAAATCGGCAAAAATGCACTCCGGGTCACCGCAGTTATCTCGGCTTCTGGAGGCGCTAGATTAATGATCGGGTGCTTAAAATAAAGCTCAAGGATGCCGCTACCCGGACAGAAAGCATTTACAGGTGCTGCGAGCGCCGTTTATTTTTTATATACATTTTAACATTTCGTTGAAGAATTCCTCCGAAACTATACACGAGGGCCGATCTAATGGAGAACGAGATTGTTTCTTGAACCAAGAGCTTCAATTTGAGATGTCGTTGATTAAAATGGGCCCAGTAGAACGCGACATAATTGAATTTGTTTAAAGAAATTATAAAACAAATGCGATTACTGCCTCTTCCTGGGTAGATACAGAAATGCCCAGAGGATATAAAGTAAAGATAACGATACAATCTACAATCTCCAATAGGTGTGAACCCTGTTCCATGTGCAGGTCCTTTGTTATTAACAATTAAACAATTTAAATTGTTATTACGACCAGCTGGATTAATTCACAGCAACGGGGTATTTTGGATCGTGTAGCCCATTCGTTTCCCTTTCATTTGAGACGTCGTCGTTTAAAATCGGCCCACTAGAACGCGAGATAATTGAATTTGTTTAAAGAAATTATAAACAAAAGCGATTACCGCCTCTACCTGGGTAGATACAGAAATGCCCAGAGGACATAAAGTAAAGATAGCGATAGAATCTACAATCTCCAATAGGTGTGAACATTATTGCATTTGCAGTTCGTTTGTTATAAACAATTAAACAATTGAAATTGTTATTACGGCCAGCTGAATTAATTCACAGCAACGGGGTATTTTTTATCGTGTAAATTATTCGATTCCCTTTCATTTGACCACCCATTTATTTAAAAACAACCTCCAGGAGCCCAGATAAGAATTTTTAAATATTATGTCGGTAACGATATGTCGATAACGGGACGTGTGGCGCCATCTCGCGTTTGCGGCCTTTTTCGCAGTTTTCCGCACCGCCAAAACCGAAATCCTGGATTACATCGTTAATTTAAACAATTGCATTTTTCTCAGCTTCTAGTGCTTTGTTTTAAACCGGGCTTGTCTTAAATTAAAGCTACGGACCACAGCTATCACCCCCAACAGTTGCAACAATATGGCATGTGTGGTTCAAAAGTTATTAACAATTGAAAAATCGGCAAAATACCAGTCCGGGTCACTGCAATTATCTCAGCTTCTGGAAGGGCTAGAGTAATGATCGAGTGCTCAAAATGTAGGTAAAGGATGCTGCTACACGGTAATAAACGATTTACAAATGTTGTTTGCTTTGGTTAGTTTTTATAAACAAATAAATAATTAGTTTGAAAATTACACCGAAACTATACACGAGGGCCTGTCTAACAGCAAATAAGACTGTTCCTTAAACCGATACCTTTAATTTGAGATGTCGTTGATCAAAATCGGCCCGGCAGAAGCCGAGATAATTGAATTTGTTTAACGAAATTATAAACAAATGCGAATACTGCCACTTCCAGGCTAGATACATCAATGACCAGAGGACATAAAGTAAAGATAGCGATAGGATCTACAATCTACAATAGGTGTGAACCTTATTCCATGTGCACTTCGTTTGTTATAAACACTTAAACAATTGAAATTGTTATTACGGCCAGCTAGATTAATTCACAGCAACGGGGTATTTTTTATCGTGTAAATTATTCGATTCCCTTTCATTTGACCACCCATTTATTTAAAAACAACCTCCAGGAGCCCAGATAAGAATTTTTAAATATTATGTCGGTAACGATATGTCGATAACGGGACGTGTGGCGCCATCTCGCGTTTGCGGCCTTTTTCGCAGTTTTCCGCACCGCCAAAACCGAAATCCTGGATTACATCGTTAATTTAAACAATTGCATTTGTCTCAGCTTCTAGTGCTTTGTTTTAAACCGGGCTTGTCTTAAATTAAAGCTACGGACCATAGCTATCACCTCCAACAGTTGCAACAATATGGCATTTGTGGTTCAAAAGTTATTAACAATTGAAAAATCGGCAAAATACCAGTCCGGGTCACTGCAATTATCTCAGCTTCTGGAAGGGCTAGAGTAATGATCGAGTGCTCAAAATGTAGGTAAAGGATGCTGCTACACGGTAATAAACGATTTACAAATGTTGCATGCTTTGGTTAGTTTTTATAAACAAATAAATAATTAAATTGAAAATTACACCGAAACTATACACGAGGGCCTGTCTAACAGCGAATCAGACTGTTCCTTAAACCGATACCTTCACTTTGAGAGGTCGTTGATCAAAATCGGCCCGGCAGAAGCCGAGATAATTGAATTTGTTTAACGAAATTAGAAACAAATGCGAATACTGCCACTTCCAGGCTAGAAACATCAATGACCAGAGGACATAAAGTAAAGATAGCGATAGGATCTACAATCTACAATAGGTGTGAACCTTATTCCATGTGCAGTTCGTTTGTTATAAACAATTAAACAATTGAAATTGTTATTACGGCCAGCTGAATTAATTCACAGCAACGGGGTATTTTTTATCGAGTAGATTATTCGATTCCCTTTCATTTGAGATGTCGTTGATCAAAATCGGCCCGGCAGAAGCCGAGATAATTGAATTTGTTTAACGAAATTATAAACAAATGCGAATACTGCCACTTCCAGGCTAGATACATCAATGACCAGAGGACATAAAGTAAAGATAGCGATAGGATCTACAATCTACAATAGGTGTGAACCCTGTTCCATGTGCAGGTCCTTTGTTATTAACAATTAAACAATTGAAATTGTTATTACGGCCAGCTGAATTAATTCACAGCAACGGGGCATTTTTTATCGTGTAAATTATTCGATTCCCTTTTATTTGACTACCCATTTATTTAAAAACAACCTCCAGGAGCTCAGATAAGAATTTTTAAATATTATGTCGGTAACGATATGTCGATAACGGGACATGTGGCGCCATCTCGCGTTTGCGGCCTTTTTCGCAGTTTTCCGCACCGCCAAAACCGAAATCCTGGATTACATCGTTAATTTAAACAATTGCATTTTTCTCAGCTTCTAGTGCTTTGTTTTAAACCGGGCTTGTCTTAAATTAAAGCTACGGACCATAGCTATCTCCTCCAACAGTTGCAACCATATGGCATGTGTGGTTCAAAAGTTATTAACAATTGAAAAATCGGCAAAATACCAGTCCGGGACACTGCAATTATCTCAGCTTCTGGAAGGGCTAGAGTAATGATCGAGTGCTCAAAATGTAGGTAAAGGATGCTGCTACACGGCAATAAACGATTTACAAATGTTGCATGCTTTGGTTAATTTTTATAAACAAATAAATAATTAAATTGAAAATTACACCGAAACTATACACGAGGGCCTGTCTAACAGCGAATCAGACTGTTCCTTAAACCGATACCTTCACTTTGAAAGGTCGTTGATCAAAATCGGCCCGGCAGAAGCCGAGATAATTGAATTTGTTTAACGAAATTATAAACAAATGCGAATACTGCCACTTCCAGGCTAGATACATCAATGACCAGAGGACATAAAGTAAAGATAGCGATAGGATCTACAATCTACAATAGGTGTGAACCCTGTTCCATGTGCAGGTCCTTTGTTATTAACAATTAAACAATTTAAATTGTTATTACGACCAGCTGGATTAATTCACAGCAACGGGGTATTTTGGATCGTGTAGCCCATTCGTTTCCCTTTCATTTGAGACGTCGTCGTTTAAAATCGGCCCACTAGAACGCGAGATAATTGAATTTGTTTAAAGAAATTATAAACAAATGCGATTACCGCTTCTTCCTGGGTAGATACAGAAATGCTCAGAGGACATAAAGTAAAGATAGCGATAGAATCTACAATCTCCAATAGGTGTGAACATTATTGCATTTGCAGTTCGTATGTTATAAACAATTAAACAATTGAAATTGTTATTACGGCCAGCTGAATTAATTCACAGCAACGGGGTATTTTTTATCGAGTAGATTATTCGATTCCCTTTCATTTGAGATGTCGTTGATCAAAATCGGCCCGGCAGAAGCCGAGATAATTGAATTTGTTTAACGAAATTATAAACAAATGCGAATACTGCCACTTCCAGGCTAGATACATCAATGACCAGAGGACATAAAGTAAAGATAGCGATAGGATCTACAATCTACAATAGGTGTGAACCCTGTTCCATGTGCAGGTCCTTTGTTATTAACAATTAAACAATTGAAATTGTTATTACGGCCAGCTGAATTAATTCACAGCAACGGGGCATTTTTTATCGTGTAAATTATTCGATTCCCTTTTATTTGACCACCCATTTATTTAAAAACAACCTCCAGGAGCTCAGATAAGAATTTTTAAATATTATGTCGGTAACGATATGTCGATAACGGGACATGTGGCGCCATCTCGCGTTTGCGGCCTTTTTCGCAGTTTTCCGCACCGCCAAAACCGAAATCCTGGATTACATCGTTAATTTAAACAATTGCATTTTTCTCAGCTTCTAGTGCTTTGTTTTAAACCGGGCTTGTCTTAAATTAAAGCTACGGACCATAGCTATCTCCTCCAACAGTTGCAACAATATGGCATGTGTGGTTCAAAAGTTATTAACAATTGAAAAATCGGCAAAATACCAGTCCGGGTCACTGCAATTATCTCAGCTTCTGGAAGGGCTAGAGTAATGATCGAGTGCTCAAAATGTAGGTAAAGGATGCTGCTACACGGTAATAAACGATTTACAAATGTTGCATGCTTTGGTTAGTTTTTATAAACAAATAAATAATTAGTTTGAAAATTACACCGAAACTATACACGAGGGCCTGTCTAACAGCGAATAAGACTGTTCCTTAAACCGATACCTTCAATTTGAGAGGTCGTTGATCAAAATCGGCCGGGCAGAAGCCGAGACAATTGAATTTGTTTAACGAAATTATAAACAAATGCGAATACTGCCACTTCCAGGCTAGATACATCAATGACCAGAGGACATAAAGTAAAGATAGCGATAGGATCTACAATCTCCAATAGCATTTGTGGTTCAAAAGTTATTAACAATTGAAAAATCGGCAAAAATGCACAAATGCACAAATTCAATTACCTCGCGTTCTACTGGGCCCATTTGAATCAACGACATCTCAAATTGAAGCTTTTGGTTCAAGAAACAATCTCATTCACCATTAGATCGGCCCTCGTGTATAGTTTCGGAGGAATTCTTCACCGAAATGTTAAAATGTTTATAAAAAATAAACGGCGCTCGCAGCACCTGTAAATGCTTTCTGTCCGGGTAGCGGCACCCTTGAGCTTTATTTTAAGCACCCGATCATTAATCTAGCGCCTCCAGAAGCCGAGATAACTGCGGTGACCCGGACTGGTATTTTGCCGATTTTTCAATTGTTAATAACTTTTGAACCACACATGCCATATTGTTGCAACTGTTGGAGGAGATAGCTATGGTCCGTAGCTTTAATTTAAGACAAGCCCGGTTTAAAACAAAGCACTAGAAGCTGAGAAAAATGCAATTGTTTAAATTAACGATGTAATCCAGGATTTCGGTTTTGGCGGTGCGGAAAACTGCGAAAAAGGCCGCAAACGCGAGATGGCGCCACATGTCCCGTTATCGACATATCGTTACCGACATAATATTTAAAAATTCTTATCTGGGCTCCTGGAGGTTGTTTTTAAATAAATGGGTGGTCAAATGAAAGGGAATCGAATAATTTACACGATAAAAAATACCCCGTTGCTGTGAATTAATCTAGCTGGCCGTAATAACAATTTCAATTGTTTAAGTGTTTATAACAAACGAAGTGCACATGGAATAAGGTTCACACCTATTGTAGATTGTAGATCCTATCGCTATCTTTACTTTATGTCCTCTGGTCATTGATGTATCTAGCCTGGAAGTGGCAGTATTCGCATTTGTTTATAATTTCGTTAAACAAATTCAATTATCTCGGCTTCTGCCGGGCCGATTTTGATCAACGACATCTCAAATTAAAGGTATCGGTTTAAGGAACAGTCTTATTTGCTGTTAGACAGGCCCTCGTGTATAGTTTCGGTGTAATTTTCAAACTAATTATTTATTTGTTTATAAAAACTAACCAAAGCAAGCAACATTTGTAAATCGTTTATTACCGTGTAGCAGCATCCTTTACCTACATTTTGAGCACTCGATCATTACTCTAGCCCTTCCAGAAGCTGAGATAATTGCAGTGACCCGGACTGGTATTTTGCCGATTTTTCAATTGTTAATAACTTTTGAACCACAAATGCCATATTGTTGCAACTGTTGGAGGTGATAGCTGTGGTCCGTAGCTTTAATTTAAGACAAGCCCGGTTTAAAACAAAGCACTAGAAGCTGAGAAAAATGCAATTGTTTAAATTAACGATGTAATCCAGGATTTCGGTTTTGGCGGTGCGGAAAACTGCGAAAAAGGCCGCAAACGCGAGATGGCGCCACATGTCCTGTTATCGACATATCGTTAGCGACATAATATTTAAAAATTCTTATCTGGGCTCCTGCAGGTTGTTTTTAAATAAATGGGTGGTCAAATGAAAGGGAATCGAATAATTTACACGATAAAAAATACCCCGTTGCTGGGAATTAATCTAGCTGGCCGTAATAACAATTTCAATTGTTTAATTGTTTATAACAAACGAACTGCACATGGAATAAGGTTCACACCTATTGTAGATTGTAGATCCTATCGCTATCTTTACTTTATGTCCTCTGGTCATTGATGTATATAGCCTGGAAGTGGCAGTATTCGCATTTGTTTATAATTTCTTTAAACAAATTCAATTATCTCGGGTTCTACTGGGCCCATTTGAATCAACGATATCTCAAATTAAAGGTATCGGTTTAAGGAACAGTCTTATTTGCTGTTAGACAGGCCCTCGTGTATAGTTTCGGTGTAATTTTCAAACTGATTATTTATTTGTTTATAAAAACTAACCAAAGCAAGCAACATTTGTAAATCGTTTATTACCGTGTAGCAGCATCCTTTACCTACATTTTGAGCACTCGATCATTACTCTAGCCCTTCCAGAAGCTGAGATAATTGCAGTGACCCGGACTGGTATTTTGCCGATTTTTCAATTGTTAATAACTTTTGAACCACACATGCCATATTGTTGCAACTGTTGGAGGAGATAGCTATGGTCCGTAGCTTTAATTTAAGACAAGCCCGGTTTAAAACAAAGCACTAGAAGCTGAGAAAAATGCAATTGTTTAAATTAACGATGTAATCCAGGATTTCGGTTTTGGCGGTGCGGAAAACTGCGAAAAAGGCCGCAAACGCGAGATGGCGCCACATGTCCCGTTATCGACATATCGTTACCGACATAATATTTAAAAATTCTTATCTGGGCTCCTGGAGGTTGTTTTTAAATAAATGGGTGGTCAAATGAAAGGGAATCGAATAATTTACACGATAAAAAATACCCCGTTGCTGTGACTCAATTCAGCTGGCCGTAATAACAATTTCAATTGTTTAATTGTTTATAACAAACGAACTGCACATGGAATAAGGTTCACACCTATTGTAGATTGTAGATCCTATCGCTATCTTTACTTTATGTCCTCTGGTCATTGATGTATCTAGCCTGGAAGTGGCAGTATTCGCATTTGTTTATAATTTCGTTAAACAAATTCAATTATCTCGGCTTCTGCCGGGCCGATTTTGATCAACGACCTTTCAAAGTGAAGGTATCGGTTTAAGGAACAGTCTGATTCGCTGTTAGACAGGCCCTCGTGTATAGTTTCGGTGTAATTTTCAATTTAATTATTTATTTGTTTATAAAAATTAACCAAAGCATGCAACATTTGTAAATCGTTTATTGCCGTGTAGCAGCATCCTTTACCTACATTTTGAGCACTCGATCATTACTCTAGCCCTTCCAGAAGCTGAGATAATTGCAGTGTCCCGGACTGGTATTTTGCCGATTTTTCAATTGTTAATAACTTTTGAACCACACATGCCATATGGTTGCAACTGTTGGAGGAGATAGCTATGGTCCGTAGCTTTAATTTAAGACAAGCCCGGTTTAAAACAAAGCACTAGAAGCTGAGAAAAATGCAATTGTTTAAATTAACGATGTAATCCAGGATTTCGGTTTTGGCGGTGCGGAAAACTGCGAAAAAGGCCGCAAACGCGAGATGGCGCCACATGTCCCGTTATCGACATATCGTTACCGACATAATATTTAAAAATTCTTATCTGGGCTCCTGGAGGTTGTTTTTAAATAAATGGGTGGTCAAATGAAAGGGAATCGAATAATTTACACGATAAAAAATACCCCGTTGCTGTGAATCAATTCAGCTGGCCGTAATAACAATTTCAATTGTTTAATTGTTTATAACAAACGAACTGCACATGGAATAAGGTTCACACCTATTGTAGATTGTAGATCCTATCGCTATCTTTACTTTATGTCCTCTGGTCATTGATGTATCTAGCCTGGAAGTGGCAGTATTCGCATTTGTTTATAATTTCGTTAAACAAATTCAATTATCTCGGCTTCTGCCGGGCCGATTTTGATCAACGACATCTCAAATTAAAGGTATCGGTTTAAGGAACAGTCTTATTTGCTGTTAGACAGGCCCTCGTGTATAGTTTCGGTGTAATTTTCAAACTAATTATTTATTTGTTTATAAAAACTGACCAAAGCAAACAACATTTGTAAATCGTTTATTATCGTGTAGCAGCATCCTTTACCTACATTTTGAGCGCTCGATCATTACTCTAGCCCTTCCAGAAGCTGAGATAATTGCAGTGACCCGGACTGGTATTTTGCCGATTTTTCAATTGTTAATAACTTTTGAACCACACATGCCATATTGTTGCAACTGTTGGAGGTGATAGCTGTTGTCCGTAGCTTTAATTTAAGACAAGCCCGGTTTAAAACAAAGCACTAGAAGCTGAGAAAAATGCAATTGTTTAAATTAACGATGTAATCCAGGATTTCGGTTTTGGCGGTGCGGAAAACTGCGAAAAAGGCCGCAAACGCGAGATGGCGCCACATGTCCTGTTATCGACATATCGTTAGCGACATAATATTTAAAAATTCTTATCTGGGCTCCTGCAGGTTGTTTTTAAATAAATGGGTGGTCAAATGAAAGGGAATCGAATAATTTACACGATAAAAAATACCCCGTTGCTGGGAATTAATCTAGCTGGCCGTAATAACAATTTCAATTGTTTAATTGTTTATAACAAACGAACTGCACATGGAATAAGGTTCACACCTATTGTAGATTGTAGATCCTATCGCTATCTTTACTTTATGTCCTCTGGTCATTGATGTATCTAGCCTGGAAGTGGCAGTATTCGCATTTGTTTATAATTTCGTTAAACAAATTCAATTATCTCGGCTTCTACTGGGCCCATTTGAATCAACGACATCTCAAATTAAAGGTATCGGTTTAAGGAACAGTCTTATTTGCTGTTAGACAGGCCCTCGTGTATAGTTTCGGTGTAATTTTCAAACTAATTATTTATTTGTTTATAAAAACTAACCAAAGCAAGCAACATTTGTAAATCGTTTATTACCGTGTAGCAGCATCCTTTACCTACATTTTGAGCACTCGATCATTACTCTAGCCCTTCCAGAAGCTGAGATAATTGCAGTGACCCGGACTGGTATTTTGCCGATTTTTCAATTGTTAATAACTTTTGAACCACACATGCCATATTGTTGCAACTGTTGGAGGAGATAGCTATGGTCCGTAGCTTTAATTTAAGACAAGCCCGGTTTAAAACAAAGCACTAGAAGCTGAGAAAAATGCAATTGTTTAAATTAACGATGTAATCCAGGATTTCGGTTTTGGCGGTGCGGAAAACTGCGAAAAAGGCCGCAAACGCGAGATGGCGCCACATGTCCCGTTATCGACATATCGTTACCGACATAATATTTAAAAATTCTTATCTGGGCTCCTGGAGGTTGTTTTTAAATAAATGGGTGGTCAAATGAAAGGGAATCGAATAATTTACACGATAAAAAATACCCCGTTGCTGTGACTCAATTCAGCTGGCCGTAATAACAATTTCAATTGTTTAATTGTTTATAACAAACGAACTGCACATGGAATAAGGTTCACACCTATTGTAGATTGTAGATCCTATCGCTATCTTTACTTTATGTCCTCTGGTCATTGATGTATCTAGCCTGGAAGTGGCAGTATTCGCATTTGTTTTTAATTTCGTTAAACAAATTCAATTATCTCGGCTTCTGCCGGGCCGATTTTGATCAACGACCTTTCAAAGTGAAGGTATCGGTTTAAGGAACAGTCTGATTCGCTGTTAGACAGGCCCTCGTGTATAGTTTCGGTGTAATTTTCAATTTAATTATTTATTTGTTTATAAAAATTAACCAAAGCATGCAACATTTGTAAATCGTTTATTGCCGTGTAGCAGCATCCTTTACCTACATTTTGAGCACTCGATCATTACTCTAGCCCTTCCAGAAGCTGAGATAATTGCAGTGTCCCGGACTGGTATTTTGCCGATTTTTCAATTGTTAATAACTTTTGAACCACACATGCCATATGGTTGCAACTGTTGGAGGAGATAGCTATGGTCCGTAGCTTTAATTTAAGACAAGCCCGGTTTAAAACAAAGCACTAGAAGCTGAGAAAAATGCAATTGTTTAAATTAACGATGTAATCCAGGATTTCGGTTTTGGCGGTGCGGAAAACTGCGAAAAAGGCCGCAAACGCGAGATGGCGCCACATGTCCCGTTATCGACATATCGTTACCGACATAATATTTAAAAATTCTTATCTGGGCTCCTGGAGGTTGTTTTTAAATAAATGGGTGGTCAAATGAAAGGGAATCGAATAATTTACACGATAAAAAATACCCCGTTGCTGTGAATCAATTCAGCTGGCCGTAATAACAATTTCAATTGTTTAATTGTTTATAACAAACGAACTGCACATGGAATAAGGTTCACACCTATTGTAGATTGTAGATCCTATCGCTATCTTTACTTTATGTCCTCTGGTCATTGATGTATCTAGCCTGGAAGTGGCAGTATTCGCATTTGTTTATAATTTCGTTAAACAAATTCAATTATCTCGGCTTCTGCCGGGCCGATTTTGATCAACGACATCTCAAATTAAAGGTATCGGTTTAAGGAACAGTCTTATTTGCTGTTAGACAGGCCCTCGTGTATAGTTTCGGTGTAATTTTCAAACTAATTATTTATTTGTTTATAAAAACTAACCAAAGCAAACAACATTTGTAAATCGTTTATTACCGTGTAGCAGCATCCTTTACCTACATTTTGAGCACTCGATCATTACTCTAGCCCTTCCAGAAGCTGAGATAATTGCAGTGACCCGGACTGGTATTTTGCCGATTTTTCAATTGTTAATAACTTTTGAACCACACATGCCATATTGTTGCAACTGTTGGGGGTGATAGCTGTGGTCCGTAGCTTTAATTTAAGACAAGCCCGGTTTAAAACAAAGCACTAGAAGCTGAGAAAAATGCAATTGTTTAAATTAACGATGTAATCCAGGATTTCGGTTTTGGCGGTGCGGAAAACTGCGAAAAAGGCCGCAAACGCGAGATGGCGCCACATGTCCCGTTATCGACATATCGTTACCGACATAATATTTAAAAATTCTTATCTGGGCTCCTGGAGGTTGTTTTTAAATAAATGGGTGGTCAAATGAAAGGGAAACGAATCAGCTACACGTTAAAAAATACCTCGTTGCTGTGGATATATCCAGTTGGCCGTAATAACGATTTAAATTGTTTAATTGTTAATAACAAAGGAATTGCAAATGCAATAATGTTGTCACCTATTGGAGATTGTAGATTCTATCGCTATCTTTACTTTATGTCCTCTGGGCATTTCTGTATCTACCCAGCAAGAGGCGGTAATCGAATTTGTTTATATTTTCTATAAACAAATTCAATTATCTTCGCTTCTGCTGGGCCGATTTTAATCTACGGCGTTTTAAATAGGAGCTCCTGATTCAAAGAACATTCTGTTGCTTTTAGAACGACCCTCGATTATGGTGTAGTTACTGTGAAATTCTCAGACGTGAATGTTTAAGGGTTACGGTGGAATAGAAAAGTCATTTGAAAATGAAGAAATATTTTTTTAATGTAGTTGTAATTAGGACTGTTTGATGGGGTCAATATACCATGGAAGCTTGCGGAAATTAGAAAATAAGTCAACGGGGAAAAAGCTTATATATGGCACAGCATTCAGTATAAAAATAATTAAACTCAAATCAAAACAAATGGAGGAAAAAGCTGTATGTTTGAATGTTAAGTTTTGTATGATTCGGCACCAGACGAAACCTGCCATAACGTAGAAAGTTACCGATAAATGATTTGTTTGTGTCCATTGGACTTGTATTTACAGAAAATTCTGTAGCGTGTATGAATTTAGAATTTAGGCTTAAGCAATAAAAAAAAGCTAGGTTCATAAACGGTGAATAGGTGAAATCTAAAGTATTAAAGAGGCACTAATAAGAAAGAAAAATCTTCGACAAATTATAAATTTATGTGGAGATATTGTTCCATTTTTCTTAATGTAATCTATCAATATTTTCGGCTCTCAAAAATTAAATCAATGATGTATTTTAGAGGTACGATTATTGATTGCCAACACTCATTCAGCAAGAATGGAAGAGGATACAGGTGATTTCTCGCGATACTTTCTTCCTCCTTGAACTTGAAAACTTCGGTCAGCCTTTCTATTTCGTGCCGATGGTACAAAGAAAGTGCGTGCATTGGAGAAGCATCACGGATGCTGCCGAAAAATCGAGAGGAGGAACAAGTGATGAGTTCACCTGCATCGTGGAGGTGAACACAGTAACCGAGCTACGTGCACGGGGACAGTCGTGGCGAAATACAAGCAGTTGAGATAGAGAGAGTTCGAAAGTAGGCCTTAGACGTTCAGTCAGTAGTCAACTGCGTCCCCAGACGATTGGTTACCGTAATGGTAAGTTTTCCAATTCTTTCGGTGCTACTGTACCGGAAATTTCATTGTGCACTGTTTGAGTGAAAATTTCATTACTTTATAAAATCTAAAAGATATTCACGGTTCGATAACTTGTGTATTAATCATCACAATACGGGGCAGGATCTTCCGTGATTGTTCAAAATGGTACGGAAAAACTGCCATCCATTGCTGGTGAATAGTTTGTCTTTGTAATTATGCGAGCTTAAGAAGAAGAAATTGTTAAATGACAATTAGGCAAGTGTCTTGTATGCGTGATAACTCTGACTTGTTCTTAGATTAGATTCTCAATGCTATTTCATGAAAAAGTGTGATTGATAATGACAAAATCAATGATACAAACAGGCGTATCATACCTGTAACTCAATCGGTGAGCTCTTACTAACACGTGGAAATGGTCACGGTGTAAAAGACGAAAGTGACTTTCGTTTTCAAGCATCATTATCGTACATCATCCTGCGTGTCTAATTTCACTGCTTTAAACAATCCCTGCAAGGAATACTTTTTCGTTACACGGAACATTCATAATGCTGTGAAATCGTGGCACGCGTTGTAGACGCGTCGTTCCTATTTTCTCCGTCGATCAAATTTTATCGGCAAACACGAAGGCGAAGCGGCAGTAAAGTCAGCCAGTTGACGTGTTTATAGTAATGTTTCAAAACACCAGAGTTTTTAATTGTCAAGAGAGATTTTCTAGATCCTTTATAATAATCTATAAAAATTGACTGTTATAAAATTAAAAAGCATAAGAGGTGCCCCGTTCTCTAATACGATTTCAATAAATGTAATTGCTTTTGATTAATTACTATAATATATGTTGCAACGGCGGAATGGACGCAGCAAGGTGTGGCAGTTCTGGTATCAATTAATTATTGTGTCGATGTTTTCTGTATGGTACAACTCCTTCTAGTTCTAGAATTGCATGATTTACAAGTTGATTGTATAACATCGTCAAGGTAGTTGAGCTTTCTCGATCGGTTAATTCAGTCAAGGATACTTTGCGAGAGTTACCTTTATAAATATGAAAAAGGCACGACGCCGAGCTGATGACCACTGCCGTTTCTAGGTGGTCCGAGGAAAGAACGCGGGACGAACGTTATACACCTTACGCAAAATATATGGTGACCATTTTCTAGTCGTTCGCATTGTTTAGAAAATAATTCAGTCCATCAGGATCAATTATATGTATATTTCGGTACTAGGCGAAGAAGGCGTGACACAAATCGTTACGAATGTGGGTCACCTGTGCGTGTCACTTCCGAGCGACTGAGTGAAAATTACTAAAAGCATTCTTGGGCCATGAAGTTCCTCGGCTATGCACGTTCCGTTAATTCCTAGAATGCAAGTGCCATCCCACCAATTTTCAAAGTATTAAGTAAAGTGATGGAAGTCAAATTTATATAATAATTGTTTGTGCAGCTCGCGATTATCTGTCTGCTGCTCCTGATCAGTCTAGGTCACTGCCAGGACAATGATCCCCCGTCGAGGATCAACGTCGAGAGTTCGATCAATCGCACGATCGAGGAAGTCGAAAGACAGGTTCGCGCCGACCCTCGTTTGCCTCGATTAACAAGGCAAGAAATAGTCGGGATCCTTCGCAACATCACATCGCAAGACTTGAACGAATACACAGATAAAGGAAAACTAGAACGAGCAAGGAATTTGTATAAAAAAGCACTAATGGTTGTACTCCCCTACAACGCTGATGAATCGTCCGAAGACATGAAAGACTTGTACACGAAACCACCAATAACCCAAATAATTGCCGACAATTTAAAATCACAAAACGGTAGAGACGACGTGGAAAACCCTGAAATCCTAGCAACTGAGAATTTAATATCAAATGATGTCTCGTATAAAATTACAACAGAAGAATCCACCACGATGAGGAATCTTTACAAAAATCACAAGGACATTTATACGGATGTTCGTACGAAAGTATCTTTGAAGGAAACTCTGAAACTAGATTCCACTCCGGTTAGGTTTTCTTTCAACTTGGAGAATCTGCAGAAGAACACGCATACCTCCGAAACACCAGCCACGACGAGATATCCAATCTACAGGAGTAACAAAAACAGCAGTTCTGAATTGGATATTATCTTCGGTACCAGCGTTACCGTCGAGCCTATCACTGGACCAGCTTCCAAAGAGATTGGTGTCATCCTGGAGACACCTAACGCAAGTCAGAATATACTGACCTCCAATCAGTGGCGTTACAACGCACCACCAAGTACAGCTACAATGAAACCGACTTTACCTTCTATGCTGAATAAAATACCATTCCTGCCTACTGTTAACGTGCAACCTGAAGATCTGTTCGCTATGTCTTCCGCACAGAGGACAGAGGTTTCAACGGAAGCGACGAAGGCTAATGAAGTAGCTTTGCTCACAAATCCAAAGAAACCGACTGCTCTCTATGTGACTCCTATGTCTGTAGAAACATCTTCGAAGGGGAAGCACAGTTCGACGTATTCTATAAACTCGGCCGGATTTCGACAATCTACTAGTACTGCAATGCCAATGAGAGCAGAAGTAATGGAACTATTAGCTTCCCTTGGATTGAGACCTGAAAATAGCAGCAATGTTGAAGACGTTTATAAGCAGAGTAAGAACATACTTGAAAGCAAGGCACAAATTCCAGAGTCGAGCAATATTCGTGGTACGGTTTCTGGTCTGGCATATGTTGGAAGTGACACAGTAACATCAATCGGGAATCAAAATACTTTTGAAAATCCAGGATCCGAAATAAAGAAAGGAGTAGAAAATCTTAGCCCTGATGTTCAGTTACTGTTCCAGAGATTTGGTCTGAAAACCTCGTTCTTGGATCAGCCTACAAGCGCTACTACTCAAAAGACCACTATCAATTTGAACTCATACACAAACTTCAAACCCTTGCCTACGTCTGACGTGAGGGACGAAGAGTTTAGAGAGTTCTTGGCAAAGTTTGGACTCGGTGTAAGCGGCAGCAGAAGTCAGAAATCTCTAAAACAAGCAACAGATGCCCCTTCCATACTCGACGCTGTTCCACACAACATGGTAGGAATCCTGAGGAACATTGGATTGATTTCCAAATCTAAAAAATCTACGAAAAGGGTGCCAGACTCTGTGGAGGATATGGAATCGATGGAGACGTCCAAGTTTCACGTGTTCAAGCCTCACGAGGTGTCAGTGAAGGATGCAGAACAGAGGAATAAAATCAACGAACTTCTGGACACCGTGAAATTGGTTCAAGAAGGCAAAGCTAATGTTCAGAACGTTAGGAAAGTGGCCAACGATTTGCTGCAGACCACGAAAGTCCTAAAGGATGGGCCAGATCCTTTGAAACTTGAAGAAATTATTAAAATTTACAACAACGATGTTAAAAATGAAGTGAAGAGGCAACAGGAACAGCAACAAGAAAGTACCACAACTAGTACCGTGAGAGAAACGACTCCTACCTCAACAGCTACGATTGGTATTAAGAAATTTCTGATATACGTATTGGGCATTTCAGAGTTCTGGTTTCGAAATATTATTCAGGGATTAACGAAACTAAAAAATCTACTAACTAACTTCTAAATTCGACTCTCTCTCCACTCTTTCTGTTTCTTCCTCCCTTTCTTTCTTCGGCTTCTGTCAAGCTCCTTCATAGCATCCCTTTTTCGTTCTAACAAAGGACGGTGCGTCGATATCTAAGTCAAAATCCTTTCTTTCGTACAGAAGAAAGAGCGAAAGAGCTTTCCCTTAAAAGTATAGCTGTTATATAAAAAAAAGGGCACTTCATATTGATCTGATATACATATACTACATTCCAATTGCTTGTACGCTGAGAACTACTCTTTATATACATATAGCACTAATGTTTCTATTTGTAATTAATCTTCCAGAGAAATTTCGACATTAGCACATTTTGTGTGAAATAGCGAAGCATCCATGTATTTCTAACGATACATCAAGTACATCGTTTCACTGTATAATACCCATTCTTATTTGTAACATTATACATTAGTATCGTTAATGTCTGAAGGCATGCGAATATTTCCTTGTCAATCTTCGGCGCTCGTCACTCAATGTACTTCTCGACTTTATTACTTACATCCTGAACGATGCATGTTTCAAAAGGAACAAAAATTGAAGCTCGAATTCATAATGGAACTTTCTACAGAATCGGCAGAAACGACCACAAGTAGTCTCACGACAATAGATGCCGCCAGAGCTGCCTCTGATGAATCAAGTACGGTTACGACTGTCTCACCTGAGGATTTCTCGACTGCATCAACCAGCACGATGTCAACTATAACCACATCGAATTTGATGGCTTTGGAAGAATCTTTCGGTGGAACTACCAGGGAGCCTGACCCTGTATTACCTCCTAAAAGAAAAAGCGGTTTATACTTTCTTGTAGATTGGAACACATTCCTGGAAGTCGGGGAAGAGGACAAAGAGAAGGTGAACTTGAGGTTCCAACCTAAAGTTGGCGATAGAACAAGATTCCTGCCAGTGACTGTGCCTTGAAAATTAAGGGAAATTAACGAGGGAAAGTAACAATTTTCTAGATGATGCATTTGACCTAAATAGCTACCTAAATAGCAGTTGATTTTATTTAAATGATACGAATATAGAGTAATATATTGTTGATAGGGATGGGAAGGGCTAAAAATTTGTACAACGCTTAGGAAGGTAGGTTCTAATGTAAATACTAGGCATTTTGCTGGTATAATGTTAGGCATAATATAAATGGTTACGCTGCACGATTGAAAGTGAGGAGTGGTTTGCGTAAATTTCTTACAATTATTTTGTACTGTATACTGACTGAATAAAATATTTTCGTTGAACAAAACGAAACGCAGCTTGACTGTACGTACTTGTCTACGTGTATAATTAACTCGTACTCATCCGACATGTAAACCCATCGATTGATAATTTAGTCGGGACCGTATGTCTCATAGAGAACATCAAAATATTTATCCTGCTTCTAATTCGTCCGAATCTTCTAATAATTAGCTTGAGAATCCCTGTTCGTGAACTTGATTCCGTTCAAAATATTTTGTGTGAAACGATGTCACGTCTCGGCTAGATCTCTCGATTCAATTGCGAAGTTAAAATGGCCTCGAAGCGTAGTTGTACAATTTTTCTGTTTCTCTTTCTTTACGTGAACGTCACATATCCTTGGAATGTGGAAGAAGCGTCGAAAACAGCGAACCAATTTGTCGAAAGTAGCCCAAGTCTCTCATGGAACTCCGGAGACGATTCTTTAATTTGGATGGAATACGAATTCAACACTGGCGCGGGAAATAGAGAAGGTATCTTACAAAATGTACTTCTAAACATAGATGCTGAAAAAAAATCTTTTTCAATTACAGAACTTATAGTGACAGATATTTCTGTTCATGACCAAGGAAATTTGCCAAATATACAAACAAAGTGGCAATATCTAGATGTAAATGGCACCAGTTGTTTACTGCGAGCGGATGAATCAACTCTTTGGTTCTATAAATTCGATTTAGAAAATGTTGCAATCTATGAGCCTGTGAAATTGGATGTAGATGGCAAAATATTAACGCTTAAAGCGATCAACCTTTATCTAGAAAGCGACATAGTGGCTGTTTTGTGTGTGGAAACAAGAAATGGAATCTCGTTACGATGGTACAAGCTCATTAATGGAAAATCCTTTCAATTATTTTGGTCGTGGCCAGTCCAGAAACATATAAAAGATATTATTTTTATTCAACATGAAGAGCCAAAAAAATTATTACTGTTCGATGAAGACGAAACGCACTTCGGGCAGCCATATTCGCCCATCGATGTCTACGGCGTCAGCATTGATTTTTCTACCAATGCTTATCACTTCTGGTATATCGTTTTATCTAATTAAAAATTCTTATATATATATATATATCGCTCTACTCATATTTATTATTTAATATAGGCTCTGTCAGAGGACTCTTATGCCAAGAGCATCCAATATTCAAATGTGTTCCATTTACGAAAGTATTTCGCTTGCCCTACAAAGCATAAACGGCATCTCTTTGTACGAATACAAAAACACTAGTCAAGGAAGCATCTTTCGAAAACTTCAGACCATAAAGTCGCATAATTTAAACAATTTTGTCTGCTTTGAGAGCGGATACCTACAGTTCCTGGCGATATCTGGCCCGGAAGCGGCTCTATTTCACTTCGAAGATGATGAATTTAAATTTAACGTAGAGTCTGAGGCCGGTTTTGGTGAGAGTGTACATTTCCAAAAATTATATTTCTCTTATTATTCTCTAATATTTCATTTCAATTTACTGCAGACTTCTCCGATATCTCCTGGGTAAAAGACGTGAAATTAAACACGTACAGAGACGAATCGTTGTTGCTACTTCAATTGAAAAATTCTACTGTGATCGCTTTAGCCTGGCAAGGCTTGAATTTCAAAAAGATTAGATTGCCAAACGAAAGTCTCGACCAATTTAATTTATCCATGGTCACACCTCTACCAAAATTTGGTTTCGTTTTCGGTAATCAGTTTGTAAAGTTGCACACGGAGCTAAAGAATGTGAAACATCCGAATCATCATATCACGGAAAGATTACTTGCTTTACAACGCCTATTGAACGTAAGCTTGAAGTAACTTAAATAATATTTATAACATTTGCGATATTGAAAATTAATTCCATATTTTCCTAGGACACGTTAAACAGCCAAGAAAGGATTCTAGACGAAACAGAGACCAAGTTTGAAAGAAGCTACTTGAAGAATCCCATGATTACTGGAGTTTGGAATCTGAGCACAGTCAATACGACGAACGCTGTTATATCGAATAATGTTACGTTTCATTCAGTCACGATAGGTACAATCAATTTGACAAAGGAAGAATTAGAGTTTGATGCGAACGATTTTGACAACAAACTGAAGGATTTAGAGCGAATGCTTGATGAAATTGATTCGAATTTGGGGAATGCTGTGAGCACTAATTTAACAGATCTGCGCTTTGATACAGATGTAGAGATACTTGGAAATATCAATTTTGCTGGCACTTTGAACGTTGAGAATTTAGACACAGCATCATTAAATGATATTGATACAGCGCGTAGCTCGGATCCTAATAAGGAACATGGAGTAGTTGAAGACAAGGGAAAGTTTGATTCCATCGAGGCTGAAAATCTAACAATTCATTCGTTGAATGGTATTCCCATTGATAATATTCGTTTCGGTGAATCTACAGAGCAGTATAATAACGTAGATTTCTCTAAGGTAAATCGAGCTCATGTAGGCGAGCACGTTTTCTTTTCCACTATTAATGGAATTCATTGGGAGAACGCGATAAAAAGTATTGTATGGAAGAACAAACCAATGCTTATTCCGGAGAATACTACCATCGAAGGTGTAAGTAAAGAGCATAAATCAAATTGGAAGTGTGTAGCGTAAATGGTATTGTATCATTACAGACGGTGATCGCAAATATTATTGACGCGAACATTATAAATAATCTTCTGTATCCGGAAAATTATATTATCGCGGAGAGCGAGTCTATTGCAATTGTACAAGGTTCGAAGTCATTTGACACGTTATTAACACCGCGCCTGGAAAACATAAGCACTCTAAATGGTATAGATTTCGACGATTTCATACATTCGCAGAAGGACAATACCTTGAAAGAGGAAATTACCTTCGAGAATTTAATAGTTGAAGGACTATTTCAGGTACATTGCTCGATTCTCTGGCATATTTCTTGGAATTACATAAATTTATCCTAATACAGGTAGATGGTGAAATAACAAAATTAGACATGAATGCAAATCAATTACTGAATGAAACTTCCAAGCTTTTATCAGACGTCTCATTCTTAAACTTGAATGTCTTCGGAAATGTAACTTTCAACACGTTTTTCATGAATAAACGACCGTTGAATTTGAGGGATCTATTGTTAAGAAACGAAGAAAATGTGGAAATTACTGGGAAAAAAACATTTTTGGGCAATGTGGAACTAAAGTCCAATGTTACAATTACATCTGGCATGGTCAATGGGCATTTTCTGAATGAATTTCTAACAATGGACACAGATCAGGAGCTTCCCAGTAAGAAAAAATCCTTTCAATGATTAATTAGTACTGCTTCGTGGCTCATGCCTCGTTTCATACGTTTCCTTTCAGTTCTAAGTAAAATATCACCGAATGTTAGCTTTGGAAATATCACATTTGGAGCTATGAAGAAGTTGGAAGCCGTTTTCAATGAGAACACGAATTCGACCAAGTGTTTAGAGAAAATTATCGTGTTCAAATCACCAATTACTTTGGACCAATTGTCTTTTAACAATTTAAAGAATGATGTTTCGTACGAATACTTTGCTCGGAAACTGGATGAAACATTTGAAAATATTATCTTTGACAATTTAACAGTCGACAGTTTGTTATCGGCAGAAATGACACCCAGAATTGTGAACGGTGTGGACTTTGGAAACCTCACCGAGGATTTAGAATTGTCAAAGGTTATCAATAATTATGCTGTTGATAATTTGGAAACTGATCACTTGAATGTGTCGTCTATCAATGGAATGTCTTTGGATGAAATAAACCAATTAAACGACAAAATCGACACGATTTTGGATATAATTCGAAATGAAAATGGAAATAATTCGGAAGGGATAGATACCCTTCGGGTAACAGGAAAAATCAAGACTAATTCTATTAATGGAAAAATCTTCGCAGATCTGCACAAAGGAGGCCGTACAGCAACTATGATCTTCACGGATGATGTTTCTATAAAGAAGTTAACAATTCTAGGATCGATGAATGGCTACAATTTTTCTGAAGGTGTCACTGATACGGCACTGAAAACTGATACAAATATAATAATCAATGGATACAAAATATTTGACAATATTAATTGCCATATTCTTAATGTGACTCTTCTGAATGGTCGCGGCATTGAAAATATCTTAGACCCGTCTATGGAACAGGTGTTATCTGGTCCTATTAACATCAATGGTAATAATACTGATTCCCCACATTGATGCATTTGTTCAGTTACAAAATAAAATGGTGTTTATGCTTTTACAGGTTCTCTAACAATTTTTCAGAACTTTAACACTAATGGAACTATCGGGAATATATCGTTTCAAGATTTGATGGATCGATTCAAATCTTTAGGGAACAATACTTTTCAATATCATGGGCATGTTCAATTTTCCGACAATCTGACTATAGGCAATTTATATACGAATGGATCAATTCAGGACAAAAACTTGGATAGTTTCTTGAAATCGGTTATTCGTAAAGTCGAGGATAATGTCACTATTTCTGGGACAAAAGTGTTTCAGAATTTGGTCGTATTTAACGATGCATTTGTTGTCCGTGATAAATTGAACGACATAGATTTAAAGAGATTTCACGAAAAGGCTGTCTTCGTTAATGAGCCATTTTCTATTGGAACGAAAATCGTTCTCAGAGATGGCATAAAATTGGAGGCAGATCTAACAGTGGAGGGTAACCTGGAAACAAAGTCCGTCATGGATATCGATGTAAATGAACTGAAACTTAATGTACTGTACCTGAATAGACCTTCTTACATCGAAGGTAACTGCAGTAACATTTGTTTTGAAGTTTACACGAATATTTGCTCAAAACATATTGCGCTCTTTTCCAGAAACTACAATACTTACTAGCACAAGTTTTCTATCGGATATTAAAATAGAGACGTTCAACAACTTAGACATGAAACTATTAATACCACTGAACACCGACCAAGTTATACCCGTCGAAGCACTTACATGTCGAAACGTCACGGTGGACAAGTTACGAATTTTAGGACAGGTTAATGGCGAAGACATGCAACAGATGCAAGAGAACACATTTACGGTACGTTCTTTGACATGAATCATCTATTCATTTAGCGGTGTCCAAATTTTACTCATGAATAAATTGTCCCCCATTACTGTGGTATTTTATAATCGCTGAACGCTCTCGATTTCATAGAGAATAACATGTACTGGGGGAGGAAAGCTAATAATGAGCCTCGCCCATAAACAGCGCTAATTTAAGGATCACAATTAAGTTCTCTATGAACAAACTTTGTTTTCTAGGTCACAGGGAAGCAAAATATAACAGGAGATTTTCATTTTATTGGTGATGTTCACGTTCGTCGTAATTTTAATCCACGTCTTCTGAATGGTATCGATTCAACGAGGTTTATCTCTCTGAACTCTAAGAGTTCCATAGTTGGTGAGTCAGTATTGAAGGACCGATCTGCCGGACATAATAAACTACATATATTTTATGACACCCACATCGTTCCAGGCAACTTAGTATTCGAAAGCCCGGTATATTTCAACCAATCCCTTCGTATTTTAAGCTACTTGAACGACATAGATCCGGCTCGATGGGAAGCCATAGCTGTTACTGCGAATAATTCGTTGCGCCAAATAATTTCTGGCAGATGGTCAATATTTGGTAATGTCTACTTCGAAAATGGGGCATTCGGAAGTGATATATTAAATGGTACAAATATTACCGATGTGTCGATTACTTTGGAGACGGGACACTTGGAAATGGATCATGTATTGACGGAGAAAAGGGTACGACAATTGACTGCTGTCTCTAAATATGACGCCACTATCTGTCCTTCTTGTTTGTAGACGAATCTGGAAAGCGCGTGCGATGATTTGAATCATTATAAACGTTCTGCAGAAAAGCAGGTTTATCGCTTCAACACGTTCGACTACCTACAGGTCATCGATTTTGATTATATCATTAACAGCGTACATTATTTCGAACTCGATGACTTGGTCTATTTGATGTTAAGTTTTAACAGCTGTAACGTACACACGTACTTATTCAATGGAAGAAGGTTCGAGTTGGTCGCCGATGTACCTGATTTTGGAATGGTTGAAAAGTGGAGTACCTTTAAACACGATCAGACTTTATATTTTCTCACTAAAGGCCCAAGGTCGTGCGGAAGAGGTCCTGTCAACTTGTGGAAGGTGGAAAACGATGAATTCAAGGTGAAATTGTTCAGTTCTGCCAAAGCCGAAAGACTTAGCACTCGTAGTTCATAGTTCTTTTAATTCTAGCATGTGTTGGATCTTGGTGATAATATAGAGAATGCAAAAATGAACGAGAAAACCTTCTTAATGTTACTCGAGAGAAAAGATCAGATACGGTCTGCTGGAGGACTAAAGGAGGATTTAATAAGATCTATTTCGTCTTTAACGAACGACGATGATGTGAAAATCGTCTTAGAAGAAGATCAAATGCAGGTGATCAGCAAACGTACAGCTTACAAATATAACGTCGAACAGTCGACCAATACCAATCTTGCAAGATATATTAAAAAGCCGGAGGTTCTGAATTTCAAGGCAGGCCTTCTTCAGAAAGAAATGTTTTTGTACTACGATGAGGAATTCAGCAAGGATCGTATAATTGTAAGTTTCAATCTTTGAGAAGAGGTCTTTTTTATATTCTTTAGTAATGCTTTCTTTCATACCCATCATCTATAATCTATATGCATGTCACAGATTTGGAATAATGACGTAACAAGAAAAGAAATCCTGCAAACTATAAAAGCACACAATCCATCGTCTTTCGAAATATTGAATTTTAAGGATTCGATACAGACGTTGCTGGTTTTCGTTGAGAACAAAAATTATCTTCGCTTTTACGAGTACAAAGGTGTCGAAGGCTTCGTGTATGAAGATAGTATCAGAATGAACGTCGATAAATTAGTAAGCTTTAAAATTAGAAAATATGTTAATTTAACGAGACGATACTGCCTTGCGATAACTCATCGTAATATATTAACGATACTGGAAGCAAGAATGTATGGCGAAAAATTAGACATGGGAATGTTAACGTGCTCGAAACACTGAGATCTATAAAATAGGAATGGCATAAAATATGTAATTAATTCGGAAAGCATTATTATATGTACATACGGAAAATAGGATAAAGTTAATGTATTTAATTTATACCTCACTGTACTTTAGAAAATTATCTTACATTATTATTAAGTATATGCATTTCCAGCAAAACGATACTGTATTATAGCGTATTATTCTTCCTCGTTTCTTTATTATAGTTACTACCTTCGGAAAGCACTATTAATAAGCGCCACCTGATCGTTTCGACTTGTAAAATGCAATAATTTCTTCGTCGATATCTGGATCGCCCGTCAAAGGCAAATTATTAATGTGTCTGTAAGTTTCATCGGAGTCTAATTTTCGAACGAAATCTCTCTCTTCTTTCCTCATTTCTTCCTCAACGTGAGAACACTTACTTGAGGATTGAGCATTAAAGTTTAAACATTTTTCATACACTGGAATCGAATAATCTGCATCCGTAAGCGATGTTGTGGGTACGTGGGCAAATACTTTTATTCCATCTTGTGTCTCGACTTTCGAAACAGATTGAACAGTATCATTTTCAGCAATGTTTTCCTTCTTTTTACGCGTTCGCGGAGGATGCTGATTTATTTCATCAAGCTCATTGTTAATTGAATGGCTTAGAGTTACGTTCACAGTGTTGCAATGCAATAGGTTTGACTTGGGGCTATCAGTTGAAGCAGGTCCATGCGTTTCTATTGCATGTTTTGTAACAGAATTTAACTTTATTTCTTCGACAGTATCGCAAGAAGGTTTATCGGAATTGGTTGTAGTTGGATCACGCTCCTTGCCTTGATTTTGAACGACACTCTTCGAACTTTTAAATCTTCGTTTCTGTTTCCTTAGAGAAGTACGATCTTCTATCTGCTCTTGTTTGCGTTCCTGAATATCACTGTTGTTTAATACGTTATTATTAGCCACAGTAGGCTGTGTATGCTTTCCTTTCTTCATCATATCGATTAATAATGCTATTTACAGGTTAAGAAATTATCGGTTAAATGACATCGAAAAGCGCGAGAAAAATTGATCACTCAGGATACAGATTTCTTTATCCCTTTGAATAATTAGATCCTTGTAATACTCCAATTTTTTCAAAGAGCGGTCTGGATCTCTGATTAACTCGAAAGCTGTTTTGAAACATTCGAAACAGTACAACACTTTCTTGGGATTATAATCCCATAAGATTTCTTCGCTGGTCTCCAAGAAAATTCTAACTTGAGACTCCAAATGTACCTTATCCTTTGCCGTAAGGTCGGCTGGCGTCTACACACGAAAAATTGAGATAATAAACGTCCATCCACAACTGCAAATAATTTCTGACTAAGGTACTAAACGGTCTGATTCGATGTAGCCTCGAGTTGCTGCCTAAGTCTTTGATTTTCCGCTCTCAGTAACGCGTTCTCGCTCTGAATATCAGTCTCCAGATTCAGTTTTGCTTCGTTCTTTATAAGAGCAACCCTTTGGGCAAATCGACACGTCGTCAAGGTCTCCTAATAATGACAAAATAGTCCGAATTATGCAATAAAGCTTACTATCTTACGATTAAAGAATCGTAGAAACGCAGATCGCACCTCTATATTGACAGAAGCAAGGCTTATAGTAGCCAGCATTGTGGTCAGGCAGTTTCCACCCAAACTATCCCTTAAAATTGAGGTCAATAGGGAGTTCCTAAAAAGGGGACTCGCAAATTGTTCAGTTAATCAACTTAACAAATTCAAGTGCTCGAATACAAATTGCAAGACGTATTCAGCACCTGTAAGGAATGTGAGTCGGGCTCTCCTGACCCAGACACACTATGACTTGCTCCAGATAATGCAGGCTCAGATTAATATGTCTCGCCTCGGTTAAGATGGTGCCGGTTAACGAGCATTTGTAGATACGCTCGGATCTACAGAGATCTCACGTTTAAAAATCGGGTAGTGTTAGAAAATTGGTCAAATATTTTGTTGACCATTGCTTTTAGTGTGCAAGTTTGTTCATTCTGTAAACCCTGACACCATTTATCTTCAGTCGATACGAGGGCGAAGAAGATATACAAACCCTGCCAGGTCTACGAGATGCACTTTCGCCTGCTTGTACTGGTTAGCACCGAACTCCTTGGTAGAAACTACGATGGTAAAGATGCAGTGCGATCTTGATGACTGGGGGTTCATCGGGGTTTCGACAACGACCCTGCGAAGATTGTGATGATATAAATACCACGTAAGGGTGCAATAATTAGTGGGAAATTATCCTACCGGTTCTTGTCGCCTAGCAGAAGCAGTTGAAACGCTTCCTCGACATTTTTAACCAAATGAAAGCTCAGATTCTTCGTGTGCAGCTTCCCCGTCTCGTCTTCCATAAGACTGATGCGTCTGTGGCGGAACCAATATAGCCAGTTGTCGGATAAATGTTATTATTCTTTTTTTTTTTGTATAATAGTAATTTTAACGGTGAAACCGATGCAGTATCCCAATAACAGTAAAAGGAATGGAGAAAAATCGACTCGATTACACCTTAGTTCGCAAGTTGCTCTATATCCGAAGCTGGTCTCCGTTCTGCCGATTTTTACGAAATGCTCCTGCATCCGTGTCTCCGAACAACCGCAGGGGCCACCATTTACGCTACACAGACTTACGGTAAATCTTCCAATCTGGTAAGCACATAGTCTCGTTGCTGTCCCCGATCCAGCAAGTCGTAGCCGGTCTCGTTGTAAATCTCCAGATAAGCCACCTCGATGGAGTAGACGTTCTCCGGTCGCTACACGGAATTTAAGGGCGGTATACGGTTCTCTGCCTTTAACCTACGTACCGTTTACGTCCAGCTACATAAACGCAACCTTTCGGATCGCGTCGAACAGGTATTGCAAACTTCTGGGTATGACTCCACGAAGCTCGACCTCTCGTCTTCCCGTTAACGAGTACGTTTTTCCACTGGCCGTCTAGGATGTTGACGGATTAAAGCGCAAGGTGCAACAGATACCTTTAATCAAATTTACCTGGCCGTATGCGATAATGGTACCATTGTAACCATCGAGGGCGCTTTAATCAACGAAATAGAAATGATAGTTTTATTCAGTAACGAACGATACGAATTTTTTCACCTTTCTACTACGGGTTGCGCGACATTTTCGAATACTCCTTCCTGTGTTACGGATTCCTCGAGTATCCGGAAAAAACTGAAAATTTCCATGATTTCAAGCACACGCCCCACATCTGAACGCTAACTTGGCGACAAAATTACGTAAAACTCCACGACTCGGGACGGTTGTCCGGGTACTCCTTAGACTTTGAATCGGGGGCGACTAGCAGGAAGAAGTCCTTCTCGACATTCTCTTTCGGCCGATGTAGAACTTGATAGTTCTTTTATAAATAACATTGAAAATATTGCAATTAGATTTTAACGTATAGGCTATAGAATGTACCATCAAGCCTTTCTGAATTTTCTCGGACTTTAATCTGGCGTAGACTTTAATAGCGCTTTTCACCATTTCGTTAGTATAACCTCGTCAGTCTTTAGCAATCGACGATGCGTGATCGATTATCGAACACCTATAGGCACGCATCAGAGTTCGGCAAGGTGCAGATCAACAAACGATACATACAAGTTCATGGAGGAAGTGTACGATCTGAATAGCTTCCTTTATTTGGCCAGATTTAAATAACCAGACACACGAGACTAAAGCGCTCGCACACAAGCATGGAATTTGCTCCAAATGCTCCAAAGGCGTACCAATGAAACTGCAACAATCGGTCGACAAAAGCGAAGAGAAGTTGCACGGTAAAGCGATCCGGTTGTCAGTAAAAAGGTGGTAGGAAATCGGCATGATAAATCTTTCAGCATTTCGATATCTCGCTTACCGCCGTGCCTGCTTGCGTCGATTAATCGATCCACCTTCCTCCACCTTCGAAGAAGAGGAGAGGGCGATAGGTCGCGCGGTCGCCTAGGCGACGACGTCGACGTCGCGACGTCGGCGCAGTGCGTCGCCTCGTCGGAAGAGCCGCGCCGGGTCGTCGGTTTATCCGATGGTATGCCAGTGTCCCGACTTTTCTCGGCTTTCGCGTTGTTTCTCGTGTCCCCCGTGCTTGCGACGTCGTCGCGCTTCCAGGCCAGCTTGCGTCGCGACGGTTAAATTACGAGAAACGGCTGACAAACGTACGTTTTTTTCACGCCATGGGAATCGATGCTGGCGCTTCGGCATCGCTCCGATCGTTCCACTGTACAGACGATCAGCAGTACGTTTTCATGAAAACTTGTAGCCTTGATCAGTGAACCGGTGAATTTTCTGTTCGATCGCAAAGCCTCGGCGCGGTTACCAACGCCTATTATCGACGTTGATCGCGAGGCCGATTTTAGCCTGGTCGTTGATCTCTCAAGCTGAAAGTCCAATTGCAATTTCGAAAGATACATTGTGTTCCAAGGGAGACATTGTTGAAGCGGTGGAGAACCGAGGGAGGTTAAACGTCGATATCGACCTAACTGTGTTCATTGCCGAACCCATTATCCAGCATTCAGAGGCGACATGCCCTCCAAGCGCGAGAGCACCGCCGCGTGAGAAGTTACCGGGACATGTGCCTTTTGGTCTTCTATTGATCCGTCCGACACGACCAACGAATCCTGACGTTTCGGGATCGTGGCTTACGAGACTATTCGGTAAGGCTCTGATATTTTATGACACGCCTTGCGTTTTGCATTATATCGTTACGTGCCAATCTCCACGTAACTAAGGAAATTAGGCTGGATGTGGATAGAGCTTGCGCATTAATATGTGCAACTGGAATCAGTCCGGTACGATAAGAATAGCAACAAATAGTCATTGTTCAAAATAGACTAACCCATGAACCGTAGTAACAAGAACAAAAATAAAAAACAAAAACACTATTTCACCGCTATTAGGAGTAAAGCAATTTTCATGCCCCTAAAACACAACCCGAGCATACATATATTATGTACAGTCCCGAATGTTCCCATCACGATTAGTCGAAGAATAATCAGAGACATTAGAAATCTCGACAGCTCAGGATCGCGGTTGAGCAAAGATCAACCGAGCTGCACCGAATAGCCGACGCAAGTTATGTGGAATTCCATGGGTCAAACGGCTGTGGAAGGTTAACAGTGGAAAGGATTCTTTCTGCTACGACGATTTCAAGAAGGTGTAGAATAGACTGAATTACTAGAATTACGCAAACGAAAACTACCGCTGTTTCTATTCACGGTGTCGCGATGCGAGTGTCGTTCCAGTCTCTGCGTCAAAATCACGAGTCCCTATTTCGTTGGCATTGCGACTAGCCTGGTTCTCGTTATATTACGTCCATTTGGTCACGGGTAATCAGGGTCGGTGTAAAACTTACGTGGATTGACTTCGACCGTGGACTACTACTTCGCGTTTCCGAATGGAGTGATCATTTTTTTATGAGCTCGCAATTAATCATGATGTGAAAGTACCGTAGTAACCTTTTTAACAAGCTCACAGGTAGGCGTATCATGCGTTTCCCCGCCAACTCCAAAATGTCAGTGTATATTAATGATATTGTTAATGAAATAAATCGCGAATCGCGACGCAATCACTGCGGAAGCTTAAAACAAGACGGGCCTCAGTACGTGGACGAGGTAAAGAAACCCTTATCCATGCTTTCTCCGTTGCTTTCAATTGAAAAAGGAGGGAATGCAACGTCTCCGTTGCGAGAGGAATGTATACATATGCACCGACAGGACTACATATTTCTTTCTTAGAGCAGCGGTATTCATTGAGGTTTTCAAGTAATCTCCATTGCGCATTGTGTTCTACGTATATGCGTAATCGATTAGCGCTATTCAAGGAACTTTTTCGTAGTCTTTCGTTGATGGAAAACAAGCATTCTGTATAAATTACTAAAAAATCGTGTGAACGTTGAAGCCAAAAAGAAAATTGGTAATCTATTCATTCTTCGACTAGTCATTCGCGTATGGTTGGTGAAAAGGTTACATTCTTTCGAAGGTTTACGCATTCCTGTTGCCCTATAAGCCAAAGGGCGCGTTTAGAAAGTTACGAAGGAAGGTATTCACGAATTCTTTCAAAGAAAGAAAGTGAAATTTTTTAATCGATTCATCGTCTAATTATCATGGAGCAATTTGTAGCAGCAATGTTTATCTTCTCCTTAAAAGTTTTCCGTAGAGAAGATCGTATTCGTTACCATTGTCAACTTATCAAGTGTGCAACCTTTTGTTCTGAAACCTTGACTTCATTCATAGCCTTTATTCCTCAGCCTTGGTATCAACAGCAAAGATACGAATGTTTAACCTACTCCTACCACGAATATCTATACCTTTGGTACAGATATTGGCTGCATTGAGGGCTCACTGCCAATCCGAATGATAAATAGTGCATTACAAGAGGCTCCTCTGACATTTGAAAATGTCAGTGACTACCTACACGGATTCTTCATGCAGGATCGTGCCTTTTGCCATTGTACATAGCAACACATCGACAACGCGTCGAAGGACACCATTGTCCCAAAGGTGCGTGCACATTTCAGCTCCAGCCTTTTAACCTTTTCTGAGGAAGCTTTCGATGTCGATCGTGGGAGGACAGATGAGAAAATTCAGTATAGATACATACTTCCTTTAGTTTTCCTCAGACGATGGAAGTTTGCAGTGCAATGGTGATTAGGAATGATGTCGAAGTAGCTTTACCAGTGGTATATGTAAATAATCGATGCGATGCTTATGCTTATGCTTCGGTTTAGATACGTTTGTAACTTCCATGGACTGCCCTACTGAACGTTGACAAGAACGATTACAAGAATCAGGGACATCGATTGGCTCGAGAGAAAGTTCTCGCCAATAAGCCCGCCCGATATCAGATACGATTTTCATTATGTTCGCTTGTGATCGAGACCCTCGCACAGTCGAATGCTTGATGAGCTTACAAGGGACGGAAGGTTTGCATTTTTAATAGACGTCTGTTGCTTCCTGGTTCGTGCCAGTGTGGTGCACCATGCGTTAGATAATAGCAGGTATCGATAGAAGTATGTATCGAGTGTTGAGAGGAAAGGAGAGTCGTAGTGCTGGGTATCTTTCGGCTTCCGGCTTTCGACTTTTCTTTTTCCTCTGGCCGAGTCTGCATTCACGTCGAGAGATTCATGCAACTTTTAATGCCCGGTAGCTGATGGCTGAAAACAGTGAAAACGGAGAATCGCGGTAACGATACAAGAAGGAGAATTACGCGGACCGCTGTGCGCTTATTACGATTTTTATTCGTCTTTACGATCGAGCAGTCGGACTCGCCATCAAACGCATACCTAACTGTATTTCGAATTGGACACACGCGTCCTGCAATAGCGTAGCGTGTTATTGAATACTTTGCAAATGTCTCGAGGAACTTGCGTACAACCGTGCTCCGAAGTTTATTGTTATTTTTAATCGATTCCTCGAGTCGACCCAATTTCCTTTCTTGGAAACGCGAAACCATTTCCAAATGAAAGTTTAAGGGCAACTGATGAAAGTATGATTGCACGGGGGGAAAGAAACGTGCAAAATGGGGAGCAGTGACAGCGAACGGAAAATGAAGACGTTCCTTCATGGACGTGCAAAGACAATCTCTAAATATTTAGCGTAGCCGCCACGTAACGCATGCGTCCACTCATAACCAATCGGCCTGCAAATTTTTTTTTTAACGCAGTTCCGGAATGTACTGCTCGGTGTATTTTTGAAATGTACACACATCATCTGTGTATTTTCTATGCTCCATTCGCCTACATGTACATACTTCTTATTTGTGGTACAGCACGGGAAGCTTTCGTCATATTCTCATTAGACGGTTTAATGCAGAATTACCAAACGGCAGTGCTGGTGTATATTGTTACGGTTGGCATCAAACAATTACAGCAACAACTGTTAAGGAAACAATGGTATCATGCAACATTACGGCTATTGGTAAGCGACCATGGTGCTGGTCGGTGAAAGTCTCCTTGTTTCCTTCCAAAAACGGAAGACGCCATTTTCACTGCTAGAAATTCTTTATGTACCTGGTTTAATGCACGTAGCTTAGCGTAGCTGGCAAACGTCTTTTTATTCAACAGCAAAATTTAAATAGTTGAAGAACCATTAATACATTACCTATATAGTTTTCCTGATGCGTGTTAACTTATCGAAATCGTTTGACAAATTTCTACAGGCAAGGTTATTCTCCAAACTGGTAGGCCTTCGTTTTATTCTAATTTCTGGATGATTTCACATTACAATTCGTACAGACGTTAGAATTTGAACAAATTTCGAAAAAAACTACATTTACTGTGCCACCCTTTAAAACCAGCGCAGGTAGATTTTAATATAATCTCTTTCCATGAAGTTGCAGCAATTTAAATATCGACAATTTTGCGGTGAAAATTTAATGATCCTTTAATTTTGTGGAAGGAGTATATGTCTGAGTAACAATGTAAGCAGTCGCGTAGCGTACAAATGATTTGCTTAGAAGCGCTCGATCCGTTCAACACAATCGCGGTGTATAAACGAATGTTCATCTCCTCTTTTCCCTTTTCTTCTTGGTTCTGCCGCAAGGTATAGAACGACTCAATAGTCATCGATGAATGAATTGCTGCCTTTTAATCAACTACCTTCCGGTTCAGTCATTCGATAGCGAAATTACGTGACAAAATCGATAGGCTTGCATCCAGACAAGAGCAAAGAATGCCATGTGGGCTATCGGGCACAGCTGTCGGCCCCCTTTGCAAGTTACATATATCGTGAGCCCTTAAGCCTCTTTCACAACATCATCCCACTGGCCTAGTCTCTGTACGTTATATGTATATATTATTTACATTCTTGAATATTTAATAATTCAACGCTACACAGTTCTACAAATTCCCTCGAAAATTACAGCTACTAATAGCAAAATGCAATAATGGGATTCGACGCAAAGCAATTGATTTGTGTGTTCGGTTATCTGTAATGTTCATTTGGCAAGTATATATACCTCCCATAGACATGTCGTCTTCACCACGTAATGTACTGTATATTAAATGTTGATCCCCAAAATGTACAATAATTTTCTCCATATTCTGGAAAAATGGCCCAGTGATTCATTCATCTGACCTATCGATCTTTACAAGAGTCGGCGTGTTTCCTGTTTTACGTGATTTTCCAGAGTCTTGTGGACTATGCTTTAAGCTGGACCGGCGTACAATGGATCCAGTGTACATACATACCTCCTTTTCAGTGAGTCAGAGAATACCCAGGCAACGTCTGCCAAAATGTTGTACTCGTGGACGCGAGTACTGCTGTGACTCGCAGCTTTAAACAGCCGAGACAATGACGTCATTCACTAGAAAGGAACGATAAGGGGTCCTTTGGCGAGACGAAGGTGGGATATTAAAAATCCCGATTTATACGCCGGCCACCCTGCACAAGAAGCGCGAAATATGTATGTGTATGCAGCTGCCGTTGACAAGCAAGTTTTTGGACCTTTTCGGAGTATCAAAAGAATGCAAACAGAGAAAGCAGGAATGTGACAGGAAAAAATTGTATTTGCTGTTAATTTTCGATTGCATCTTTTTCCTTCGCAAACTAGACGCGAAGAGAATACGAGCATTGGCTAATTTGTTCGACAAGCACACTCGAAGGCGTGAAGTCGAACTCGTGTCCACGAGAATCAATGGCAACGCGTGGTGTTTGACATCTCGAGGTGCACTCATGATCCGCAATTCAATAAAAATGGAAAAACTTCATTTAGCCACGAATCATTGAAACTAAAATGGAAGAAGGAAGGAGGTCTTCCATCTCCCTTGGCGATCTAATATAATTCTCAGCCCTCTTGCAAATTCAAAGGGAAGAATGTAGAATGTCCCGAGTGACTGGACGCTTCTTTTCTGAAAACTGTCCCCGTTTCTTTGTTTCAACCAGCCACGTATCGCTTCCCCCGAGACTTCTTCCTCCCTTCAAAAGCCGGCTGGACTTTCTCGGAAAGGTTCAGCCCGTCCCTTTATGGTTTGTACATTTGATCGCGCTGCCACTTCTGCAGACCAACCGGCAACCCTTGTTAGGAGAAACTAGCATCAAGGATACCGCTGCTCATACCTTGTATATATATACATATGTACTCCGTTTAGCCTCGTTCGAAGTTATGTTCTCGCCGCGAACCGATCGGATGAAGATATCCTTGGGTTGTACGCGTTCATTTAGTTTCTTCCTAGTCGAAGAGTGTCCTAGCTCGGAGGAACAACGTAGATTTGTACGCAGGGCTATAATCGATTCGAGTGAAATTGCAGCTGAAATACCGTTGCGCTTTTCATTAAAGTGCGAGCTGTCTCGTTAAGCGAAAGTGTTAAACGAACGAGTTAAATTTGAAGACGTTCCGTGGCCTCGAGCCGTCCCGTTCGCCGACAAAATCACGATCGTCACCACTCCCTACCCTAATTGTCGTCAATTGCAGCCAATTGTCGGACTGACCCTTCTGCGACCAGCTGCAATTTGCAGCTAGGTCGCACGTCGTTGCCGCTTGTCGCGCAAAATTGTTGTGCACGCGTAGCATGTTTCTCTCTCTCTCTCTCTCTCTCTCTCTCTCTCTCTCTCTCTCCCTTCCTCTGGGTATACCCGCGTACAATTATTGTTCACGAGCATTTACGTTGTTACACTAGATTTCAGTGGTTACCTTTCGTCGATCGTGCATCGTAAAATTATCATCGAAGGAGTACACGAATAAAAGCCATCGAGATGTAGCAAAATTTCTTTGACCTATTCACTGTTTCAACCGGAAGTGGTATCTTCTAGTATCTTCTAGTATCTTCTAGCAAAGACATGTTATTAATAAAACGCGATTGCAAACGTAAGGAAGGGTGCGGGTTTACGGAAAGCGATACTTTGAATCGTGGCACGAAAAGGCACACCCAAATGCGTGGCCGACTCGTTCGAACCGCTCCCTTCGCTTCGGTATCACTGCCCCCGGTGCGGCGTTCCTTTCCCGCGAGCTTTAGCTTGCACGCATCGCCACGCAAATTATGCCGTGCAATACTCATGTATGCACATATAGATTTCGCCTTCGCTCGCTCGGTTTACCATTTTCGGGTGAATCTGCAGCAACCTAAAGTATCGGCCACAAATCGAGAAACTATGATGGTTGTAACGAAGGAAGATGCGTAAAAAAGAGGGTGTAACCCGGCTGGCTGAAACACGTCGTTCGGTAGGGCAGCTAGTGGTGGGGATTCGAGCAGATGTTTGGTCCATTGCACGGGGGCTTCAGTCCCTCATGGTAGTGCCGTGCCATAAACTATCCTCTGTTGGTGATTCTTTCGCGTAGGCAGTAGCAGCGTGAACCAGCACGCTAGGTCGTCGACAACAATGGCCTTCGGTCGGCGTTTCTGCCCCTTGTGAGGCAGAGTCCACGTGATACTCGAGAATACGCATTTTCACGCAACCCGCGTACGAACGTACTCGTATATACACAAAGCTGGCAGAATTCATTGGAGCCTCGTTCGAGCCGTATCTAGGATCGCCTCCTCCACGTGGTTGACGTTCTCGTGTTCGTCGATGACAAATGCATTTTCCGGTGAATCATCCGAACGTTTATCCGTCCTCGTCAGGCGCGTGTGTTTTGGAGTGATCGCAAAGCTACCGCTTGACCGGTTGTCAAAAGTGTGCACGGGTGAAGACTCAAAAGAGAGAAAAATTTCTATCGCGATGTGCATCGATTTGGTGTGCACAGTTAGTGGTTACTCTCTGCACCAGTTTCCACCTGGCCAAAGAATGTGATGTCGTTGAAAGTGATCCGCACTTGAGTGCGTTTTAACGCTTGAGCGTGATTCACGATTCGTGTCTTGGATACGTTAGCTGCATAGGATTATCGAAAGCACCGGTGCAATAGAAGATGCTGTTTGCCGAGATTCCTGTTGAGATTCCGTTCCTGTTGACTTGTAAGTGTTCGACACCTTTGGACGTTTATTTTCGAATCAGACTGAATTTGTCCTCCGGGAATAATCGAGACAATTGCGCGAAGGACCAGGATCCTTTTTTCATCAGCTTGATAGGAAAGAGTTATGACGTGTATGACGCATAGCCGCGCCGGAAGCATGGGCATCATTGTACGTTCTATGCGTGCTTTCATTTTAATCCGCTGGCTAGCGAATCACCCTCCACAATTTTCGTATCAATTTCGCAGGCCCATGTAGCATATAGCCAATTTGCACATATGCCCTCAGCTACTCCGAAAGAGAGAAAGAGAGAAATGTACATATACGTATTCAGTTTTACGATACTGTCACATCGCAAAAAACTGCAAGTCAGACGCAAAATACTACAAGGCAAGTCATCTTAAACAGCTGGAGTTCCTTTTGTTGTAGCAAGTATTGATGCGTTGCACGGGCACGTGATTCACGTGCACATGGAATTCCGCCCTGACGACGCGCCACCTTCGTTTTTACATAGCGCAGAAATCAGGAAGGTGACGAGGATGCTGTGCTCCGTTAATTAATGCTCTTGCGCCGTCTCCATCCGACCACCGACACGTGTCGAGGCACGAAAACGAAAGTGATTAGAAAATCCTAGATAGATCGCTGAGGACACATCGATAGACTATTGATTTTCTTTTTCCGCGTGTTGCATCATGTTTCCTTCGATACTGTTGCGAACACCACAGCAGGGACATCGTTCGCCATTTACCCGTTTTCCGGTATACATTTTTCTGTTACGAAACGAGCTTTTCGAGTATAGAAACGCGGGCATTGCTTATGAAACACCTACAATCTACACTTCATTTCAACATCAAAAATAGTAACACGGTAGATGACGGCATTTTTAATTGTTATAGATATCTACTAGAGAAATGAGAGGGTCGCTCCAATTTAATGCTCCAATCAATACTGTGCGATATTCTACCAGCGTGTCTCACTATTGCTCTCTCCTTCTCGTGCGCGTTCGCGTTTTCTTTCTTCCTGCTTCTCCTGCTGGTTCGCCTCTGCTCGCCATTCTGAGTCCACCTCATAAAATCACGAATACGATGAACCGAGAGAAAGACGGTCGCTGTGTTGCTAGTGCATCGTGAAAAAGCGGAATGAAGCAGGCCAGACGCGAAGCGCGCGAGGAATAACGAATGCTTGAACTTGTGCCAAGATCTTGCACGAGGTAACACCGTGTCTGAGGAGAAATCCAAAGAAGACACGGAGCTCCACGATGGTCGGATAGATTCTACCCTACCGCAGAAATGAACGAAAGACTAGGATTCGTTATCGAAAGCGTTCGAATCCATAGTCCTTCAGTCTTCATACCTATATAAATTATAATGAAAATTTCTTGAGACAAAAATTTCTCTAGTTCCGGGCAGACGTTGGAATTTACACGATTTTCGATAAAAGGTACCTTCACTTTGCCATCCTCTATACGAGGTCCTGAACGTAATTATTTGGCGCAGACAGTTTCCACTTTGTAGTAGCTTACATGACATAGGAAAGTCTTCGCTGGCAGGGTATCAGCTGTTCCTATTCGTTCGATCGGACAACAGCTCCGACAAACTTGGATGTACATAGTTGCAGTCCAGTGGCCGGGGAACGGAGGTAATCGTACACCTTGCATTGATTCTTGTCAGTCGAGTTCCTTTAATTAAGTGATCAACGGTGCGAGCTGGAATCGCGAGCTGGGAACCCGAATCGATCGTGAATCGCCGTAGGTTGTAGGTGCTAACCAAAGATTAATCGAGGCTCTTCGTGGAAGTCAGCTTGGATTACACCATGCCCCGTTGCGTTTCCTTCTTGCTTACAGTACAACGAAATTGTCTCCCTACTTTCTATATCGCGGGGTAGTGCTATTATTGATTTCGTCTGGGCCAAAGGGCTTCGTACTCCACCCACTACGACCACGTGTACGAATGTGTCGAGTGACTCACCGGTAAGATTTAGCCGTGAATTAGGAGCACGTTTCGTGAGAACTTGCGAAGACAGTTTCGTCGCCCCGCTGAAGATAGGTCGCCTTACACTGGGGAGTCTTTATTTCAAAAGGGGAAGTTAGAAATAGAGTACATGCATATGTATAGGCGACCCTAGGTCTCCGATCACTTTGGTATTAAAGTGAAGAGGGCACTAAAGGACGGATTCAAGTTCAGACGAGGTCCGCGTATTTCTGAGTTCTCTTTGTACGTATAAGCGCGTTAAACACTGGGCTTGATAAATGCGAATCGCGTGGTCGTCCACAGATAGATACGTGTAGCGCCGGCATCCGTTTAATCGCAACCCACGGAGAGAAACGAGTCAATTTGGTATGCGTCCTCTCGTAAATTCTTCCTTTCCCACGAGAGTTTACTCTTATGGGCCCTGACACGCAAGTCTAGTGGAGCACGGAGCAAAAGAAGAAACACGCGACGTCGGTGTATCGACGAGTTCGCGTTGCTCGACCAGCTTATCATCGTGAGTTCGAAAGTTTCTTCTGGTGCGCGCCAGTTGCCCATTTCCGAGTGCAAATGTATCGGCACACGTACCACAGCAAATGCGATTCATTACCGCCGTTTCTCGCCGACGATACCACGGGGCTCGCACGATTCTAACGTACTCGAGGCCCGAAGAACTTATCACAGACCGCTCTAATCGTACGGTGCAACCTATCATCGCAGGTTGATACTGCACCGAGCCGCGCCTTGGCGCTAAGGGAAGACCGCGTATCAGTCGGACTTCTTGGACAGGCCTTCATGCGTGAAATTTCCATCTTCGAAACGGTGGAGGCATATAACACGAGCAACGAAATGAACAAAAATCTGTTGGCCAGGATAGACGATTTATCTCGGCTGGATGCGATAAAAATCGCGGCCCACTGACCCACTACGATAGATAAGAACGGTATCAAGCACTGCGAAACTGGCCAGTCTTCCATTCTAGTCCAGTTTCGCTCGGCCACGGCCGATTAATTCGTTCGCGCGTCCCACGCGTTCAACTCTCTTCGATTTACCCGCTGGATCTGGTCCAGGTACCGTTTCGCATCGCGCACCCCTGTCTCGAAACACTTTTCGCGTAATGGACATTTTTCCGGTTTATTTCGCTTGGCCATTTGGTTACCAAATTTCACCGGCTAATTAAGGCGTTGTTCTTCGTTACTCGCACTTCATTCGATTCATCTCGGTCCATGTATCGGCTGAAGTGGCGTGCAATTGTAATTAAGCGGTCTGCGTGGCGCCGCCTCAGGAAAAGAATACGCGCTAAGCAAACGCCAAGCACGTATCTAGATCTTCGTAGATCGACCTTTCGGCACGCCTGTCGCATCGAAAATGTATCTTCCGTGTCGGAGTTGGACACCGTTAACGGCAGAGGAGCCTACTAAATTTATTCTAAAACGCAACTCGGGTCAGTGTGCCACGATTTTTGTCGAGCAACAGGTGTACGTTTCCACAGATTCCAAGTCAGTGGATCTCGTCGAGAACGTTCTCAATTTGCGTAAGAAATTTTTCCAATTTTTTGTACTTGATAAAATGATTTGTACGCGGTATATTATTCGCTGTGGAGTTTAGAGTTTATTCTAGTTTGGAGAAAAATGGGTTCCTTTCTTCAATCACGTGTACCGGTGAATTTGGTCATCAAAGGGAAGAAATGTCGAGTTACAAATTCACAAGTGTTTCTGAATAATCTGGAGCGTAACTGTTTCTCTATACAAAGTTTACGATGGTTGTTAACGGTAGTTTGTTCTGAGATATAACTGTCTGTTTGACACACGTAAATCCATAGGATCCTGTCGCGAAGCATCGTGTCGGACAAAAGGTTCGGAACGTGCAGAAAATGCTTAACAGCCAGGAAAAGAAGGTGGGCGACCAGACACCCGGTGCCCGCGAAATCAGCACAAACGAGAACGGAATAACGAAATACATAATGACTGAATGAGCCCACGCAGCGGTCTGCGCCCCCACGTTTCGGAAGGCATCTTTCAATCTTTACTTCGGTACACATTCAAATTCTCTATACTTATTAGAATTTGTTGAATGATGCGCCTGATCCGATCGTGTGCTCGACATCGTATCTCTGCGTTGATTCGTGGAAAATCCGACGGACACCATACCCACGATCTTCCTAAACTCATGCAAACCCTGACGAGTTCTCTGTTCAAATGGCATAATAATGCATCGTAACCCAGCGAGTATCGTCCAGCGTTCTAGAAGCCAAAAGGTAGAAAGAGAAAGAGCCGGGCAGAGAGAAAGGGAGGTCCAACTTAACGGGTCTTTCTCAGTAGGTCGATACGTGCAGTAGTTGACACCGATTAGGACCTCGAAATATGCATGTTTCGCGGGAGTACGCGCAACCGACCTATAATAGCAGTCTGCGGTCAACTTTGATAGCGTCACATTGGCAGACGACAATCGAGCAACTTGAAATTTCCGCACTTCTCTTCCATATTCTTTTGTCACTTTATATATTTTACCGGGCGTTAAAATGGTCTACAGTCTATATGTATAATCGATGTCTGCCGGACAGAGCTCGCCAAGCATATTCCATATACATATATGTTATTTACATACGCATCCTATTCAAACATTGCAATGTCGCATACGGTAGCCTCCCGAAGCACGCGAAGTGCACCACTTAAGCAACAAGCATCTACCGCACACGGGTGTATATATGTACAAGATTACCGTCTCGAGTAGTGTTTGTAGCGGGTGGTCCTTCACGTATATGTATACCAGCCACATGGGAAAGGTGAAACGTGGCCTGCGAGTTTACGAGATTATGGTGATGGTTTCTTAAAACGCGTCTCGTCTGGGAGCAGTTTTACGTTTAACTGTTTAGAACGTTGCTTCACATTGTACCGTTCTACGGGCCATCCTTTCCGTTTTTCGATGCGATGCGATTCGATTGTACGCTAATTACACGCTTGTCCGGTCATCAAAGTCCGTAAATTTCAACAAGACGCGATTTTCCCCTGTTTCGTGGTTGTCCATTTGCTCACAATTGTTTGCTATACTAGGATTATTCTACGTCAAATGTGTCGCGTGTGATGGCAGAAGCATTAACCGACATCGTATCGATTTACGCTACAACTGTCGCACTTACACGAACGTCCCATATTCACGTTTCTAATATTAATCGCGGTTATTCCCATTAGGAAAAAGAAGTCACTTGGTATTCTATCTGTAATGTAACATGGGAGGTAAGAAACCACTCCACTGAAATCTGTTTTCGTCACTCCGGTGGTTAACATAATGCATAAATTACCCAAAGTACATAGGTGTATATGTATGCATACTTACGCCTCCGAGCCTCACATTTCTAGCGAGATTTGTAGAAAAATGTGTGTGCGGCATAGGCGAGAAATATTTTTGGTCTCCAGAACTCTGTGATTCTTTCACGAATTGCGCGAGGGGGGTCCTACACTCGTAAAACACACACACGCCCGTTGAATTGTCGACCTTTTCGCTTCAGAGCGAGAATGGAAGATTTGGTCGCGTGGGTCGTTGAGGCTTAATGGTATAGCGGCTAATCGATCCGGTATCACAGGAATGCGCGTAAAGGTGCGGGTCGGTAGGCATTGCTGGCATTGCCGGTGAAAATGAACCGGAAAAACCGTCCTCTTCTTCCGGCTTCTATCTACAGCGTTTCCGCGAACAATGCCATTCGTTTCGTTCCTACCTGGCCGAATGCTTTAACGGCGATGCATGTATGTACGTATATACATGATTGGTATTGAGGAGTGGAATTCAACGAGTCGGAGATCAGACAGAACGGATACAGATAGGAGTGAATATAGGGAGAACGTAGACGAATAAGTGAACGGCGACGGACGATTTCTAAACGTTGCTCGATAAGGCCATATACAAAAGTACCGGTTTGTCTGCGCACTTTACAGAGTTCGAAGGACCCGAAGGGACTGCTCATCAATTTAATGTGTCCCCCTTATTTCCTACCGTGAAAAGGCGCAATGAATCGTTCAGTCGGCGACAACATACTTAACCCACTTTTCGCGCGGTAGCACGCAACACGCAAGACGCTTGATTTGTTTCCAATAAGCTCCACTTGCCCACGTGCGGCGCGTTCCAGCGCAATTTGCGAATTTAACGTCGCGATGCGTTCAACCCGATTAAAATATAGCCAATTTGTACGCACAGAGTACAACACCGCCATGCTGAAATGTGCCTTCTCCCGTAGGTTCGTAACGCGAGGCTGGCTGACCCGATTTCGCCTCTCGATTTCAAAGATTTATCGCCGAAAACGTATGCGAGTCGATGCACGAAAGCGAAAGAGTCGGCCTAACGGCCGTATTTTCGTTCGAACGCATTCACCGTTCCGGTTCGTCCCGAGGTGCCTGGAAACCCTCATTTGAAGCCGAAAAAATATTTACGCAGATATCTTGAACGGTTTGCAAACTATTATACCTCGAGTTTGCGTAAATTTGCCGCACCGTCAAATTATGCTCACTGCTGAAAAATATTTATTCAGCCCAGACGGGCAAAAGCTCGAGGAATAACAAGCCGGGTAAAATTTGGGTCATTCGGACCCATTCCGACCGACTTAATCCCGAAGTGTCGAAAGCTTCGAACCTGTTAAGGGCGCGCGAAATGTTCTGCAGAGCAATAAAGTTTTATCGGCGTAAAAACTTCAATCTCTCTGCCGCAAAAGCCAGCTACTAAATTTGGACTTGTACATTTTTTCGTACATTGCAACGCGACTCGCTCCATTCACTAATCATTGCGCATTGCACATAGTGGAGTAACAATTTTTTCAGAATATTTCCGATAGTTGTCAACTTGCGCTAATTGTGTGCAAAAAACACTGAACAACATTTATTCTCCAGCCAGGGGAAGATTAAGGTATCCGTGCTAAGCAGTCTCGGGAGTACAAGTAGGCCCCCCCTCCTTTCAGGGGCCAGTCGGGAGGCCTCTGCGTGCACCTGTGCAGGTTGAGAGGTGTCGTGTTTTCACCTGGCAGTTCAACCTACAATCGCGAGCAAGGAGGTTCAGAACCCGCGTGATCCTCTAACGTTCCATGCTTGCCACGGGACATCGCGTTTCACCGTCGTTCCTCGGTTCTTACGTTCCTTTATTTCGTTCCTTGATTCATTATCTAGTATAATGAGATGAAACCTGGCGAAAGAAAATTTCGAACAAAGGTGGATTTAGCGGTCGATTCCAATTACTCGACCGACCATGAATGATGTCGTGAAAAAAAGGAAAAGAGTATTCGTTTTAACGAACAGAAGGTTACTAAGATAATTGTTCAAAAGCCACAAGCGACTTGATGGGGCGAGACGCTAGATTCAAGCACAGCATCTTAGTGAAACTGTGGACTAATTAATTCGTTTAGTGGTGTCTTCCATACAACCGATATCGTAGGAGTTTTCAAGAAATCGGAAATGCAATTTCACCGTGGTGCGACGAACGAAATCAAAGCCTGGTGAAATTGGCCGCAGGGACGTTGTGTGTATCAGCACGTTCGAAGAACATTCCGCGTCGTTTAAGTTGCGCCTGTGATACAGGAAATGCGCAACCTGGCAGTGCCTGTGGGGAAATCTTAATCATCCCTGGAAAGTATATTGCGCTTCGAGCGAGATAGTGATTCGTCACGGAAATAATCCAGAAGATATCCATTTTAAGAAGAAGCTCCATTACCCGCAATCACGATGGACACTGTATTGGAAAAGATGGGAAAACTGAATCTGGTAATGCTCATGATTTAAGTCATATCAGTCTTATTTAATGCCATTGACAGGCATTGAGATTCCTAACAAGTGTACAGGCAGCCATGTATGTACACGGGAACTAGTGCTCCCTCGCGAGAATCTTCTCGAGAAATTACAATACGCTCGAGAAAATTAAGTTTTAAAAAATTATTTGTAAATCTCATTTATAAAAAGTACAGTAGGTCTGACTCGTGGACTTCTGCATGTTCTGGCCAACTCTGAGCTGAACCAACGACTCTAGGGTTATACCTACTGGACTTCTGCGGCTTCTGATATTTAATTTCTCGAGAACCAAAACATAATACAATATTACATTGGAAAATCAGGAACACTGACGGGAACTACTAGTCGAATGATAATCCTATTTCGGTTGAATCAAAAAACAGCCATAAGAATTGCAATATCGTGGTACAAATTTTAAATTGAATGTTTCCTTCGAGAGGATAATCTCTGCCTAGGTTAGACGCAATCTGGCTTGGCTGGCTTACCCAAGTTTTTCTTACAATTAGTAGAATCGTGAGGGAGTCGGCATGGCGCGAAACCATGCGACGCGACGGTTCGATATTAATGAAAGGCATGTTTTAAGCTGCTGTCCATGAGGGTTGGAGTAATTGCCGCTTATTGTATCTCGCAAAACTCGGGGAATTAACTTTAAATGTGGTAACTATTCGCGGTCATATTTTCCCGGAGCGGAAATCAGCCGGATGAAGTTTCTGCATCCCTGCAGAAAAGTAGTAACACTTTCGTCAGGGTACATTCTCCATCGCGCGCATCCGCGACTAATTAAAATTTATCCGAGCAGATAGAGCAAAAAATAGTACATATTTAGCTTCAAAGGCTCCTCGTTCGAATCGCTGGCTACGCTGTGCATCCATTCGTAACTTGTGCACGCGTGCAGGTGCAAAGTACCTTGCATCGGGCCGTTGTCCTTGCCTAGTGACTCGAGCAAAGGAGCGAATCACATTTAAGTGTCAGATTTTAAGTATCGATGGTGTGTCCAGATATTTCCGTGCACGTTGAAACAATCGCGTATTACGAACCGTGCATGCAATATTGGCGAAGGAAAAATAGTTAAATTATACGGATACTGCCTTTCCCACCCTTCTTTTATCAATGCTAATCTGCCTATGAGTTACATGTACCAAGCCGTGCAGACCCGTTGGAAAGAACTGTCTAGAAATATTCCGTGTTGTCTGTACGGCGATCATCAAAGCTGAATGTATGTATGTATGTATGTATGTATGTATGTATGTATGTATACATATATACGGAGACTCGATGTTCCCTCTCGTTTACTTTTTAAACACTTTGGAAATCTCTGGACTTGTATTTATTTGTCTTCTATTCATTTTATTTCAATTTTTGTTTTTCGTCTTCCTCAGTGAAGATTTAATTACTGTAGTCTTGTAGCAATTATAACGCGGCTAACATGGCAACAACAAGAGCCAGCAGTTCGTAGTCCTATTAAGTAGTGCATTTCCAAAGACTGATCTTCGCGCGAATATCGAATTCAGGAGTAATCGCGTGGAGGCTGCTTTAGAACGCGGTTCGCAATTAACATTCTCGAATGATGCACGAGGCGGTCCCCGATGACAAATCACGCGAGTGTGTTTAACGTCTGGGTTTCTCGTGGCGCGAGGTCATGAAGAATAGCTACCGAGATCAGATACTAACTATGTACATACTTACTAGTACCGTGAGATTCGACATGATGTTCGCTTCGCTATTTTCCTGGCCTCCAATCTTTTGCCTCCATTAAGTTAATATTAGTATTAGTAAATTGATAATCGAGCGAATGGAAGCTCGCGTTAAACTCGAGTGTACTATTTCCCAAAGCATACTTTCATTTTTTCTTCGATTCGTAACTTCGATTCAAAGCTTTTAAATGCAAATATAAACATAAATCAGTGAACGAAACCATCCTTGGTCTCTCGCAGTACGGATCGAAATTGGAATCTAAAACCCGACGAGTATCTCTTCTAAGGTTAATGTTGTAATTGCACGCACGATATGTAATGGGGAAGCATACCTTAATTGCCTGCATTCTAAGTTCATGCACCGTTCTCGCAATCAAGGTGGGGTTTGCTGGAACCGGTCAAGTCGTCGCAACCGCGAGATAAGCCGCTGGTACCGCGTTCTCTATTAACCGATGCCCCTTTAATCTTTGAGCAATAGGATCTTAGAACGATATCAAACCGAGACGAAAGACTGGAATAATTCATTGAGATTGAGATTACACAAATGGCAATTTGGGAACCACTGGTCTCATTGTATTTACAGCTGCGAATTTACAGACCATGACCGCCTGATGTATTTTGATTCCCCTTAGGGAACGATTTAGGCAGTGGTAAATTAAATCGTGCTACCTTACACAGTCTATTCACACGTGTCTCGTAAATCGTTTCCGTGAAAGATTTCATCCTTTCGGAGTTGCCCTTCGCGTAAGTATTTTCAAATCGAAACGTATTACAGGTTACACCGTTGATACATCTTTTATTGTACATATATTCGTGAAACAAACGACGCCAGAGTTATTTTTACGACCAAACGAACGAGTTCATCGCAGTCATGAAATTATCATGACCAGTTTCGCAAAATATAATATTGCACGCAAGGAAACACGCACGATACTCAACCGGCGCGAACGACAGTTATGCCTGCACAATATTCTCGTTACGCGAGACTCAAGCTAACGGCTCATAGAAGGTTACAATTACCCCACGGGCATCTGTTATCCCACGGGATATTAAGAGAACGCGTGGAAACATCAATCGTACGTAAAGTTGGCGAATTAATCGAGGAAAATTAACTAGACCCTCGAGCGTAGCCGTGGGTTCCTAGCTTTCCAATAGAAAGGTGATGGATTGATATAATTATTCTCACTCGCTATTCGACGTTGTCATGAAAATTCAGCAACGAGGGTAGCTGACAATGTTACAAGTTCTTGGGACCGTGGAAAGCTGCTGTTCATCTGGGCCAAATTTGATTAGTCATCGATGTGCAAAGTACGAGTGTGGAACGAGCCATCGCGTGAAACACGTTTTCCTAAGACTCACAGTTGTCATGACAAGCATTGAATAGAGTATCGATAATCGGTCACTGTTGATTTTGATCTTTCATAAGGATACAAAATCAAAGTGGCCATACTATAGGCCATACACTTGATCGCTTATCAATATTCATTGTTACGGGGGCCCGCGAAGATACGAGTATTTGCGCGATAACCGGCTGGCAGAAATTACCGACGCTCTTTATTTTTCCAGTTAAGGTGATAAGAAATTCGACGGGCCGATAAGAGGAACTGCGTTTAGACGACCTCGTAACGGCTCGAGTATTTTCCGCGCGGCAGCTAACAATAAGAGACAGGCCAGCCGGCACTGGCGCGCGTACACTCGGCACGTGGAAAAGTGAAATTTGCGTGCAGTTCCGCGATTTATTACGATCTGTCATCGTGTCCCACGAGTGAAGAAAAGATTCAAAGGATCTGTTCCATGATTTCCAGCGGGCAGCATGAGAACATCGAGCAGTGTCCGGAACCCGGACGTGAAAATATGGCCTCGAGATTTTTGGCTGTAGGTGACGAAAGTCTAGCGAACTTTGAATAATGATTTCCTCTGTCTTGTCTTGATAGTCTTGATAGAGCGTGATAATGGAGTATGGAGCTTGGCGAAAAATGTCGGCACAACAACGAACGCGACACAGATGACAGATCAGTCATAGTTACGAAAGCTGCGTTGCGTTCGCGGCTCTGTAACAAGCTATCCTACTTGTTCGTTCAATGACGGTTCACCCTAGGCGCCTGTATCGATATTTTCTTTTTCGAAATTTTTCACGCGTTCCACGATAAAACGTTAAAACCCTGATCGATTATCGAATGAATTGCTCCGATCGCGTTTCGATCATCTTATTTTTTTCTTTCGCAGAGGATTCCGAGCTGTCCAGTGAAGAGTCCACAGCCCCTGAAGGAATTCGTGGGTCGCTGCCAGACGATGCCATCGCGAGTGAAAAAGTCTTTCTGCGGTTGCCTTCAGGTAAGGACGAGAATTATGTCAATTAGATGTATAATCCAAGCGAACAACCCTCCCGAGCAACTATAAGTTAGTCTATATAGTTTATAGTTCAGCGCGACTGCATTGTTTAGCATTGAACCGAGTAAAATAGATGCGCTTCGTTCGTTGATCGCTGGACAGGCTTGTGCGCTCCGATCGAAAAGGATTTTTGTGCGAGTCGAAGAAGCAACAGATTTTTCGCTTAATCTTACCTGGCGTCCCGCAAACAGTATGCACCACTGTGCCTGCGCTATGTTTGTGAATAGCATAGAAAAGTTCGAAAAATACCAGCTTAAGAAAACGCTCGAACGAGAACAATTAGCGAGTAGATTTTGTGTTTACCGAAAACTCCACAGCGCGGTTCCGCATTCTTCCGTTAAATTTGTAACTAGCGATCTAGGACCGATTGTACTTGCACTTCCACGAACTCGATTGTCGTTAGGAAGTGGTGATGTAAGAAACGAGACCGGCGAAACGATGCTCGCTCACCGGTCGGTCGCATTCTCATCTGCAAGAAGGTGAAGCTGTATTCGATTATGTTGACAGGGACACACCCATAAATGCAAAGCATTCTTGCGTTCGTTACGCCAGCTCGAATGACATCTGCGATGCAAAGTGACTCGTGTGCACTTGTAGAGCGTGTTCGTCGCATCAAGATTCTCGATCCCTCACTTTTTCATCCCGAAAGCGAATGTTCTCGACTGTTCCCATATGATTTCACTGATTGTGCGATTTCTACGCGCGCGAGAAAATATCGGCCACCTTTTTCCTACGGTAATGGTTCGTTGGTAGCAATAGCGGTCCGATGGAACGTTCGCCAGTGAAAGATATACGATCTGATTAATTGCACGCGTTAATCGAAGACAGTTTAGCTCGGAGTGTTCAATCGACAGCTTATAGAATAGAGCTGGATAGAGTATAGACACTTCTCGTATCCGTTCAGGAATGAAGAACGCTCTACGGAAAATACCATCGACACTTCGTAAAAATGATCTAGTATACCTGGATCTCCGCCTGCTCGAATGGGAAGGAAATGAACGTGATATTCGACAGGGCTGAGAAAATCTGACTTCCTTTCGAGAATCGATGTAGCATAAATTTTCATGCGCCTTTGCGTCGAGTCTCTGACACGGTACGACGGTTAACGTAATTAACGTTAAACCCAACAGTTACGTCCATGGTAGCTAGCTAATTAAACGAGAAATTGTATTCCTCGTAACGCAGGGAAACGCTCAGTCTTTCATCTGGCGGGACAATGTCCGCCTGCTTTCATTTTTATCGATGTGCATCGTCTAACTTTCGTACTGCTAAGCACAACGTATGTACAATATATGTATGTACAACGGAGAAAGATCCTTCGAACTTCGGAGAGGCGATCAGTATGACCGATAACGCGATCGCGGATAACAGTGACGGGCAATAAATCCATTCGTGATTCACGTCTCGATTTTAGAATGGACAGCCAAACTAAGATGTCCATTCTTCTCTATTTGAACGAGACGTACGCGTAGCTTTGCAACAAGGCACGTAGATTCATTGTCAGCTATCAAATAAAATCAAATTCAGCGAACGATATGCAATTCCCATTTGGCCCTTCGATCATTCTACCTTATCCGCGTATCTAACATTGGGAACATTTTTTTTTTTGCGTCGCGCGAGCATCGTCGTCTCGTACGATCAAGGAGGAAAAGAATCGTCTGCCCGCTTCCACGCGAAACGCTTCGCGATTCCCATCCCGTCGTCCTTGAGGCAATCCTATGACCCGTAGATTCATTATGCCGATCAACCCTGGTCGGTGGTTCTGCAGAACCGGAGGGCGTGCTACGGCGAACATGATCGTGTTTCCAGCATCCGCGAGGATTCTGTGGTCTTTCTTCCAGCGGCAGATCCGTCGATCGAGCGACGCGATGGAATGCACGATCGGGAAGGAAGCAAGCGGCGCACTGCAAAGCCTGGAAACGATCGGTATCGCGTGCGACTCGTGGAACACGGCGTTCTTTACGTGTTTCGCGACGATGCTTTCAATTATCGACGATGCAGGAATTTATGTATACGCCAGACGCTGTGATATCGCAAACGCAAGAAACGAGGGGAAGCCTGGCTGATTCAACTTTTTCCGTGCAGAGCTAGAGCGTCGAACTCGAACGTCTGTTGCTCGGTTTGCATGCCTCCGCGTTTTATCACTCATCCTTCTTATTGTCAGTGCCCAAGTCCTCTCAACTTGGAATGTGTAAATACGATTCAAGCTCCTTTCGTATTTCGTTTCCGTGAAATTTCTTTCCACGCCCACCAACAGGAAGGCCAGCCCGGCATATAATTTTCTCCAAATTCTACAAACGCTTCCAGCACAAGGTTTCGAGCCTCGGGTAGAGTGCAACACATTACGGCAATTCGACCACACTTTTCCGTTTTACGATACTTAAATTGCCCCTCTAAGCGAACACAAGAACGCTGAGTCTGGTTTAGGTTGGCATTTCTCGCAGTGGAAGGGCGTTGAACGGTAGAAAGCAGAACGAGCAGGAAGCATTTGGATAAAAATGTTCGTTCCTGGAATCGTTTCGAAGCCGATTTTCAGCGGGAGATGAACAAAAATTATGCCAAGGCCGGAGAGTTTTACGGGATCGCGTTCCAGTGGTGGACATTTCTTGCAGGCTTCAAAAGTACTTCAACGAGGTCGGTTTATTGCAATGTCGGCGCTTCTGAAAAACCGTGCGTGCAATCCACGAAGGGCAGCACCATTGCCCGTCTTTTCTCACCGCTCATCTGCTCCAGTTCCGTCAAAGGCTCTGCAATTTCTTCGGGTTCCAGAATAGAACACGATCGTAATGACTTTCTTTCGCGGCCATTTGAAATTACTTTTCAAAAAGGGATGATTCGAACCAATCATCCCTTTTTGTGCGAATCTGTAATGTATACAGTCATTCGACAAAATGGGATCAAGTATACAGATGTATAGATGTAATTCGTTACTGATATTATACCCCTTGATTGCCGTATATGATCTTTTCACAAACAGGTTTCCAATTGTGTAGTATCAACGTGGGATCCTTAAACTTCGAATGACCCACTGGAGGAATCTTCCACGTATACACATTCTCTTTCGCGTGTCAATGATATCGGTAGACGAGTTTGTACATAACAGCGCGAAATCATTCGAGACCATCGAGTAGATATTCCTATGGTCGGAAGTTTTCGAGGCCCGTCTGAGGTTAATTTCCCTGAAATTATCCCTCGATTCCTTAGAAACAGTTCGAAGACGCGTTCGATGATAGTGTTAGAGATAGATTTGAGGTCGTTTGCCCTGGCGATTATCGTGACATAGTTCCGCCTATCGTCTCCTCGTCCGCGATAACAACCAGGTACGTCGAGTGTGTGAACTCAAAGCGCAAAGTTGCACGGGCAACGGTGAATATTTCGGCTAGCATGCATGGTGTCAGCAGTAGGATGCCGTTTACGAAGAATAAATTGGTGGCCCCATAGATGAATAGGTAATTTGCTAGTCACGTGTGAAAGTACCATAGGAATCCAGTGCCTGAGCCAGTCCCCTGACCTTTGCCGCCGCTGTTTCTGGTTGCTAGAGTCGAGGGAAAGAGGCACAAGAATGATACAGTACGCCACGTTGATGATTTTCGGGTATCGCGAATGCACGAAGGATTTGATTAACACTGCGCTTTAGATACGGGTCATTGAAATTCTGTTGGCCACGGATGCGAGAGAGTTTTAGAATAATTAGAAGGCTGGTCTTTGCCCGATCATCGATTACACGTACTATACGCATGGGAAGCTGTTTCGTTGGCGGCATCCCGACGACCGAGTCGACTCCGTGATTTAATGCCGAGGCTCGTCTCCAATAAGGTCAGGACCTGGTTACATACCCTCGATCGTCTTCGTTCTCAATCGGTTTTCACGGAAAGGTGACAACCGATTGGGAACTCCAACGCGTGAGTTTACTTCGTTCTGTAATCTTCTTTTCTTGTTTATACGATGCTTGAATTTTCCGTGGAAAAACGTAACGTATCCCTTGAAAATTCCGACACGGCTAGCCACAACGAACTAAGAAATAATCGAACTGATGTCTCTGTCCTTTACACGAAACTTTGTTTGCTACTCTTATCATTATTATTATCGTTATCGTCAACGCTCCTCTTGTATCCATAAAAACAGACCTGCAGAAGAACGAGATGAAATGATTGCCCTACGAATGCACCGCTGCAATTGCTGACTGAAAACACGGTTGTTTTTTTCATTAATTCATTCCTTCTACAGGATGACGAACCACTGGAAATCACGTATTGCGTTGTGGAGCATACGGGCACGCTCACGCTTCAAGCGATGACGCCTACCCTGCCGATGCCAGCCGAAGAAGAGTTGAACAAGATGTTCCTCGAATTGGTAGACGAACTGGACCTGACCCAGGCTAACAGACAGGCGGTTCTGGCACTTCCAGCGAACAAAAAGTGGCAGATATACTGCTCCAGGAAAGGCAACGGCACCTTGGAGAACGGAGGTCTCAGGACTACGGACTTGAGCGGTGATCCCGAGGATTATATAAACAGACTGAAGGCGATTGCCAGTGTAGGTATCGTAGTAGGTCGATTAGTTGATCGATAATGGAGCTCATAAGCGAAATCATTAATTACAGAGTCCTTTTCCGGAAGAGGACGAGGAAGTGTCGAGCCAGATGCGGCAGATCGAAGCATTGAAAACTGCTCTAAGGACGCAACCGCACAGTTTCGTTCTTAGGTTCATAGAACTGGATGGGCTGAACGCTCTGTTGCAGGTCCTTGGAACCATGGACGCGGACGCGGCTAACAGCAACCTTCACACGAGCGTGATAGGATGCCTGAAGGCGTTGATGAATAATTCGGTAGGTTCGATATATCGTAATAACTTCCCCCGAACAGCTTCTAAGAATCGTGCGTTAACATTCCGATCGGTACGACAGAATGGAAGGGCGCACGTTTTGGCGCATCCGACAGCTATCAACACGATATCCCAGTCGCTGGCGACTGAGAACATCAAGACGAAAATTTCCGTCCTGGAAATCCTTGGGGCGGTCTGTCTCGTTCCAGGCGGACATCGGAAGGTCTTGGAAGCTATGCTGCATTTCCAACAGTACCACTCCGAACGGACGCGTTTTCAGAATATTATAAACGATCTGGACAAGAACTTTGGCATTTACAAAGACAACCTGTCTCTGAAGACGGCGATCATGTCGTTCATTAACGCCGTACTGAATTACGGACCAGGACAGGTTACGCTCGAGTTCAGGCTGCATCTGAGATACGAGTTGCTGATGCTCGGCATCCAGCCGATCATCGAGAAACTCAGGAAGTACGAGAACGAGACATTGGATAGACATTTGGATTTCTTTGAGATGGTGAGAAACGAGGACGAGAAAGAACTAGCGAGGAAGTTCGAGAAGGAACACGTGGACACAAAAAGTGCCACGGCGATGTTCGATTTGTTGAGGAGGAAACTCAGTCACACTGCTGCCTATCCACATCTGTTGAGTCTCTTGGAGCATTGTCTCTTGCTGCCCCGTAAGGAATCCTTCCTATGCAATCGTATTCCAGTCAGGAAGAAGAATCTCGATGTAGAATTTTCTTGTCGTTTTCAGTCGATTATGGTTCCCATCCCCAACACTGGTTGCTGTTCGACCGGATCGTGCAGCAAATAGTTCTCCAATCGGAAGGAAACGACGCGAGCACCATAAGGAATCCCGATGTGGCACCGATCGCGATCAACGTGAAGGAAATCGTTCACTTGCTCGCAAAGGAAGAGGAACTTGTCGCGGCCAGGAAGAAAGCCGAGGAATTAGAGAGAGAAAATTCCGACATGTCGAGCAGATTGGCCAAGAAGGAGCAAGAGCTGGATCTCAGGACGCAAGAGAAAGTAATTTATCTCGTTGTCTTGCCAAATTCGTTGACGGCCCTTGTTCGCATCTATAACTTGATATGACATACTTATCTAGGAAGACATAGAGGCCAGTTTAGCAAGGGTTAAAGAACGCCTCGAGAAAGAAACGTCTATGCACATAGAGACGAAGCAGAGGATTTCGGAGTTACAGGACAATCTCGAGGCACTCTCTCGGCAGGTTAATAATGAAAAGTCGGAGAGAAAGCGACTGGAACAGCTGGTTGCTTCCGGGAGTTTGCCAGACGACGCAAAGGCGACGATTAAAATAGTCGAGGACGAGGTTCTCGAAAAAGTCGAGGCGAAACCAATGCCACCACCTCCTCCGCCTCCGCCCTTAGCACCACCACCGCCCCCGTGTCTAATGCCAGCAGCTCCTCCTCCAATGAAGGTAGGATAGTCTTTAATCCCGTGGAATTATCAAGTTTTTCAATTATTCTGAAGCTCCAGCGATACAAACGATAAATATGCCTAGGTGGAGATCACCAAGAACGTTCCACAGCCGAGCAACCCTCTGAAATCCTTTAACTGGTCGAAGATCCCGGAACAGAAGTTGCAGGGTACTATCTGGTCGGAACTCGATGACACGAAGCTTTACAACGTTATGGATCTTGAGTCTATTGACAAGATTTTCTGTGCTTATCAAAAGAACGGTGTGTCGGCGGAAGGTTCCATCGAAGATTTAAGAACTTTGGGGAAGAACAAAAAGACTATGTCGGTGATCGACTCGAGGAGGGCACAGAATTGCACGATACTGTTGTCCAAGCTGAAAATGTCCGACAACGAAATTACCAGAACAATCTTGTCAATGGACCAGCAAAATATTCTACACATGGATATGGTCGAACAATTGTTGAAGTATATCCCATCGTCGGAGGAAGCTGCTCTCTTGGATATGCATCAGAAAGAACTTCAGAGCAGGGCTGACTGTTTCTTATACCAAATATCAAAGTACGTATCTTTCGTTTCTCTTTTCGTTGTTTGTCGACGCGTGGCAAACTGTTGACAACAAAAATAACGTTCGCGAAGAGACCACAGTTTTTCGAAAATTCACGAAAATAGTTAACACCACGCCAATGTTGCAGGGTACCGCATTACGAGCAAAGACTGCGATCTCTCCACTACAAAAAGAAATTCGCTGCCAGCATTGCGGAATTGACGCCGAGAATGCGAGCGGTTCTCGAAGCTAGTCGACAAGTCGCCAGATCCCGGCGGCTCAGAAAGCTCTTGGAATTGGTCTTAGCCTTAGGGAATTACGTAAATCGCGGGAACGCTCGCGGAAATGCCTGCGGCTTCCGTTTAGCCTCGTTGAATCGTCTAGTCGATACCAAATCCTCGTGCTCCAAAGGCACAACTTTGCTGCACTACCTAGTTCAAATCCTAGAGTCTAGGTTTAGAGAAGTGTTGGATATAGAGGAAGATATGCCCCATGTTCGAACAGCGGCTAGGGTTAGCATGGCTGATTTGCAGAAAGAGGTGGCCAATTTGAAGAACGGTCTTCAGGACGTTCAACGAGAAATAGGTAGGCTTCTCGTTCCTCGATTTAATCCTGCTCGTTTTAACTCTTCCATGAACACTTTCATTTTACATCAGAATTCCACCGTGGCCAGTCTCAAGTTCTTCAAGGAGATATGTTCCTGCCAGCAATGAGGGATTTTCAGGCACAGGCTACGTGTAGATTAGCAGAAGCAGAGGACTTGTTCCAAGACATGAAGACTAGAGTAGGTTTTCAGACACGGCTGAAATATTCAGCTCTTCGAATGTACCTGCAATTATTTGCGGAAATTTTGTCCAACAGTTCGACCGCGCAGTAAGGCTTTTCGGCGAAGATTCAGCCGGAGTGCAGCCAGACGAGTTTTTCGGGATCTTTGAAAACTTCTTGCAAGCATTAGCCGAGGCCAGGCACGATGTGGAAAATATGCGGAAAAAGATCGAGGAGGAAGAACGAAGAGCAAAACAGGAACAAGAAGTGAGTAAAATCGTACAGTCTAGGGCTTTCTATTCTTCTACTTACGTTACATAAATGTCCAATTAATCTCAACACTTCTAACGTCTTTTTTCTTTCAATTTATTGCAGCTTCGAAAGAGGACCATGGAAAGGAAGAATTCTCGCGAAGGAATCTTGAACAGTATATCGCTGGGCAAGAAAAATGAGACGAATAGTAATGGACAGGGTGATAATAAGGGCGAATTCGATGATCTGATATCCGCTCTTCGCACTGGAGATGTGTTCGGGGAAGATATAGCGAAATTTAAAAGATCGAAGCGCAGGCCCGTGACACCGAGTGGTCAGGAATCTCGTAGACATAGCGCACATAGGGAAGACTCCAGGGAACGACATTGAAGTCCGTACTAGAATTATATGTGCAGGCTTAACAGCCAACTAAAATATTTTCCGATTTAAACAATATGTGATAGAGGGAAGGCAAGAACATTGTCCATGAAGAAATTATCTTGTGTAGAAATGATAAAAAGGATTCGAATAATGGACGCGACTGCCAGGGAGTATGTAAATACAGTAAAAGATATTAAGATTACTTAGCCTTGTTTTTCATATATTCGTTCATCGATCACGAGATGTTATTTTCATTCACGATTCCTGTTTAGATCACTAATTCCCATTTGTCTTCCTCATCTTCCACTCGCAATTTTTCTTATTCTCCAAATTCTCGAAATTCAGTCAAGAATTTTACTTTCTCGTGTCTACATACCCTCACGTTGCATTCTTGCAACTGTATTTGCATATATTTCTCATCGTATTCGAAGGTGCAAACAAAGTTGTGGAACACAAAGCATAATTTTTGAATTGAGCACATGGAACTATTGAATGTTACCATACATCTATGTGTGTACGTCAATTAAAATCGATTCTACCAGAATTATATTTCGAGCATGCGAGCGATCATGAATTCGTATATTATTAAGAAAGGTCTGTGTAAAAGGGTCCGACAAGGTTTTTCATAGGATAATTTTCTGTATATATAGGCAATATAGATTTTTTCGTTAAGTCCATGATTACGGATCGTAATTCGAAAATCTCGACATGAAAATATCGCAGCGACTGGACCAAGGGAAGAAACGAAGTAAGAGTAAAAAAAATGCCTCACGAACCTAGGGTGGATAGTTTGTTACGACTTTCGCAACCATTTTCTTACTGAAATTTCATATGATTTTAAGAACTATATGTTTTCTATTCCTTTTTACGACACCGTGAACCATGCCAATAGGGCCTATCGGGGTGCAGTGCTATTTCTACTCCGCGAAACCTACAAGTCTGATTTTGTATCGTAGAAATTGACATAAACATCGATTAGATAATTTAGGGACACGTTGACATAATGGTCCATTTACGGAATTCGTGTTAGTTCTCGATGTGTAGATGGAAAAAGACGAAACGAATAGAGAGAAATTTGTTGTATAGTTAGTTGATGTTTTGTAAGCTTTTGTATTTTTGTAAATATTCAGTGTCGATGTCTCGTTCTTGTACAGGGTGCTTACCCGGCAAGACATAATGTCCAGTTAATATATTACTGCGCCTTTAATATTACATGTATTAATATATGATACAAAGAAATATACAGAATAAATGCGAAATTGAAATCAGTCGTGATTTGTGGGTATGTATATCTTGCACACCCCCCACACCCAGGCCAACTATTGTTTTCAAAGTATAATTTCATTTTCAATCGAATGTAGCTTGTAGCCTTTGTAATTTCTACAAAGGGGTACCGATTTGGGCGCATTAGATTCCTCAAATTGGTTTTTAAAAGATTCCTGTGATTGTTAGATAGCATAAGAATATACGATTTATAAATGCTGCATGCGCGGTTCATTATGTATAAACAAATTGACAATTCGTTTGAAAATTCCACCGAAGCTATACAAGAAAGCCCTTCTACTAGCACATCAGATTGTTACTTGAACCGAGAGCTTCAATTCGAGAGGCCGTTGATTCAAATCAGCCCAGCAGAAGCCGAGATAATTGAATTTGTTTAAAGAAATTATAAACAAATGCGATTACTGTCATTTCCTGGCGAGATACATCAATGACTAGAGGACATAAATTAAAGCCAGAGGCATAGATTACCATCTCCAATAGGTGTGAACATTATTCCATGTCCAGTTCATTTGTTATAAACAATAAAAACAATTAAAATTATTATTACGGCCAACTGTATACAGTTATAGCAACGGGGTATTTTTTATCGCGTAGCTTATCCTCTTGCCTTTCATTTGACACCCGATTTATTAAAAAACAACCACCACCAGCCGAGATAACAATTTTTTTAAATTTTATTGGTAACGATATCTCGAAAACCGGACCTGTGGCGCCATCTCGCGTTTGCGGCCTTTTTCGCATTTTGCCGCACCGCTAAAACCGAAATCATGGATTACATCGTTAATTTTAACAAATGCGTTTTTCTCGGCTTCTAGTGCATATTTTTGAGCCGGACTTGTCTTCAATTAAATCTACGAACCATAGCTATCTCCTCCAACAGTTGCAACAATAAGACATTTGTGGTTTAAAAGTTATTAACAATTGAAAAATCGGCAAAAATGCACTCCGGGTCACCGCAATTATCTCGATTTCTGGAGGCGCTAGATTAATGATTGGGTGCTTAAAATAAAGCTAAAGGATGCCGCTATACGGCAATAAAGGCTTTACAAGTGCTGCGTGCGCCGTTTATTTGTTATAAACAAGTTAACAATTCAATTGAAAACTGCACCAGAACTATACACGGGGGCCGATCTAGTGGTGAATCAGATTGTTCCTTGAACCAAGAGCTTCGATTTGAGAGGTAGTTGATTATAATCGGCCCAGCAGAAGCCGAGATAATTGAATTTGTTTAAAGAAATTATAAACAAATGCCATTATTTCGGCTTGTGGGCGAGTTACACCAATGATTGGAGAACATAAATTAAAGCCAGAGGCATAGGCTACCATCTCCAAAAGGTTTTAACATTATTCCATGTGAAGTTCATTTGTTATAAACAATTAAAAACTTCAAATTATTATTATGGTCAACTGCATACAGTTATAGGAACGGGGTATTTTTTATCGCGTAGCTTATCCTCTTCCCTTTCATTTGACACCCAATTTATTAAAAACCAACCACCAGCAGCGGAGATAACAATTTTTTTAAATTTTATTGGTAATGATATGTCGATAATCAGACACGTGGCGCCATCTCGCGTTTGCGGCCTTTTTCGCAGTTTCCAGCACCTCCGAAACCGAATTCCTGGAGTACATCGTTAATACAAACAAGTCCGTTTTTCTCGGCTTCTAGTGCGTATTTTTTAACCGGACCGGTCTTAAAGTAAAGCTACGAACCATAGCTATATCCTCCAGCAGTTGCAACAACATAGCATTTATGGTTAAAAAGTTATTGACTATTGAATAATCGACAAAAATGCACTCCGGGTCACTGCAATTGTCTCGGCTTCCGGAGGCGCTAGATTAATGATCGGGTGCTTCCAATGAATATAAAGGATCCCGCTACACGACAATAAATGGTTTACAAATGCTGCATGCGTTGCTTATTGTTTAGAAACAATTGAATAATTCATTTGAGAATTGCATCGAAGCTAGACACGATATTCAAAAAACACCCGCCTTAAAGAAAGAAACACCCCCCACCACCCTCCCAGTTACCAGCCAATTAGCGCTATCTATTCCAAATATCTGCCTCTTTCGCCCAACGGATCTCGTAGTGAATAGACGTGCTCAGAGTGTCCGTCGAATTAAGGTATGTCACATAGTCTAATATATTCTCGAAAACAGGCAATGATATAATCATTGTTTTCATTTCCCTGTCTTCCAAGTTTTCTGTAGTTTCTTTATTAATATTAATGAATATTTTGCAAGAAATTAAGAAAATATTGTGCAGTGAACGGAATCACACCGCGTGGCGTGCATTTTCAAATCGACTCGCATATGCATATACGTATTATCTTTTACGTATGCGTATATGTATCTCTGCTCGGAATTCCATTATCTTGTAGCATATTCTGCAGTTTCTAGCAACACTGCTACAATATTGGCGATTCTTAATACATTCATCTCTAATTTCAGTTCGATTCTGTTCAATGGCGTCTCTCTGGCTTGCTTTGAATCAGAGATGGCGCGAACGAGACAATTTCGAACGGGAATGCGCAGGAGCAGAGCGATGCGGCGCCATATTGTTAAATCAACTTCCCGCTGACAGGTAAGCGTTCTTAAAATTTCTTGTTGAAATAAGTATCTCTATTAATATATCTCTATTAAATTACAATTCATACCGCGTATAATACTTGCGTGATGCAGAGTCGCGTTGTAGGCAAGTAGAAACATAATACAAGCAATTATTTCCGAGTATTTCTTTGTTGTTTCTGCCTGTGGCCGGGAAGCATGCTTTTCCTGGAAAACATCGACAATTTATCGCGAAACAAAAAAAGACAATTATCATGTAACGTATGCGTTGAAATACTTCTAGGAAACGCAAGCGATCAGTGGGTAAACAAGAACGGTGTTTGGCTTTAGTCGGGTACCGAACACAGCGGAACGGCAGAGGACGATAGCAAAGGTTGTCACTCTTCTACTTGACTCCGAGTTGACAACACGTATGGAAGACATTACAGTAAGGTGAGTTCATAATAGCCATACCACGATTATTTACACTCTATTGCCGCTGCTGTTTAGTTAATAGGATTGTAATTACAGCTTAACATATTATTGCTCCCATACTAAATCTTTTATTTTTGCATTAGTATATCATAATTATTATTACTTTCAGGCACTTGTTTAATTTCCTTGTTATTCTTTTGTACAGGAGTATGGAGAGAATTCATTACATGGAATAGAGTAAGGCAACAGCTGCAATGATGTCCAATAATTCAATGAAGCCAAGGCCTGTGTATGTGAGCACTTTAATTATATTTTGATATTGGTTTTATATGATGTGTGATAGTAAGATGAAGCAACACCAATTAAAATACTGATAAAAACAATGAGATTCTCTATACCAATTGCAATTAAGTAATTGCAATTGGAATAGAATTTTTTATTTTTCACTCTTTGCATAATGCATACGTTTTTAAATATAAAACATAAAGACATATGCAATAACTCATTGCATTTTCTATTGCACTGTTAATCTCGCATATTTTTCATGCATATTTACATATTTTGAATGTCTATTTACATATTTTGAATGCCTATTTACGAATTTTGAATGCATATTTAGATATTTTGCACATTTTTCATACATATTTGCATACTTACATATTTCTAGGGCATATTTACTGATTTTTAATGCATATTTGCATATTTTGAATGGATATTTACATATTGTTCGTGCACACTAGCATATTTTTCATGCATATTTCTATATTTCTATATTTACATATATTGAATGTCTATTTACATATTTTTATACATATTTACATATTTTTATACATATTTACATATTTTGAATGCTATTTACATATTTTGAATGTCTATTTACATATTTTGAATGCCTATTTACATATTTTGAATGCATGTTCACATATTTCTATTGCATAATTACATGTTTTTCGTACATATTTATTTTTCAAATATCACTGGTAACACTCGATACGACGAAATGTTTTCTTTCAGAAAATTTTGTGACCGCGCGCAATGCGGTCGGTAGAGTCAGTATTTGCTTCGAAGTTTTCTAGGTTTATCAGAGAAAGAGGCTCTGCTTAAATTTTCTTTTACACTTTAGCTACACGCGATTGTAAAGTCAGTGTTTTTCGCGCACTAGTTATTAATATTATTATCAGAGCACCGGTGCTCCTTTTCTAATTGTTTCAATCGCGAAAGTAGCGTCTTAATTTGTTCGCCGATATAATTTGCGGTCGCGTGCATACTCTTTTATTTATTCTTTTTTTTCTTGTATTCGCTATCGGAAGTAGAGTCAGTGCATCACTGAAGAGGATGTTTTATGCTACACAGATAAAGTGAGAAACGTAAGTATCTTTTAAACAATTCTCAGTTTTCTATGAAGAATTAAATTCTGTAGTTTTAACAGTAGATTTTAATGTTCTTTGCGTTCTTGTTTAGTTACAGCTTGCACATTTCCTGACGGTGGCGTTCAGTTGCGCTGCCTCGGTGTTGTTCCTGATGTCCTTCACGAGTAGTTCCTTTGTCTCTGCTATCAACGAAGTAGTGAGTCGCATGTGTTTTGATTCCTCCAGTCCCCAATCATGCCGTAGGACGATTGGTCCGAACCGGCACGGGTCACTGGTTGTATTTTATAGTAGTTTTGCGAGCATAGTGGCCGTCATTATTTTCTTGTGTATTATTTCTTATATCAGGTTAGATCTGCCTTCTTGTACTCCGCGTTTTCTAATATAACAAAATTAAGAACCATAAAAATATTTCTTATTCCAGTAAATATTCGATCAAATAAGCACTGTCCGTGTAGGTTCCTCTATTTGGCTAAAAATATATGATGACATTAACAAATACATTGAATAAATGTATATACATTGATGAGATTGTACATTAAATTTATAATTGCATTTAAAATCAGTTCACTGTTTTCACTGTTAAGCAGTGCAGAAGTGGGATATCCTCCGACTTCGTTGCTGCAAGTGTTTCGTGATTATAGTGTTCATGCATTAAAACAAATAAATATAACGATACGAATATTAAAATCAGCACTGAATGTGCATAGCCAGTGGTAGCACTTAATAATAATTTTCATGTGCTATAGTCGAGTCCTCTTCCTATGAAATTCATTACACATTATGTACAAGAAGGCACTTTATATACGGGCAGATTTTAAAATCGAAGTAGCTATCTTGAACAATTTACTTCGATTAAGGAATCGCCCGAGGCTTATTTAATAGCTTGTCAATGTTTAAAGTAAATATTTAATTGCATTTATTTCTTAACTTCATTACTTATTCTAGTAAATTCAGCTTCAATTAGAGCTATTTTCCTTAAAAAATCAATTATTTATCAGTCATTTTCTAGTTTTTTTTGATATTTAATAAATTTCAAAGTCGAGTCATGTTTAAAGAGACTGAAAATAAAATATACTGTTACCTATTGGAATTTTACGTATACTAACCATCTTTTTAGATCAGGATTTTCAGGTTTAACCCCTTCCGTGTTCATTGCCAGGAACTCACTCACGTGCCCAGGTGCTACTTGGGTGAGTGAAAGGCAATGGGCACGATGATCATATGGTTTAAAATTTATAACAATGTATGGCGGCTGACATTTGCTAGTGCACCGTGCACGACGTATTTTCCACATTATGTGTGTGTGTGTGGTTAGGCTGTGGAATTGCGTCGGCTCGGGATTTTGATAAGAAATTATAAACGAATTTATTCCAACACCTATAGTATGATTTCACGAATAGCAAATATTTTACAATTGCAAATATATATTACGAATTATGAAAATATGGCAAAAAATAGAGTACTATACGAACCAAGTATACTTAGTTGAAAGAAAATGTACAATACATTTTAACAATATATATTTTATACGAAAGTAACGCACAAGCATATACGTTTACGCGCATTTACGCAATGGTCACTAGCCTTTGTCAGCCGATTTCAGCAATTGGTACGTACCCTTAGAGTGTGAATGATTGTATGCTAAGCTCGGGTGTCGGAGGCGTCCCGGGACGTCTCTCTAGTGTAGGCCCTTGCACCCGGGTATTTGAGTGAGAAACGTGGAATGAGGTGTGTTTGTGTGAATGCTTTGCCATTTTTTAAATATAGGTCTAGGTAGGATAGGTAGTATACCTTCTGGTGTGCCTGATAGATATAATTAGGTAGGGCCGGGCAGGTTGACACAGTCTCTGATCGGGTAGGCAATATTTCGCGTGTTCAACCTGTTTCAGGAAATTTGATTTGAAAAGTCGACGGTGAAGCTGTGGCGCGAACGAAAATGCGTTCTCCTCTGGCTTTGCCTATCGATTTTTCGAATTTTTCGCGGTCGCGATCGGGATTTGGTCTCGAAACGAACGTGCTACATTATGCTCGAGGCTGCACGTGTAGGCGAAGATCGATTACAAATTTAATCGTAACCTTTGCGATTTTCTGCAATCGCAATTTTTACGATTGTATTTGGTCGTGATTCGTCCACGTGTGTTCAGTTTAGCTACGCGGTTTAGATTTTTATTTTATTTTTTTGTTTTTTTGCGAATAGAGTCTCGAGCCTAGACTAAGTTTCAGCGGGCATTGCGCCCGAAGAAAAGAAGAGGCTAAATGCCGAAGAGGCCCGACAAACTGTCACTCAAGAGGGCAACTACCAATGGCTCTGCATCCTTTGGATGGAGAGCCATTCTTTGTTACTATTTTGTCACTATGCTCGCTTTTGTATGCTGTAGTTGTAGTTTATTGTTTCCAGCACTCATCGTCGTATTGGGCAAATCGCGATTTTTATTAGCGTCGCGTACGATTGAAAGCGGTTTGCATTAGAATTGCGAATAAAATGAAATCGCGATAGCAACTAGAGTTGCGATTAAGTATATCGTGGTTTGAATTAGAGTAGCTTTTATATTAAATTATACTTGCGGTATGTACTTGCTTTTAGCGTTGCGACAATAATTTTCGTGTTCTTATTCTACACAGGTTTTAATTAGCATTTTCAGTACCGCGATATTTTTCCATCGGAAATATTTTTCTTATATTTTCATTTAGTGTTGCGACGATAAATGATCGCGATTTTGAAGTAGCGTTGCGACCACAATGAAATGCCCAAATTGGTTCCTGAGCCACCAAAGGCGGCAATTAAAGCTGTATAAGGCTACGTTTACAGTGGATGCGTATTCAGACGACTATGTATTTTACATTTCTATGTTGCACGCCGTATAAAATGGACATGGATTTGGCTAATTATTATTATTTTGGGGACAATCTTTTATTAACTACCTTGTTAACAAATGAGAGATTAAAACGGGGAAATTCAATTTTTGCGTTTACGGTGTAGAAATATTTTAGTACAACTAAACGTAAATTAACTGGCGTGATGATCGGATTTTGCTAAACGAAAATGTTTAAAAACTCAATTGCAAGTATGATTCTGACACGTCATTAACTTCTTTAGTGCGCGTGGTCGGAGTAGACTAATTGAGCAGCTTCGAGTTTGCCAAATCGAAATGGTTGTTGTCATGCAATGATTGCAATTTTTTCTGAAAATACCTATTGGAATCTATGTAAACAGATATTGCATTTATTCAACTTGATGTTGCACCCCACTATAATTGCTGAAAAGAGTTTTCAGTTGTATACTACAATTCCCATCCACTATTATATTCTGCAATGTATTTTTCAGTAAGTTAATTTTTTCCCTACCCCATTATGATAGATCCGTAACTTATTTACTGAATTTACAAGGTGAGGTTCCTACTATTTTTCTCCTTCTGGGTAATGAGTTTTCGTCAGTTGACAAATACTATCCTGCTGAAGTTCATTATATTGGGTGCCTATAGTGATTTGTTTAAATTAAATTATTTACTAAGTAGACGGTTTACATTAAATTAGTTTGCACTAAGAATTAGAGCCATGCATTAATTTCTGTACAATGAAAAAATTTGCGAATGGGATCTGCTGCTTCACGAGTATAGTGCTTGCTTCTCAAAACGAGCTATACATTTTGTGCTCAGATTCGCTTCATACTAACGTGACAAGTTTTTTATTTACACATGGACTGCTAATTATTATATCCAATTTGCAACAGTCAATCCTATTGCAATTGCGCAAAGCTTTTGATACATTACGCTCGCATGTGAAGAAAGGTTTGCGCAAAGGAAACTGACGATTGCACATGGTAATGATAATAATGGCAAGTTCGGGTATTCGCGTGCGAATTAAAAAGAAATTGATATGCTAAAACGGGTACTTGAACAGAATACATATGTATACCGCGCTGGAAAACAAGCACTATGCTCATGCTTCTGCATGTTTCAATCTTCTTCTGCATGTTTCAATCTTTCTCTGCATGTTTCAATCTTTTCCTGCAGTCCCCTATTGGCAACTATTTTATAATATGGAAATTAATGAACCGTTGATTAGTACGACGAGAGTTTAGATCTGCAACTTATTTTATTAAAAAATATCATGCTAATTACCAATAATCATAGACACCTAAAACGTATGTCAGTAAATTTAGTAGGACAGTATTTACCACTCTGCAAAAACTCATTACCCGGAGGGAGAAATTAGTAGGTATCTGTTCTTCCTAGTGGTTTTATTTCATCAGGTGATAGAGTCAAACTCTGTTTTTAAGTCGCTCAGTTCTTCGTTTTTATATTCTTACTGCGTCTTATTATTATTTTGTGATAGAACCGGTTGCTCTACTGTTTGAAATGCTGTTCCTTTAAAAGAAAATCTCGATATTTTCAGTCACCAGCAAATTTTCTTGCTAATGTTTCTTATTGTTCGTCACTTATTGTTAGTTCATTAGACAGTACCAGCTGTTGTTACAAGGGAAACATATTTATATCGGTTGCCTATGACTATAAATTTGAATTAAATTATTTAGATAATAGACCTTTTACATTAAATTAGTTTGCATTACAAATTGGAGATAGCATTAATTCTTGCTCGATAACAAAATTGGCGAATAGGAACTGTTGTTTAACGCGTAAAGTGGTTGCTTCTTAAAGCGAGCTATACATTTTGTGCCCAGGTTAGCTTCATACCAGCGATAGCATGCCAATTTTTTTATTTATACGAGGACTTCCTATTATTATATACCTCATGCACTTGTCAACCCTATTGTAATTGCGCAGAGTTTTTTTCGATAAATTACGCTCGCACGCGAAGAAAGGTTTGCGCAAGGAAAATTGACGATTGGACGCGGTAATAAGAATAATTGCAAGTTCTTGTATTTTGGCGTGAATGAAAAAAAATTGACATGCTATAAAGCATACTTGACCACAATACATATCTACAGTCCGCTTGCAAAGAAGTACTATACTCATGATAATCTTTGTTTGCAGTCCTCGATTGGCAACTATTTTATAGTATGGGAGTTAATAAATCGTTCATTAGCACGACGAAAGTTTAGAACTATGAATTACTTTATTACTAAATATGTAAACTAGTAAACAATCATAGACATCCAAAGTCTATATCAGTAAATTTAGTGAGGCCCTCAGACCTTTCGATTCAGAATAAAGGGAAATTAGGGGGAGCATTTTTTGAGTATTTTGCCTACTGCTTGTGTGTAATCATATGACAGAGTCAAACACAATGTTTAAGTAATATCAATTTTCACGACGTCAATTTTTCGACGTTCTTTTATGACTTTGTGATAGAGCCAATCGCTCCACTCTTTGATATGTTGTCGCTTTAGAAGAAAATCTCCCCAGCACATTTCGTTATTAATGTTTCTTATTAAACGTCACATATTCCATAAGACAATGCCGGGTGTTGATAAGGAGGGAACGTATACTTTCCTCCGAGAAAAATGCGATTGAAATTGCACGTACAATGATCGAATCCTATTTCCCAAATGTTATCTGATTTTCCTTCAGAAAGCTAAAGTATCTTACATGTATACGCACGGTATCAAGTTCCCCGGAAGATTTCGTCCTATGGTCGAGGCGAAACGTATTTATACACCGTAAACGGAAGAATTAAATTTCCTCGTTTTGTCGTTTTGTGAATGATTGTCGGAAAAATAATAATAATTAGCCAATTCGACGTCCATTTTATACGGCGTGCATCATAGAGATGTAAATTACATAGTCGTCAGAATACGCAGCAACTGAAACCGCAGCCTAAGGTGATTGCTTCGATGGTAGTCCTGGATGCGACTACTATGACTTTTCCGTTATTTGTGTTGCGAATTAAAAATGATGGGTGCAGTGAATGACTATTTTTTTTCTTACATATACGAAATACTAGATTAGAGATAACGAAGCACCATACCCGATTGACTTTGCAAGTAATGCAGTAAATTAGTGTTGCGAGAAAATGAGATAATCCACTTACGGGTTTCAATCGGGCTTATAACAAGTGGGCGATAATTCTACGACAATAGTAGAATGCTCCGCTGGCTATTTATTATTCTCTTTTGCCTCTCACCTTTTTATTAACACTAAAAACGAGTTGTTTCATCTTAGTATCCAAGTAAATGTTTCTATTTGTAATTGATAATTATTATTCAGCATATTTGCATTTTGGAAGAACATGCTCCCTTTGTACTACTGTACTATTTTTTCACAATTACTAATCTCATAAATAAGTTTGTTACAGACTTACTAAGTAAGTTAAAGAAGATGTCAATATATTAGAACACGACCTCAAGTAAATTGCAATATGTAAGTAATCAGAGGCTCAAAAGGGATGCTGTATGGATCAAACAAGTCGAAGGAAATCATATGATTCAAAGGAAATGGTAGAAACAAATGGGCCATCATACCTAACAAATATTACTAAATTCTTATAAACTTTCATGTGTTTCAGGTTGCAGGATCACGATTTTAGTAAAAGAAGATTCATTATAAAATATACCTTTCCTCTTTCTTTATATCCCTTTAGGTTTTCAGTCAAGCAGGCAATTCCTCAATTAAATTAGCGTTTCCATTAGGCGGGCAAAGTTTAAGTTAAGATAAATTTTTGGTCAGGCTGGTGTTTTCGTGTGTTTCCTTATCCTTATATTATAATCTTGATTTTTTCATAGATTGAGGTTTAATAGAATTTTTATGTTCAGCTTTCGTTAAATTCATTTATATTGATACCACCCTCCATTGATATTTCGCATAACGTTTGCATATCAAGCGTGCTGCAAATATACATGAGAAGGAAGTAGCTATCAATTTGTAAATACTAATATTTGTAAATGGATGGTGGATGGGGCGCGTCCCCAACACTACTTAATAAATAGTAGGGCTTCAACTTATCACTGTTCATGAGTAGAGGACGCTCGAATCAGTGTCGGATTTCTTCAGTCGGTATGGCAGTCACGTTGTGCCATGAAAGTCCATAAGGTGATTTGTCCATTCATATATCTCGGCTGTATCGACATATCGTTACCGATAAAATTTTTAAAATTTGTTATTTCGGCTCCTGGTGGTTATTTCTTGGAACAATTTGAATGGTTTATACTGGATTGATTTTAACCACCGTTAAAAGGAAGGATCAAACTATTTCTATTATGCATGGCCAGCGCATACAGTTTCTATGATCTTCCCAAACGAATATTGAAATTGTTTATTTGTTTGGAAGACAAATAGTGCAAGTAGCATCATATATTTACAATCTATAAAACTGTCCATTTTATTAATTTTTTAGCATTACTTTCAATTGAAAGTAATGAAACAATATTCGATATCGCAAAAATTGACCCCGTGAACCTATTTTTACATCGCCCGTCTAAAAACAAACTGCGCGATAGTGAATAAACTTTTAATTATTTTTCCACCCCAAAGGATCTTCTATATCGAGCGCCATTACCGGTAGGATGAAAAACTTTCACAACACATCGGAGCCCATAATTCGGTTTCTAAATGAGAATAATCGAGTGCAGTTCAACGGGTAGCTTGAAATATCCAAGGGCGTCATTAGACATAACTGTTGGCTTTAATGAAACAAAGTCATGCCGCATCGTTAATACCGCGACAGTAGAAAGCAGTTTACCCTCACCAGTCTTTGTTTTGTAATAATGTGTATGAATTTCTCGGGAGTAAATTGAGCAAATTCATTATTCGGATTTTCATATCTGCTCAATGTTTAGAAGTTAGGTATGGAATTATCTTTCAAAAGTAGATACGATAAGGATACGTAGTATGTAATCGGGAAATGAAAACGAAAGAGACAGGAACAGGATGGTATTATCATTTTGTTCAGAAATTTTATTTATTACATACACTAGTCGACTACTATGCATGCGTTGGGGCTTTCAGATACAGGGATTCCGTTTGAGATCCGAAGCGAGTTGTTAAGTGTGTCGCAAAAGCAACAGCGGTGTTCTTCTCGTTACTTCGTCTTTCATCCTTGTCTCCACATACATGTGGTTACCTCATCGGGTAATTGTTTCGTTTAAATTATAGTGCATTATGTCACGCGTTATAGTCTGACACGTCTATGACGAACGAAATCCTTTGCCCCTGAAGAGACCTCCTTGTATACAGAGGGTTAGTTTTCACGGTGAAACAATGAAGTATGTATGAGTGCTTAGGAAAGAAATACTCGAAAACGGATAGGTATAAAATCGCGATCGCGCGATCGAGTATGAACGTAAAATCGCAAAGAGACTCGTTCGACTTAGCGTGCCTCGTAACCACATATATTCGTATTAATATTTATATATATATAATTTGTATTTATATATTTATGTACAGTGAATTGGTGCAAGATAACGGTGTCAGCACGGCATAGAAGCTCTTTTCAAACCAATTATAAATGAATCAATATTACGCATATATACCTCTGTTGGAACTGATAGTTTAAGCCAAGCATTGCTTGTTGTTAAATTCTATGATGCAAGACAAGGACGAGGTGGATAAACATTTTTTTAGAATTTTCCAGGTCGATATTACAATACGACAACCATTCACATTGGTGTGCAAATTATGTTAGAAATAATAAATTATAGCGTGCTCGTTTCTTCTTAAATTTCTACCAGTCACATCGCTCCGTAATTTTCTGCCTATTCATTGAATAGCACATGGTCGATCTATAACTTGCGTTCTACATTAAATTCTACGCGTTGAGCCGTTCCTTTTGTCCGTCGAGGCACCATTACCTTTACGACCACCTCACATAGGTGTATCCGTAAATAAAGTATAGTAATGTCTTATCGAGCTAAAACTTATACCGACATATTGCACATTTGACAACAGTTACTTCATCTTTAAGTACTTAGGTATAGGAAGTGTTCGCTAATAAACATTTTCTGTTGCACTCTGTCTCGTGTTATCAACGAAACCTCTTACGCACTCTCTCTCTCTCTCTCTCTCTCTCTCTCTCTCTCTCTCTCTCTCTCTCTCTCTCTCTCTCTCTTTGTCCCAGGTATTTGCTTTCCAACAATCAACTAGTCCGCAGTTTTCCAATGCACCACGGATTGTCGCATGAGGTTTCTGATTTTTTCAGAGACTGAAAAGTATACGATTTCGAGGCAAGGCCGCAAGGGCGACGCTTGCTCGAAGTGTAGTTCGATGTGTCTGATAGCTTGTAATTCGTAAACGCCTCTCACTCGTCACGATAGTCTATTCGGTTCGTCGTTCGTCGTTCGTTGCAAATCGTACGGTGATTTTCTAAGGGCGAAATGTTCATTTCGCAAGGTACCCAAGCACATTCACGCGCTCTCATTCTCTTCCTCGTTCACACACAAACACACATTCGATACTCTGACAATGAGTTTAACGTAATCACGATGCGGCACGCACACGCCGCCATACATAAGAATGTATACATATATTTATACTCGCACTATTTAAAGCGGCTATAACTCCCAATTAGTCGGTCGCCTTCCACTTGGCGTGGATTCACCACGCCAGCGGTTCGATTGCGCGGCAGCTGATTGACCGGAGTTATTCGTCAGCCTTGAATGACCGCGATCTTCGATCATAGGTAGGCACGAATGACGCGGACGAGCCACCGTCGATACCTTCTCACTCTGCGATCGACGATACATCATTGTACTTGGCCGTCCATAGGCCTCTGTTTCGTTGATGAGGGCCGATTCGAAGTATGTACATACATAATTCTCGTTGCTTACCCTTTCGCGATCGGCATATTCTACGATAATCTAGTCGGTTCGATCGAAAGCGACCAGCGAACCGCGAGAGCCGTGTAGGCCCAGCGATAGTGCAGCCGGATTTTATAATCGTCCGTATGCAAGAGATTCATATTCGTTGTGTGTATACGCGTGTACGGTGTACTTATATGTCGTCTATAGATTTTCCACTAGGCAGCCACTACTAGACATTTACCCTGATTTGTCAAGATTAGCCTCGGTGAAATTATCGCGAATGTTTTGCACAGAACTAATAGACGAGAAACGACTCCTCTGTCCCGACCTGATCAGCGAGATCGCCCAGTAGGCCTGTCCGTGGATAATTTATACTTTGATACTCCGACATTAGAAAAGGTTGCAACTCTAAGGTTGAGCAACTGGCCACGAATTTTTCCACGCGTGGTCGAAATGGGTTGCTCTCTAAAGCATTGAACGTCTTCTGGTTTCGATGATTCGCAAGAAGAATGCCGAAACGTTGATTAAACGGAGGCGTGAAGCGTGCTCGACTGAGGAGCTGTGGGGAACGAGGTGCTAGTTGGCGCAGCCGTGGGCTGTAGACTCAACTGCAGCTGATGCTGCTGCGCTTTCGCTCTCAAACAGGCGATGCTCTCATTCCTTAGCTGTTCCGTATCCTGAACGATTCCTGACACACAAACGTTTGTACAATATTAATGAACAATTCCGAGAGAAATGAATGGCGAAACATAGACTTTATCCCTCGTTATTCCTTCCTCCATAAGAAATGAAAGCGGAGAGATTGCAACACTTTGAAGGTATCCTGTAGATACTAGAGCAGTATCTCTGCAGCCTCGTCTTCGAATTCTGTAAGACTTGGAAAAATTGATCTGCGAAGCATTCGTAGATGTTTACCTGTCGACGAAGAAGGACCCATGCCATCCTGACTCTCCTGTCCGCTCTCGGAGCTGGTCGGGCCACCTTGGTGATGATTGTGATGTGGACTGCTTCCGCTTCCGTTGTGATCGTTTCCGCTGTCCTCTCCACCGGACTTGAGATGCTCCGCTGCTTCGATTGACTTCCGGTGCATCCCTGCGGGGCCACAGTCAATCAGTTCTTGATTATTTTCGATATCTTGACTAAAGCTGCTCGTCTTAGATGATTGAGCTGACAGAGACGAACAGAAAAACAAAGTCGAGATTTGTATATTCCCTGAAAGGGCGGGACATAGTTCATTAAGAATTGCTGGCGCCTCCGACTGTCCGACTTTAACAAAACGAGACGCCGGTGAGTCGATCGGTAGGTAATTTCTTGTCGCGCTCACCTGTACCGTCGTTTCATAAAAGCGAGATTCGGCAATCGTCTCGAAAAGTTAGCAAAACTTAATGTTTTTGTTCGTTCTACGGTCTATACGGTGTTTGAGTGGTTCTTACCTAACAGCCATGGCGCGACCGACTCGTTCTCCTTGGCGCTTTTTAATATAGTCTCAGGAAGTGGTAGGGAGTGTCGCACCATCGCTCCGTATAGGCCATACTCGGCCATTATGGTACTTCTGCCCCAACACTTTTCGGTTTTGCGCCATTTTGCCCTTCGGTTTTGGAACCAGACCTGGAACAGAAAATTAACAACGTTCAAGTAGTCCTAGACAAAGAGAACGTTCAGTCTCTGAAAAGGCAGTGATGATTGAAGATGTAGCTTCAACCGGAGGATTACTTATTGGAAGTCTAATAAGTTTGTCGTTCCGAAACACCTACGTCCGACAAAAATTCGCCGTCCACATTTTACTCTCGCTTGTCCATTTAATGAGCATTGTCTTCTAATTGGAACACCATGAGCACGGCGTGCGATCAATTTCATGCGCGTGGTTCCACGCCAACTCCTAGTTAACTATTACGCTTAAACGATCAGCTCGGGGTTCGTTATCCTATTTTTCGCGGTCCAGCATCCCGTTAGGCTACTTGTTAACGATTCTGATCATCGGACCACCTAGGGTGAAGCCACGTGTCAGCCTCCTCGGGTCACGCTCGCATCCACGAGCCAGTTTTAACTTTAACGAGCTCGATTTCCAACAAGGTTTGCGCATTATCTACCCTACACTAATTGCAAGTAAAATAATCGTATCTGGGAAATTAGTGATCGCAGTGCGCAGGATAGTACTTTCCACTTGAACAGAAAGCTATTTTAACGATTCAATATTGGATTCGCTTGGAAAGTTAACTCTTTTGTATCATTTGGCCATTGTAATGCGAGGAATATCGGCGTAAATATTGAGCAGGACGAACGCAATATGCATTCCTATGCAATCAGGAGTGGGCCACTATTTATACGTGATACCTCGTACGCGATCGGGTACTTTTATCCGTGATCATATTTGGATCGAAACTTGCCGAGTTTTCCCGTTACTTTCGGTAAATTGACCCTCGTATTTATTCAGAAAAGTTGATGTCAAACTCGCATCGCATGGATATTATACATTGCTAAACTTGACTGTGCCATTAGAGGCAAAGCATTTTATACGGCAGCGATCAATCCGTCACTAGCATACTTCTCGCAGCGACGATCGGTGTACGTGATCGTTCGAGAATGTTATTTAAAAAGGTCTGTCCACAAATCATTTGCGAGACGTGTGTGCGGGGCAGACGCACGTGGAGGTGGCCCGAGCCGGAGGCCAGGGCGTGTACCAATTTGTAGCAACAATGCTAAAGTCACCGGCAGAATTGGAACGTAATTCGAATGAATGGGAACACGTTGCCCTGTCAATTTGCGCTGCCACCCCGAAATTATCCTCCGCCTAGCTACAAACGAGCTGAACCGGCCTTTTTCCTGCGATCCGCCCCCTATGGGCTCAAAAAATATTCATGCAAATGTGGCTCCTTTTTTCGATAAAGGAATCTTTTTTGTTACCAAGTTCTTCCCAAAGGCCCAGCCCCGCGGAACACAGTGGCGATTCTAACTGTACCATCTTGGAATCTTTCAGACCGTTGATCAAGCCGGACGAAATTGTTTCGCGTAATCGAGTGCAATAGTGCGCCGCGACGCGTCGCTCCGCAAAGACGACCACGAAAAAGCAAACGATCGTACATCTTGGAGAAACGAAGGGTACAAGATTGGGGAACTGGTGCGTAATAGTCGCGGGAGACCAGTTAATCCTGTAGGAAGCCTCCCGTTGATGGGGACCAGCCGTTCTATTCATTGACGCGCAAATAACTGTACCGATCGTAAAGCTGTCATTCAATATTCAAGTGACTTTACGACCGCAATTGCGTCAAACGAAGATGACAGACATAGACGAAGAAATCGACGAATATTCAGATGAGAGCATACACAGAAAAGTGGAGGAAGTGTAGAGATTGGAAGAAGAACAGCAGAGCGAACGGTGACCGGAGAACACCTTAAAAGTATACGCGCAAGAATTTCGAGGGGTAAACTGATGAATCGAAAGCCGAATTGTTCTTCGGTATTCCTGAATAGCGTGCAAGGAGACTAAAACAAAGACGTCGAAGTGTCCTGACAGAATATGGATATATAAGCGGAGGAAAATGAGGTGAGGGACGGCATCGCAGAAGCGCCGGTAGCGGTAACGGCAACGAGGAGGAAGAGGAGCCCTTATGGCGACGTTCGTCGAATCGAAGGAGCGAGAAATCCGACGATGGGCTTCTCGCTCTCCTCCTTTCCCATTCTCTGTCTCGCCACCCCCTTTATTGGCACACCCGGTATAATAAGGAGTGAGTTTGTATTTAGTCGGCCATGCGCAGTACTGGCTGTTGGCGTATCATCGATCAGACCGGCGACTGACTATTGGACCAAAACAAGAGGATGAGAATGGGAATGGGAATGGGAATGGGAATGGGAGTAAAGCGAGAGAGAGGGACGGCCGGTATACATATAAAGCGCGACGGGGTGAGCCGGCGATTGTTGGAAGGGGCCAAAAGGATGGGGGGGGGGGGGGGGGAATAGAGATAGGGAAAGAGAGGAAGCGCCGAGGAAGCCAACTGGAGGAGTCACCGCGACGAAGAGGATCTCGATGCGAATACTAGAGCAGCGTCCAAGTTGAACAAGCCGGCGTTGGTACAAAGAAGTAGGGGATACGAAGCAATCGTTGATGGTTGATGCAGGATGCCTGAGCGAGGAGATGAGGGAGCTGATGCGACTTCCTTTGGATTACCAATACACCGATACACAGACCCAAAATCGGGAATAGCCAACGAACGTACAAAAGAGAGTAATCGAACGTGGCGTCGAAGGAGTGGGAGATCAACAGAGTATGCATACTGACAATGAGGAAGCCGTGGAACACGGAACAGAGAGTCAGGAAAAGATCGGAATATGCCGAGGAAGAGAGGAAGTCATACTTGCACGGAGAGGGAGGAGAAGCCGGCGCGACGCGGCCTCCTTCTTGCTGCAACACTCGAGCTCGATGCCAGCGCGATGCATTGAAACTGAGGCTGTAGAGTTGCTGTCAGGTACTAGCAGGACGAGGGTCCTCGAAGATCTACCTAACCGAAAGCTTCTTGATTTTCCGCTGCGAAGAGAAGCAGCCACGAATAGCAGGCGCGATAAAGGACGGCGAGAACCAAGCTCGTCGAGAGGACGAAGGAGAGTAAAAAATCGGAAGGAAGATGCGAAAAAACGGGGTACCGTTATACACCACCTAGCTGCTGCAGCGACCGGTTGGACAAGCCAAGAGTGGCCGGATCTATAGTCGCATGCATCTCGCCCTTGAATCGTTGCCACGTTAACACTGTACGTGTGCAACGGTAGGTGCCACGGAAACTGATACTGTCCCAAGGATAATTGGAGATCTCGTTACTCCCCGCCGGTAACTTGAATTTGCGATCGATCGACAATGAGATATCGAGTTCTTGCGCTCCATGTTCGACCACGCCGCACCACGATTCTCCCACGCGATCTCCCCAACCCCTATTCGTCGTTCGCTTCGTCAAAGCTCAAACCGATGTCGGGACGTATTGGATGCCCGTTATGGATACACTTATTAAACGCTTTCTTCCTTGCACCCTCTGCCACCCTCTGCCACCCTCTGCCACCCTCTGTCATCGTGTTTCGACTACGCGGAGGATCCTCGAGACGAGTATCTTTGAGACGGTGATAGCCTTACTCGAAGACCGGCGTCTGCGGTGAAAGGAGCTGCTCGTCGTAAATACGCACGATAGGCTGACTCCCACAGGCTGGCCTACGGAACCAGTAAGCCAATTAACCTTTTCCAATAAGCAACGCGTGCGGTGGATCTGCGAAGTCGTATTAATCCCCCTTCGGAAAACGCATCACTTGTTTGCACCATAATGCGAGAGCGAGGCTGGTTCGGCAATGCTCGCTGGTCATCGGCGGGCAAATAGTGCAGTATTTCAGCCGAGAGCATGGGGTTTAGGGATAGACCCCATACTGTGAAGTGGCACGCGCCGGAACATCATTAGGTGGGACACTTGCTCGACGAAAGGCCACGAAAAGGGTCCCAGGCGTTAATCATGACTTAGCACCAGGAGAATAGATCTCGGTAGAAAGTAAATTAATATCGATTGCTTTCCGTTATTAGAAATTATCTATAGTTTATGACCGGGCAGAAGAGAGGGGTTTCGTATCGCGTATATGTATATGTGTACACGCGTAGCATACTGCTTTCTGTCGACGCGGTTAATTACTGCTACGATTTGATTTCCATCGACACCGTGTGCCGATCCGTTGATCAATTCAACGAGGATAAGGAAAACTATACTACACCAGCCAAGGATGTCTTCCAATCCAGGAACGCAACAATTTTCTTCAACAAACTTCCATGATCCTTTCGAAAAGTAGCACGATCGGCGTAACATTAATAGTCGCGATTACTCACCATCGTTGCTTCCCACGACACGCAGACATGCTTCCTCCTCTCTTGTCTCGTCACAGTTTTCATCACGCAGACTCGCGGTTTCGATAGCTTTTCATCGGCAAGAGGGCGTGGCGAAACTTCGGTCCATGCTTCTAACTTAATTCAGTTAGTCGAGATTTATATCCACATCGGGCGGTATGCTCGCTTTCACCCCGCTCTGCCCCGACTGGGCCGGTCGCCACCCTCTAGCCGATCTCTCCAGATTTCGCCGCGACGCAATGGGGTTTATTAGAATTTACAAGCGGTCCCGTTGACAATCCTGCAACGCCCAAATTGCTAGATATTTCGCGAGCCCGATTTCCGCTCGCGGGGACCCTTATTTATTTGTCGGCCGGCGTTCGTGCAGCAGGGATACTCGTGATGCGCGTTATTGGTCAATTTTTGGGGTGGAACGCGGCCAACCGGAATTCATCGCTTTGTTTGCCGTCGGTTTTACGAGCTCCGACCGGCTTTCTTTCGCTCCCGAAAATCACCGACGAAAGAAACTGTCCGCTGCATACAGTCGTTCCTTAAATTGCCATTTGACTCGTGAACGTATACGTAATTCGCAGAATCTTTTCGATGATAGATACCAACGTCCGAAAACGAAGGACGAATAGATTCATTCCAAATGGAAAGCGTAAGAGACGAAGAAAGGCTTGGTGAAAACACATTTTTACTTGACACGTATTCGCGTCGCAGGGGTGGGGGGGCCTCGTGTACGACTTGTCACTGTCCTTCTAGAAGCGCAAAAGTCAAAGGGGAGAACTCACCCTAGGACGGTGAAGATCATTTAATCATTCGCCGACGAGCGATAGAAAATTCATGAGCTCGCCACCGCCACCGGCCGCAACCCTATTACGAGGGTTGCAGGGTCCACGGGCTATTGGATACGAATTTCGATGATGCACCCATAGACCTGACTGCTTTTATTCCAGAACGATTATCCGCTTCTTACGACAGGATTAGAAGCCCCCCCCCCCTCCCCCCTCCCCATCCCCAGAAATAGTTGGCCACTGAATCACACACGGAAATCCTATAATTCGATTTTAATTTGATTCGTCGACAATTATGACAGTGGCACAGACACAGGGGAAAATAGCAGGTCCGCTGTTTGAAAGCGTAACAGCATTGTTGGACGAAACGTATACTTTTTCCACGGCTGATTCGCGATCAATTATTTCGGGGGGAAACTTTGAATCCGACGCAGTTGGAAAACGCTTAAATTGTCGCGCAATTGCATACCATTATACGTAAAAATCCTGCGCACCTGAAAAGCGGCCGCGTGAAATTACGCGTTCCATTGAACCCTCGCATTTTCCAGTCGTTTCACGATTTACAATTACCGGTGCGCTAAAAATTCCTATTGATCAGCCCTCTTCGTATTTTTATTCAGGGCCCTATTCGCTGCCACTCTAAAATGCCACTTTCGAATCCTAATCAAATTCGATCAAAGTTGCTTTGGATAACTAAATCTTTGGATAGTACGCGAATACCTGCAACCTTATTGGAATAGTCCCCCAACGATTCTTACCCTGCTCTCCATTAGTTCGGCTCGGTTTGGGGGTAAGGAATGCATTTTTTTTCGGCGAAAAACTTATGTATCGCGGCGAAGCGACGCGAAGCGACGCGAAACAGAACTCGAGAAGCCCCGGAAGAGAGGATGATCCGTTTTCAGAGAGGCGTGCATCCACAGTGAACGAGGAGAATCGAGAAGGGTGGTCGTGCGAGCGCGCGGGCAGAAAGCACGGCGGGAAAAGGGGTTCGGGAGAGAGACGGCAAGAGGAAAAAGAGAAAGCCTCTTTGCGAGGTTATATTTTTGTGAAACGTACTCGTCGCCCCGTCACAAAGGTCGTTCCTCGCCATTTTCGTGCTCGTGTTGCCGTAGTTCGCGGCTGGAAACGAAAAGCCGAGAAAGCTCGTTGGATTTTAGACGCAATCAATTTGGCTTCTGTCTTTGTACGTATCCTGTGCGTGCCCGGCTGCGTATGTACGACAGCCCGCGTGTACGCGTCGGTGTACATAAAGCTCATCCGAGGACACTGCGCTCTCGAGTATTTAATGCGTTCGTAGCTTTGTAACCCCCTCTATCCTGGGCTGCACACGCAAACACCCTTCTGTGCGTAGCCTGACGCCGCGAGTGTGCGCGTGCATCGCTTTTCTGTCGCTGCTGTGACCATCGAAAAGACAAAATCAATAATTGGACAGGGACCAGCCTCGTAATTTCCTACTGACGATTATCCAGCCGGGGTCTATGCGTAATCACGTCTCGATCCATAATGGCATCGAAGAAACCTACTTCACGGGCACGTTTCCGACTATTCTTCCACCAAGGGGAAATTTAATTAAGTGCCTAGACCCGCCACTATTTCACGATCATCCGCCTTTCAATGAATATTCCACAATATATGTACACAATGCACGAATATCGCATTTAAATATTCAAGTTGGATTTGAAATATTTGAAAATGAAAAAACTCGATAGCCCAAGTATTATATTCTATCGTTCTCTAATCCGAAGATTTAAAGACTCGAACGGTCATGATTGAACAATTTTAATAAAAAAGTTCAAGTGGTACACGAAGGGACGAAGAGAGGCATCAGTTTTTTTTACTAATGACCATACGATTTGAGTTCCATTCGTTGTTGACGCTCTCTAGCTGAACCTTCGAGTAGGATAAAAAGGGGATTTTCGTAATCCGTTAACGATGGTCCGTCGTGAAAATATTTATTTTATCCAACCGAGAGGAGCTAATTTTTGAGCCCAGCTTGAGCTATTTGAACAGCGTTAGCGCTGCCTTTGGAACGTGTTAACGTCTTCTCTATGCACTCGAACTGGAGTTGCACTCAACCCTTTCCCCAGGATATCCACTCGTGATGCCCCGTCTACAAGGAAGAATTGTATTTTTCAAGAAAATACCACCGCGATATAATATACATATACGTATGTACATATGTGCAGCTAGATTTTGCAGCACGGATCGTTTCTATAGTAGGAACAGTGAATGTACATATAAGGCATCTGGATATAAGGCAATCGCGGAAACAGACAGAGTTCCTAAGGAAAGTTGGACGCATTTACTCGCAATCGGAATTCGCCGCGTATTCTCGTCATGAAATCGATACGATTGCAGTATGAAACATCTTCCATGGAGTAGTCGATAGAGGTGGAAATTTCAAAGAGTACGTGCAACGGCACTCCGCGCGTTCAACACGATAGAGTTGGTTACAGCGAAATCGAGTCGAAAATTACCATAAATTCGCCGTGCAAATGGTAATAGTCGAGGTATAGTTCACGTCGACTTACGAGGTCGGTCGACTATTAAACATAAACACAAGTAGGAAGTCTAGTTCGGTGAAAATTCGCGGGTCATTTGAGCCGTTTCCACGCCATTACCCTTTCTAAGGCGGGCTTCTTTGCGGGAGGACGAGCTACGATGGACGGAGAGTCCCGAAGAGATATCGAAGTAGAGCAGAAGAGGGTTGAAGAGGAACGAGCCCGTCGGGGCTGGAGAATGTAACTCGATTCCTCGTTACTTTCTTCTCCTCGGTCGGTAGATTATATCCTCGAAACGAGCCAAACTTTCAGCGTTCCACCCTTTTCTCTCTGTTCATCGGTATAAACGACCGAATCGCCCAGGACCCTCGAATACACCGATCTCGTTCGCTGCGAATCACGTTGTGACTCGCGCCTGTTACGTCTTCACCGACCACGTCATTGTCGCGAGCCATTTTGGTAGCGACCGGGAGGGTGCAAAACGGTTTTGTTCTTGTCGCTGTTAATGCGCCACTCTCGCGGCAAATTGTACGCGGAAACGAGTGGATTAAAAATGAAAATTCCTAATGCCCGGCAGATTGTGCTTCATTTCAACGATTACTTTTCTCCTTAAATCACGCGCTTCATTTTATACTTGTCCTTGCGGCTATTTCCGCCAGCCATTCCAAGATGATCTCTACGAATGGAATTACATTTGCCTTGCCGTTTTCCGCCAGATCAAACATTGCCATCGATGTGAAAAATCTTTCCCGAATTTTCCAACTTTCCGCTTGCTCTTTTCGATTGCTGTTTGTTTCGCGCGTCCCCGAGATCAAAGGGAACAACCTATCGTTTACTGCCACGTCGATCTTCCAAATAATTCAGTAGGAAGAACAAACTGTTTCGCGAGGAACCATTGGACGAAGGTAATCGAGGTCCCGCGTATCTTGTCCAGCAGGATCGTTTTACGAGCAATGAGCTTTACCCTAGCAGCATTCCATATAGTATACCCTCGACAGGAACGCCATTTTGCTCGGCCTGCCGAATTAATCTTCCAGGAAGGAGTGACGCGGCAATTCGTGCATTAATGAACGAGTGCACGAGAAACTGATGCTCCTATTCGTTTTTCTCTAGCCACATTGTCATGTGGAAACGCGCGACAAAATATTTTATAATTTCGACCGGGAGAAGGTTGCACTTGTAACGCAGATTGCCGTTGGAAGCGGAATTTTGTTCTGAAAGTGTGAGTGGAGCGCAAGATATTTCTTATTAACGAGTGGAACACGGGATCCCGATTTTACGAATCGCTAATTCCAGTCGACAATTGTGCGACTATGAAGCGTATCGCGCAAAGGACTGACGGCGATGATCGTGCACGATCGAAAGAAAATGTCGAAGCTTCGCGGTCTCGGTCGCGCGTCCCTACCTGGCAGGCCGTTTTAACGAATCCTCAATGGCGCCTCGACTGAAACGGGGACTGACAATGGGGCCCTGTTGTCAGGAAGGCCCTGTTCCTTCAGAGAAACCTTTGTCAAGGAACGTATACGTAGAAGCCGGCTGAGAACCCTCTAGAAGAGCTCCATGGATGACTTGCGTCTCGTGAGCCGTTCGTTGCTACTTCAAGTCAATTTTTTTTTTTCTCCGCAGCACAGCCAGACGGCTTTCCATCCTGTTGCAGCTCAACACGATTGTACGAGCCACGTCAAAATTCTTCGCTAATGGGCCGCTTATGGTCGGATACGCGTGTTGTTTTTTCGAACGGGTCGGTGGGAGTTTCAGGCCTCATTACCCGGATAGCCGTGTACAATCGGGAAACGTCTGTCCGCTTCAGGAAGACGATTTCTTTTTCTTCCCCTAACGCTATAACGGCGATGTACACTGGAGCTGGCCCGTTACATGGTCATTCGATTGTCGTCTTTCGTAGCTGCAAAAATGGTGGATGCTCGAACTGTTAGGACCTGGCTCAGTATACGTATATGTATGTATGTATGTATGTATGTATGTATGTATGTATGTATGTATGTATATATGTATCTATCGATCACGTCGAAAGGACGTGTCGCGTGGTGGTCTGTAATTTTCGCACCCCCATAAGAAGTTGTACCCCCCCGACCACCGAAATTACGTCCGTTTGTGCGCGATTCCGCGCTCCAATCAGACGCAGCCTCATTGCGAGCACGAGAACGATCGCGATAACGAGTAGTCAAGTCGATCGGGTCTCTCTATCTGTATGGGGTGAAATCAGGAATCAGACCCACTCGCTTGAACCCCGCAGACTTTCTTTCACAAGCCTCCAAGAATCGCACCAAATACTTCCAGTTACACGGCTAAAGTACTTTCGCTTTAAAGAATTAGCGCGTCCTTTGAATGCGTTTTTCAAACTATGTTTCATTTTGACTGAAAATGATATATATTACGTAGATATATCATTTTATCTACGTAAAAGTACGAAAATTCCTTCCTCATTGTCGATGCTAAAGAGATACCTACGCTTACGGCTCGCCCGTTTTGACAGGGAAAATGCAGGGGCCCGTGTACAGAATCGATAGCGAGAACTCGCAATTACATCGCCGCGTGCGAGAATCGTGTGCACACTTTCGAGTACAGTCGAATCGGAGGTCTGCCTAAGACATTTCGATTAACTTCACCGCAGGACCATGTCGATCGTTCTCCCTACGAATTGATACAAATACCGCGATGGATTCGGCGAAAGGAGACTGATAATTACTGCGATCCTCTCCCATGATCGATTCGCCCCGAAGAACTGACAAGGGAATGTTCCTAACTTTATCTGTTCTTCAAAGGATGACAATTTCCCATTCTCCTCGTCGATGTGAAAAAGCCTTCCGATGCTAAACAATCAAACGACGTCGCGTCAAAGAAAACTTATCGTTTCGTCTGCATTCTTTTGATCGAACTTGCACGTACGCCATCTTAATCATCTTCTCGATGTATAGTACAATGTACTCCTAGATCGACGTAGCGTCGCGAGGATTCAATGAGCATAACCAATTAATTTGTTCAGACCGCATCGACTTGGGGAAACCCATTCATTTAATCAAAAAATAACACTAGAACGCGCCAAACCTGACAGACGGTGCATTGTCAGATCACCCACTAGACACGATAATTTCATGCAATAGCGGAAGCAGCCCCTTCCGGCCTTCTCTTTCGTTTCGATATTAACGGTTTTTTTTACAGTTTTAACGAGCCACTAGTTTCATCATGTTTAATCGGATAATTCGATGCACAAAGCCAAAGCGCTTAATAATTTTCAGACTAGTTGGATCAAATTGAGCTTCGGCGTATCTTGCTTCGTCGATGTGCGAATTCTTTTGCGTTACACTGTCCTATCAATTTCAAAGAAAAAACCACAACCTGTTCTTCAACAATGGTTCGTCCAGTGCATCAAGTACCACAACATGCTCCTAATCGATATGAAAACTAGCCGGCGCGACGCGACCTTCTTCTTCATGTCGGACCGCGACACGCGTCGGCGTGCGCACACATAAAACCGCGAGAAACAAAAAACACGCCGGACAAAGGACCAGAATGTGAATGCGAATGTGTGCGTGAACGAGAGAGAGAGAGAGAGAGAGAGAGAGAGAGAGAGAGAGAGAGAGAGAGAGAGAGCGGGGGTGGAGGGAGGAAGAGAGGCTACAAAGAAATTAGGAAAGAAATGGGGGTCGGAATCTTCGCGGAACAGGCAGAAACGGAGCAAGAGACGAAGAAACTCGATGGAGACGCACGCCAGTTCGAGAAACGAAAAGAGATTCGCGCAGCTACGAGTCGGACAGAGAAGCGATGAAGGGGTTAACCCGCTGTGCGGCGGGAGGAATTGTGGCGCACGGCAAGGGGTTGAGGGCAGTGAGTTATAAGGGGATAGGTGGAGTGAAAGAAGAGGTAGAGAGAAAAGACAAAGAAAGCCGGCACTCCCACACAAAAATATCGCCGTTAACGATTACCAACCCCTCCTTTCGCCTCGCGCTTGTTATATTGTGTCCCCGCCGCGCGCGCAAATTTAGAAACAAAAGACGGGTGGAAGGCGAGGTCTGATTGGCCGAACGTTCCGCGACTCGTCTCTCTGATTGGCTCGCGGGACCGCACCCAACCTGCAATGGCCGCTTTGTCGTTTCACGGCGCCGCTACCTCACTCATTCTCTCTCCCCCTACCCCCTCACTTTTTCTCTCTTTCCCTCTCTCTGTATACGCGCCCACACACCTCATCCACGAAGCTTCAACAACCCCGTGAAGCGCGACTTCGCCGTCCCTACATACCTACCTATCCACCCCTTCACCCCTGTGTCCCTTTTTGCCCGGCCATCCATCCCCTTCTCTCTTTACTTCGTGATATTTCGCTCTCCTACCCTCTTCTCATCCTAACCGACGCCCCTTCGTTGCTCTCACCTCCGTCGTTTCTCCTCTAACGCTGGTGTCACCTCCACTGGAGGTTCCTTTGCCACCTTTGCTCCGCGAACCACTGCCACCCTCGAGCGTCTAACCTTCGCCACCTTCGCCACCCTCGACCGTCGAGTTATATGAAAATATAATCAGCAGGTCGCTTGTGGGCGTGCTGGTCGTGGTCATTCGTCTACGTGCACGCGTGAATGTTAATGCCCGTCAACTGCCACGTGTCAAGGCTTATACTACTGAGAGATCGAGGTACCCGTCAGTTACATTTTCTTTCCACTTTCTCCTTATCCATGGTCCATTTCGCAGACGATCTGCGTTCCGCGAGTATGCGAGTATACGACGCTCGCGAAGGGCAGGAAACAATATTTGGCAATAGGAAAAAGGCAGAGGGGGTGGACAGAGAGAGCGAGTGATGCAGCAAGGGCGTGGGCGGAGAGGTGGTTGGCAGGGAACGGGACCCGTAATAGGGAAAAAGGGGGAAGCTTGTCCCGGGTCCACCAAGCGGAAACCTATCTCAGTCTAGTATACAGGACTGGTCCGCGGTAACTAACCGTCAGCCCGGGAAAATTCTGATTTTTATAGTCGCGCCCTTTGGGCCCGCCACTCTCCACTTCCGACAACCCGTTCCAACGAACCACCGCCGCGCGACTTGCTTCATGCTTGCTGCCAATAATTTTCGGCGAATTCGCGGTGACATCGAAAGCATGGCATCTGCGTAAATTTTAGTAAAGGAGAAACTACAGTCTCCGTGGTATTTGGTACGAATTGAAACATTTGTAACTTATCCCCCTCATTATCGGTCATGTACCGGGGAAGTGATTTTTCCACTTGCTCATGCTCATCTAGACGAAGGAACGCGTTGTCATCGAGGTGCGAATTTAACGAGAAGGTGCCGGTGCCGAAGGCGTATGATTGATAGACGAGAAGATCGGATTTCATAGGTCTTTTGATTCTTGCTCACCTGTATCCTGTCTTCAGGCAGATCGGTTCGAAGGCTGAGCATCTCGCGGGCATACACGTCAGGATAATGAGCTTCCTTGAAGGCTGCCTCCAGCTCCTCCAGCTGCTGTGACGTGAAGATCGTCCTGGAGCAACAACCGTATGAACCTAGTTATATGCCATTACAGCTTTTCCCTTAAAGCTAGCCTACGCTCGAAAGGAAAAGCTACACGGGGGATGAAGCAGAAATGCTGGACGAGGATTTCATACGTGAAACGTTTGGGAAAAACTCTTCGTTAGAATGACGTCGCCAAACAATTTATTCAATCACGATAGCCGAACGAAACTTCTACACATTTGGACGAAACAATCATTTTTGAAAGATTTAACCGATCTAAATCTACCGTTCATTCGACTCTACAGCATTAAACGGGGATTTCATTAATTGTCCAAAGAAACAATCAAATCGCGACAAATTTTTATATCGTCTACATTCAACTCAGGACGTCAACTTTATAAGGCTGACAGTTCGCGTCAAACGTACATCTTACATACGCGACGTAACTCAACCGTTTCAATGAAATCAATTTCTACTGATAATTATATTTTTAACGAGCAATTCCAGCTTGAATTCATCCGTTTGGTACGCAATTATTGGGGAATGGCGATTACATCCGGCTTGTCTGTCAATTCAAAATAGTTGAAAATTCATTACTGCTGGTGTGGTTCAGGCAGGAGAGGGTTTGGGAGGACTCGTTGATTACTCCGTGAAAGGTCTAAAATGATATACTTTTTTTCGAATAAATTTATCATTATCGCGTAATGAAAATCACCGAAACACGAACGTTTGTCTCGCGGATTTGTGGATAATCGAGCGAATATTGCGGAAGAGTAGCTCTCATAGTTACGTCGAAAATTTTGCCGGCGTATATTAATTATTTACCGCTCAATCTAATATTTCCGGGGCAATACGAGGTGAAATTAATGGCGATGCGTTGTCTCGCAACTTTCGAAGCCTTCGATGCGATAGAAACTAATGATGAAAAAAGAGAACAGGAATCGGTATTCAAGTTTGCACGAGACACTCACCTATGACGGCGCTTCTTCTTTTTCTTCTTGCTGAACCCAGAAAGGCCGTCGACCGTAAAGTCTTTTCCTGACTCTATATTAGGTCCTACACCTGTAACAAAATTGTAAAATGCATTACGTTCGGACACGTGCTCACCCAATAACTGTGAATGAGTTGGAACTTTTGACGTTATCGTTAAAGCAGCGTGAATTAAATAATTGTGCGTACGTACGCATTCGTGTTGCTGCCGGTGAAATCCGTCGTTAACGCAGACGAACGGTCCGTCGGATTTCGAACCCATTATTTCATAGCATTGGCGGTAATTGACGATTATACAGGCGGCTTTGTTCGATCCGCGCGCGTATACGTCATGGATCAAATTACCTATTATACCTGACTTGCCAACGAATCAAGACCAGGCGTATTCACGCAAATCACATGAAACGTATATTCCACGCTGTCCACGTTCGTTAGCACTTAATGTTGATCGGTGAGAATTGAATCGAATTTCAAGTTTTTTAGTAAGCCGAGAAAATTTCGCTTTCGGTTACAGTAGGAATGATAAAAACGAAGAGAATAGGGGTCGTCGTTCAACCCAAATTCGCATAACATTTTCATGTACTTTCGTGCTCCAATTTTACCCTTTGAAGCATCGACACGCAAGTAAAAAACTCATGAGACGAGCCTCTATATTTTCACTTATTCCCCAACCCTTTGTCCAGCTATACCGACGCATTTAAACCATTATCCACTCGACGTTAACCAAAAGAGAAGGAATATACGCGTTCCTTTCGATCGGAGAAACTAAAGTGGCACGAATTCGACACTCGATATTCCAGCAAAATGTCCTGAAAATTTATTACCGATAACCGAGTTTGGAGTAGTTTGATAGAACCATTCTGGGTGCTGCGCCGTGCATTGGAATCATTGTCGCGACTCATAGAAAACATAAACCATAGAGGCATAGAGCAAAGAAAGGAGTGGAGAATCTTGCTATCCGATTTGCCTACCAAGGATTTTCATCTTAACGATACAGGATAGCATCCGTTCCTTTCGTTTTTCTGCTTTAAACGTATTGCTGCTGCGTCGACAGCGAGTGGATGCGTGACGTGGTAAATGGCAATTTTCCACGAACAAGAGAGGCTGGAAATTAGAAAGGTTCGCAGGGTGGACAGGCGGACAGGGCCCATGGGCCGAAAATAATTATCAATTATAAATTAATTTCGAATTAACGAGCGAGCGCAAGCTTCGTGGCGCGCGTCGCTCGACAATGAAACCGTCTCCCCGGGGCTAACTCGTTACTACAGTTGTTGCTGCCGCTGTCAGTCGCTGGCGCTGCTACTGCTGCCAGCTAATTAACTATTAATTAAGAGCTTATTCCAATTATACGTCGTCTTCGACTAATTGGACCCACGAAACACATTGCCGACGTCACGCAGCCTCGCGTAACATTAATCCACCTGGCGTTCTACTTCTTTCACGAAATTTACCTCCATCCGAGCCATATACCTCGCGTTAGTTGTAACCCCTTTCTGAAACGATCCCCGCGCACACGTACTCGGTAGTTCAGCGCGGAAAAGCGCCTTTTAGCTTTCGGGAAAGCTAAACACGCGGATAGGGTATTGCTAGCTGCCCTTTGACATCCTTAATGGTAGGATTTTCCGCTTTACACGGATATTTCCTCGGCCAGGTAATCTGGCTTGCACGTTTGCAACGGCTCTCGATCTTGGACAATCGTATCGAATACGAGAAAATGTTTAGGAAAGTCCCGCATCTTTCTGCCGGAATACAGTCGCTGCTAGTTTCCAAAACTACTGGGATTTCCCGCAGCATGGGAATGTACCAAACAATTGTAGAACAGTGGAAACGGAAAAGGAACTAGCGGTGAATCTTCCGGTGAGTGGAGCAGCACGTGAAAATGCGAGCGCGGCATAAAACACATGACTTTTAAGCAGCATTCCAGAATCCTTCCGTGCTCCTCCTTTCACACGCGATACACGCTACCGCTCTTCCGCAGTTTTTGTAAACGCTCGTTCCAAGGGCATACTCGGCCGAAAACGATATCGTTATGAACCGTGCAACAAATTGTACAGCGTTTTCATTGCAGTGTTTGTTTATCTCTTTGCTTAAAAATATAATACTTGATAAAAGTGTCAAATGTTGGAGCTTTCTTAGGATTAGTTCATAGTTACTTAACGAAAACTATCGTATACGTTAGTCTCATCCCGGCACCGTCGACGGGAACGAAAAGTATATGCACCTATATAGGTATACGTATGTATATCTCTCTTGGATCCTCGCGAAGACGAAGAACTTAATGAGGAAACGTCGGGCGCATTCAGTCGATTCAAGGAAATTTCTCGCGTGCCGGCTTAATTTTATCCGACATTTCTTCCTGGCGTATATAGTCTCCTCTCTATAACATCCAGCAGCGTCTTTCCCGACGCGGACGTGAAATAAATTTCGCTCTAGTTAACGCATCGGCCCGACCAAAAGCTTGAACGTGTATCGCGAAAAACGATTTCGGTATACGTATTGGAACAGAGAAATAAAGCGGCAGTGACGCGACGAATGGAAAATAAACATTTGAGACTCGACTGTGCGCAGGTTAAGACACCGAGTACGGAGTTGGCGCGATCCATTGTTTCCCAAGATCGTAGAGAGGCCTCTTTACGCCACCCCGGTTTCGCGTTGCTTTCCTGTTCCCGGTGTTTTAAGTACGCTTATTTACAGCAAGCCACGGAACCAATCGCTTCGCACGTCGGAGAACGTGGACGCAAGTGGCTGCGATGAATGCTAATAACACAGAGAAAATGGAGTTGCCGTATATCATATACCGCGGTGCGCGAAAATTTAGGTTCCACCCTATTTACCGTTAGGCAATTGCGAATGAAATCTGATTATAGATATGATGATTTTTAACCCTGGTCCCGAATGAAGTACAGTCCATCTTGACGCCATTGCGGAATCTCGAATCGAAATTGAAGCTTGGCTTCGTCGGAACGATGATCGTTCCTTCGCGTGAGAATGATCGATATTAGAGACGGCAGGAAGCGTCAGTATGGCTAAGTAGGAGGTTGTAATCGAATCGATTAATCAAATCCAGTTAGCTATTACGAGACCAGCGGGACACGTTTTCCCTCCACCCGGGTGTATTCCAGGCGACCAGAACATCCCTCTCCTTTAATTTGTCCCGAATCTAATCCGTTCGTAGTGCCCTCGAATAACGTGGGATGTCGCGACCTCCCTCGGGACCGACGCTAGGGAGACACGCCGTGTTTGCGCATACAGCCACTTCAGAAGCAATTGTTTTTAATCTCCTCGACGAGGGAACTGGTAAGATTACGGTTGCTCCAACGAATTGACCATCGTCCCGAACGGTTTTATTGGATTTAATATCGACACGATAAGACATCGAAAGTGGTCGATTGGATAATCGAGAGCTGATTAGTTTTGCAGAAAATTACACTGCCCGTGGCTCATGCATTCTTGCAATTGCAATTACAGCAGGCGAATGCTCTGAAAGCATGGCCAAGGGTGGTGAAATTTTCTATTGAAATATCTGCCTCGAGGAACATTTCCAAACTTTCCCCATTTTCGATGGTAGGTATATCAATTCCAAGCTCGCGGCCGAGACGAAAGCGTGCATCAAATATACTACACATAAAAGCAGGACTCGAAGTCTCAGCCCTCGGTAACTTGAACCCCCTGTTCCCCTCGATCATCTCGCGCGCGATTACGACCAACGGAACACAATCATCCACGAAAGTATCCTCCTCCCTCCAGCAGTGGAGCGCCGATAAAAGGAAGAAATCCAGCAGCTTCAGAGAAAACTTTGCGGTCTACTCGGCCAGGAGCGCAGACTTTGTGCACACACAGAGGCAGCCGAAGAGGCAGCTCTTGGTACACCCTCTCGCGCGAAAACAGTGGTAGTTTTCTCGCTAAATATATTCACGCCATGGGTACGTACGTACACTCCGAGCCTCGACAGGGTTGTTTCGCGCACCCACACTAAGGAACCCTCGACGATTGCACGAGGATTCCATCGTACATCCCCACGCGTTCACGACCAGTTGATACGATTGTAGGTGTGCGTGTGTTCGGAGAGGTTGAGAAAACGTCAGGATACATGTGCGTGTTCCCTGGCTCGTGGAGCATCGGGGGGGAGGACGGCGAGGGACGGCGGCGGTGCTCGTGATGGTGGTGGTGGTAGCAAGTTCCTGAGCGAGGGTGTGCGCGGCACTGTTGGATTCCAGGGTGGTTGCAGGGTGGTTGCAGGGTGGTTGTCATCGGTGTGCGTCGGTGGCAAGGTGGTTACCAGGCAACCGGCAATAAAGGAGCGTGGATAGCCAATGGCGGTCCTCAATTCGCCCCTTCGTCTAACACGGCTTGTTTTCCGTGGTTAAGAGCGAGACAGAAGGAGCTTTTGCTTTAGTAGCTGTTAAGACCTTAAACTCGTGGCCTTGCTTGGCTGGTTGCCTTGCGCCAGACTGCCCGTACCTAATAGAACCTCCTGGAAACTGTCAGTGTTTCTACGATAATTGATATTCCACTGTCGCTCGATGCTGTTTCTGACCGGTGTCGCATCGAGTTTCGTCCAGCTGCGTTTGACTGCGCGTCGCGTCGTCCAACACTGTTCTTTAAACGTTTGCATTTTAACGCAATGCACGACGATACCCTGAATCTGTTCTTTAGAGTTCCAGCTCGTCCAAGCTGCGTTCCATTGAACGCCAGACATTAGACTCGAATTGGCAGCGACCAGTCTGGTGAACCGGAGCCTCCGACGAAGAGTTTGCATCGTTTGTATCGGGCAAATAGAAACGTGCCAAGTGTTACGAGGCGGAGGGTCAGAAACGTCGTCGCGTCGTTCCACAGTGGCCTGGGTCTACGGTGTCCCATGGGGAGGGCGAAGGTAGCACGTAGCACACCCCTGGGACGTCTTCAGTCGTCACTTGTCCGTATTAAACCAGGGTACTAATCCCGAAATTTAATTTGAAAATCTTTTCATACCGTCGCGGCGCGGCGCCTTCTCTTCCTCCCCTACAGTTTCCTTCTCCCTTCGGTGTGCTGTCTATGCACCGCGAAGACGTTTTAAACCCGGGAATTACCCGAGCTTTTGTGCGTCGTAATTGAAAATTCGTTTCCGCCCCTTTTCGTCGCACCGGAACGAATAAATGCCCTTTCGTGGATTCATCGAGAAATTACCTCGTCGCAGGATGAATGAGACGCCGCGCCGTCTTCTTGGCTCCGCTTCGCGTGACGCGCGCTTTCTCCGTTCCGACCAGGCTGCCATTTTATAAGGTAAACCTTGTATATGTAGATGGCACGCTCGTGAAAGCAGCGGGGACGATTAACAGAACAAATATTAGTTTACTGCGCGTAAGCGGGCACTCAAATAATATTGGAGGAAGCTAGGCTCGCGCGAGGTCAGTGGGCGGTTCTGGGACGTGGATAAAATAATGCGACAAATAGGTACAATGTTCGCTTCCGTTTGCCATTAACGATTTTCCCATAACTATTCGATCCCTATTCGATCCCTATTCGATCCCTATTCGATCCCTATTCGATCGATGCTTTCAATCCTCGAAATTCGATCTCAGAGACAAATACATCAGGCCAGAAATTATTTATCGAGCGCGTGAAACACGTAACATGGCCGTTTGCATAGCTGGAAGAGCGAATGGAGCGTATCCGAGTGCAGTCGATCCTTGGATACATCCCCCGGGATGTTTCGGTAGATTAGGGACCCTCAACCCAGAGTAGTTTTGCTGCACCATGTAACACGCTGTAAAACACTTGTAACAAACCGACAGTAGCTTAGGGTAAGCTGATAATGCTTCCGCGATGTTGTCGGGGTCGAATTAATTTGGCCCGTTCGATCGTTCGACCCCTGGAGACCCGTACGATTCGTCCCGTACGTTTTGCCTGCTTCGCGCTTTTTCTATCGTTCTACGCCCCTCGCGATCGATGAAATTTCGAATACTTTCCCCGTTTCGGGGCCATGCCGGGAGGATGTGTTGCTCGAGAAATGTCGCCAACAGTATAAAACTGTAGGGTTGCGTGGACGAAGAAGACGGGCAGCGATAATTATTTTTGACGCTGCTTTCGAGGCCGACAATCGTACCAGAGACGTGTAATTAACGTTCTGCGGATGGGTCGACGGAGCGGAAACGAGTTTTCCTCTAAGCAGCAGGAATTACGTTGTTTCTTGAGCCACAAATTCGCGCATCGCGCGTTCATAATAAAACGATAATTAAGTTCTCGGATAAAACTCGACGGCTTAATCACGGTTACTGCGAAACGCGTTTCATCGATCCGAGATCCCATAATCGTAGGCTCCGGCTCCCTTGAATGGCGATAATTAATGAATAGAGCTCGGCCGTTATGTGGAAAATATAAAAAAAAAAAAAATGAAAGGATTACGAATTCGTGGGCGTATTTCTCGGAACCGCTACTCGACTCTTTTACCCTCGACTACCGTGAGCCGTTTCTTTCTATTCCAAAGGTTTCACACCTCGCGATCAGAAACGTGTTTTCACGAAAGCATCTTGAACCCATTCTGCGTAGCTCGTGGTGGCCATGCTTGAAATTCGACCCTGCACGAATGGTGTGAATATTATGATGGTCAGGCATTCAGATGCCACTTTAGGACAATAGGTGAAGTGTTGATTGCCCGAAAACAACGCGTTTTTTACCTCGACGTCCGTACTTTGTTCCGCGCTACAACCGAACGAGAACGCCTGTCATAGGATGTTCAAGGTCTTCTTGATCGTTCGCGACGCAGACGGACAATTTTTAGCGCCAGCTAGCAAGCTTAACCTGAACGTTGCAAGACAGGACAAGAAAGATCATGCGAACATCCAATTACGTAATACTAAACTTATTGTTAGTGCTGTGCTACAAATCACGGAGAGAACAAGCTTCGAATCGGTGGAAAGTAGTAGCCGTCGAACAAGGGAGATGAATCTCGCGGTGCCGTTACCGCGTGCAAAGGATCGTTACACTGAATACTGAACGCATGCACGACCTTCCGTTGCCTGCCCGGCACACGAAACGCATAATTACGAGACCTCGCAGGTAGGTAAAGAGGGCTAGGGTTAGAAGGTGTATGGACGTCGTCATCCTTGTAGATTGTAGGGCCGAAAAACGAGGAACGTTCCTGGAACGATGTTCATAACTTGTGCGTCCAGAGTTACCGTCGGGAAGTTGGCAATTCCCGAAATAAATTCGCTTTCGGCACGTGCGCGCTGCAACTACGTATCACGACAACCCTTATGCAATATACTGACGGAGGGAAGCAGCGTCGGAGAATAGATGAACAGAGACATTTGGCCGGCTAGAGATACAGCGAACGAAAGGGAGCCAGAGAAATAGACATAGGCGCGGAAGGAAGGGTTAAAACAGAGAAAGAACAAAAGACGAACAAAGATAGGAGACGAGAGAGAGAGAGAGAGAGAGAGAGAGAGAGAGAGAGACATGACGATGATGATGATGCACCCCATAGCCAGCTACCCTTTCGACTGGACAGTGCCGGCATAAGTCAGGAATTCCTGGCACGCGGTATATTGCGAGGGGGTGGAGGCCTGGCGGTTATAAGCTATAGTCTCCGGCGTGGCATGGCATGCACAGCCATTTACTTCATTATGTCATTAAGCTTAATGGCCCTAGCCCTAACACGGCTCTAGACTATAGCCACTTCTATGGTTCGTCCCCATTAACTCCTTTCTGGTGCCCTCGCCCTACCCCACCGACGCGACGTCGCGTTGCGTCCTGTCCACCCACCACCCATGTACTCTTGTCTGCCAGCAACCTCCTAAACCAACCCAGCTTCCAATGAGCATCGACTTTACGCCGCTGACCGGTGGAAAATTTAGCGAAGCTGACCCAAGCCAGACGTACGAGGACGTCGACGCTCGCTGCCCCATTGTTTCCCAGCTTATTTTCATAGAAAAGGGTAGCCGTAATTCTACCTTCTACATCTCGTAACTATTGGCGGCGAAAAATCGCCCGAAATCCCGACAATCGCAAACACGAGTACGCCAACTCTAAATCGGGCGTCGAATTCGACCGGTTTCATTTGCCTCGCGAACATCAACCATTAGGGGAATAGATTTTATGCTGATGACCGGGCGAAATTGTCGGCAACATCGCGTAAAATTTACGGTGTTCATAAGAGTCGCGCGATCGCATGGCAGAGGCACGAAGCGAGCTTTCAGCCAACCCCTTCCAAATCCACGCTCGATGGAGACGCGAGGGTCGCAAACTTGTTACAGCACTGCTTGGGGTTCTAATAATTGGAGAGCGCGAAGTCGGCGTTCCGCCACATTTGGACGAAAATATTACTTATCGAGGAACGATGCACGGTGTTTTCTCGTAGAGCGCACCTATTTCTTGGATTTCTACTCAACAAGTGTTTCAGTGATGCGCGTAGAGTCACAGGGATATAGATACGAGATCGGGGACTAACAATTAAATCGATTCGAATAATTTAAACATTAGGAATGAAGTGAGAAGCAAAGCTGCGGCGCGAAATTGTTCGACGAGTGAATGATCACCACACTTACTCTCCAAGTAGCGGGCCGTATCCGATAGAATAATACCGACAATACGATTCACTCAATGACGCGATTAATCGTGCCGCGGGTCTGCAGTTTTCCTCGCAGATCTTTGACTTATCTAAACAAATTTCACGCTCGTCACTCGATCGTCGCCTGCGAATTCTTTGACTCCTTGTCTCGCGAGAACAGATCGGATTCGCGTTGATAAATGAACTGTCCCGTAGAGCTGGCGCGATAGACACTCCTGGCAATCTCTCTTAATTCGGCGGTAGCGTACCGGCCAACAGTCAGAAAAAGAAAAACACATGCAACGCTTCAGGAAAGTGTTGACTGCCGGCTGTTTTCGAAGTAACCCAATATTTTTGTAGCCGAACTACTGTACATATTTTGTTCTTTGGCGCCAGACAAACTTACGTCCGCACATGTCGACCTAAATTTAGTTCCCGAGCTACTCTTCGCCCTGTCTCCACTGTCAACGCGAAACTGTATTTTTTCTTCAACGCGTTTGCTTTGCCCGCTTGGCGCTTTGAGTGGCGTTGGAGATTATTCTCTTGTAACCGAAGATTGATTTCGTTACGGTACAAGGCTTAACGTCGCGAGAACAGTTAGCTAATGGGGAGCGAGGAATTGGTCGAAAGTTGAACGGATACAAGGCGCTGCGAGAGTATGCAAATGACGGTAAAACTAAATCTTCGAAACGTCCCGTCGCGTCGCGCGGCCTGAAGTACGAATTGGTAAATGAAAGCATTATTTGGAGCATCGGGAAGTTGTTCGATCTCCACAAAGGACACTAGCGAGGAAAGGGACGATGTAACTTAACGATCGGTCGAACAAACCCTTCAACGTCTCGTTGACTCCCCTCAAGGTCGACGAGAAAAGTCTAATTGTCCCTTCCAGAAGAGAGACTTGGCAAGCTTTCAAATTTCTTTGCTTACAAATTCATAAGATGCCCGGGAAATACAGCTCCTCGAAGGAAATTCATTGAAATTAGTGCAATTAGCGGGTTCCGGAGGTGTCGCGGAAAGGAGAGCGCGACGTCGCGTCGTGTCGATCGATTACAGCAACGGCGGCAGTCGCACTAAACTTGTAACGAATAAAAGTTGTGAGCTATCGAATAGTAGCCTGACAGATGCCGCGGACAGAATCGCTTACAGCTTACAGCTTACAGCGCACTCCGCGCCGTCGTCGTGTAACACACGATGCAACGATCAGCTCTTTCTTTAATTGAAAGAACGCGGCAACAGCTCGCGCGCTAGTCTCCTAAAGCTGTGCTTCAAAGGTAGAGCCATAAGAAATTTAATCCAGAAGAGCTCTCGCATCCTCAACACCCCGTTTTAAACAGCCACCATTGTCTTTCTCATTGCAACCGACCCATCGACGCCGGTCGAAAGAAAGACGCTCGTGTAACCCCATCGTCGCATGATAAATCCGTGCGAGGATTCTACCGGTTTCTCGTTTCTTCGCGTTATTTCTTATCTGCTCTCTGTATCCCTGCCTTCTTCATCCCAACCACCGATACGTCGTCACATTCTATGCTCTCGCTCTCGTCCTCTTCCGCTCAATGGAACACGCTCATCGCGGAAAATCGCTCCGGTGAAAAGGTGCGAATCTCCGGCCCTCGAAAAAGGTCGACAATGGCTGCGCTGGCGTCGCACAATGAGCATCTAAACCCACAATGTAGCTGCCACTGTAGCTGCACGAACGGCAGCGAGAGGGCTCCTCTTCTGCCGTGCCACCCCCGCAGCCCCGTGCATGCCCTTACCCCCTTTTCATCGGCACAATCCTGCCGCAGAGAGTCGAGGATGCCCGGATGTGCTCGAAAGCACATTTTTCACTCGCATAATATTTACCCGTCCGCGAATTGTATCGCTTTAAAGTGGCACCGGTGCGGCCCAACGCGTTCACATGGATGGGCAGAGGGAAACGGGCGCGCCCGGGCGGTGCAGCGGTGACCCAGGTAAAATGACATTTCTGTGATCGCCAGGAAGAAACTACCACGCCCATTCTTGTCAAAATATTTCCCGAGTTACGAATCAACCCCTAGTGTTCCGTTTTCCCATTCGTTCCTCCGTTATCCACCACGCGTCATTCTATCCCTTTCGAACCTTCCTTCTCTTCGAGTATGTACGTTCAACCAGCGCTACCCTACGAAAGGGTTCGAAATTTCTGCGTTCCAGCCTACCAAGCCCCGCTCACTGCCAAAGTTGCGAGCGTGTTAGTCGTTGTAGCGGATTTCTGTGCTCTACCGGAACGCACACGAGCGTGTAGATCATTGTTCATTGTATTGCCAGGCTCACAGGACATGGCGTCCTGTCGTTCAAGCTGCTTTTTGTCGGGACCAGCTGAGCCAAAATGGCCTCCGACCGATGACGTCGCTATTTCACGTGCTTCATACGCGATAGATGCGCGCATAGATGCCGGCTACTCGTCGAGGTCCGGCCAACGGGTATGCCGATAGGATAACGAGGCCGAGGACGCGGTTAAAATGAAGAAAAATATCCTTTTCACGGATTCAAAGTTTCGACGTTATTCACTTCGGAAGATGAATTTCACCGGTCATTAGACAGAATTTCATTCCGCCAGGCTATAATTGCGTTCTGAATGTAAGTAGCGGGAGAAAAGTTCAAAGAATCCACAGCCGGTGTGCTCTAAATACGGCACGGTGCTTCTTCGAGTTCGTCGTTGCAAATGAACGAGGATATACAGGACGGTATGTCGAATAGAGTTGGTGCTGAGTAGTCTGCTCTATCTAGTCTATCCATTTGCCGACTACGCGATGGTAGGTCTCATGGTAGGTCTTCTTCCTTATGGGAGAAAAATATGTACGTATAGGCTTTGTCGATGGCCGAGTAGAGCAAACCGATCCAAAGTGTTCTTCTGACCGTTCTAGAGTAACGTTTTGCTTCGCCACTGTGTCCCACCTCTGAGGTTCTTCTCTAGGTCTTACACCCGTTTCACGTTACTACGGCGCTAATGAGCTCCAGCTAGTAATCAAAGGAAATGCTTGGCGGCACGCGTGAAAAACGTTTGACAGCTTTCCCTTTATGCCGTTCGGTCTTCGTCGCGCGACTCGCTTCTTTCTATTTTTCTTCACGCCTCTAAACTTCGTTCCACGTAAACGTCATAATCGTGCATGCTCCTCGATCACTCGCGATCGAAAGAAATCGATCGTGTTTCTTCCACCATTTCCCTCCTGCCGTTTCTCGCAGCAAAAAATATTTTAAGCAAATTTTTTTCCGCGAATCAGTATGCTATCCGCTGGCATGTTTTCGATTACAATTCATTCTCCGTGTTTACCCTGCACCCCCTGGTACAGGTTCGTGCAGACTAACCGCTGCTCCAGGCACTGACTGTTACTAATTAAGGGCGGTTTCAGTACGCGTGTTAATTCTTAATTAATATCTTTGTTGCCTCCTCCGACCTGGCAGCCCTCGGCACCCATTTCTCTCTCTCTCTCTCTCTCTCTCTCTCTCTCTCTCTCTCTCTCTCTCTCTCTCTCTCTCTCTATTTATTTCTCTCCACCCCCTTCACATTTTCCCTCCTTTTCTCATCCGTTTCTTCTCTCCTGCAACACCACCTCCGCTTTCTCACTTTCTTCCTCCACCCGTTGGCGCTCACCCTTTCTTTCCACCGGGACCTATGGCTCTCACTTTCTGTCGCACGTTCAATCCTCTCTCTTTGTCTGCCTTTAGCGACACCCCAGTCCACATCATCCAACCACTTCTCTTCTGGAGTCTCTCGAATGAAAGGAGATGTATGGGAACGCACGCGCATCTCGAGCCACTATGATAGGTACAATCGGTCACGAGTGACGAAAGAAAAAAGCAAGAAAGGACTGCGGAGGAAGCGCGTTCCTCCGATTTACCGCTCAACCGTTTCAACCGGAGAATCTCCTACGCGGGGAATCGAGAAATCGTTGGTTAAACCCTTTGTCGCTTAACCCTTGCGATTCTCCTTTCGCTCTCTCTTTTTTCCTTCAGCAATTCTTCGCGAGCATCAAAATTGTTTCCTCGAGTTTCCATTCACCTCCTTAAACGACGAGAGACAATAAATAACGAAGCAGCCGCACTGAAACGTGAAGTAAAGTAATCCCACCTATTCTATCAGAAGTCCCCTCTTTCGATGGTGGCGTCGCTAGTTGACCATACTGCTGACTCGAACTACACCTGGGCTACTATCCTCTATTCGAGCGAGGAATTCCACCGGCAAATACGTACTCTCCAATTGCGATAGACAGTGGGGCGCTCTCGAGGTCTGAAACGGGCCTAGCGCGTACTACGTCGTTCGCGACTAGAGCAGCGTTCGGTTCCACATTGAACGATGAGGCTCTTTGAAATCGAGCCCTTCGCGACAAAAATATCCGTAAGCCTTCTGACTCGGGCGGCTCTGTTAATCAACCACCGGTTCCTCCGTGCTTCAATGCGTTTCGTTTTTCATCGAAGAAAAATGCTCTCCAGTTTTTCACCGACCCTTCTTGCTTCCAGCTTCGACTTTTATCCCCTTCCTCGGTCTGCCCCTACTTTCTTTCTTGCCATTCTTTTCTCCTCTGCCGATATCTACTACGGCACGCTCAACGTATTATTGCACTTGGCATTTAACAGCCAACCAGATGCATCAGCAATAGGCTTGTTTGCCTCGTCGTAATGTTGAAAAACATTTCAGCTTTTTATCCACTCCCTCGCCCTTTCGTTCAACCAGGCAACGGCATTTAAAGCATTTATTCAGGGTTGCTTCACTTTCCCTTGATTTCCCCAATTTTCCTCCTGCTAGTTCCGCAGCCAGTCACTCCATTCCCTTGTCTCGGACGTTTCTTTTCACGGAGAAAATTTCTAACGGGCGGGCGGTGAAATCGATACCGCGGGAAATAAGATGATTGAATCGGACAAGGAGGAGACTGAATAGAATGCGGGAATTCTGGAACGCTCGTATCGAATTCTGTATCGGATCTCATCTTCTCGTCATGACGTTACTCGTTACTCGTTACTCATTACGCGTTAATGCGGACGCAATTTCCTTGGCACCTCCGGTTGATAGTTTAATTCAGTGTACGATGCGATTGAAAATATGAATAAAGATCCCGCTTCTCGGCCTCCAGAAATCCATCTCGCCCAGGGAGGTCACAATAAGTGACGGCACGTGGGAACGCAGTACCGTGTCATTGGCCGCTTGTTGGCTGCCTCTTCTTATGCGTCAACAGCATATATAATTGACATCGTGTTAGGTTGTAAACTGAGACTAGAAGGAAGGAAGGAAGGAAGGAAAGTAGGTAGCATCCTAGCAGAAAACAGGTCCTTCACGGAAAAAGGTTCCCTTGCTTCGTGTTTCACCGCGTCTCCAATTTTCCAGCCGGTTTTTCTGAGAGCCGCCAGTACCAACCCCGAGGCTATGCCACTATCCTTTCGCTCCGAGAATTCTCCGGTATTTTCCTTTGCCAGTAAATTGGGGACTATTACGACGGCGGTTCGTACCTCGGCAGCGCGTCCTCGCGAAAACCGCGTATTTTCTCTCCTGCTTCTTGTACCCCCTCCGCCTCTAACCCGCTTCGCCGTTGACATCACCGGTTCGTACCCTTGTCCACGTCCCACGACGCAGCTCTTCTACCTAGCGGGCTCAAAGTGGCGCACAGTTGTTAAAACAACCAATTCTGTCGGAAAGCTGCTCGTTACCGACGCCTCTTTCCGGCCTTGTGGAATCCCTATTGCCGTAATTCCAACCGTTCGTTTTTGAGCTGACGCAACGGAAACGTCAGCTAATAAAATTCCTGTCCTCAACGATGCCACCACGTTCGAGTTAACGACGCGACGCCACGCACTTTCAACACGGATTCTTGATCGCTTGTGCTTAGGAATCGAGGATCTTTCGAGTAACGGAACGTCCTCTTCCTTCTTCGCGTGCCCTTGCATTCCTCTATATTCTCGCTGACAGTGGATCGCGTGTTACGGACAGAGGCGTTGTAATTGATAACTTGGAAAATCCGTAAAGTGGTAAATTTTGCGGGGGATTTTCGGGCGAAGAACACAATTCAGGTGTTCATCATCCAAGGAGCAGCGATTCAGACGTTAGCGTTGGGCATGAATGGAGAATCAAATTTCGGGAAAAGAAGAATCTCCCGTTACCGATCAGCGCTCTAATAATGGAGGGTGCGGCCGGTATTCCCGATTTCTCGAAATATTTTGACAAGAAACTTAATACTCGTCTCTCCTACTAGTCTCGTCCCCGCCGGAAAACTCGGGAACAAGCGAAATTATACACGACTGCTCTCCTTCGTGGTAGCCCCTCCTCGCTGATACCTATGTAGTTTATTTGAAATAACGACATATCGACAATAATCGACAATAACGCAGTCCGAGTTTCAACGCGTGCAACGAAAAGAGAAACGCACCCCGGTTAGACGTAAAGATTATCTACGGTAATCATTTTCAACCTGTCGCCCCTTGTTTCGAGCGACATCAATTTGCGGGTCATGCAAGCGGCGTTTAATGGCTCGGAAAAATCGGAATCATCGCGGGCATGAATACGTAATCAGTTTTCCTCTCATCCTTTGCCACATGACGTCATCGCGAGAGCGATGTAGCCGCATCATCCGCACCAAGACCCCCGTTATGAATCGTAATGGGAATCTGTGTCTTCCGAAACTGTCGCGTCGTGTCCCTAAAATTTTGTTCCGAGTACCGTAAACTTGTGTCTGGAGAAGCAGGAACTAGTAGGTACGGGAAAGTATAGGAAAAGTAGATTCAGGAACTGTTCATGGCTTCGGTTTGAAATGGCGCTGAAATGCGACGCGTGTATCTGAAAAGTACATACTCATTTATAAGTACATCAGACTCGCTATAGATATCGAGCATTGCTGGGTCAGGAACAGTACTGCTAGAGTACTAGACTGCGAAAGAGAAGTCGAGCGAAAAGGGTCGTAACGTCTGCACGGTCGTTTGCGCGACTTTATGGATTCTCCCCGCAAAATTCTGAAAAGTGATCTCTCGCGTCGCTGGAAGTGCACAGCGCCGAGCTTTCCCACCCCTTTTGAAACTCATATAACTACTTTGTGGCGATAAATGGGAATGAACTTTCGCTGGTTCAGCGAGACGTCTAAATTTTTAAGCATATTCGAATATCCTCACCTGGGCTGCTGTTTGAGAACGAACTCTTCGATTGAGGGAAACCTGAAACAAAAATCGGGTTACACCGTTAGGGGATGAAATTCACGACAAATAATTTCAACGCGCGATTACTTGCTCATCGCATGCAAAATCGCTTTACGAGTTAGAGGCATTTACTTTATTTCTATTTTTGCGACAGGCGGTGGTCGTTTAGCATCTCAGGTGGTAAATTGCGTTAGGAAATATTCATTTCGATAATTATGCGCCACGCGTGTTAACCAGCAGCGAGAGGTGGAGAAAAGAAGAAAGAACGCAAGGAAGGGAAAAGGAAAGAGGGGGAAGCACGCGAGATAAAGTGCATCACGCGCCGTCGTGAAATGAAATTTCATCTAAAAATTAAGTTGAATTCTGTGAAACGCTTGGTTTCGGAGGGGTGGCATGCGGTGGTGCGCTGCTGCCTCGACGCTCGACCCTGATTAACGACTTTGCGAAATTAACTCGGCAATTATTTCATTAGCGCCTAGGAAGACATTTTTCACCCGGTCTCAATGGCCTTTGGAAGAGAGTGGTAGATGCATACGTATTACGTATCGACTCGAATATCCTACGCTACGAATAGAGGTAGTCCGGCATGGAAACAGGAATGGGATCGGCCACCCGATTAAAATCATTATCCAAAATATGCTGATATTTTGTGAGAACTTTGACCCTGATTGTGATTCTGAACGTCGCCGAATCGACCAATAGAAAATGGAATATCCAAAAGCCCTAGCTTAGCTGGGGTTAGCATGCTCCCGCAAAAACGCGAGCAATATTAATTATTACATTTGCATAATTTTCCGTTTAACGAGTGACAAGAGGACCGGCACTCGTCTCGAGTCGGGAACAGCGACATTCGTAATTAAAGGCAATTTTTGAAAACCGTGAGATCCTTGCCGGGCACGGACGTTCGTGGCTCGTAAAGTTTCCCTCGTTAGTTCCGCCGTTCCAGCAAATTTAATTGGCCAACGCGCGACGAAACAAAACCGGCTGTTAATCGCGCACGGATTCTGATTCACTTTGTCGACACCTGCGGCCGACGATCGCGCGTTTCTTCATTTCCTAAAAAGGTCAGGCGGTTCGTAGCGGCGTGGAGCGGCGCGGAGCGACGCGACAACCGGATACTCCACTCTTTTCAGAGGCCGCGGCCCTGGAACGGAAATAAGTCCGCGTATTAAGACGTTTCGCCACGGCCATTTTCTAATAAAGTCGTCCCCGCCAGCTCGAACGGCCCGCGGCTGTTGAAAAACAGGGGTTGAAAAAGATTCCCCGCGTTCCTAAGAAGGTTAGGGCTCGTTGCCGGTCGACAGGACGATAAAGAGCGAGTCGAGGGGCCGACTGGCAGAGGAAGAGAGGGAAAGTACGCGTTTCAGGAACGCGACGCCGCGCGAGTGTACGACGAGGAGGCCGATAGCGAGACTCGGCCGCGATCTTGTAGTCGTAGTTGCGAGGCTGGCGGCCACGGGGGCGGCGGAACTCCACCCTCAAACGACTTTAACGAGCCGCCGTCTTAAAATGGGGATGCCGAGCTTGTGCCGAGTTTGCGCGTTTGTTTGATAAATTAACCCAGAAAAGTATGCTCCGACGTCGAAGCACTTAACGAGCCTTCGAGCCGAGACCATGGGAAATGTGGAGCAGGGATTCGTTCGCACTTCAACGGAGATTAATGTTTAAACGGGAATTAATTGTTAGCTACGTAGGGGAACGACAAGTTCTTTGCTCGTTTCGCGCGTGACAAACGAGCAGTGAAGCTCTCGAACGTTACAGTCGCGAGGAATAGATTTTCAAGTGGTAGGATCACGATCGGAGGACTGTTCACTTGAAGCTGCAGAAAGAACGCGTGTCACGAGGCATTACATTTCAGTATTATTCCGTTTTTCTTGCGGTCGTCCCACCTTTCGCTGAATACGGTGTCTGTGTTCACGGTGAAACTTAAACCCCAATCGCGTACACGGGTGGGGAAGGTTACGGATTTTTTGAAAACTTCACAATACGGCACGCCCCGCGCCACTGGTGACAAGACAGGGGCTTCCATTCAGAAAAATCCACTTCCTAGATCTCGTGTTACCCGTCGTATTTTGACAGGATCTCATTGTCGTCGCGCGGCTAAGCCCTATTGACTCCATTATGGGCCTATTAGTATTATACTAGGATTTGTGGTTACTCCTTCAAAGACGTTCTACCCTCGGCCCTCCTTCGCAGACCGCTTTCTTGCTCGAAACGGATTGCCACGTTCGCGTTCGCCCATTCAGGACAATACTCGAACGTGTCCCAACAGTCCCGACCGTCCCGACCGTCCCGACACCAAATCGAATTTAGGAGATCCTCGAGACGATTGCACGCTCCTTTCCCCTCTATTTTCCCCCTGCTACCTGGTGGCTGCGCCAGCGAGCTTTGCTCGTCAAAACTTGCCTAAGCCTTATACTCACCGTGGATTACCAAATTAGACGAAACACGAGGCGAGTAATTAGCCCTCGCGTATACAGCTACCAGCGTTTCTCGCCGCATTTTCGATGCTCCAGGTAACGAGCACAAGGTTGATTCGGCCCCGTTGATTCAACGGCAAATAATTAACGCCGCTAATAGGAAAAAGGAGGAGGCGCACGGTGGCTGGTGAAAAGAGCGAGTGAACGGGTGTTAAAAAATAAACTCTATCGCGACATCTGCCTGGAAGAGAGGGGCGAGGTGAAGAGCCGAGTGCAAAACGATGCAGAGATGTGCGAGCGCAGGCAAGCACGCACGCACTCGTGGCCCCGAACAGCTCCGCGACGAGAAGCTACCTTCGTTTTCCAAGTCGTGAGAGCAAGCATCGCGGAATGAGCTGCTACTTAGAGAGTACGTGTGGAGACGCATTCACCGGCACGCAATCAGAGCTCCTCGTGGCTGCTGCGTTTTGCACGTACACGCGTGTTTCCGTGCCCATTCATACAGCGCGGCGGTAAGATTTGCCCGCGACTCTACTACAGTGCGAGGAGGCTGTCGCGACTGCTGGCAACGGGCGAAGGAGCGAGAGAAGAGAGTAAGGGTTGTCGGCGGGAAGGTAGCGTAGATGTAAGAACTGAGAGAGGAAGAGAGAGACATGGCGGGATAGCGGAGGACTACGGCGCGCGTGTGTTTCAGGCGTGAATTCATGTATGCTCGCGAAGCACTCTTCACAAGGGACAATCGAGGTGTTGGACTGGAAATCCATACCAATTTGAGCGACTTACGGTCGTTCGCTTGAAAGCCCGGTACACGCCACCACCGGTATACACGCACGTTACGTACACGACGCTATGCAAATCGGTGTACACGCGTGCGTTCACTGCAACGAGCGTATAGACGCGTTTCGATACGGTTTACACGTTTCAGGGTCAACCCCTTCTGTGCAAACTCTGCCGTACTTTTTTTCGCCCATGCGCGCACTTTTCGGAGACAAGAATTTGTGGTTTGGGTGGCTCCAGACTTGAGAAACTCGCGTAGAGAGCAAAAAGTTATAGAGGATCGAGTGGCACAGCAGTATTTACGCTAGAATACCCGAAGGGACCACGCTGTAGGAACAAAAGAGGCTCGTCGAGGAGGCTATATCCGCCTTCTACTTTTCAACCGGAGTGTGAAATTAGTTACATGCGCGTTCATGAAAGGGACGTGATGCGGCATAGAATAGAGTCCGTGTAAGCGGCTCGAGTCTCGAGAGCTTCGCGGCATTTTCAATTACTTTGACCTACTAGCGTGTCATCCCGTTGTTAAGCGTTAAACACCCTTAATATTAACGATATTAGTCCTCGACGCGTTTGCGCGATTCAACGAGTCGCTCTTGAGCAAAATTACAATCGAAGTCGGCTCGGTGCCATCCTCCTTCCCAGCTGGGCTTGATTCTCGATAACTAAAATACGCTCAATTTCCATCTATTTCCATCGTTTTCCATCGGCGCGTCGATCGGGTAATCGAGGCCGGACGAGGATCCATCGATGGTGCCACTGGTGACACGCTAATTAGGGAATCTGTCGAGCGGTTCGGTCCCGATTGGCAGAAACGGTGAACAGAAACTGGGCGGAATATCGAGCAGAAACTTCCATCGCCCAGTGCATGCGCCCAGGCTCGCGATAATGGACATAGTTTGCCGGTAATGTCCGAGACTAATTCCCGTGTTATTTCATTAACGTCCTGCAGCTCCCGAGGGGTTAGGCAGCCACGTAGCGTCGGTCGACAGCATTGCTGTAACGTGGCGACGCGGCATGGCAGTCACAGTCGAGTTCGAGCGCAGTCCCCTTTGGGAGCTCGTATTAGTCGCGTGTCAAAGGGTGAAAATTTACGATGTGAGTAGCAGCCGCGAAAAGGCCGATTGATAGTCGCCTACCTACCGCCATCGCCTACGCGCGTACGTGCCGCCTTGGAATAATGCTGGCGAATTTACGCTATGGTAAAACATGCTTAGCAAGCCTGTTAACGCGCATGACTTTGCCGGGGTTAGATCGATACCGTTTGTCCGTCGATAATCGTGCATCGCCGATGGATTTTCCATTGAGCACGAGCCCTGTGCACCGCTCCGTGAAATTAAATAATAGAGTTACGATTACGCTTATACGATAGGCAGTAGGCAGATAGTCGGCTGCGTTCCGTCTGCATCGTTTATCGCCTTGCTAATTACCTTCTCAGTGATACATTTTTTTCCTACCGTATTCGTGCGTCGTTAGCATCGCGCGATAATTTGTCATTACGATATCTCAATGCTAGCCGTAAGAATCGCGACCACCCCTATCGGCCGATGACGACACGCATCGAACGATACAATACATAGAAGATACTTCCCGCGCAATCCTCGATTGGTTTGTTCGAGCGGATTAGACGATTAGGCGAGGAAGGGTAGAATGATTGACACCGCGTCGAGAGCGTAGCGAGAGAAAATCATTTCTGATCCGAGCTGGGGAAATTTCTGGTCAACGGTCAATGGGAAAGTGGGAATTTTCTCCTTCGAACACGTTGGATGAGAATACATATATGTATGTATGTATGTACATATGTATACTATGCCGGTTATATTGCTACGAGAGCTCAGAAAAAAGTTGAGGAAGCATAGTTTTTCCTGTTGCAGAACAAGCTTCTACGAACTTATTGTTAGCGTTAACAAATCTCGGGTACACGAGGTGGAGAATAAAAGAAAAAAACAAAGAGGAAAACGTCTCTTTGGGGCGAGAGACCGAGTTCTCCCACTTCTGACGGTGAGTACGCCCTGGCAGTGTTATCCAATTATTCTAAGTTGTTAAGGCGAGTTAGGGCGCTTAAGGGACTAAATTAAGACATTCCGCGCGACAAATCTCCCAAGAATCTCAATTAACTTCTCCCAGGGAGGGCCGGCACTTTAATTAACTGTTTAATTTCGTTTAATTTGCCTTCGCAATTGCATAAGCCACCGGGGCCAGCTAGCAGCTCCGCGATACATTTCTCTTTCGAGACGTATCGATCAACGCAACCGGAGCCAACTGGTTGCCATTTCTTTTCACTGTGCAACAGCCAAAGGTACGAGACGAAGGTTACAGGGATCGCGAGGGCATGGCCAGGCGAATTCTCGGGAATTCCTCGATGGTGGATGACTGCAGCCGTGGAAGGATTCGTTTACGGTTTTCACCTCGGCCGCGCGACTTCGCTTTCAATGGCCGTAGTAGGCTAATTTGAATCGGAGCGGTACGTACGCACACGCGATCGTGCAAAATCGGCCGCGGAGACGTCTCGTAGGAACGCGCCTGCAACCACTTTCCTGGAAACAAAGCCGAGCGAATTCATAATCCGCTAATTTGTTCAAGATTTTTGCTCGAGTGCCGGCGCTTGCTTTGTCGCAAATTCACCGTCGATACAGAGCGCGTGGGGCTCGCGTTCAAGTCGCTTTGAAGTACTAATCAGTATCGACCTGCGCCTACAGGCCGCACCCCTTATCCGTACTTCCACCATCGCCTTCCGCCCACCTTCACCCTCACCTCTGCGCCCTTGGGTAGCCTGAAATCTCTCCCTTTTTCCCTGCCCATCCTTGACTTTCCACTAGAAACCATTCCGACAGATGCGCGACGAATCAACATCAACACACGTATCCTCTCTGGTCCTTCCTAGGGTTCGTCGTTGGAACGCGACGATTCAACCGGTCCTATGACCAGCGATTATCATTAGACTTTCAACGTGTTTCGTTACGCGCCTACTAACGTCGCGTGCACTTGCCCCATCCTTCGGATGAAAGGGGCACGCGAGAATAATGATGGACCGATTTCGCCACGTTTTACGGAATCGTTCTCGGAGATGTGTTAGCAGACCGGTATCAAGTGAGACAGAAAGGGTCTGTCTTGGTCTCGGGGTAGCAGTGAAAAATTATATACCAGAAAGCGGTAAAAGGGGTAGCAGCGAGGACAAACCGGAGGGGGTGCGACTCCAAAAGCGTCCAAGATCGCTGCGAGAGGAAACGTGCACGCAACGCGAAGGGAATAAACGAAGAACAACGTTGTCGCGTGGCCGCGTGTGAGGGTGTAAAAGAGGAGGAGAGAAAAGGAGTGGACCGACCGACGGGAGTGTGCAAGGAGGCTTCTCAGGCGTTGATAGGCAATCTAGCTGATTGCCAACTTCAAACGAATCGAAAAAGCAGAGCGACAGAGAGCGAGTGACTGAGAGAGAGTGAGAGGGGCGAGGGGGTGGTAGAGAGCGCGAACGAGAGCGGGAAGAAGAGAGAGGAGTTGCTATACAAACCACTGGAAAGGCAATGCTACGACACGACCGACACGACCGACACGAATCTTGCAATTTCTAGACAATACGATTCGCACCGTTCTTGCATTCCGCTCTTCTTTTTCTACCCCACGATTAACGCGATGCTAACGAATCGATCATTCTCTGTTTACATCCCCCGGCATCTATACCTACATCTATACATCAATATATATATATATACGCATGCCAATAGTGGTAGCATATTTCTGTATAAAATTCTTACATAGGTATTTGTTTATTGGAACGAAACTGTGCGTTACACCAGGTAAATCGATCCGGTCAACGCCTACCGAATCAGATATAAGTTTACCCTCTTTTTTTGCTTCAAATTTTCCTACCCTAGGCTCCATTATACGCTAGGAACAAAAGATTGTTAATTCATGGACGAACCAGCCAGCCTTGCAGGGCCATCTCACGTGACAAATCTTTCGAGTTTTCAACGTCACGGTGCGCAATTGATCTCACGGTAACCGATATAACCATTATCGAGGACAAATCGAGCAGCTACCCGGCCTGTGCTCTCGTCTTTAAGTCTGGCTAAGATTTAAGACAAAAAGGAACGAATGAAGTGCGCCAAATAAATGCTGCACTGTGTGTAAGACGAGGTGCTAGAGTGACGTTTGAATGGAAGGGCAGATCCTTTGTACTGCAACGGGAACCCGACACCCGAAAATCGTTCTCAAAATTCGTTATACGCATGAAATCCACGCACTGAGTGCGATACCGTGTTATTATCGTGGCGCTACTTTGCGGAAAACACGATTCGTCATTCGCAGACCAACTTTGATATCCAGCAGTTGTTTGTAAAACGTGAAAACGTCGATGGTTCTACTTTCGTATTTGAGAACGAAATCAACTGCACGAGCTTTGCGATCGATCGAACATACTAATGTTCTACTCTTCAGGCGAGTAGAGCGCATGCCTTTATTAACAATGAAGATAACGCGTGATTTGATATTCAATAGATTTACAGCGGCAAGGGAAGATCAATCGAATTCCTGCGTACAAGAGATCCCAGTTAGTAAATCCGTGCAGGTTGAGAACAGTTTGCCGGAGTGCGGCCATTTTTACGTATTGTCGAGGCTCTTTGTGCCTTGGTGAGACATTGCAGGTCTGCTCAACACTCAACTCATTATACCACTAATTATTCATAACGTTGGGGATTATTCTAACAAAAATACTTCATTCCCACAGTGCACTCACCCTAGAGGTACCGTCTTTCTTTGCCCCCTTGCTCTCGCGTCGCGGGCTCATAGGTCGAGAAAATCTCCACTCAACTCGACTAGCCCATATACAAATTCTATAATTTCCCCGACTCTTGTCGATGTCGCGTCACAGCTGGTCAAGCCAACTGAGTTGTTTGCACGTAAACCGACCGAATGATTTCACGAGGCGTGAAGCTGCGTCAGCTGGCGTTTCATCGACAGTTTCCCCAAAAGCGGGGCTAAAGTCGCGAGCACAATACAGTTTGCACGTGAATGCGTAGAAAAAGTGCACGTTGATTTTCGGTAACACGATCTTGAGTGGCTCTCTGCTAAGTGATAGCCGCAAGTGGCACGGTGAGTGCTCGATTCTCCGTGGAACGAGGATACGCCTATTAATTTACTTCAACGTTCCCGATACGAAGGGGTCGCCAGCTCAGTTTTGTCCAAAGATTGAAACGCAATCCCGATGATTGCCGATCAATGCATTATTACAAAGTGGGCATCACCTCGCACGATAAATGCGCGGCAACGTTCGTTAACGCGAGGGGGATCAATGACTCGAACCGCGACTTCCTTCCAATTGGTTTTCCGTGTCTTTCTTGCCCCCCGCTCGCCGCTCACAAGCGGAACAGTCATGGAGCAGCAAGTAGACGGAAGTACGAGCTGTATAGCGGCGTATAAAAAAATGCATAGCCATGGTCCTTTCGTTCAAAAGTTCAGGTCACTTTTATTGTAAAGTTTCGCGTCTATGCAGATGGGAACAAACAGCTAACGACTCTACCTGCGGCCAGACGCGATCCTTGTTCCGCTTCTGCAGCCTGCTTCGCCAAGATTTAGGTCTTAACGAACGTGTTAAGATTGAATGATGTGGTTGCTTGTTACTTGGCCACAATACGCGCGCGGTTTGTGTAAAATTAATTATCAATTCTTCACCGGCCCCCTGAATGAAAGAAACAGTTAAAGGCTCCATTCGTGAAATAAATGGCACGGTTATAATTATCGAGGCACAATGGTCCACGCCTTGCGGGCGAAACGATGTGACGAAGACAATGTCATCTTGATCGTCACCTATAACTAAACGGGGCGAGCTTTAATGATAATGACGCGTTACGCTCACCGCGCTACAGAACGTAATTTGTCCAGGATCGTTGAAGCTACGCAACCAGAAATTCCCAACAGAATCGGTTTTTCCGTCGAAATCATGCGGGCCATCTTTCGAAGGTAACGGCGATATCCTTGCAACGAACTCGATTACAATCATTTGCCGAACAATTATAATTAGTTCCTCGACTCTTTAGCGAAAGAACTCACTCTTCGAGGCATCTCTAGATAGATATAGACTTCGTAAAGGAAGCATGCAATCATGAACTCACCATGGGATGGCGTGTGCTGAGTTGGACTGTGCTGATGATGATTCGCGGTGACTGCGGTTCCCGGAAGGACGTGCTGCGCGTGTGCAGCCGGATGCACGTTGACACCGGCAGGTGAGGTCGGAAGTTGTCCCGGTTGATGTACCTGATGATGCGGTACATGATGCGCTGGGTGGGGGTGGGGCGGCGGTAGGAAGGCAGCCGCGACGGCTGCCTGCGCATTCAGGTAAGCCATCCGCGAGGCCGTGAGATTGCCCAGATTCCCAAGATTCCCCAGATTGCCCAGATGATTCGTCAGACTGGGCATGTAGTCCCATAGCTTGTGGTGAGGTGCTGTAGGTGCATAGGAAACGGCCGAAACACCGGCCGGCGGCGATCCTTGGGGCGAGCCGCGATCGGTGCCGCTTCCGTTTCCGGTACCGTTCAGCCCCAGCAGCTCCTGGATCGCGAACGGCGATCGCTGCGGCATCTTGACGTTTTCTTCTATTACTCGGAACGCTCAAAACAACATTCCCCCACTGTGCTATTTATGCTAATGAGTGCGGTTCGATTTCCCTCTCCTCAAGGAATCATCTTCAGCCGAATAGGTGGAAGAACAAGCTCGAAGGAAATCGTTGTTTTCCAAGTGGGTAAATATCGACTACACGCCGCTACAAGTTTCAAGAGTTTACTCGTTGCTCTCTCGCCTCGAGATCCCGTCTCGATTCGTAGGAACTTTGTCTCTAAGTAGTTCTGTATGTCGAATTTTTTCGAAGGCTGAATTCGTTGGACCGTGTTCGTGTTTTATCGGATCCTCTCGGACGAACAAAAATTGCGAAAGGTTTTTTTCTATATAGGCGTATGAGCAAATAGAAAAGATGAGAAATATTATCGCCGATGGGCCCTGACATAACGCATGCTCGAGATCCGACGGTTTTCGGCGAGCAGACGCATCTCTTTTAATACATCTATCGTTGCAAGGATCGCTAAACTTTGATGATTGTTGTAGGCCAGCTAGAAGGGATTATCAATTGTGCTGTCCCCTTGTTTCTGAGTACGATGCGGAACATTTGTTTATACGGGAATCGAGAAACAATCTGATGGATCCGTCGGCGATCCCGAAGTATACTCATAAATCTTCATCGTCGAAAATATCTCGTTTGCGAGCGTTCGTTAATTGGAAAGGATTAATAGGGAGCTTATTCGGTAGAGTTTTCGACTTATCTTCGTTGTGACAGTAGAATCCTGCGACCCGTCGAACGTAGAAACCCCGAGCTACGCCCAGCGAGCGACGGTAACTCGAGGGGAGACCGAAGCAAGATCGCCTTCTCTTCCGTTGCGAGCGAACTACGGTGCAATGTCTTTTCCACTATGACTATTGCACATCTACTGTTCAGAAACTATGCAGCCAACGTCATACTTCTAGTCTAGCTTCGTCGTCGGACGATGATTTCGTTGTGATCAGGTACAGATTTGTTGCCCGCTAGACCGAGTCTCGCTCGAGGACAATTAAAAGGTTATCCGTGTCAAGGAATTCTATTCAGAACTCTGATAGGATGGGCAACACGCGATGGGCTCATTCATTGCTTCTGCCCGGCGAACAAAACTCTCGTCGGACTTGAAGGATGCGCATGGAAATTCGTGGAACAGCTTCCTTTCATTCTCCTCGCGCGAGGATTGAATTTCAGTGGCAACGGAGTCTTCCTCGGCTTAGTCTATATTCTCCGCTCTTCTGAGAAGGCACTCTGACACTGGGATTCCTTCGCCGCTATCTAACACGGGACCCACGAAGCAACAATCGACGGGTACTCGATTCCTCCTATGAAATTACGAAGCGCCATCGATCAGCTCCAATTCATTCTCCATACTCTTCGTCGGAGGCTCGATGCCTCGAATATTCCCCTCGAGATACGTTTCTCAGCAATATTCACGCGGCTGTTGGAAAATTCTACACTCCGGAGGTCTCGAGGACCGTCGGACTCACGAAAGCCAGTTCACTGACAACACCACCACGGCTACTCGAAGATCGGGCCAGTACTGAAACGCGTGGACTCGCGTGGCAAGCTTCCGTTTGACTGAAACTGGTAGTCGCGTTTCGCGTAAACTCTTCTCGCGACGACCGCGATTCGAGATCCGAGCAAATCGAACCGAAATACGGCAGGTGAGGGAAGCAACGTGCCCTGTACTCGGTGTAGTCCAGGTACAATGACGTCTGGCTGTCGTCGTGGCGCAACCGTATCGTCGTCGCGGCGATGGGCAACTGAGCTGCCGAGCAGCACAGGGTTGCTCGACTGCGCGACAGCCAACGAAGAAGGGAAACCCCGGGGGCGGCTGTGTGCCTACACGCACCCACACATACGGCCTCTCGCGGAGGGTGGCGTTTACTCGTCCCACACAGCCCCTCTGACGTTGCTCGCGCCCCTCTACCCTGTGAACTCTCACTCTCTCACCCGGTTCGAAGGTCTCTTCCCCTTCGTAACCGCCAGCCTCCCTTTCTGCTCGATGCACACACACCCCACCCTTAGCCCTTCTTTTCTGTACTCGTCGACCCTCGCAACAAAGGCGCCTCCGCTACTTTACGCGCCGACAGTGGCCGTCTCGCATCGTGGATTGGTCGGTTTTTTGAGACGGCCAGCCGAGTAGACATAGCCCTAGTTACCAACGAGAAGGTGGAGTCCACCAATGTCAACGCCTCGACCGACTACGCCTACGACAGACCGGTTTACCACGGGGAAAGGACCTCGGTTCGGAGCCTGGAACTGGTCTCGCGATATTCCGAGGCTCCTTCTTGGCTCTTTGGGATTCGTTTGGGCATCAACGTTGAAACCTTCAATGACCGGTCAGTGGAGTAATCGGGATGACCAACTCGCGCGGTGGGGTGGGCGTTGAGCTGGAAAAGCGACCACCTCGGCGGCGAAAAACACTGACGTGCAGATTTGTTGAAACTGCGGCGGACGTGGGGACACTTTTGATATTCGGTAACCAGTGCAGGGTTGGAATCAGGTGTCTGTCGACCAGTTTCATTCGTCGGACCTCTCGTTCAGGAATACGTATTACGTTGCATTGTGCAGAGCATTTGCGGCATGTCGAATGCTTCTACGAATCAACGACAGGACGGCAAGGATGAGACGGTGATCAAGGTATATGTATTCATCCCAGAAGTTTTGGAGCAACAGCTTCTTTTGGAACAGCTTCCGAAGTAGAAGCAGAAATCCTTGGGCAGAAATTGTGGCTCGGTGAAACCGGCTTTCGTCCAGAGCCTTTGCTAACAAACGGGGTGTGGTCTGAGCACGGGCCAATGACAGCGCACCACTTTCAACCCTCATTGGCTAGGACGTAAATCGATTTATCACTCAACCCGTTCACAGCAGACAGAGGAAACGCACCCTTAAAGCCGTCCGATTTAAGGTCCACTCTCCTCGGATGCCTCTCGCGGCGCTCAACACTGCCAATTGCACTTGAAGAGCATCGCGGTGGTGTTGGTGGTGACGATGGTGGTGGTTGTCCTCGTGGCGGGGGGTTGCCCGGCCGTGCGAACACACGGAGAGTGTGGAAACTCATGATTTTCGCTGGCGACTCTCTCGATAGTGTCAGGGAGAATATTTTTCGAAAGATTCCCAAGTCCCGTGGTCGGTACCGGGCTCGAAATGAGCCATTTTTTCCACCCCATATCTACCTCCCCCCCCCCCCCCCATCCAACCCCATCTACCTAGTCGCCCATCGCTAGGATTTTCTTTCGCACTGTAAACATTCTATGCATCCCGTCCGTCCCGCTGAAAGACATTTGGAAATTCTAATACCAACTCCGCTAAAGAAACCACGGCGACTATTATTTTGTAACAATTTACCAAGCACAAGTATTCGATACTCCCTGTTACAGTGCGGGTTTCATTTTCCAATCAGCATATTTCATTCAGATCGGACGACTTTTGCAATTGTTGATAAAGAGAATCTGTCGACTAGTACCGCATTGGAAGTAAAGAGAATGACAAATGAAGATTGTAAAAGGAAAATGTGTGAAATGAAGCACGAAGATTCAGCTTCAGAATTACATACATACCAGTTGCCCGATGTGTAATAAAAAGGAACTGACAGCTGCACGTTACCATTCGCATTTTCAGATGAAAAACACCACGATACGTGTCCATTTACGCCGTCTAACATTTGTCAGCAATAACTCCAAAGAAAGATAATACCGATGCTGAGCTGGTCTTTTTATCGGCGAAAAACTTGCGCATCTTCTTGCAGCGCAAGAAGCAAGCAACAGGGAGAAGGAGATGAGGTTTTGTGCTCGGAGCTTTGTTTCAGTAAAATATCTCAGAGCTCTTGCGTTCATCTTCTCAGCTAAGCAAAACTATAAAAGCAGCCCCTTCGCTCCCAGCCCTACTTGTTTGCTTTGGTATTAAGAAATTATTGCACCTCTTCGTGGGTATGATTTTGTGGGGCGAATATGCGAGGAAACGTCAGAATTGAAACGATCGATTTGGTCGAGGAGAATTTTAATAAACGAATAACGATAAACTGTAATACAGCAAAATTGTTTTGAAAATTCTCGTAGCAACATCGTATTCTCGTCACGATTTCATCGCGTGGAAACGCTTCCCGGTCGTGTAACTCGCATCTCCATTGACGCAAACTCCGTTTCGTAGCGCGTTAAGTAGCGCGAGACTCGAAAAGCCGGTGGATCCCTCAAATTGCAATTACTCGCGTCGCCCAGGGAGTTTCGAAGGATTCGAAAAACTGCTTAAACTCGAGAGAATCCCGCTGCTGCGGAAAGCGGTCGTAGCTAGAAAGGGGGCTGCCATGACGTTGCGAACGCTCTCCAACGACTCCGGAGCAAGTAAGTACAAGTGCTTGCTTCTTAACTTAACGGATTATTGTACTTCTAAATTCCACGCATTGTGTTGTCCGCGGTCGTGTAAGGGCTCGTGTATCTGCTTCACACTGAGGCGTAAATATCTTCATCGGACCATATCGTGTCTCTCTACGCAGATTTAAGCCTCCTTCAGCAGGATTTCAGCCGTGGAATCCACGCCCTGGATGTGCTTTTTTCCTCGGCACATGCACCGTTTTTTCGGTCACCGATGCATCGAAATAGTCGTGGCGTGTCGCGATAATTTGCAATATTTACATGACGTTTGGAGTCCTCAAAACTAGCAGCTCGAAACGAGAAGCTTCTGGATGCGAATTTACAAATTGGACTACTGACGCATGCTAATGATCAGAAACTTGACTGAGATACGCCGAGCAATAGAACTTTTGGGAGTATTCTGTGGGCGATATTGTCATTTCAACAATTGAAGACACTTGAGCGTAGAAATGTGTAACGGAGCAGAAAATGATGTTTTCCTACCTGCACGTGCATTGTAAATCGGTTAAAGTTCCTTTGTTGACACGCTAACGATCATGTATTCCGCGGCTCGCGCTATTTACAATTAGTCGATGCACTATGCAACGACCCTAGTTCCGGATAACTAGACCTCAAACCACTCTCGTTCCTGCGGCATGCATATGTTTCGCGCACGCACGCACGCGGCTACCTCGACTCACGCTCTGTTAATTTATCTAATCACGATATCAGTCGAGATCATTTATCCCGTGCGGGAGGAAATTCGAAACGACCACCGCCGGGAAATGTGAAATTAGTCGGAACGCTTCAGGAATCTCGAAATATCGCGATGCTATCGTGCAACTGCGAGCACACCGCCCTAGCTTCGTTTCCAGATATTTTATGAAGTCTACTGCCCGATAGTGTTTGCCCGCTTTCGAAGAAGCAATTCGTTCCACGCGTATTCTTCTCGCTTCCCCGTCGTACGAGAACAACTCGCACTTCGACAAGGAGTGCATTGAAAGTAACATGGTAAACACGTATCCGTAGTTATTTATTGGAAATTCACGAAAAAGTAGCGATCGTGATAGTTGAAAGTTAAACGCGAGATATCTAAAAAGTCGCGCTTCATATTATCGAGGAAAACGGATCGTGGTTCCAGTAAGCCCGATCGATGTATAATGCTGGTAAATTCATTTCTCAAACCTGATTTCCTCGAAGAGGCCCACTTCCAGCATTGAGAAACGGTAACTCTGTCCTTCGTTGGACGCGTTTCCTACCTGCAAACGAAAGGATCTCTCATTGCTTCGTCAATCCTCTTTTCGCGAACATTTTCGCCGAGTCCTGCAAAATTGTTAATCCGAAGCTTTTCCAATTACATGGCTGGTCCTCGTTCTCCGCCGATCCTTCAAACCATCCGCCCCTCTCTCTCTCTCTCTCTCTTTGACGCCGTCTCCCCCCGCTCTTATAGCTCTTCCTTCTCCTCTCCTGCCGTTCGCTCTCTTTCGGCTCTTTGTAAGCGAAAATACTCAATTCGGACGTTAAATTCAATTACAGCATTCCTGATTAATCCCAAGTATCCTTTTCCGAAAGAAGGACGGCAGCCATCCATTCCCTCTTCGCGATCATCTTCGAACGAGCTGGATCTCTTTCGGCTTAGCTCGTCCTTAAGTTGAATAACTGTTGCGAACGATATCACGCCATTAAAATCTGCTGATACGAATTCGGCCGTGCTAGTCGTCGAACTTGTACAACATCTGGGATTAATACTGCGGGACACGCTGTCCCATACGGCCCCGTTGGCGATGAAAAAGCCCCGGCATGATTTGTTTCTGACATATAATCAGAACGATTAGAACGTTTCATTTTGTAATTTTGTTCTTAATTGTAATTCGTTCATACTCTTTATAGCATTATCGCAGAGATAAACTACCACTATCGGAAGCAAACTACACAGTCGTTCATAAACTACGCAAACTGCGCCCCTTTCATATTTCTTTTAACATTTCTTTAACAACGCCTCGTGGCATTCTGAGAGAAGAATCGTGGACCACCCAGGGCTTGTCAGAAAGACGACAAGATAATTTCTGCCTCTCAAAAAAAGTCAGCCAGTCATCGCCTCTAACTGGTAGTCCTTCTCTCAATCTCCGTTCCATGAGCCCTTAAGGATCCACGGGTCACTCGAGCTTCTCACAATGCCCTAACTGGCGCCGTGGTATCTCATCCTAGTTCTCTGGATAGATGCATCGCCTTGTATGAAACTCGGTTGATTGAGGCGCGGAACCGCATTCTCATTTATGAAGGGAGAAAATCTCTTTGTCTATTACCATTTTACCAAGCTTTAGTAGTAACTATTTCACCGCACGAAAAATATAATAAACAGTTACACTATCGTTACAAGGATTGAAAATATTAGTTGAAAAATGGCAAGCGCATCGGACGGAGGTAATCTTCCCGGTACAAATAATTAGACGGCTCTCTAGATTCAGGATCAGCGGCTAATCACTACCGCCAATCGCAGCTGTCATTCGGCAATTGTTGTTCAACACATTGTTCCCGGCCTTTTCAAAAATCTAGTACTTTTTCTAAAAATATCTAGTGAATCTCGGGGTTCCCTCGTGTTGCAACAGATGGCAGTATACATCTAGTCGGTAATTTTGAACGTGCTGCCGTCTGCGCACCGAGAATCGAACTGAATTCCGGTCAATTCTGTCTCCCCTTCTGGAACGAAATAAATATTTTCTGAAATTATTGAGAGCTCCATTTTGCGTGCTCGTCTGCATCGAAATGAACCACGACACGCGGTAGTCGCGTAACTTTTCAGCATCGAAAAATGACACAACTATTTACTTTGCGTTCAGAAAAGTCAGCACACGTTACTGCACTTTGAACACGAGCTTAAGTATTTCGCATGATTTTCATCCCCCAAATATTTGTCAAATGAATGCATTCCTTGGTGGACAAGTGACAATCGAGTCACCACGGGTCTTATGTCGTCTACATTTTATGAAATTTGACCGATTCGTAACGCGCAGGCCTATGGAATTTTTATCGACTTGCAAAGAGGCGTAACTTTTCATCATCGATGCCGTCGAACTACCCCTTACTCTGCCGTGTTAACCGTCCATCGCGTTCACACGGAACTATTCAATTATTATGAATACTTTGCCACTTGCTCTTTCACAGGAACAAATGCTAAATTATTTGAATTATACGCATTTTCACAGTTCTATTTCCCAACGACTGTGCGCCCAACGTTGTTCAGGTTTTCGAGTGCCACGCGAAACACGCGTTGAAAATTGGAGTACAAAAAATTGTGCGCGAGAATAGCCGAATGCGACGGAATGAAATTGTATGTCTTCATCAGAATAATCAGCTTGCAGTTCCCGAACATTTTCATTCTTCCATTGCCTGGCTGAAGTAGGAAAAAAAAAAAACATCGGATCTTAGCCCTTCGTTGTCCTCTCTAGATTTTCCCCGTTTCCCTTTTGGTAGATACGTAATTCTTTTCTGCGCCGAACGGACTTAAACCTGGCGGACCTGTTTCTCCTCTCGATCGTCCCCGCGTAAGCGGGTTTCTCTTTCATTTTACATTCGAGGAATATGCAGAGAACGCTTGTAGTGTTTGAAATCGGACCGAGTTGACGCTTTGATCGACGAGGCAAGTTCGCGGCCGCTTCAGGGCCGCAAAGTTAACTCGCCTTCGAACTGAATATTCTGGAATTTGTCAAAGTTCGATGAGATCGCGCTCCCGTGGCCGGCTGCCTTTAATGGTGTACCGGATACGCCTTCAAAAGGAATTACGTAATACGACTTTTTTGTTAACGATACCAACGAAAGGAGAGAGCGAGCCCTCGTTAAATATTAAACTTTAAGGATCGCTTTTCCAGGACAGGGCTTCGTCGAATTGCATACACGCGCGCACACAGCGGTCGCAAGAGAAAGAGATGGAGAGAAAGAGTACGAACACACCTAGCCAACTTTAGTGTACAGAGAACAGAAAGAGGCACATGCGTAACGTTGCTTTAACACTTCTACATCGACTTTTGTGTCCGTCTATCCTTCTCGTCTCATCGCCATCCCACTCTCCCACTTACCCTCTCTTCCTCTCGGTCACTCTCCTGTAACGACGACATCGTTCGGGATCGTTGGAAACGAGACATTTGAGAGATTATGCCAATCCGGCGTGTAAACCACCCAGGGTGGAAATACTTATGAGTTTCTACTTGCGAGCGCTTCGCCTTTTTGTCTCTGTTCCCGTCCTCCGTCGCCGTCTTCCTGCCACCGTGAAAGAGAAATTAACGCATTGACTGCTGGCCGAGAGCGTCTCGCGAGGTTTTGTAAGTTTGTATTATTTCGTCGACCGTGAGCCACGATGAGCACATGATTTTTCTAATTTATTGATATCTGTTTTCCCGTCGTCTCTGTTACACATTTTACATAGGAATTGGGGCACACTGCTCGCGCACAGCTATAATTGGTTTGCTAATATCGTTTGATGCAAATTGTCTATTATTTATAAACTTAGATGTCGCGAGGTGTTGCAAGCTGAACATCTAGCAGATAACTTGCGGCTCGCTGTATTTTTCCCTAATGGCGAGCACGGTGAATTATATAATTGTTTAGTTGTTATAAACAGGTTCCTCCGAATTTCCCGGGAAGCGTGGGTGAATTCGGTAGATTGGCCCGATTTGTCGTCCGTGTCAAATCTCGGTCTCGGCACGTCCAGTATTGGCCACGGATCGGCACGTCATTCGCTCATTATACGATCCAATTAAGGTTCGAATGTTACACGGCAACAGTCAGAATCGTTTTGTCCACGCGATTGGCCCTATTCGAAGACAACGCGTTTCCATAGATGCCTCCGGGCTTGTATGGCTCCAAATCATTCGACGTCGATTCCTTGACAGTCACGATTCCTCGGTTATTAAAGCTCTGCCCCCGTTTATCCACGAACACCCTTCTCCAAAATTTGCTTGCCGCTCGAGGCCACCGAGTTGGAAGCGGAAACGAACACCCGAGTTTCGAGATATCGAGAAACATAAATTGTTACATGCGAAATACTTTATACCACTTGTAACAACATATCTAATCATGGTGTACAAACAGAAACATTTACTTCTCCTATATCTCTGCCACTATCGGTGAAACAATTTTTCTGAATTCTATGCATATATGAAATCTAGACGTAAGGTATGTACGAATTACGCAGCATTTGTTCTTCGTGCCCTTGTCGTTCAATCCGCCGCCGTAGTTACACTTTTAACAAACTAGTAGCGACAATTCTGCAAAACTTTCTTGCGTATAGAAATGAAAAAGAAGCAATATGGAAAGAGGGACAGGAAGAAACGGATTTACTAGTCCTTCCGCTATTCCGTGAACGGTTCGGCGTGCGAAATGGAAAAAAGGGCCGCGGTATTACTTTCATTGCGCTCATCGAACGCGTACAGATGTGTCGCGCATAAAAAGTACCGGCCATAATTATTCGCGTAACGATTTCGGTTTATTTTCCCGCGACTACACATCGAAATATCTAATGGGACGTCGCGTACCACCCCAAACGCTCTCATTACTGCATCTCGTTCTTTTTTCTTCGGCATTTTAATTGCAGCAATGGGCCGAGCCACCACTAAGAAATAATTATGCTTGCCCGGCACAGGTACCAACACCTACGCATCCAGTCACGTCTACCAACACCGGCCTCTCCCTTGTACTCGGACCTTCCTCCTTTTTTAAGGGTTGAACAGAACCCCGGAAGAGTCCGGAGTGTCTTGTTTGCACGACCCCCATCGCCACCACGATGGTATCACACGTGCCACGCCCCCTTAACGACGAATTTACAGCAGCCATGTTTGCTTAAAGATCAAAGAGTCCAGAGCCAGGTGCAAACGTGTTTCTCTCGTTCGAGCTCCGTTGTTTAAGAAAAAGATGCGCGAACGCATCGAAACGATCCTCCTTTACTCTCTCCCTCCCTCTTGACTTTGAATTTTCCGTAAACGTCCTTAAACTTTTTCGTGCCTTGAGCACTTTCAAGCCAGGCTGAACTTCCTTACCTCTGTGCTATAAATGTAGATAATCCATATCGAAGGTGCATTGCTTTTTCGAGCAAGAAATCATCTTAATCGCCAAAGACCGAATCGAGCAACACCAAAGTCGGTAATTCTATTCTAATTGCAACTTTCATTCGCATTGCCGCGTCAATTGGAGTGGCGGGAACATATGGAAGGGGAAACAAAGTTTCACGAACCAATGCTGTGGGACAGTTGACGCGATGAAAGCGCGAGAACAGCAAGGATGGCAGGTAATAACTCTGGCGAGACATAATTACGGTTGACCGTTCGATTAGTCATTTAAAAGAAACCGAGAACTGTCAGTCAGCTCTTCCTGTTTTCTCTTTTAATAAGATACGCTCGGTTAGGCGAATCGACGCGAGATTCGAAAGGGGAAGACACTTGAATAGACTAACCCTGGATGACACAGCTTTCTTATTATTCGATCGATCGACAAATTGTTCGAACAGCTCCACCTTCGCCTGAAATCTTCTTTGTATTCGTCGCGTCTCGTTCAATAGTTTTCAGTTTAGGGCGGGCTATGCAACGTAATAATTAATAAAACTATTGTATGTACGGAATATCGATGCAGGTAGAATAATTGAAAGCGAACAAGGAGTATAACTATGCGCGTGTACGTACTTCCAAGTTCCTTTGCGTTACCATTTTTCTCCATCTAATGCATTCGGTGATTTGAATTCTTAAACACATACATATACGTAAAATATGATACTTTCAATGCGAAAAGCGGCGGAAAATTGATCTTCTTGAATTTCTACGATGCGTCCAACCGAATCCAACATCGTTCGGTTACTATCGCGGTTTAATATCTTGGACGTCGCGTGTCTAGAGTATTTCACGTGCCTCAAGTATCCCACGAGGAAAAGAAGTACATATACATATATGTATACATATATGGTATTTCGCTGTTGCCACTCCTCGGTATCTTCTTCTTCCCTCCTGGTGAGCCTGCTTTTCAGAGATTTTTCAACGTGGCCCGAGGCTAGCGAAGATGCAACAGGCCTCTACTAACAAACCCGGAGAATCTTCTGGTACTTCTGCTCTAGTGGCCTCAGCACGTGTAGTGTCATAGATGAAAGCACGCTAGTTAGGCTAGTATATAACTCTTCTTTCGCCCCTGCTTCTCGTTCACCGGTGAGGACGTGTCTGACGACAGGAAGAATGCAAAGTCGGGAGAGCAGTTACCACGAACGTGGGAACCCAAGCTTTCCTTCAATTGCTCTGCATTATGATATCGGTACCGTATTTCAATACACGTTGAAGAGATTTCGAATAAAAGAAAATTATACAAGGAGAAATCGAACACGATATTTCGAAGGCCTAGGCAAACGATAACCTGCAAGCTCTGTTACGAACACTTGATTTCGTATTCTCCCAAATGCACGAAATAATCACAATGGCGCCGGATCTTGGACAGGCCCCGAGTATCGTCCTCGTTCAAATCCGTTTCCGACAGACCAACAATTTTATAATGTTTTCCGCCCAAGCGAATACAGAGGACTAAATGTTTGTGCACACTGTATGATCGTCCATCGCCCTAAATGAGTTCCAAAAATGCAGTTGCATCTACACAACTGTCGCGACAACTGTCGTACATAAAGGTTCCTCAGGGGTCTGCGGGGGAAAGAAGAGACTGCTGAAGCGGCGAAGGATCGGCGCAGGGGACTCAGGGTCGTATGAATATTAATGTGCTGAAACAGCTAAACACAAGAAGCAAGAGGACCCTTCGACATTCGCTATCTATTAATCCATAATCTGCTATCTGCATCGACCGATGAATCCACGTGGCTGTGGCTGTGGCTGTGGCTGTGGCTGTGGCTGTGGCTATGGCTTTTCCCAGCTCGTTATTCGGAATGAGTCGAAGAAAAGAGGAGGCTTTCGCGAGCAGAAAGTTCATTACGGTATTACTTCGTTCTGCGATCAAGTGGTCGATCGAAACTTATAGGTTTGTTAAAGACGCGCGTGGGACGACGGTGTGGGTTACGTCTGGGAACGATAGCATGCGAAATTGCCGAACGATTTTCTTTAAGACGGTAACCGCTTTGGATCAGCACTCTGATCGAAATTTCGGATGATCGCTGCTCGACAGTTGATTGAAAACTACTTCCTGGTAAGAGTAATTTTTCCAAGGGGACAGTTCTGCGCCACAATGGTTAAAAGTGTAAAAACAGTCGCAACAATTAACGGTTCCCACGTTCTAGCGATGACAGGAACTCTGAACAATTTTGGTGACCGACCGTTTTCTCATTACAGGAAAACGTAATGCCAGAGGAGGATGGCATGGTCGCCTAAAAGGAACTGACCCTCGGGGGGTGAAGGTGGGAAGTTACGTGTGCTCGTCTGAGCGTTTGCAATGACTGTACCATCGCAAGGGTGAAATGGAAAAATATTTTTCCATTTTCCTTCACGTAGACATATAGGGAGACGTTCCCACTCTTTTTTTCATCTATTATGCGCGTTACACTCGATCCAGAAAGAGAGGGAGAGAGCTCGCACTTACGTGTATTTTATGCATTCGAACGAATGCAGCCTGATGCGCCAGGGGAGGAAAAGGCTTGCCGCCGCGGGAGAGGGTGGCAGGGTGTACCGGATAGTCGCCGGTAGAAGGGAGGAAGGGGACAGCTGGAGCTATCAAGAGGCTACATATAAAATCATAAGGCACGGCGGCCACGCCTACCACCCCGCAGGTTCACCAATCGCTGCGGACTGCATTTAAATCGCAACCCCTCGGTGCATTGTCGACTTTTTTTCCGCGGGCGGAGTGACTCGCTCCTGAATATATATCCCGCAGGCTGTGCCAACACCAGGAATATTCATATCCCTATTCCTGTTACAAGCCGTCGCACACATCGCGTGCAGCCAGCCCCCTTTCCCTCGCTGCTCCCATCATATCCTTCGCAGATCACCGAACCACCCTTTCACGAGTTCGCTTGCCATCGCGTCTCCCTACCTGATTTCCTCTACCTCGCCACCAAAGCCCACCTCTTCCCCGGCGGTATACACACGTGTGTCATTTACGCGCACTTATCATCCACCTGTGTACGCGGCACCGTGCGTCGACCATTCGCATTCTCATTTTCCTCTCACGGTAGTTCGTAACTCGGCTAGATAGGGATGCTTCTTCTTGACGCTTCTCGATACACTCGGCAAACGTATGCGTGTACATACATGTGCATATGTATGTACGGTGGAATCGAGGGAACCGCGCTGCGCGCTATTAGAATGGATTAGAAAGGTACTTTGTCGTAGAACTGGCTTGCTCCCGACGTTTATATCGATCGTAATTGAGTTGAACGGTCGCAGAGTAAAAGTACTCGAATAAAGTAAACGGTCTCCTAGAAATTACTGAAATCCTAACGATACGAACTCTCGCAGAACGTTCTCCACAGATAAATGACACTTGTAGCAAATAAAGCAATTGTCCCCCAACTCGGTACTAGGAGAAGTTCCTTAATTGTATTTAAGCAGAAATAAACGAGGAGCAACATAACTTCGACACGTTTTAATGACTTTTATTAAGCGCGGCCGCCTGATATTCTCGTTAAAGTTAGTTCGGAATAGCTTATTCGTAACTCGTCGTTGGATAACTATGCATGTCCGTATGACGCTCGGGGGGAAATGGGAAAATTGGCAAAGTATGTTTCAGCGCAATTCCAGTGGATACAGAGGAGGCGGTGAACGATCTTCGCGTCGTTTGTCAATTCTAATCTCTAATACGGTTGCCGCGCAATTACAAATTATACGATGACACATCGAAATCGTGTACACTGAGTAATTTCTGCTAGGTGATTTTTCACTTTATTCATATATAGTACATACCTATACAAATAAGAAGAATGCGTGCAACAATGGTGCAGTTAGTGCTATTGACTAAGTGCAAAAACTAGAGATGCACGATACGATGCACGACACGATCAACGGCGAGTGATTTTCGCACATTGTCCAGTCAGCGCGATCCTCTGTCCTTTCCACAACCGAGCGCATGGAGAGGAGAACGTTTATCCTTAACGATGGGGGTACAGGATTTTCCGCTTTGCTGGACGCGGAACGCGTTACACGAAACGAGGAAAGGGTAAGTGGAAACGCAAGGGATGGAGAAGGAATAGAAAGAAAGAGGAGCCAGGAGGAAGAGACGTTGAAACATTCTCTAAAATTATTGGAAGGGTACAGGAAGAGTGCCGAAGGGGACCCTTATCCCTTCCTTCGAGCCTATCTTTTTAGTACATCGCCCTAACACTCCCTTCCAATACCCGGCGGGTTCCATCGTTCGCTCATTTGATTTCTTCTTCGTGCGGAAATGGCTGAGCAGCCATTCGCGCGAGACTTCCGGCCGACTGGAGATAGAAATGGAGTCTCCCGGTTGAAAAAGGGTGGGCATCACTGGCAAGAAGCGTGGCTTCGCTGCCCCCGGGAAATTGCCGTTCGTCGAATATTGATAATAAATTCGATAATGCCGCAAATCCACGTGGCCGATAATCGAATGAGATAAAATGCCAGGATATCTCGTTGATATCGGCGAATCGTCGACGTCTTGCAGAGTTTCGCTCTATTTCGTGCCGTTCCCCACGGATGCTGCCGTTCATTCTATTAACGGTTCTCGATCGAGTTTCTTATTAAATTCGAGAATTACTCGACGCTCGATTGACTGCCAACGGAGCAAGATCGGAAACGCGTTAACCTGATTCCTGTCGTGCCCCGTTGCGTTCGTTGTGCTCCTTCACTCTTGTTCAAACTTTTTGATAGGTACCCTGTGGACGAATTTGGACAGACGTAGCGTGCAGAAATCGTGGATCAATTAGTTCCTTCTATTCTATACTTTGTTCGTCGTAGAAGATCTTTCGGAAAGAATATAAAGCGCAAACAGAGAGTGTTATTTACTCCAGTTATTTAAATGGAAATTGGTTCGGCCATTAGCTTCGTGGCTTGGATAACGGTTTGGTCATTTTTTGTGCCGCTAAATTTCCTGAGTCGCAGCACTCCTCCGAAACGCAAGGTACGCTACCAATAAGGCAAACCAATTGGTTCCTTAGTGGAGAAATTTGGCATATTTCGACAATTTGCTCGCAAACGTCGCGCTTGATCGCCCTTAAACTTCGTAATTATTGCACAATTATTTCCGACGGATAGTATCGAAAGTGCGAAAATATCGTGGAATCGGTGTCGACGAAATCAACGACAATTCCGAATTAAAAACAATGAGTCGGTCGTCAACGTCGCTCGCTTACTCGTTAGCTAGTTGCAATTAGAAAAGATACAAGACGCCCGTAACATTTGCGGAGGCATTGTCGTGCCCGGATCCTTGCCAGAGGCAGTTTCGGGCGACCGCCATTTTACCACCCTTAATTTCTCGATCCAATCAAAATGACTCATGCGACTTTGTAAGGCGATTCGGCCCCCTCGGGGCACACCAGTTACGAGTGAAGCAATTACGCTTAAACGCTAACGAGCTAACTCTTGATAGAAAATGGCTGTATGCTCTGTTGGCTGCAAACAGTAAAGCCATTACTGTTCCATTCTTTTTCCCCTTATCTATTTTCATTCTCTTCACATTTGGCAAGCGCTGTAAATATTATTCGCGAAGCATGTTTCAGGTCACCGAATAATTGTGAAAATTTAGAATATCGAATAATCATCTTAAAAAGCTATGACGAACACTCGAGTTTCTTCCGAGGAATCAATCGATGGAGAAGTCGAAGAAATTCTGTGGTAGGTATCGGATCGAAGGAGGAAGGTTCGGGACATCCCCAGCAACGATTTTCGCATGGGAACCGAGCCGGAATCCTTCTCGTCCCTTTTAATTGACCGCTCGATTTCTCGACAAGAAAGGAACCATTTGGGAAATTGCTAAAATTTCTATCAGCAATTTCGCGGGCGAGTCGAGCTGCTGGAATAAAAGGTCGATCGGGCGGGGGACCAGTATGAAGCGAGCACGGGAGATGTGGGATATTTCAGCGTGAGCTTGCCTTGTCAAAGGTCCGATGCGGAAAAGTCGTTTCGTCCTGGCCATTGTCGAGTGCCCTCGTCCGGGAATCCTAAAGGCACTGTCCTTCTACTCGCCATCCTACGATGTTCTTTCGCTTCCGTAAAGAACTTCCTCTCCATGCTGCCCCACTCTTGCACGGCCGTCCAACTGAATGCTTGTCAGAAGCAGAAGACACCTTTTGTAGCAAACTAGTGGTTCGAAGATGATTGTGCGTTGTACTCTTCCACATCCGAAGCGAACATTTCTTCCTATCTCGCCTTGTTGTCCACCGTGCTGTGGACGAGGTTGCTTGTGTCACGAGACCTTTTCCTGATTTAACAACGATGAGCACTTTCTGGAACAGCGTTGATATTCTTTCCGCCAGAGATATCGAAAAGAAAGGAGAGGAAATATGAATGCGAAAGCCTAAACCAAGTGCAACATCTTACCAATGTCTTGTCGTTTATCATTGGAGGTTGTCTTTTCGTTGCTCTATTGTTTCCGGTCAACAAAAATTAGTTAACTCGCGACATTCCATATAAGAGTCGGCAAAAGGAAGGGCAATAAAACGGGGTGCGGCTACACATCGAGAGCCTCTATCGGTTATGATTTTTCTTCCGGGTGGCAACGCGCCTCGGGTCATTAACGTTATACGTCCGCGCATTTCGAGAAGAATAGGATGGGGGGGGTTGACGGAAGGGGCGGATAGGCGGGGGTGTCGCGGCGGATTCGCGATAATAGCTACGATTAGAGTCGCAACGGCATATGGATGGCGCGAATTTAATGCGCCTCTCAGAATCCACGAACGCTCCATATGTACGCTGACTGGGGTTCGAAATAAAAATGTCGACTCCCTCGCACAAAGGACGTGAATTTTAATAATAGATTTATGCGCATATGTTAAGTACGCTACCGTCATTATTTTCTGGGGGGTGCGCGAGAACCAACCGGTTTAAGGTTCAATGATATATCTGTAACAATTGCGAACGTATGTATGCAGATCGTTGTTTAGCGTGCTTTGAAACTTTCATCGGTATACACTTTACAAGAGCACCCTATTTTTGCATTCGATTATCTTCCCCCGTGACACGGGCAACGTGCCGCCCTCCGCAACACGGGGGACTCGGGTGTCGCCATCTTGAAGAAGACGGGCTGGCTTCGTCGCGTGTGATCATCCTTTGCCTACGCATTTCTCTGCATTTTCCGTGCTTCGCGAGCTAGCTATCGCGATGACGATTCGCTTTGAAAAATCCGACACGAAGAACTTTATGTGCAGGGGTGATGCGAGGAAAGCGAATGGATCGGTACCCAGACGTTTATTCGAAGCAGCTAGCATCTAGCATCTAGATTTTTACGATATATTTGAAATGTTTTGTTGCGTTATCCCATGTTCTCTCTCGCGTACAAAGAGGCAGTCAATTCTTAGTATGTATCATTTAGATTTAGACGAATGATAATTTCTGGCTGCGAATGGTTGCACCATGAGCGACTCACGGTCGTCATTTTGTCATAAAGCTTTTAATCGAGACACATAAGTCATTTATAACCCCTTTCGTTTTGTTGCAACCCCAAAGGGTTTACGCTACTGGTACTCGAAATGGCCCCCTGGAAAATATTTTTCTACTAATGGCTCCGGTCTAGCAGCCCTCGAAGCAACCACCGTCCTGCTAAAGTCTCGCATTCCCCTTGTCGATCCCGATGTACGCACGGTAAGTAATTGAACACGGTCACGTGAAAACAACCCCCGTGCATCCTATGGTAAATGCATAGACGGAGGGTTACTATATGGCGAACGCGTTCTCCTCCGGAAAGAAAGAAAGATGGAGGGCGACGGAACGCCTCCGTGTGAGACCATGTCTGGTTCTCGTGTAAATGTGTTTCCACCCGCTATCGAGTAAGCAGCCGAAAAGTTTGTCGGGCAATTTTTGCGAAGGGGTAGAGATTACGCGAGGGCAGCAGATCGATTTCTGACTCGATGCACTCTTCTTCTGGGACGAAACAGAGCTAGGAAACTCACGGTACTGAATATTACCATTTTTGGTGCATCCTCTTTGCTGACCTGGAGAACGTTCACCTCCGCGCACGTGGAACAAAGTTCATTCACAGACAGTCGCCGTATTTTATTTGCGCAAATAGGAGAATATGACACGGATTTCATATAAATTTGTTGATTCGCAAGATTCGACCTCGGCGAAGTCGCCGGTTATTCGGCGACGACGAAGAATTCCCTCGTAAGTCGGTTCGACTGGTTGGTTGGTTATTTAGCGGCGATTTACCATCCCTCTAGGTCCCCGTGTTTGCATTTCGGGACTGGTAGAGTCGTGGTTCGTGAGATTTCGTATTTAAATCCGATAATCTGGTTCTCGAGCCATCGAAGGGGCAAGGGAAAACGAAACGAGACGAGTGTCGGCCCGCAGCCGCCATCTCTGCGTCCTTTCTGCCATGTTGATTTTTGCGCAGGAGGAAGGGTGCCTGTATGCGAAGAGACTGTTCCTCCGCCGGCACCCTTCGAACGATTGAAATATTTCGCATTTGCAGCTCGATTGTTCTTCGATTGATTACAGCTTGAAGAAGATCAGTACTTCGGGAAATAGAGTAACCGTAGGTAAAAATATTTTCGAATTTTTTTCGGGCGTCCCTGGTGCAACAGGGACTCTAGGCCGAGTTATTACGACTGTCCCCACCTCCTCGCCTGTTTGGATATCCCCACCCGCTGTAACGCTCCCGAAGGGCTGGTGCACACAAAGCACACATCTACCCCATTACGGTACAGTCGGCGCAAAGAGGCAGCCCTTTCGGGCGAGAATATTATTGGGGTGGCGAGGCGAGGCAAGGCAAGAAGAGTCGAGAAGAGGCGTGAAGAGGCGAGAAGGGGCGAGAAGAGACGAGAGGAGACGAGGTGAAACGAGGCAAGACGAGATCGGTCGATTCGCGGCCAGTCGAAAACGTCGCGAAGCAGGGTCGATGTATAGCATCGACCGAGTTTGAGTATAGCCGATCGGTATTTTCGACTTTAGTCGAAAACCGCATCGGTACACGGTGACCAGCAAAAGGAGGTAGGGGAATGCTAAAGAAATCGGGAGGCGTCGTGCTCCTGAAATTCCGACTCCCCCGCCTGCACTACCCCCTACCGCCGCGCACCCTTCGCTTTTTTTGCATTAATTAAAAGCTCCTGCCCCCGGGCTGCCAGTGGTACGGCCATCTTGGCTCGAGGCACGCCCCCTCTCCTTTGTTTTCGGATTTTTTTAATGATTTCTCCTTTGCAGACGCGTATCCATCTCTCTTTCTCTCTCTCTTTCATTCGTTCCTTACCCCCTTTGCCGCCGCTCGCCCCACAAACCCTTCTCCTTCTATTTCACTCGCTTTCTTTCTCTCCTCGCGTTTCGCTATACCTTTGCTACCTTCCAAATTCTCCCCCTGTTTCCATCGCCACACCCTACACCCAAGCATCCCTTTCCTACTGTTTCTATCGAAATTTACCGCTTCCTCCCGCCCCTTGTTCGCTGCATTACCGCGTGTCTATCGATGCGCGCACACACACGCACGTGAATGCACTCACGGGACTGCGAGAGCAAATGTGCGACTCGCGTAAGTACACGCGTGAATCGAATCGTGTCCTCCGTTCGTTCTAGAAGGGGTGCGCCATAATACCAATTCGCTTGGACGGTGAAACAGAGACGAGGCGAGGCAACTGATAGGGGGTACAACAACGACCGAACTAAACACCGAAAGAGGAGCGATGCGGAGAGAAAGGGTGAGATGCAGGCTATACTTTTCGATATAGTTGACGATCGCTGCTCCATCGTCAACCCGGGCTTCTGGTCTTTTCTGCATTTAGTTTTTTGCCATCGGTGCGTGGCGTCAGGTTACGCAGTTTACACGCCGGATTTGCTTTTTCTTTCTCCCGATCGCTTCGTTTTCTCCCACTCCCATTTTTATCTCTTTTCTTTCTACGGATGCTGCTCTCAAGGTTGGAAAGATGGTCGTACGGGACGCGTCGATCGGCGTCTGATACACCTGGATCCTACCTGTATCGGTACGTCTTCTATTTTTTTTGTTTTGTTTTTCTACATGCTTTTTCGAGCCCTCCTTACCTTTTTACCCCCTCTCTTTCGCCTCCCTTTCTCCTTGTTCATCTATATCAGCTCGTAGAAGATGTATATTCTAGCTCCTCGGTTCAGGACTTTAATTTTTATCACGAGCTTTCGAAGAAACGTTTTGGGTTTGAAAGAGCCGGGTTGCGCCTAAACGCATGCTTCGCTGTCGTCTATTATCACTTTTACCACTCCTCAGTTTTATCCACCAAACATTGTTGATCATTGCCATCGACCGAAGTGCCACGGGCCACGAGATTATTGTCGAACTGTTAGAACGCGTCGTGCACAGAACTTTGATTTACGTCGAAACGAAGGTGGAAATCGCGGCGTGCACGTCCCGACAACGCCAGCGGAGCAAAATAT